>OY757314.1:127967408-129167408 GCA_963583905.1 Stenurella melanura
TCAACTCATGTGAAAATCAATATTTCTGATGAAATTTTAATCATTATTTCATCATAGAATTTCGCAAAACTTACCAAATATGTCGAAAGTGATCCAGAAACATAAAGTCCTACTTAAAAATTTAAAAAATTACATTTATTTTTCTTACTTATTGTTATGTAAGAAAAGTAATGTTAAACAAGTTCTATAACTCAAAGCCATATTTACAATTAATTTTATCTTCAATACTTTTTATGGTACTCTTGTTCACTTAGCTGCGGAGGTAATAAATTTTATGGCATTGATTGTTATTTCTTTATTTAAACGTTGTCTTACAAAGGGACCATAAACGAACGACAAAGTCCTTAGAAAATGCCCCCAGCGAATACTGCTCGTTATGAATGCTAAACAATATTTGGGACTGATTTTGTAAGACAACAAGGTCTTGTAACGAAAAGAACTACAAAAGAGAAATAGCTTTACACAGGCATAATTATTCATATGTTTATTTTGTGCGGTCATATACAGAGTGACCAATTAGATCTTTGACAACCATTGACGAAATTTTATACAATTTAAGAAGAAAATGCCCTTATTTATAGAAGTTAAATAAATAAAACAATTAACAAGGCTTTACTAATATCAGGAATATTATAATTTAAAAGTTATAATAAATTTTTAAATTTACAAACCGATTTATTTTAACATGGTGTATGATTCTCGTACACGATTAGGCACGTGTTAACATGTTTTAAATAACTAGTGTCGAGCAGTAATTTCTGCCGGGGTTTATATCCCCAAATATAGAAATTCAACGGACTTAAATCTGGGGATCATTATAGCCAGGATATTGCGCATCCATCATCAATTAATTTAATGCCAAATATCTGAATAGTCTAATTACATACTTGTCTTCCATTCAAGGTATCTGAAAACTGCATGTTTGTATATGTGCCAAAATGTATGTGATAAAGATGTATACACTAAATTATTATTAAAAATAGCACTTCCAGCATTTACAGAAAATCGTACGATAATCGTCCTGTGTATGTGGATTCTGTAACGAGAGCATGTGATCGTTGTGGTAATTAGTTATGCCTCATAATAAAACATGCTGTATAATATGTTATCAAGTTTAATATACTGTGTACATAAGTATGGAATAAATTTATTAATTCTGAATACGCAAATATTATGGCAAAATCATCGAATGGGTCGATTTTTATTTTTAAGTGCGCAACTCCTGCTTTCGGTCTTTTAGCTATGACGTCATAACGGCTTCGGTTATGACGTTATTTCCTATTTTATTTAAATGGGATGCCCTGTATATTTTCAGATTTTCTATGGAAATCTGAGTTTAAAAATATTACTACTTATGGTCTAGAGTTTATAAGTTCGAAGCTACAGACATTTGAAAATATTATCTTTTTAAGTTAAACAATTCATGTTTTATTGTGATATTTTACAATAAAATAGCAAATGAACAGTAAATAATAACATACAGAATTAACTTAAGGTCTGGATTTCATTTTTATAAAGCACGATTTTAGATGACCTTACAAAACCGAGTAGCCGAATAGGTTTTTTCTAATATTAGTTATTAATAAGTAGGCTGTGGTATACGGTCAACAGAATCCTATCTACAGTTCTGTCTGGTCAGTGTTATATCAATTACTACTTAATTTGTGTCTTCTGCTTTGTACCATTGTGTTTTTCTGTATCTCAGAGAATAGAAGTTCTTATGATGATTGGGTATGGTGACAGGGCACCAACACAAGAAGAAGTATGTCAATCGCCAAAACTGTGGATTCTGGGCAAAGGAAAACTCTTGATGGATAGGAGAGTAGCACATTCAGTATCCACAAAAGGTAAATGTGTGGGCGGGAATTAATAGTTAGAAATAAAATAATCGGTCCTTACTTTTTCGATGACACCATAAATGGACCAGGATGTCTTCAATTTTTACAAGAATATCTAATCCCTACTTTATTGACCTTATATCCGAATAGAAACAATCGTACAACTCCCGACGAAAATTTATGGTATTAGCACCTCCGCATTATGCATTAGCTGTTCGAAGATAAATTGGTCAATTATTTCCAAGCAGATGAATTGGAAGACGTGGTATTGTTGAATAGCCACCAAGTTCACCGGATCTTATCCCACTAGACTTTGGGGTCACCTAAATAACGCAGTATCTAAATGTAAACCTGACAATATTCAAGAATTAGAAAATAAAATTAGATTACAATGTAACAACATTTCTCAGGAAACTACAAATGAAGTTCAGCAAGAATTCATTGATCATTTGTGATACTGCCAGGCACAAGAAGGTTTTCAATTTGAACATTTGATTAGTTAATCCATTATGTTATGATTTACTGTTCATTTGTTATTTTATTGTAAAATATCACAATAAAACAGGAATTATTTAACTTCAAAAAAGAATTTTCAGATGTCTGTAGCTCCGAACTTATAAACTCTGGACCCTAAGTAGCATAGGTTTTTAAATCTTAGTCTCTTCCACTTATGAAATCGACCATATGTTTCCTTACTCTAGTGACAAACAATCTTTACAAATGTCCAACGTATTGTAAATTACGTGCAAGTTATATACCACTTTTGTATGAGTTCTTTAACTATCTATTAGCGTGTCATATTTTATCAATAGTTATCATAAAGGTAGTACTTTTATTAAATGTTGTTATCAAAGCCCAAGCTAATTTTGCCAGCAATGCTCGATATACAAATTTTCTGATAAAGAACCTTAAACATAAGTTTTACATTTTTAAATAAAATACACTTAAATTTACACAATCTTTTTAAATAAATTAATTTAAGAAATTTTCGTCTAACTTCTTCCAAAGTACCTTTAGTTATGAATATGATGAAAAGGATATCCTACATTAAAGGCTCGGTATTCAAGTTTGATACGACCAATAAATTCTAGCATAGAGTAAGCTGATTTGGTAGATTGGTACTTAAGGAGTAAAATAAGATGTTTTATGTTCCGCTATAGGAAACAAATTTATGTATTTCTCTTAAATGATGTACACGTAACATGAGAAATTGCGCCGCTTTATGCGTTTTCCTCCAAATAAAAGGAATCCAGAGTAACTGGTAAAATATTAATACTAATAACGCCAACCGGGATTGTGCACCGTAAATATCATTTTAAGTCAGACGTTTCTCGATGTATGCCTAAAGAATTTAGGTTTCCTCTTTTGTGTGAAATGATGAAGCACTTAGTTTTATCCAGAAATTCCTTGCCTGTGAGTTTATATTTCAGTACTGTGTAAGGTTTCTGATATCCGCATAAAAGAAATATTTTTCAGCAAAACTAATTATTTGCCTGATATCATTACGTAATGTTTTCCATTCAATTAAAAAAAATACCATGTTTAAGCCCGATAAATTTAATTAAATCTTTATACTCCCTAGAAAGCTGGTCATTTATTTTTTAGACTGTCTTAAAAATGAACAGTCGGATATCAGTCAGTTAATTGGAGTAACGCTGTGCATTTGTCGCTAAAACAGATATTATTTTCAGTAGGTTGGAAACATTACTGACATACCGGTGGCAAATATTCTTACTAAGATGCCTGCAAATGAAAATAGCCGTTCTTCTAGCACGTTACTCTTCAGCGCAATGAATGCAAATTATTTTAATTCTCTGCGCCAACGTATAAAACATGTTGAAACCATCAAAACTTCTCACAACTAAATCAACAATCGAAAATGCAGAATAATTAATTTATAGTATGAAGTGTTCGCTTGTAGTAGTTAAAAAAATCAGAAAAAATGTTCGTGAAAAACACATCGGAATTGCCATACAGACAATGTTGATATACTGTACGTAACTTGCCTTTCAAAAGTCCACCAACATTTTTTTCCAATTCGATATTATCTGGTTTATTAGATATTATTTTAAAACTAATATTTTAAGTGAAACAGGACCTAGCGAAATCAACAGTTTCATTGTTTGGAAGGAAACACAACCTTGATATTAAAAATTATCTTGATCAAAAATGCCCACTGAAATTAAAACTGCCTTGGTTTATTTATTTATTTACCATTCAAGTACATAATAGTACAATATTGATAATAAAGAAGAAATAATGATCAGAGTTAAACAGTTTACTTATATGTTAAGTTTTTAACACTTAAACCTTAACTAACAATAACAGGTATGGCAATAATTAATCCTATATAGTTAAAATGTCAAAATACTAACAATACATAAGGAAAAGATATATACTATAATAACACTTAAGTAAAAGGGAAAAAATATAAAATATAATGGAAAAAATTATTAAAGCAATGGAAAATATCAATTCAGAGATCTAAATTATATTTGCAAAATGGCGTCAGGTGTTTGAAAGTAATATTAAAAATACCTATATCTTGGGATATATAAATAATACTTTGTCCTAAATGTTGTGTAATTGAATGTTGGCTTTCTGTTGTGTTGTGATGATCAATATGAACCAATTGCTGATGTCTTGTAGCATACGATGGTACACATAAACGAAAAAATTATCTCAGTTCGGATATTACATATATAATATTTATTATTTTAAAAGAAAAATATGTTTTATTTACAAATTTCCGTTTTTGTAGAGAATCCAAACCTATCATTTTTATTCTTTTATTGTAACTGAGTTCTGCATTATTAACGTTTAGATCATGTAAAATAAATCTGGCAAATTTATTTGAACACATTCAAGCCTATTAATATTATTCGTAAACTTCGGATTCCACATCATCGAACAATATTCGAGGCTACTAAGCACTAAAGATTTATATAATATTAGAATCGAGTTTATATCTTTAAAATCTGCACACTTTTTACGAATAAATCCACACAATTTATATCATCTTTTAATTTTCGTATCTAAAGGTTAATTAAAAGTTACTAGTAAGTGTAACGCCTAGGTCGCCAATACGATGAACACGGGTTAGGTCAATTCCATTTATAATGTAATTATATAAAATTGGTTGTTTTCTTTTCGCAAAAATTAATGTTTTGCATTAATTTGTTAGTATTAAATTCCACATTATTCATTGTATTAATTTGTTCATGTGATTCTGCAATTTTTGGCAAGTATAATGACTATTAACCTTGGTGAATACTTTCAAGTTATCAGCGAATAATAATGATTTACATTCTAGTTCCACTAATTCGTCGTTGATAAGAATCAAAAACAAAACAGGTTCTAAGTGAGACCCTTGATGGCAAATGGCATGGACTTATAGCATGTACTTATGTCTCCTTTTGTAATAATTATGTCAATAATTTCTGTTTCTTAAAATATGAAAAGCAGTTCTGTTGAAGTATTCGTTCATCTAACCTAAAGGTGTTTTAAAAGATGCCCTATAGGATGGTAGGCCAGGCTAGATAGGTGTTAGAATAAAAAAATTTAAAAAAATAAGTCGTTACAGCAAACTGATAGGAGAACATAAACTAAAGAAGGAAAAATAGTCCATACCAGCTGCAATCTTCTCGGGTGAAATGGGGTGAATTTTTAGGGGTGAAAAATGGTTTTTGCGATTTCTGGCTAAACTACGCATCCTATCAAAAAAAAATTAATGTAAAAGTTGCAGGTAATAAACAGATCTACAACTTATGTGGAGAGCATTATTATCCTGACCTCAAAATTTTTCGAGAAATGTGCAAAAAACCGTTCTTTCGGTCTTTTATTTTTTTCTTCAACAAAAATAATTCGACGAGCGGAAATCAGTTGAATTCAAAGTGTGTCGAGTTCGGTGAGAGACGCATGTTTCGTGGCTCCTATGGGATATCGAGATAAACCCACGCCGAAATTGTACTGAGTTGAAGCGTGAACAAATCTGCATTGATTGATATAAATTGGCGCGGGTATGGCTATTTCATATAGTTGATATTAAATTAAATTATGTTGGTTGAATAAAGCAACATAAAATAGTGTATATAAACAACTCGAGAAAAGTGTACTGCTTGAGTGCTTCACCGTAAAATCTATACCTGGATTCGTCCCTTCTTGAAGTGGGTGATATAAACAACAGCTAGCCAGATGTGTGAATGAAACAGATACGTTTTTGTTTATGTAGCATTAGCATTGGTTTATTTATTTGTCTTTATTAAATTTTAAATAAGAGATGGAGATTAAAATTGAAAAGATATTAAACATAATAGGTAATAAACATAATACATAGGTGATGAATTGGAAAAACTGCCCGAAATTGAAACCGATCGTTTCAAGGAAACGACTACAGGGTGATCAAGTTACCCCTTCTTACCTCTTTTCTCATAACGCGCAAAAAAAATATTGTTACCGCGAGATAGGGCTCTTCCCAGCAACTCCACCGTAGACGGATATTTACTTGTAGAGGAGCGGTTAATAAATTTAAAAAAAAGTAAAACAAAGTAAAAAATAAAAGCTGCCAGATTCAGAGACAGAAGAAACAGAAAACTTAGAAGAAGAAAAATAAGGAGATGACGATAGATGGAAACCTAAAAGAAGCATGGAAACTGAAAAGAAGCATCTCGCAAACACCTGCACTACACCCCAGCCGATGATGACAAATGGAAACATAATAGAAGCATGGAAACTTAAAAGAAACATCTCTCAAACACCTACACTTCCCATCCTATATTCCCACCCCATGCGTCATGCGGCTCTCGCTGCTGACAACAAGCATGTCCAATGTCCAACCCGGCGTATGCAGCCGGTCCGGCGGTATATAAAACATCCGAGATTTGGTTCCGGCACGCGGTTTGGCCGTCCGTTGGGCGTGTTCGACGGAGGACCAAGCTGCGTGTTGGAACGAACCTCCGTGGATGCCCGGAATCGGCAGCAATGCCCACCTTACGCTGGCAAATCAATCAAGCAATCAATCAATCAATCAACAAAAATAATTCGACTTAGCTCAAACTTGGTGAAAGTATATCTTTTGGTATACCACATAAGCTTTATTTTTTGCGAATCAAAATATTCAACAGTTGTTGCTTAATTCTATTTAAAAAGTAAAGAAAGTGAAATTTTCAACTGCGATTCCTCATAAATATACTTCTCCGACAGAGTTCGGACAAGGCTCGTTTTTTCGTTTTTATTTCTACTTACAATAAATAAAAAAACAATATACAGTGCAGTGGACACATTGCCGGGAAATCGAAAAATCCGAGAAAATGACTTTTTTCGTTGTATGTTTTATAATACCGGCCCAAAAAAAAATAAAAGGAATCTGTAGTAGGGACCCCACATAGTAGTCCTTATGTATTTCGATGTGCTGAACACGAATCCGATGTCCGTTTAGCTCCATAACTTGCCAATTTTTTGTAAATCGCGGAAATAACCTAAATAAATTATTTTTCTTAGACTATTTGCGAGATTTACAAAAAAATGGTGGGTGATGGAGCCAAATGGATATCGCATTCGTGTTCAGCGAAATACATAGGGATTACTATGCCGGATTCCGGCTACAGATCACTTTTTTTGAGGGCCTGTGCACATAGGCCCACATACAAATAATTTAAATTTTGGTAGAGTTTTAATTTATCGGGAAGTGTATTTTATAGATGAGCACCGGCATAATAGGGAGATTTCTTATATTTACTAAGCCTATAATTGTCGATGTGTATTTTATTTGCTCCACGTGTATTATATTGGTGCATGTCTATGTTAGAACAGGAGGTTTTCTGATTGCTGTGCATGAAAAATATAATTTTAAGTAAATATATACAGGGTGTGCTCATAATTCTCGTCTTTCTGAAAGTGTCATGGCAGACCTGTCTGTATGATAGATTGAGCATTATTCTCGTTATACGCTTTTGCATAATAAAGACTATTGATTTCATGTGACTGACCTCAGGTAATAATGCTATAGCTAAGTCTTGAGTAGACAAAGACTAATAAACTGTGAATGAACAAAGTCCATCTAGTTCTCTTTTAAGATTTATTAACGCGTATGTAATTTTAGCTAGCTTCAAACACATATTGCCTATATTACTAGAGAAACCAAGTGTTGAGTCTAGAATTGTTCCTAGAAATTTCGCCTTACCATTAGTTTCTACACAGTTAAAACTGGAACTGATTTAGTTAATGAAGTGGAGAAATAGAAAAAATTGTCCTGCTGGTATTAACTATAAGCAAATTTTTCTGACACCATTTCTCAAATTGATTAATTATTTTAACTGCCATAGATTCTAATTCCTGTACACTTTTAGCATGTCTGATGTATTTATAAACGTATTTTTCTATCTTTTGGAGTCAGGTGTTTTATACATTTATCGAGTAACCTTTATTTTTTATTATTTATGTTCTATGTTTATTACGTTATTCTTTGGTACCTACATTATTTCTAGTATACATTTGATACTTGTTTATAGTTAATTATCTGGTAAATAGATAAATATTATTATTATTATATACTCAACACGGCATTCATCTCCGAAGAGAATTAAAAGAATTGAAATTTTCCTTAATTTGCATATTAAAACATTTTTCTTGGAAACACTTTTCCACGCAACTTACGCTGAATCCTGGAGGCATTAAGGACTACCTATAGTAAGTCACAGCCACTTTTCCGCTAGAACTGTCCAATTATTCCTGTTAGCTACAGAACAATTTGACAGGCCCGGCACAACGTTAGGGTATGATGTCACGTACTTTACAGCCACTTTCTTGGTGTCATTTTCAACGTATATCATCTGCTCACGTTTCGAACATTTGTGACGTGCAAAAGAGACAAGAACATATGTATTGGCTTAGTATGCATAACCAAATTTAAAAGTAGTTCTAAGACGTCACGTAAAACAATCTCTCAAACTTTTGCAGCAGGTTTCCTTTATTGTCTCGGTAGATACTTAAATTACATACTCGTTTCTGCTACTCTTTTTTTCGTCGACGAATTATATATAGTCTAACGAGAAGAAAATATGGTAGGTAGAAAATCAATGGGTTTATATTTAATTTTATAGAATATGTGTAAATATATGATATACTGAAGAACACAGGATATTTAAATAATCATTCTACATCCAGCAATTTTTATTTATTTATTTATTTGTTTAATATGTAGTATACATATACGTATATGACTCGCTAATATGTGAATATTCTGTGATCTCAGCAGGGCATTCGACTGCGTGGGCCATCAGAAATTATCGGTCAAACTAAATAATTATGGGATTCGGGGAATAACACTAAATTGAGTGAAACCCTTTCTTGAGAATACGAAACAATGTGTTACTATTAAGTATGATATGGTTACTTCTGGTCTTATTTGACATTAGGAGTTCCACAAGGCTCTGTATTGGGTCTTGTGTTATTTTTACCATATGTAAATGAATTAGATTCCATATCATCTAATAGTCACTTTACGATGTTTACTGATGACACTTCTTTAATTGTCTAAAATAAAACAAAAAGTTTAGAACTCGACGGACATAGCTTGCTTAATAAACTAAGTGAATGGCTTCCCCAAAATTTAATATATTTTAATATTGAAAAACCTAGGTCCGAAGATTTCATAACAGTCAAAAACAGAGTAAACAGTTAAATATTAATGTAAATGATACTGCTTCATGTACCAAAGCAGATACAGTCAAATCTCTAGGCTTACACTTAGATAAAAATCTTAACTGGAAAATTCAATGTGAAAATGTAATTTCAAATCTTGCATCCATAATATATTTATTTAGAAATATAAGAACGGTGCTATGTACAGAACAACTTCTCTCTTTGTATTACGCACAAGTTGAATCTCGTTTAAGGTATCGTGTCTGCTTCTGGGGAAACTCCACTTTTGCTACTCATGTTTTTAAAGCTCAAGAACGTATTGTAAGGTGCATTACCGGTGTAACAAATACCCATTCCTGCAGGGAAATTCTTAAAAATTATAAGATTTTAACTTTACCAGGTGTTTTCATTTTTGAAATGTGGACATATGTATTGAAATATCAAAAAGATTTTATAATAAATGGCCAATATCCTGATGTAAACATCAGACGGAAACATAATATTTATGTTCCTTTTGCTAAATTAAAAATAACTGCTAAATCTCCTCATTATCTAGTGCCAAAATCTTTTAACTTGTTGGCGGATGAAATAAACTTTATGAAGAATGAAACACTGTTTAAAATTAAACTAGGAAGGAATTTTCTCTAAACATGTGTTTTTATTCTAAGTTTTAAATTTTTTTTGGGGACTCATTTTGTGTTTTTTTAAGGGAAAATGTAGTATTTTACATTGTTATTACTTACACTTTTGGTAAATTTTTGTGAAAATTTGAGATACCTAGTAAGTGAAAAATACTGACGATTCATATACAAATGTATTATCTTAAGGAAAATAAACGATATTATTATTATTAATATCTCTTCAACCTTTGAAATTGAAACAATTGTAGGAGGTCAAGAATTGAATATTTTAAAATTATTTTTAAATTCACAGGATGTTGTTTCGCATAGTGTAGGTCATCGATTGCTGAAAAATTTTGAGTCAAAACATATAGAGGTACAAAGTTGAATCTAGTTCTACAGGGTGTTTTCCACGATTATTCAAATTATTATATTTTTAAACTGTCATCACTCAATTTTTTTAAATTGAATACTGTGTCTGTTTTGGCTTAAAATGCTTCAGGAATCGATTGCCTACACTCTGAAATCCATATGACAACTTTTCTTCGACAAGAATTTTTCAAAAAGCGTCGAAGAGAAGTGGTTCCTATGAGGTAAAAAATTAAAAATCGGCAATTCTATTTTTTGGAAATTTATATGCAACTTATAAATGTATTATAAAAAATTATGTATTATAAAAGAAACATTTCTTGTTATACTTTTAGAGCGTTAATATCTTGGTGGAAATTGGTAAAAAAATATTTAAAAAATTTGTTTGATTAAAACAATGCAATATTTCCGTTTATTTTAAACAAACATTTTTTAAACAATACCCATGTTGCCAGGCGGTATCCTGGATTTTTATAATCTGTAGTGTCTCCTGAACAGATTGCAGAAAAAAAAACTGCGTCCGAGGTGTATTTGACACTCATGCATACCACCCGCTCTAAATGGCCATCTACTAATTTCCGGGTCACTCATAGTGGAAGCTTATTCTGCAGAATGTTCTCGACGATGACTCAAATTTTTGCATTTTTAAATTGTCATAATTCAATTTTGTCAAATAAAATACACTTTGCTTTTACTTTAAATATTTCAGCATCAATTACCTACATTTTAACACTTCATAACGACCACTTTTTGTCGACGGTTTTTGAAAAATATAAGTCGAAAATATTTGTGACTATGGATATCAGCATATGAGTAATTGATTGCTGAAATATTTTAAGTAAAAACATTTAAGGTGCTCCATAAAAGAACTGAGTTATGATAGTCAAAAATATAAAAATGTGTGTCATCGTGGAGAACAACTCTGTAGAATTAAGTTCGACTTTGAAACACTTGGCTAGTATATGACCTTGACTAATGTTCAATGTGATATGAGTGTCAGATTTATAACAATACATTTTTTGCAGATTTTACCCTTGACGTCGATAAAAGAGGAATACGTGTCAACACTGCAGGGTAAGTCCAACAATTATATATGCCTTGATTCAGAATTATGAGTTAAATATAAATATATAAAAAATATTGGGTGTTTCTTATGAAGAATTCAAATATTCACTTGCCACCACTGTATGAAACACTCTGTAGGTTTAAAATAAATTTTAGTAGATTTAAGAACCAATACGTCAATAATGTTTTTACTGATCCTATTGTTTTTAATGATTATTTTATTAATAGCATAACTGAGGTTTCAAATGACCATGATAACAATCTAATTGTGGAAAAATAATCAAATAAAGCATTAAGAGAACATGTAAAACTTAACTTCTTCACAGTCAGTGTTGAAGAACTAGAAGAAATCGGTCTATTAAATCTAATGCTAAGGGTGTGCACGGTATTGACATAAAGATGTTAAAGTGCGACCTCATCTTACTGAATATTTAACTTTTATTATTAATATGCGTTTAACAAAAAATAATGTATTTCTTAACTTTTTGAATATAATACGAGTTCCAAAAATTAGTAATCCTGCTGATATTTCCCATTACAGGCCTATAAGTATTGTGGCGACAATTTCTAAAATTATTGAATAAGTTATTTCAAATCAGCTAAATGCATTTATTGCTGAAAATAAAATGTTGAGCGCGGTACACAGTCGGGTTTCTGCGGAGGTCATAACACTACTACAACTGCACTGCTACATGTCAGATGATATATTTAAGGCTGGTGATGAGAAAAAGACACTTGGTTCTTTTGGATTTTAGTAAGGCGTTTGACACCCTAAGTCATGTTACTCTATGTATCAAGTTAAAATGTTTTGGTCTAAGTGAACAGGCTTTCTCTTACTCGTAGCTATTTGACTAACAGATATAAACGGGTAGTTTTAAATAGTAATTTTCCGACAATAAGCTAATGGACGAGGGGTTCCTCAGGGTAGCATTTTAGGGCTATTATTATTTTCAATTTATACAGCAGACTTGCATCCAAAACTTTGTAAAGTGTGATCACTTAACATTTTTATGTTAGACATTTTTTCAAATTACAAACGATTGAGGAGATATTGACCATCCACTCACGAATGACTCACCCTCTACAGTAAATTGAAAAACTTAACAATAATAATGCTCAAATAATATTAATGTGAAGCTGCTATTTGTAGAAATCGTTCACGTTGTGATATTTCTGTGGGAATAAAATAAAATAAAGATAGTAATTAGTCGTCTTGGAAAATTGGCCACCAAATGTATTTTTCTGCAATTATCTAGATAACCAGGGATTATATAAAAAACTGCAATTAAACAATTAGCAAAAATTCAATTCTCTATCGAGAATTGATAACTTTAACCGTTTTCTACCAACAGCGCAACAAGCAATTGCTTATTTCTTTTACTGACATGGTCGTATTTTCTCTAGTCAGAAATAAACCGAAAACTTATATTCTGAACCTTTTCAAGTACTACTGAACTTCATTAGCCGAATTAAGACTAGAAAATACAATATTGTTAAAACTAGTAGCATAAGAGAGAGCGGAATTATCTGACATGTGTGTAACAGCTAAAGACATTATTAATCCGTTGTCTTAAAGCATGGCAGACAAGAGAAGTGATATGAGAATTTTTCTAAGTGGTGGATACTTAATTTATAAATGAAATGAATTATTTAAAAGAAAATTTTCTTGATATTTATTAATGATTGCTTAAAAATAAACATTTTCCCTTTCTTTGTCCGTTATGTATGAGGGACTAGGATTAACAATGTCTCTAGCTGTTACAGAAGTGTTAGGTAATTTATGCTGGCTTCTGTACCACAATGCAATATAAGGTAAACAAATACTTGAAGTTATGGCGAAGGTGCCGGTTAAAATAATAGTTTCGTTACAGAATATTTGAAGTTGTGGAGGAGGATTCGGTTGCAGGAAAATGTATCTTCGGAATTAAATATTTAAAATGGTGAGTCCAATAGGGCTGCCACAATTCCGTAATTTTTGTTGATTACATGACATTGAGCCACTAAAATGGGCGATAAATTTATTTTTCGTAAAAATTATCTGAAAAAATGGTCACTAAAGATTATTTATTTATTTAATTAATGTACATTACCGGAAAACCCAAATAGTGCAATACAATAATTAACTTCACAGGGTGATTCATAGTGGATGAAGTGTTAGAAGTATATGGAGAACGGGTAAACATATCTTTTTGAAAATTTTGGGAGTCACTTTAGTAACTGTGGCCAATCGAACCAACATAATTACAAGCGTGTGGTACTTCCATACAAACATACTTAAATAATATTAATGAAGCTGCTCTTTGTAGAAATTGTTCACTTTGTGATATTTCTGTGACGAATAAAATAAAATAAAAGATAATTAGTCGTCCTGAAAAGTTGGCCACCAAATGAATCATTTTGCAATTATCTAGATAACCAGGGATTATATAAAAAACTGCAATTAAACAATTAGCCAAAATACAATTCTCTATCGAAAATCCATTTGCACTTTTTTTTTGGTAACTTTAACCATTTCCTTCTAACAGCACAAAAAGTTATTGCTTATTTCTTTTACTAATATGGTCGTATTTTCGCTAGTCAGAAATAAACCGAAAACGTATATTCTGAACCTTTTCAAGTTCTACTGAACTTCGTTGGTCGAAACAAGACTAGAAAATACAATATTGTTAAAACTAGTAGCATAAGAGAGAGTGTGGAATTATCTGACATGTGTGTAACAGCTAAAGACATTATTAATCCGTTGTCTTAAAGCATGGCAGACAAAAGAAGTGATATGAGAATTTTTCTAAGTGGTGGATACTTAATTTATAAATGAAGTTAATTATTTAAAAGAAAATTTGCTTGATACTTATTAATGATTGCTTAAAAATAAACACTTTCCCTTTCTTTGTCCGTTATGTATAAGGGAACAGGATTAACAATGCCTCTAGCTGTTACAGAAGTGTTAGGTAATTGTATGCTGGCTTCTGTACCACAATGCAATATAGGGTAAACAAATACTTGAAGTTATGGCGAAGGTGCCGGTTAAAATAATAGCCCCGCCACGGAATATTTGAAGTTATGGCGGAGGAGCCGGTCTCAGGAAAACGTAATTTCGAAATTAAAGGTTGAAAATGGTGAATCAAATGAAAATGGTGCATCCAATAGGGTTGCCGCAATTCCGTAACTATTGTAGATTTACATGACATTGAGCCACGAAAATGGGCGAGAAATTTTTTTTTCGTAAAAATTGAACTATCTGAAAAAATGGTTACTAAAGATTATTTATTTATTTAATTAATGTACATCACAGGAAAACCCAAATAGTGCAATACAATAAATAACTTTAGCAGGCTTATACTAACCCTAAAATTAATATACAGGATGATTCATAGTGGATGGAGAATTAGAAGTATATGGAGAACGGGTAAACATATCCTTTTGAAAATTTTGGGAGTTACTAAAGTCAGTGTGGCCAATCGAACCAAAATAATTACGAGCATGTGGTATTTCCCGGTACACCGGAAGTCGATACCAACTTGCTTATTTTAAATGGAACTCCCTATATTCTCGACTTTTCGAATTAACCATAATTTTGAGTCCAAGAATGTAGCATTGACAGGTGCAATGGTTTGCAAGAATCGTTATAACTCTCTTCGTGTATGAGATCCTCATTTGCTCCTTGGCATGTAGAAAGAACACAAGATGAGCTAGTCCCTACTATGAAAATATATTCCATAATGGTATAGCAAGTGTTCTGTTTTTCACGTTACATTTTGTCAAATTCAAACCTCAAAAACTTTTTTATTTTAAATATAACGCTCTGTATTTTTTTACACCAAGTCATGTAGAATTAATATCCCTTTTTTCTAGCATAGGCACTGTAGGGGTGACGTTACAACTTTTTGAAACATTGGCGACTTTCTTAAATGTTCAAGAATTTTTTATAAAACAATAAACTTAATTGATGATTAGAATCAACAATTAATGTCAGGTATTCTCTTATGTCGAAAAAGGCCATCACGTTTAAATCACACCCACGAGGACTTTAGATTTGTTTATTATTTATGGAGAATGTATAAGGTAATATCAAGAACATATTGGTTAATTTTAAAATATTTGGCTCTCTCAAGACAGGAATTCTAAGGAAGAAGCCTTAGACAAATTAGCTGAAGGAGAAATCTTTACAACTTACTATTTAAGTGTTCCTCAAAAAATAGGCGGGTTCGGTAATTTTCAATTTTTGCTTAAATCGATAGAAACCATGGAAAAAACAACCATGTAAAATTTAAAAATTAAATGTCCAAAAATAAAGGTTTTATTGATACTTGAAAATCTTCTCGTTTCCGCGAGGCTAGAAACGTACCTGTGCGTGAGGCTACTACGGTGACGTCAGTGGCCCGACAGCGCTAAGCGCTCTCCGTAATCTTCGCTTCCTGATCTGTAAAAAGTGGGTAGGTACGTAGTGTAAATTTGCAATTATTCAAGAGATTTTGCACCTCACACTATATAATAATATAATATGTAATATACCTACTGTTAGCAATTAATGCTTTTCATATAAGTTTATCTTCAATTTTATTTTTTAGTTTATAGTTTTTAATATACACAAATTGGACTAGTTCACCTCATATTTACTTGTCACATAAAAAATTTCCACAATGGAGTCCCTGCCGGCGGTTTCATTAAATCTGCTTTATACATGCGGCATTTTTTATTTTTATATCTAGTAAACTTATATAAATACATATTAATTATAATTCTTAAACGTCGGAGCGTGAAGGCGTCGACGTACATTTGTCAGTTGCTTATACCTCTGCCTAATTTCATTCTAACAAATATAAATAAATAAATACATAAAAAATAATAATTTATTGCCAGGAAACAAAATAGTTTACAGACAAACGGTGAAAAGTTACTTGCAATCTGCTATTGCTTGTTTTATATACGTAATCAAATGTTAGTTTGTTTAAACTTTACCGAAACTTCACTAAATAATAAATACAAATACAATATAAATAAAAAATATGCACAAGTATGGTACTTACAATGTTTAGCGCCACTGCTTTGAGTTTGATTTAGGTTCGCATTACTTGTCAAAAAATCAAAGACCATCTGCACATTTAAATGTGGTAAGTTTCGGGAATCGGCTTTCTGGTACCCCGGTTACATTGTACGACTAGGACTTTAAAAAACAGTACCGATAAATGTCCCAAAACTTAAATATTATAGTGATTCGCTGCTTGTGCTATGCGGGATAAGTGCGCGTAGGGTGAAGCTGGAACTTATATCAGGCCACTGACGTCAATCCCGTTGTGGGCTCTACCATTATGACGGAACTTTAATTTGGCAATTGCAGGCGCTGCAATTTTTTTTTCTCATTTTTTTTTGCACATACGTGTTTTGTTGACTATATTACTTCACATCTGCCAAGAAAAATGTTTTCTTCTTTTATGACCGAACCCGCCTATTGTAAAGACATCACTCTCATGGCACAGTAAACACTAAACCGCTAATGTTCTTGAATATTTCGCTTTCTGAATACATGATGACTCGAATTACTAAAGTAATGGGAATTGTGTTGATTAAAAAGTCCATTTTTGATAAATATAGCATCATTTGTCCATATATTTCCCAAAATGTAATTGTCACCTTCATGTCTTATTAAAATAAATTCACAAAAATTTTCTGTTTCATTTAATTATTACACTGAACTGAACTTGTGGTAGGTATCTTGTGAAACATCTTGAAAATAATTGTTAATAAATTAAACACTGCTTTTAGATGAATCAATCAATATATTATAAATACTCTACATATGTTTCGGCTTATTAGGCCTTTATCAAGAGTAGGTATTACATAGTGAATACTATTCACTATGTAATACTCTTGATAAAGGCCTAATAAGCCGAAACATATGTAGAGTATTTATAATATATTGATTGATTCATCTAAAAGCAGTGTTTAATTTATTAACAATTATTTAATTATTGAACCATATGCAACGAGAATGGACTTTTGTTTTGGGTCACCCTGTACAGTTTTAGGAAATGATTCAAAAACGTTAATTAGATGTCCCGTTACCGGTTACGGGATAAATAAATTTTTCTTAAAACCCATAATTGTGACTATGGTGATTTTTTTTAATATCCATCTGCAGATTGCATTATTTCAACAAAAAAATCCATTACATCCAAGTGGTTGGGAGATATTCAATGCTAATATAGTAATGAATAGAGCCAAGAAAGAGGCTTCAAAAAATGTACTGATATACATAGCATTTCATTTAAAAAAAGGTACTTGGTCCTGTAATTCGCCCTGTATGTTCGAAAATAATTTCCAGTTATAGACTTTTTTATCCAGTTTACTTTCAATTTTTTTGGAAATTTCTAACTATCGTAGAACTCGAGATATCGAGGTCCGACGCCCTATTGCCCCACCGTGTATAAGTCGTGTGACACTTATCTGCTCTTTCTTTACTTTTTTATTTCTTCTTATTGATGTAATGTACATAAAGCGAGAACTGTAGGTCGCAAAGGACTTTGAACTTGACTTAATTTGGCCAGCGTTTATGACATAGTCGATTATCTGGACTAAAAATATCGTATTCTTAGAAAATATTTAAGAAAGGCTGTTGGAGCAAAGCACAAATTTTAGAAGACTTCTTTTACTTCTTTTGGACCAACGCATTGACATGCAGTCTTCGGAAACTCACTATTTTGTTTTTTTTACACAGCTTATAAAGAGATTTTCTCCGTGAAAAATATCAGTTAATTATAAAATTAACAAGATAAACAAAGCACAATGCTGAAATCCGTTTGAAATAACTTCATATAAAGTTTCATAAAGATAACAGAATTTTTAATTCAGAAATTTTCGCATTTAAGAGAAAATTTCACGTCGAGATTTCACGGCAGACAACAAAAGGAATTAATAACAAGATTTAAAAAGAAATAAAGAGAAAATGAAACATGAAAGAAAACATTTTAAAAAACTTCTATGAATCAGATATAATTAATTTATAATGTCGCTGATAAGCTAAAAAGCGGAGAAATTCGTATGATATTAAAATGTATGAAACGAATTCTTTGAGTACTTATTTATTTCCGTAATTTAAACGACTAATTTTGCTAATTAATTTAACTTTAATTATAGAATAAAACCTGGAATCTCGGCAGCGGGAGTGTGAGCCAAACATTGCTAAAATCGATTTTATGCTCAACACTTGGAATTTCCGAGATTTATAAGCGCTATCTAACGAAACGTGGTATCTCTGGCATAATACTACGAGTGGTTGTATAATTCTAGTTTAAATGAAGAATTAATGAAAAGCGTCGTGTTTTTAAAGTTATTCTGATTTAGTTGCTATTTCCTGCTGAACAGGAAAACACAGTCATGCATTTGCATATAACCTGATAATTTTTATAAATATATGTACTTATATTCCAGCTAGTTTTAATTTGAATTATGTAGTTCAGCCATAAAGGAGGTGTAGATTGCTGACCAGCGACCCAAGCGATTCCTTTATGAAGTTGTTCAGGATGCTTAGGGAGTGAACATACTGAAAGTCCTGACGTCTAGGAGGTGAGCCGGAGGGGGCACAAAGAGAGTACCATTTCTCGTTTTTACGATTGTATTTCTTAGGAAAAAAAATTATACCAAATGAAAGCTCACGAAATTCTCTGCAACTTTCATTTTATACACTTTTTTCGAATTCGCAACCGTTTTCGAGATACACACGCTCCGGAAAAGTGAAAGTTTTCGAAAACAGATTTTTACCTGAAAATTGTATTTTAAAAATAATAAAAAAAGTCACATATAAGGTAAGTAATTTTATTCGATTTCAATAATTCTCATTGTTCTCACTCTCAATAACTTCTCAATGTTAAACTCTCAACTTTCTCTGGATTCACGTTTTCATCCTCTTTGGCCGTCCATGGCATCCTCATTCTCACTCAGTGGTGGGTGGTTCTTGCTGAAGAGGCACTGCGTCGTCTGCATTGTCGCCCTCGTCTTAAGCATGCATGCTGAGGCATCTCCCTTGGCAGTGGAGGCACACCGCAGAACAGTCCGGCATTCCTGTTGGGCATCCAAATTTGCCACTACCACAATCCTTGGTGCAGTGGCAAAATATCATTTTCGGTAGGACCTCCGGTGCCGGTGGATCTTCTGTTGTAATTGGAACCAGGGTGTCTCCTACATGTTTCCATCCCCGCTCTTGGGGGGTAGCTCATTCCCGAGCTACTGCTGCACTTGGTGGTAGGTACGCCGGGAATGCTGTTTAGCTGCGCCCTCAATTGGTGGGAGGGAGCTGATGTCAGACTTAATATTTGCCACTGACCTCATGAACGACTGGAAGCGTTACTGGTTGAGGGAGATCTGTTTTGCTGGTGCCCCATACCGTTTGAGGAAGCAAATCTTCTCAGCCTCTTCAACCTCGCCTTGAGTGGAGGAGAGGTTGTAAGAGATCACTGCCGCTTTCTTGACCATTTCTGACTTTAAGTACAATTTTGAGAAGCCCACCTTGCTTTTGCTTGTGAGGTAAAAATCTGTTTTTCGAAAACTTTCATTTTCCGGTGCGTGTAGCTCGAAGACGGTTGTAAATTCGAAAAATATAAAATGAAAGCTGCAGAAAAATTCATGAGCTTTCATTTGTTATAAGAGAATTTTTTCCTACGACGCGACGCGACGCCCCGTTTTCGAGATATAAGCGAAAAAACCAAAAGTGGGACTTTCTTTGTGCCCCCCTCCGGCTCACCTCCTAGACGTCAGAACTTTCAGTATGTTCACTCCCTAAGCTTCCTGAACAACTTTCTAAAGGAATTACTTAGGTCCCTGATCACGCACTCTACATGATCCCTTAGACCATTCCTTGACTGGACTAATGAGAAATCTAAAGGACTCCGCACAATCCTAATGGAAAGTGGCCCGCAATAAAATCGGCTAAAGATTTAGTATGTTATTATTTACGAGTCGCTGATCAAAAGTTCTCATGTACACAAGGCCTGAAGATTGATAGTTTTCTTTCTACATAGTATAGGCAAAATTAGTATTTCTGATTAAAAAATTTACCGAATGAATGAGTATTCATAAAACTCTGGATTCCGTTCGACTTGGAGTCTAAATCAAACTCCAAGAAAAATAGGCTGCTACTGCCCCGCAATTGTTCCAAACAATAATTTTGTTGCTAAAATTGGGGTAAATTAAAAAACTAATTGTATTCTTAGATAATTTGACAAAAAAATCGTATTGTCCGAGATGTAGAGGTTCGAATTTGTCCAAAAAGGGAGGAGAGGGAAGAATAAAAAGTGATGAGAAAAAATTCAGCAAAATTCTGGTGACTGTACTATTAAAATACAAGTCTCTCTTTCCTTTTATGACTTTTCCCCAAAGTGCACTCTGTCCAAGTTCTTCGAAAACACGAAAAAGACCCTTATCGAAAAATGGAAAATTTCGTAAACTATGAAATACAAAAATCTTTAAAAAAAATGACAAGGAAAATGTTTCCACTAAAAAATTGTTTTTATGCCTGAAAACTTCTTTTTTCAGAAAATATACCTTGTGTTGACAACAAAACGCGCTGTAATTTTGGTGCCTAAATATTGAACCTTGTGGACACAAATGAATTTGTTATGTGAAATTTAAATTGCCAGCCATTTTGTGCATTAAGTCCAACATGGATCATTTTTATTTCAAAATGCAGACCTGGCCTCCAGCTTTCCGATGAGATTAAAAAAATTTCTTTGAAAGTAATTTTGGCTACTTTTTTGGCATTTATTTATGAACCAAATGACAACAAATGAATTTTCTCGACCATTTTGAAAACATTTTTGAAAATATTTTTGAAAAATTGTTATTAGAAAAGAAAGAGAATTACGAGAACTTTAATTTTAAAAAAGATAGTTAATTTTCGCCTACCTGAAGTGAACGAAAATAACCATTTGGAGTTATTTGGCTTATAAATAAATACCAAAATGACTACGAAATTTTTTTTTAATGTCACCGGAAAGCTGGCGTCCAGATCTACATTTTGAAATGAAAATGATCCATTTTAGATTTAATGGCACGAATAACGGGCAATTCAAATTTCAGATAACAAATTAATTTGTGTCCACGGGGTTCAATATTTGGGCACCAAAATTTCAAGTTTTTAACAAAAGGTATATTTTCTGAAAGTTTAAAGCTGATCGGAGCTCTTGACATCCCTGGATATTAAACTGAAAAAAACCTACTTTTCAGCCAGTTTATTCCAATTTGTACGTGCTGCGCGTACTCAAATGACCCAAAACTAACACATATTTGTTGGAATTTTAATTTCGAAGGTTTTTGGTTTTCTGTTTGTCCGATCGGGCCTTTAGAACCGGAGATATTTACCTTTTTACCTAAAAAACACAGTTCAAAAAACAAAATTGTTTATAAAAAAACGCAATAGGCCTTGAAAGTTCAAAACTCAAATATACATTGTGACCCATTTTGAATGGAAACATTATAACGTTACTTTTATAGTTTTACAATAGTTTATAACTATTGTGCTCAGGTAACAAACAGTGGAGTAATTCCAAGGTTCAATAAAAGTCAATGAGAATAATTTCGATTTAACAAAGTTTATTTAACAATTACACAATGGTAATACAAGACACAGTTTACAAATTGTGTTAACGAATTGGTTTAACAAATATTCAAATAAACCAAACAATAACATTTAAGGGGGTGATGTCTATCCTGACTTTGATCAAACCTAGCAACCTTCACTATATGAATCTAATATCCGAATGTAGTTTATTATCACAAACGTTCAAGGGAAAAATATGATGAATTACGCACTACCCGTTACACCAACTGAATTTCTTAATGACTTTCGATATCTCAACGTTACCGTAAATATCGACTAATTGGATACACGTCCCTTCGACAATAGAAACAGAACTGTCGTTACAACAATGAAAAATCTGACTTATGTCACTTTGACACTTAATTGATGATAATCGATTTAATTGACATCTGTCACATTTGACATTTAAATGACGCAGGCGTGTCACTTTGACAGAAAAACAAGCGGCGTTAAAATATTGACATCTGTCACTTTGACAGGAAAATACGCGGCGTTAAAATATTGACTTCTGTCACTTTGGCAGGAAAAATACGCGGCGTTAAAATTATTGACACCTGTCAATATGAAATTCAGTTAACGTGACGCTTGTCACTTTGACAACAAAACAATACGCGGCGTTAAAATTATTGACACCTGTCAATATGAAATTCAGTTAACGTGACGCTTGTCACTTTGACAACAAAACAATACGCAGCGTTAAAATATTAATATAAGTCCGTGACGTATATGACTCAGATACTGACGCTTAACGCATAAAAACTCTCCAGCTTATGGTAGCGGCTGTGAACGTCGCACACAATTGGACCAACACACCCTGTCAAGCGTTACTCAGATCAGGCTTGAGCTATAGCTCCCTCAGCTCTGAGTTTCGTACGCTTAGACTGGGTCAGAAGGTCACGAAGTGTACGTCGTCTCTCGGACTAGGCTTGATTCGAGAACCCCACTAGTCCGAGTCTCTCACTACCAAGCTGGTGACACTTATGCGATGTCACGACAATATCTGAGGTTATGGCGTCACGAACTTTTTATTTATTCTCGGCGATGTGAGAATTGAAGAATGAGCTCGTGCATTGGCTTTTATAGTAGTGGGTTGCTAGGTCTGTGCATTTTCGTAGTTACCGATATCCCCATGGATATCGGTTGATGATTTGTTCGTAATGATGAATCCCGTTTACTCTTGTTAGTATGTACTAACCTTTGATTAAAACTGGTAATTAATAAACAAAATGGAATTCATCGTTACAACATCCCTGTAAAAAATGTGTCTATTATCTTATTTTAACGGGGCATTTTTTTAAAAGATAGGCCATCTAAAGCTCTACGTTATGACAAAAATTTAGAGATTTAACACAGGAGGTTAAAATTTAGTAATAAACGTAGATATGCAACTTCCCAGTAAAATGTATTTATTCTTCGAATGTTGTAAAGTTCAAAAAAATCAACATTGTGTGAGGAAACATTAAAACTCAGTCAATTAATAATAATAAACTATCTCAAAATTTTCTGATGTCAATCATAATTAATTGTCATCCTTCCCCCAAATGTCTCGCACCTCCCTCAGTCGTCTCGAAGTAGGGTGCGCTCCAAAAATACACTTGCGGAGACCTACTACCGATTATTTGTTACTGAGATAAATTTCAATTTTCAAGACCTACTATGATTTTTTTTCAATGTCAAAAATGGACAAATTGATTAGCGATTTATTTTATAAAATCCAACTATACTATGATAAAATTGCTGTTACAAGACTGTGCATATCTCATAGTATTTTTGGTCTTCTTTTACTGTACTATTTCCTCATATGTATAATTGTTTTATCAGTATGCAATTTAAATATAATGATTACCATTTTCTTTTGCACATTTTTTAGTCTGTCAATACCAGATCGATAGTATGGTTAGCAGATAATACAGCAATATTCTAAGATTGATCTGTTAAGTAAATTCAATGTATTTAAAACACAAGTAATATCAGTAAAATCCCTGCATTGTCGTTTAATAAAAGCACACGGTTTGCTCGCTTTAAAACGTTCTCAATATGCAAGTGATATCTTAACCCAGCATCTAAAGTAATGCCCATATCACAAATAGAATCTACTCTGACAAGTTTTTATGTTTTTACAGAATAATCAAACAAAATATTACTTTTCTTCTTAAATAATGTTATTATCTTACATTTATTTATATCGATTTCAAGACAATTTTTTAAATTCGAATTACAGTAATGCTTATCGTATTAAATGTGCAAACAACTTCAACTCTTCGACGAAAATTAGAAATTTCGCAAAACCAAAATTGTATTGCACGTCATTAAGAAAAAATGAAATTAAAATTGGATATACAAAAAGCTTTTGAGTTGATATTATATATCAACTTTTGCACACCAGTGCTTTTTGGTATTGGAAAATGAATCACTCCACACCAGTTTGTATCTTTACAATTTTGACAAAAAATAATAAAATGCAATCGTTTCCTATTTAAAGATGTTGCAAAATTAATATTGTTTCCTTTTACTACTTTTTTTCCCTATTATACCATTAACAATTATTAATATGAATCTCAAGGTGACCAACCAATCCCACACATATGGAGATAATAGTTAACCTCCTCGATTATCAGGAGAGCAAGTGAGTCATTTAAAAACCTATTCCGACGTTAGATAAAAAGAGTAATTGCATTTAAAATAGATTATCCGTGCACTCTTCAGCGACAGAAGTTCGCTTAACAGAGACTATCAGCCAAATTGATTAAAACTGATGGTGCACTTTGAAAATCCCTATAAAATAGTAGACACACAACCAGAATTGAGTTTATAAAGGTGCGTAGAGTGCGCATTAAATATGAAAAACTCATAATGTCTATCAGGTAGCAGATGGTACTTCAACCCGAAATGTCTAAGTTTTAGTTTCGCATATCAATGGAGTAACATGTATTTACAATTTGACTGGAAATCAATGTGACCTGAAAATCATTGACTAGAATCTCATCAGCATATGAAAAGAAGTCGACCAAGATTCGCTGCTGACTAAATTTTGAGGAGCAATTTCCTGGTTATAAACAATCACAGCGACAATAATTCTTTCTTTTTTGGTAAAAATGTTTTACATAAAAAATACTACCCTCGACCAGACCTACAACTTTTGATTAGCATGTGTTTCTCTAAAATCAAACTTGTAGGCGATATAAAATAAAATCGATTTCTTATATACATAAATGTTTATTTTGATAAGGATTTGTCTCAAACTTACTCGAGTAACCTGAAAAATACTGAGCATATTCTCAAGAGTAAAAAAAAACGCTATTCTAGTTGAACTCTTATAAGTGCTTAGCCGACTCGATTTACTTGAAAATGACTTTTGGTTTTGTGTAAAAAATAACTGTTGTAAATTTTAAAGCATATTTAATTTTGTTATTTCTTCTGTTTCAAAGTATGGGCCCTTGAATTTCGTTATTTTCTTGATTATCCGTTTGGATTTACCTGAACATGAAAAATCTAAAGTTGTAATTTTTTTGTCCCACCTTTTTGATAGTGGAAAGCAAATGAAATCAAGGGTATCATTGAATTTAAATACTAGTGCATCTGAATAGCAATAGCTGTCATGAAAAGGCATCCCTAGTTCGTTCAAGCGTCCATTCAAATTAAAAATTACACAGATATAAAACTGTCACGGGTGTAGATTGCGACTATACGTCACCACTTTTTTAAATCCTATCAAGCCGTTATTGTCTAAACTTTCTCATTAAAAGGATTTTGCTCCAGTTAGCGGAATGAAAAAGTAAGATAGTTATTAGTGTGAAGGGTTACACGTTTTTTTATATAAATCGTGAACTGTATGATCCGAATAATTCGCACAGAATATAGTTTTTGCTGATTCAAGTAAAATCGGAGGAGAAAATGAGGTGACTTTTTGCGACATTTTATCAACAACTTGAAGTAAACCACACCACTTTTTATTATCTATATACTTTGTAGATTTGCGTCACAAAGTTCATTTCAAAATGAATGTCAGAGGACTGGAATTTTTAGAAGTGGAAACTGAATTCCTTCAGTAAGACTGTGGGTGCTAAGTTGAGTTAATCACTCTTAAATTAAGTATTTAAAAAATAATTACACTAACTTTTGTTACCTACCTTAATTTAATAAAATGAAAATATTTGAAATGTCCTTATTACTAAATTGTTATTTTAACACTATTTAATTTTCTGAAAATTCTTGCTTCTCTATACCTTAGCAATTAAAACTTGTGCAAAACACTTACAACAAAATGGACAAAATTTATTCACTTTAAGATCCGGTAAAACCCACCGTTTCGAACCATTAATAATAGGTCATAATTCATGGGTATAACCAAACATGCTATAGTAAATTGTTGCTGTGGAAAAAGATTCAGAGTGTCAAAGTCAAATTTTTTTCTCTTTTTTCACGGCATTACACTACCTCTTGACCGATCTTCTCAAAGTTTGATAAGGAAACATTTTTTAAGCTAAGAAACAACAATTATACTCTTCGCCGATTTACTACACTTGTTATATAATTGTTGCACATTCTATGGGATACTCTTCGCAGATTTTTTGTAAATGGTGTTAGTTTCAAACATTTTTTGTTTAATTACAAAACGAAAAAAATCAGTAAAGATATTTACACAGAACTTCTCTCTTTATTTGTGCCTGGCGGTCACTCTAAAAAATTAATAATTACCAAATAACATTGAAAATAATAATCGGAATATTGTTATCACTATTAGTACAAAGAAAACCTGATAAGTTTTGGTCAAAAAAAATATACAGAGTGCTCATTCAACAGCAAAAGTTATATAATACTAAAACAGGTGCCAAATATGGAAGGCTTGCGCAAATACCTTTACAAATGTCCACCATGACTGAATTATTTCTTGGGATGAGCACCCTGTACATTTTTCAATAAAAGTATAATAGGTGCATATGCCAAATATTATTGCCATCTTTCACATTTTCAATTCCACATTCACGTAGTGGAGTGGAAGTATAGTGGTGGTTAAAAAATTTCATTTTTTTTTAATTTTTCAAAAATGTTGGTTACTGAAATATGTTTAGAATATCATGAAACGTGAAAATTTTAAATTTGAGCAAAAAAGAAAGTTGCCTTCTATTCTATAGTAGTGGTAATTTTTTTTTTTTGAAATAGGTTTAGAATTTCATGAAACGTGAAAATTTTCAATTTGAGCAAAGAAAAAAAAATTTTCATCTATTTTGGTGGTAAAAACTTTTTAAAAAATGTTTGTGAAAAAATGTTCGATATTTTTTTTCTGAAATAGGTTCAGAAACGTGAAAATTTTAAATTTGAGCAAAACAATATTTCTTCCATCTAAGATTCTAGTGGTAAATTTTTTTTCCAAAATGGTAAAAAAATGTTGCAATTTTTTTTTCCGAAATAGGTTTGTAATGTCATGAAACGTGGAAATTTTAAATTTGAGCAACAAAAAATGTTTCATGTATTCTATAGTAAGTAGTGATAAATCAAAAATGTTTTCAAAAATTATTTTAGTTTTCAAAAATTTTTTAAAATTTGTTTGAATAGGTGAATGCCATGGAAACGTGGAAATTTGAAATTTGAACAAAGAAAAAAAATCCATCTATTTTGTTGTTAAATTTAAAAAAAAATGGTGGAAAATTTTCTATCGTTTATTTTAATAGGTTTAGAATTTGAAGAAAGAAAAAAAATTCCATCTATTTATTTATTCTCCAAATTTCAATACACTTTTCGTTCTTAAGTTCGTGCTTAAAAGAAACATAATGGACGGACAGACAGTCAGACGGACGGATAGACAGACAGACACACAGAGAAACAGACAGGCAGGCAGACAGACAGATCGACCGACAGACGGGCGGACGGACGGACGGACGGACGGACGGACGGACGGACAAACGGACAGACGGACGGACATTTTCAAAGTTGTTCAGAATTCGATCACCAACACAGTGATATCAATTTTTTTTTTCTCTACGAGCAATATTACCGGTTTTAGAAATGTGCCGATCGAATGCAATATACTCCTTGTTTTGTATTTGCGAAGAGTATAATAATAATTTATGTATCACATCACGCTAGCCCGTGGTTGGTGCCTCATGAACTGTATCTGATATTCTTCTACGAAACGCTGTGGCATTCTTGACTGAAAAACCTCATGCAGGGGTCATTTATATGTAAAAATATACAATTAATAAAACATAATAATTCCAACCCTTTTCGAGAAAACTGACGCAAAAGATTTCAAGAATTTTTTTAAAACAAATTCAATTTGAAAAGGATAAATGTCATCTTTGAGTTTATTATGAGACTATCAGAAAATTTATTTAGTTTGTGCAGAATAATAATAATAATAAAGAACTTATTGCCCAACAGAATCATCCAGTTACAGGACCATTTTATAAAATGGAAGATAAATGTAAAGTATACAATATAAAATATAAAGGTATGAAATAGTTTAGAGTAGCTTAATATTACGGTGATGTACTTAAATGTAGGTTGCAACCTATTTAGAACACAGAGTATTTTGATCTTGGAGTAATCATTTAAAGAAATAATAAACAGGTCACAATGGTCACAATAGAATAATATGGAATAAATGAGTGACTTAGCAAGGATGTTTGTTCTATTAGATGGTAGTCCAAAGGTTTGAGCCTAAACGTAGAATTCTAAAATTAATTTGAGATAGGAGTTCGGGAGAGTCTATTGTATTATTGATCATCTTATAAATAAACATTAAATTTGGGATAATTCTTTTGTTTTCTAATGAATACAAGTTAAACCGTGTTAACATTAAATAGAAATTTCCGTTGAACAGGTTCTAATGATTGTGAATATTTCTCATAAATAGGATTCCATATTGCTGAACCATACTCCAATTTCGAACGCACAAAACACTAATGTAATGTATTTAATGCTTCTGTATTATTAGAATTTGTATAATTTATTATAACAAAACCGAATGTTTTTAACGCAGATTTAGTAATTGAGTTAATGAGTTCTGTGAATTCCAATTTGGAGTCGAACAGTATACCCAAATATTTAATACTCTCGTTAAAACTGTATGAATACTCAACCAGATTTATTTTTCGTGAATAAGTCGTAACTTTACATTTTCATGCATTCATTGATCATTTATTCACTAGACACCAATTCTCAAAGATATTTAATTGTTCTTATAATCTTGCACAATCCTCTATGGTGGTAATTTCACTTAATATTTCAGATCATCTGCAAAGAGAAGTTTGTTGAAGTTTAATCTATCACATAAGTCATTAATAAATACCGAAAATAAGAGTAGACCCAAGTTTGAACCCTGAGGTACGCCAGAGGTTGCGTCATATGTATTTAATTTAAAACCATTGTACTGAACACACTGTAAACAGCTTTGTAAGTAGGACTCAAAAAATTTAAGATTTATCACTAAAACCAAAGTTGTCAAGTTTATTAATTAAAAGTCGATACGACCAAGAGCCTTCGAGAAATCAGTGTACACCACGTTCACCTGCCCTCGTTTGTCTGGTATATTAAAAATAAATAGGGTTAGACACGCTAAATTAAGTATTGTAGAGAGCGTTTTTCCATGTTGCCATGTTGAGATATAGAAAGTCTTATAATGATTACATACTGTACCATCCATCACAAAGTAAATAAAGATGCTGATCAGGTAAACTTTAAATTACCACACAAGTTTTAAATTAACATTTTTTGTGAGAGTATAAAATTATTATTCTGTTTAATAAACTACCACTACTCGGGTTAATATTTGCAAAGTTGCTGCTTCGATATTAATAAGAAATTAATAATGCAAGCAAAGGTCTACAGCAACTTTTTCGTTACTTTCTTGTCCCTCGTGAAGACTAACAGGATTGTATTACAATATGTTGCATGAAAATTCATTGTTTAAAGGTATAGCTCATGCTTGGCAGTAAATATGTGAATCTGTGACTAGAGTTGCCATATTTTTGAATATATTTTAACACCCAGTGGCAACCTTAGTATTCCCTGACATAATTTAGCACTTGTGGCCAAAAGGTCCGTACATAAGGAAAATAAATTAGACTGTTAACTACAAAATGTGGTTTTAAATTATTTAAAAACATACATATAATTGTATTTGTCACTGTTTACTTCGCTTTTTTTCTTTAATAGGATAATGCAGACCAGGCTCCAGAGAATTATTTGTGTCAAAATGAATGTTTTTTTTAGATTTTATGATTATTAATACAGGGTGATTCAAGAGAAAGTACAGCAAATTCAACTGTAGATTAGGGTGCCCCAGAGATGAAGATTTTGCTAATAAAATTTTGTCCTACCGCGCCTCATAACCGAGTTACAGCCTCTAGTACTGGGTGCCTGGCAACCAGTTTTCTCCTAATAACCTTCAAGCGGATTAACGTACAATAATCAAACTGCGGATCCGGCTATTTATTTTGATGGGCTACATGCTCATTAGAGCAAGTTCGTACTGATATGCATGATGTGTCCGGTAAAGTCCAAGGTCAATATACAAAATTATAGATTTTTATTCAAAATAGGAATTGGGTTAACAAAAAAATATACAGAATAATTGAACATTAACTTTAACATAATTGGTGGTAAGCGAAACTTAAAAGTTATCAGCGAATAAATTGCTTAAAATGTTCTGACCCCAGTTCTATACAAAGGTTAAGCCGCTTAAGTAAATTAAACCGTATTCTTGGAAAGACATTATGCTCATTTCTGATTGTGTTTGCGATATCTAGAATTGAGTGGAGCAACTGGTCAAGGTTGTCAATGGGAACTGAATATAGTTCTCTCATGCGGCCCTAAGAGAAAAAGTCCACTGGAGTAACATCTTGAGTCCTTGGTAGACATTGTACAGGAGCATAGGTGCTCTTTCGATCCATTTTCCGGGAAATGTTCTATCCAAATAATTTCTTATTGAAATTACATTATGGGTCTAGGCCCCATCATGCATGAACCACATGCCACTTCGGGTCGGGTACAGTACATCATCTAGGAGCTCCAGTAGGTTTTCTTCCAAATAATGTAGGTATCAACTAAAAAAGTGGATCAATCACGTTGTCATCCAAAATTCCTGTCCAAATATTCGCAGAAAATCTTGTTTGACATCTAAGCGTTTTGATGTTGAATGGATTTTCGTGAGTCCATGTATGAAGATTACATCGTTCCGAGTGGCTTCGTCTGTCCAAAGAACCTTCTCTAAGAAAGTGTTGTCACGGCGATGTTTTTGTAATAACCATTGGGACAAATCCATCTTGGTTGGAAGTCTCTGGGTAATAATTCTTGCACTCTACTGTGGCGATTAGAATGCAACTGCTGACTATGTAATATTCGCCACACAGAGGATTGGTGCTAATGCTAAGTGCTCGAGTGCTAATTTCGGGGTCTTCCTCAACTGCCTCCAAACCGCCTCTTCAACCTGTGGAGTTCGGATATTCCTTGGCCTTCCTAGTCTAGGCGTCGATATTAATACTTGTCCGATTTTAGGTATCTTTCTTTCAACCCTAAGGACAGTTCTTAAATTTGGGACTCGACTGTTGGGATATTGTTTACGATACTCCCTTACTGCACCTGCTGCATTCTCTTGGCATGACGCCAAGATAAGAAGCATATTAGTATATTCGTCGGCAGTCGCACCATTTTCAATAACACTCAAGAAATTGCACTACTGTGATTAGAAAACTCAAAATCTGACAACTCAGAATCTGATAAACGCTGCCTTTGTTTTTGAATAAAATTGTCACTTGTAATCTCCCAAGTGCTTGAATTATTGTCGGAAATTTTTCGAGTACATGAATTTTTTGAAAATTATCTCGAGTCGCGCAGCGATGACGGTAATTTTCTTAAAAAATTCATGTATGAGAAAAATTTCCTGCAATTAATTCAAGCACACTGGGGATTCGATAAGAAAATTTCGCACGAAAATAAATTAAATAAACTTTAATTTCAACTGATATTAAGATTATTCTAACATAAGAAGGTATAAGATTAGTAGGCCAATGAATGGGAATTATAAGAGTTATTTGAAAATGGAATGCGTATAATAGATAAATAATATCTATTCCACCCATTTTAGTTTCAAAAAATTAGTGAAAATTGCTTAGGACAACTCTATTTGTGTGTTATAGAACAAGTTTTATTCACAGAAATAGGTGGAACGTTGTTTTCTTTATATATTTTCATGTTTTATATACAGTTTCAACACAGTATAACTTGACAGAGATGGCTTTGAAACGTTTAAGCTTAATATGTCTTATCGTTGAAATTATTTTCGAGCTCTTAAAAGAATAAGATTATAGAATATGGAAAAAACATAATATACAATATGCGCATATTGCGAAGAACTTTGTGAAGTTAAGGAAGCGTTCCAAAATTGAAATACTGATCATACCCGATGAGAAGTGTAATATGGAGAAAACGAAAATGAGAAGTTATTCACTATCATAATTAGGTATTAAACATGAAAAAAAGTCTAATAAAGCACAATGAACTTTTTTATAATTATCTCGTTTAATTTGAAAAATAAAATTCCATTTTTATGTAATAGCAAATGTCAAATATGATCATATGGCAATAATTTGACAGAAAAATTTCCACTTATTAATTTCGTTCAGGGTACCCTGGAGGTTGAAAATTTCCGGAAATTTTTTGGGTTGTCATGGTAACGACACAAAAACAAATTCTGATTGGATAAAAAGGTAACGTATGAAATTTTCAGCAAGCCTCTGGTTTTTTGCAATTTGTTCTAATCCAGCCTAAGTGGATGAAAAATCACAAGGGCAAAAAAAGTTTCTAAATTCAATAAGATATTCAATAATCAATCAAAATATTTGACCTTGAACTCTACCGGACCATCCTGTAGAGGTCACATGTTGCATATTAGTACGAACATGCTCTAATGAGCATGTAGCCCTTCAAAATAAAGAGCCGCATCCACAATTTAATCATCGTACGTCAATCCGCTTGAAAGTTATTAGGAAAGACTGGTTGGCAGGACTTTAAGGGGCTGTAACTCGATTATGAGGCGTGGTAGGAAATATTTGTATTAGGGAAATCTTCATTTCTGGAGCACCCCAATATACAGTTGGATTTAATGTACTTTCTTTTGAAACGCGCTGTATGTACGTAGATTGGCAAATAAAAATCACTTCTACTTATTTTTTTAAAGTCAAAAGAATTTTGAAAAAACGGGTTTTATCGCGATGAATTTTTTCTTCAAAATATAGAAAATAATGATTCAAATAAAACTTGAAGTCAATGACATTATCTATCGACCTGTTTAAGTTCGATGTTAAAATAGTGAAAACTATAAATAATGAAGGAAACCTTCCTTCTTTATTCCTAAAATTCTTTTCGAATTTCAACTCATTACGTGAATAAGTTGAAATTTTAGCCAATCTCAGCTGAGTGCCTTCAAGGAAGTGATTTAGACCGACTTTGAAAGTATTAATTTTTGCTTGACTTAATCTCGAGTGAAAATCGGGAAAATCTCTATAATTTTTGGGATCGAGCATCAATGTAAACGTCCCAAGGCTTATATTGTAGGCTTTTAACTTTACCTTCATAATAATTCGAAGAAAATTGACATATTTCTGGCTTTTTAATTCTCTTTCAGTTTAATAATTTTAAAGAAATAAGAGCATCAATGTAGACGTTATGAGGCTTAAATTCTAGGTATCTAACTCTACCTTCACATTTTGAAGAAAAGTTATATATTTTGGGCTCTTTAATTTTTTTTCACCTTGAAAATTTTGAAATAGCGCAGTGAAAATACGATTGTCTTTGTATGAGACTTTGAGTAACCTGGTACAGTTTGCGTTTACTTTAAAGTGGTTATGACCTTATCAACTAGTTTCTATCTATATTTGACTGTATGTGTAGATTAATGATTCATGCCATTAAAACATTGCAAGTTGTTCAGACGAATAAACTTAATATCTTTGAATAACCATTCATGCCTAATGATATTTTTATGCCATTAGTTTGAATTTACACGGTATACAAACTAGAATACTCCGTCGTTAATCATCTTGTACCACTTATAAGTTTGCTAATAACGCCATTGAACTTCTGCATGCCAACAAGGTAGCTAAGTCTATTATGCGACCAGTATTTGGGAGCACAATAGTGTACATAATTGCTAATTGTTCTCTAAATTGAACAGTTGAAATGCATATCTCTGTATATAAGTGACAAGAGTACTACGATAATAAATCTTATAGCCTGGATTACATTTGAGGGTTATAGTGGAGTAAGAAATAAAAATTAATTAATTAATTAGAATTTATATTTGGGGCAGATGTCGTTAAATATTAGAAAGATATCTAAGAACTTAGTTTCTAGTATATACACCAAATCCCAAGTTTCTGTACCCTTACAGCATGCTTTACTCCTCTTTCCCCATTTAGCTCTACTTACCCCCCCCCCCCACTCCTTCAACGGAATCGTGTCAAAATATAATTAGGGATGATATAACAATGTAATGTATCGATATATGAATCATTTGATATATCACAAGGCTCAGATCGATATATTCGATATATCAACAAAAAATTATCGATATTTCTATGCAGCGACATATTTTGTAGATTAACATTTAATGTCAAAAATTAATGAATATTGCTTATATAAGGTATACCTTCGGCCAGCGAGGAGTGGCATTCCTTACAGTACAATACTTATCTCGATTAAAATTTCCAAGAGCGGGAGGGTGATATTCCTCACAATAAACTTTTTATCCCAACTGAAATTTCGAAGAGCAAGTTAACTCTTTTCGCTATATTTAGAAAAACATCGATATTTCAACCCGACATATTGCAATAAAAAACAATACGAATATATTCATGGTTTAGGATTAATATATCGACATTTATTTTAAATCGATACATCGTTGCCATCCCTAAATATCATCTAGTCTCTGATGTCTTTGTAATACATAAGTGTACCAAATTTCAAGTGAAAATCTCAATTTAATTTTGTCAACTCTTTTAATAAGGGAGTGGGGGTGGTGGGGGCATGGAAAATCTTAAAAAAAACCTGAGGTCTTCGCTTCTAGTATGTACACCCAAATTTCTGCACTCTTACCAACTTGTTTTACTTATTTTCGCTTATTTACCCCCAACCCTTTAATGGAATCATCTTAAAATATAATCTAGTTCCAGATGTCGTTACAATACAAACTTACACCAAATTTCAAGTAAATGTCTCAATATTATTTTATCAATCCCATTTAATAATGGAGTAGGGTAGTGAGGGGGTTGAAAAATATTATAAAAAATCTGAGGCCTTGTCTTCTAGTACATATACCGAATTTCAAGTTTCTGTACGGTTACCAGCTTGCTTCATCTTTCCCCATTTAACCCTCAACCCTTCAACGGAATAATCCCAAAATGTAATATAGTTCCCGATGTCATTATAATATATACGTATACCAAATTTCAAGTGAATATCTCTATTTTATTTAATGGTGGAAAATATTAAAACATTTTGAGACCTTGACTTCTAATACGTACACCAAATTTCAAGTTTCTGTACTCTTACACGCGTGCTTTACTTATTTCCCCCTATTTAACCCCCAACCCTTTACCAGATATTTTAAAAAAATAACCCAGTTCCAGATCTCGTTATAATATATACGTGTACAAAATTAAACCGTTCCGGAGAAAAAAAAAGTTACCAACAGACCGACTGACAGGCCGACAGAGAGACAGACCGACAGACAGACCGACAGACAGATCGACAGACCGACAGACAGACCGACAGACAGACATAAATGTTTTTTTCGCTCAAATTTAAAATCTCGAAGTTTCATGACATTCTAAACTTATTTCAAGAAAAAAAATATTTGAAGATTTTTTTACGATTACTATACTTTCAATCCACTACGTGGATGTGGAAGTAATTTAGTGTCTAGAACAACCAGGTGTGTGTTGTACGGGAATTACAAAGGATCAATGTTGATATTGAAGCTATTTTGTGGATAAATTAATTTTAGAATATTTCTTAATTCTAGCATAAACGGAATGTAGGTTATGGAAAGAATGCACATATTGGAAATTAATATTTTCACAGAAACATTTATATTTTTCTTTTTTGTAGATTATTTTTTCTACCGTTTGCGAAATCCTATATAGATAACATATTTTATTATAACCATGTGCAAATAAAAAATAATTAATTGCTTCAAAAATGTTATATATTTCGGAACATTTTAAATATAAAAGCGCTTATCGATATCCATAAATCTCTTGTGGAATTAGTAATGAATTACGGAAATTTTTGGTGGTATATGCAAAATAAACTTAAATGTCTTAGAGATCGTTCTAAAATATATAATCGTATATAATATATAAGTGCTTAGAATTTAATGTTTTAAATGTTTTCGAAAGCGTAGTTGTCTAGTTATTCTCTGATAAATCCCTTGTAGTCCTTTGGTAATGAACTATAATAATACACTGCCAATTTTAAAAAATTATATTACTTTTTGGCAATTTACCAGGAGAAGAAAGAACTCTGCATAAATCTTATGGAAATTATGGTTCCCTGTCAAACTGGCTCAAAATTCAGTAAGGTATATTTTAGGTCATTCTGATCCAAAGTCTCCATGATCACAATGGCTAGAGATGGATAAGCTAAAAGTTATCGAGCCTATAATAGAGAGTTATTGCAAAACGAAAAAGGGCTGACTTTATTAAAACAAACTTTAAATTAAATATCCTCTATTCCAATTTATCATCCATTTTTAAAGTTATTGCAACGGTGTCCTCCTCATACTTTATGTTAATACTTTATTTTGACAATTATCCCTAACCTAAAAAATCCAAGTTGAGCATTGCCGGTATTATTATTATTTGTTCGAGTTTAAAATGAATATGAAGGAACAGTTAGAAGTAGATATCCTAGCTGGTGTTAATGATGAAGAAATTGAAATGTTCATTATACATAATCGGTATTTATAACGGCAATGAACAAATTACTGTAGACCCCGTGAACTTCGATTTAAATAATATGACTATTTGATGATGATGAAATAAAAGTTAATTTTCGTTTTCAAAGACACGATTGCGAAATGCTTTGCGAATATCACCAAGAAAAGTAACAATTTACACGTTGAATAAGTACCTAGATCAAAATCAAATACACATTCCATACACTGGCACTGGCACTCGCGTATCACGTTGCATAGGTTAGAATATTCGTCTGATGCAAGTTTTGACGTTAAATTGGCAAAAAGTTCCTAAATGTGTCAAAATTAAGGTGCTTTAAATAAAGGAAAGCTTTGCCCGTATTTAAGTTAAATACGGGATGCCTCTATTTTATTAGAGAGTTGTTGAGCATTCAAAATAACGTAACGTTATGAAGATACGATAACTTTATTTCAATACGTATTTGCAAATAACGTGTTTTCAAAAAGAGAGTTGTTGAACAGTATTTACTTACCTAACCCTACTTTTGTATTTTCATTGTTTGAGTTATTCTAATTCGATCTTCCAACTCTTCCAACGACTAAGGTTTGATCTTATAGACATCCAATTTCAAATAACCCCAAAGAAAATAATCTAAGGGACTTAAATCTGGCGATCGCCGAGGCCATTCAATATGTTCTGTTCGAACTATCCATCTCTGAGTCGTTAAGGATGTGCCTGGTTTGAAAATAAACGACTTGTTGCTGGAGCAATTCGCTCGGGAAAATGTTGTAAATAATGATTAGAGTGTCAATTTTCTCTGGGAAATAATTATGATGTGTCCTCCATTATCGCCGCCCATACATTTCATTTTTAAGAGTATTGGGTGTGACATAATTCTATTACTTTCTTTAATATTTAAACACCCACCAAACCCTACATCATTAGATAATTGATGAAAATGTGTCTATTTGGGAATATAAAAATGTACAGGGTGATGACCCTGTACATTTTTATGTTTAAGGGAACTACCGATGACATTATATCCCGAAAAATAAGATAGCTGTAGGAAATAAAAGTATATCACTGAATGAAATCAAAATAAGACAATAACTTTTGTTAACGGTATTTTTTTAATCTAACATATAGTTTAGCCAGAAATCAGGTGTTCCTACACATTTGCCAACCCTGTATAATAAAAAGAAATTATCAATAAGCACACTGACTATGTTTTGATAGTGTTTGTATTTATAATGAGCTTTAATTCATTTCCAAATAGACTGTAGTCAGAGTTAGAATCCGATGCGAACAGACCTTTCTTTAAAAAATCAACTTAACTCGAGCTAAAAATGTGTCTGGGATTATGCTGGGTTTGTTTACCAAATTAATTGGATTAAACCAAAGGATAAACCAGTAGCCCAAGCTAAAGCAGAGGGGAAGTTATTTATTTAGTGGAAATTATACCTGCAAGTCTGAGCCCACGGTTTAATGTTCCTTGTTCATCACAACTTAATCTCATTAAATTTTACTTTAGTTATGTGAGCATCCTTATCTACATTATGCTGACGTTACCTAATGGCCACATCATGCATGCTGCTTACTAGACAATAAATACCTAGCTTATAAATAGGAGTTTTGCTATAGAGCTCATTAGATTTATATCCATTCTCGAACTTGCCACATGTGTTTAATTGTAACACTATAAAATAAATAAGTTAATTTCTTTGAGTTGTGAACTTTTGACTTTTTAAAATCTTTTTAAAAACGTCTTTTCCAAAGCGAAAGACTTAGCTGGCGCAGTCGGTGTAGATTTAAGTCCGTCGGTCCGTGCATCGTGCAGAAATCGACGTGAAATTTTGATTTCTTTAGACTTAAATAAAAGAACCTCGTGTTGTGAGTGCATAGTGCAACTTTTCCATCAAGGAAATTGACAACAGCCACTGCAAGTTGAATTGAGTAGATTTGCAAGAAGAACCAAGTGCAGTTCCAGGTGGATAACTTCTCCAAAGGCAGCAGACACCTCTTCTAATCAAAGTAAGTCGAGTTTGTTTTCCTTTGTTCACTTCCTGGGTATATATCGTATAAACCCAAGAAAAGTTTAGTTTAGGTGAGAACATTTCTGTTCAAAAAAATTAGTTAGGTGAGAACATTTCTGTTCAACAATTTAATTAGGTGAGAACATTTCTGTTCAAATTCACAATCACGTGAAACGTAGATTTAAGAAGAAAAAGTAATTTTAAGAAACTTGAAAACTTTATTAATTTTTCACACATCGTAAAATAAGTGAACCGTTTCCAAATTTCAAAGAACCATCATAAATAAAACAAGTAACAATTTTTGGCATTATTTTATATTTCAAAAATTAACAATTCTTGATCAGATCTTGTCAAAATTTTATCATTTACAATCAAATTTAATTTTTATAAGAAAACATTGTAAAATCATATTTTTCATCTCATGAACGATAATAATCAATTAGACTCAATACTTTGTTCACTCAGTTCTTTATCATTAGATAAACCTGAACCAGAAAAAACAGAAAGTCCAAAAATGGCTACTGAAAATGTTATAAATATTAATGTTCTGAAATTGTATGCAGACTCAATAGCACCTTATGATGGTACGGAACTCGAATTAGAACCATTTATAAATGCGGTTGACGAATTTTATGACCTATACGGAAATACCACAGATCGCGGATTAAATAAATGTGTCGAACGCATAATAGCGGGTAAACTAAGACACAGGGCCCGTATGTTAATAGGCGCTCGTCCAGAATTAAATTCATGGGCACTAATTAAAGAAAATCTTAGAAGCACTTTCGGAGACAACCGATCTTTAGACATTTTAGAACAAACATTATTTACCATGACGATAAAACATAACGAAAATCCTATTGAATTTGCTAGACGGATTCAAACAAACCGCAGTAAATTATGTTTTAAATTAAACTCAAAACCTGTCACAGAAATTACCCAACAACAAAAATTAATTTATATAGATCAATATGAGTCCCAAAGTCTAAAAGTCTTTTTACGGAATTTAAACATGCGAACTTGTGATTTTATTAGATCTAGAAATCCTAAAGCATTAGAAGAAGCCATAAATTTGTATATCGAAAATGAAAACTTTATACAAACTCAAATTCAGACCCAAAATTCAATTAACAAACAACCTGTTAAAACACAAATAACGCAACAAAATTCTAACAAATTCCAGACTTATATGCCATATAAATATAATTATCAAAACCAATTTTTGCAATTTCCACCACAGCAAAATTTTCCTAGTCAACCTATACCAATTCAGCCTAGACCAAATATGAATATTAGATTTCCCACAAATAACCAAGTTTTTGGAAATCAACAAAAACAAAATGTGTTCAGACCAAATCAGAATAGAACCCCTCAAAACGCACCTGAACCCATGTCAATACAATCGCGGCAAAGTTTCCCCACAAACAGAAACTATCAAAATCACCCACAACCGAGACTTACCTCTGGCCAGGTGAGACAACAGTTTCCTTGGGTACAACGCACCCAAAACCCAAAATACACTGTTCAGGAGTTACACGCGATAAATGACGAACCATCCGACGTCACATACGATACCGAAAATGCAAACTACCTTTATTCTGAAGAACAAAATAATGAAAATTTCGATAATCAATATTCAATTGTTGAAAATGAAATGTATCAAATACCCGATCATTACCACTTATTCCCTATACCCGCTCTAAATAAAACCATAATCCCTCTAAAACCATTTATCCTTGTAAACTCGACTTATCACCACTACGAAGAACTACCATGCCCACGTATCGAGGACCTGTGTTTGTATCATGTGACACAAACCGTATCACAAGGAGATTGCCTACCCCAAATACTTAGCGACGCTGGATCAGCACCCTGCCAAACTACAGACGTCATCATAAAAAATGACATTGTGGAACGAATAAACAACGCCTATGTATTAGCCATACCAGCCACTAAGATGACGATAGAAAAGCAATGCGGAGAACATGGTTACAATACCATTGACCAACCCCATCTGATATATATACCCCAAAAATGTAGTATATCTATCCATGGACATGAATTCTACAACATTGCCGGTTTCATCCCTGGAACACCCTTGGAAATCCTCCCAGTGAGAACATTGTCCACCAAGGAGAACAACAAAGAAGTCACCCCCTACAAACAAATAGAGGTGAATCGACTCGCAGACATCAAACGCATGGCTGACGAAACCCATTTACACGAACTAAAGACACTTAGTGATATTAACAGAAGTGATCATACTGACTTATATATATGTTTATCTATAATTATTGTTATTTTATTAATTTGCTTTCTCAAATTTATCTACCCTAAGAAACAAAAAATGTTTCATACATTGTTCAGCTTTAAGAAAGATGCCGAACGAGAGAACCAGGACACACCCCCTGAGAATTCATCGAAAAATACTGAAAAAACAGAATCCTTTATTTTTTCAGCTTAGGGATGGAGGAGTTATGTGAGCATCCTTATCTACATTATGCTGACGTTACCTAATGGCCACATCATGCATGCTGCTTACTAGACAATAAATACCTAGCTTATAAATAGGAGTTTTGCTATAGAGCTCATTAGATTTATATCCATTCTCGAACTTGCCACATGTGTTTAATTGTAACACTATAAAATAAATAAGTTAATTTCTTTGAGTTGTGAACTTTTGACTTTTTAAAATCTTTTTAAAAACGTCTTTTCCAAAGCGAAAGACTTAGCTCTTTACACGATTTGACACAGTAACTGCAATTTTCTATTTGCCCACCGAGTAACGTCATTTTGTGCAAGTTCTAGCATAGCCGTGTCAGTGAAAGAAATTCCGTCTAATTCCGTCTAATATATAATAGAAAGCAAAACCTGAATTGAGTACAACGTATATAGGTATTTGTTATAATTATTTTAATTCGCAAAGTCAGGGTGTATTAAAGTCAATCTAAATTTGTATTAATAAGATACATGAAAATCTTTATGTGAGTGAGTAACTACTACCACAGACATACAAGGAGCCAGTTTTCATTTTTGCAAATTTTGCCCGCGTCATGGAATTCTGACGTCACTTCCGGTCACGATTTTTTATGTCATCGAACACATGAATAGATGTAGGTCTTGAAGTATACAATGAGATTATAGTGGGGTGTCAGGCCTGAGACACCCTCGATGAAAGTATTTCTTTTTTTGTGTTTTCTTTAAGTCATAGAATACATTCGAATTATTTTTTTAAGTTAAATTTTAAGCCCTCTAGTTATTAAAAAAACAGACTGCCTCTTCTTATTTGCCCGCATCCTCTCATTTTGACGTCACTTCCGGTAAAATTCCATGACGCGGGCAAAATTTGCTTATATGAAAAGTAGCTCGCTGTAGGACTGTGGTAGTACTCTCACTCATACAAAGTTTTTCATGTATCTTATTCATAGGAAATCTATGCAGCCGCCTCTCTACCTATAAACGTCAGAGAAAAAGTATGTAATTCTGCTAACAATACTGTGCCATGTACTAACAATTGTCTTAAGTTTGTTCATCTTGTCAGTACGTGGACGATACCCAACTATACTAACTATACTATTTTTTTTTCTTCATTTGACGTAAATACAGCCGTTATAAATATTAATTCTAACCTTGAAAAGAAATCTAATTTTTTAGCTAATCATAGATTGGTTTTGAATGAGATGAAAACGGAATGATTAGTATTTGGTAAGCACAAGGCTCAAATTATTGATAATCCAAATTTAAGTTATTTTTTTAAATAATCAGTAATTAAGGCCAGTTAATGTTTTTAAGAACCTTGTTGTTCGGTTTGACACAGATTTAAGATTTGTAGGAGTCACATTTATTTAAAAAATGTATTTAAAATTAAGTCAAAATTCATTGAACAAGTAACCTCAACAATATTTCATGGAATATATATGAACAATAAATTAACTACACTGATCATTTATGTAGTAAACTTTCCCTATTGTGTTACGCATTGTTTCGGTTCAGAGATATCACAAATAGATCCGTTTAGTCTTTTATCATTCTCATGTTCTATCTAAGTTGAGTTATGGTATAATATTTTGGGGTATGTCAGGTCATTTTAATAGACTGTTTGAACTTCAGAAACGAATAGTTAAAACAATCGTGGGCGCTTCAAGACTGCAATCATATAAGACCATTTTTAAAGACTTAAGTTTGTTAAATTTACCCTGTCTATATTCAAAATTCTTCTTTAGTGTCAAGAGTAATTACCAAAACTTTTTATCAAACAGCTGTTTTCACAAATAAGTACGATACCAGGTTTAATATGGATTTAACTACCCCTTCACATCATTCAAGGTTATTTGAAAATGGCTCAGCTTATATGAAAATTAAATGTTTTAAGCTTGAAATAAAAAATATTGCCAATATAGAAATATATAAAAGCAAATTTTTAAATTTTCTGTTGGAAGGTAATTTTTATAGCATTGAAGAACTTTTAAACTAATGTGTATATGTTAAATTAATGTTTTAATTTATTTTGTTTGTTAACATTATGTAATATATTTGTGTAATATTTTATCTTTATTATTAGCAAAGTGGTATCTTAGGAGTCATACATTATTTGTCCCTTTATACCAATGTAATTGGTATCTTGGTATAAAAGAATATTATTATTATTATCAACAAAACTAACAAAACTTTAATTGCTGTTGGTTACAATTTCGGTTGCTATAACTTTATAATTATATGTTAATAATTAGACAATCACAAATAACAGAATGCAAACCGTTTTTCAAATATTTTACAATAAAAACCATTTCACATTGTGGAAATGCAGTTTTTAACAAAAAATTAAATCGATTGGTTAAAAATATTAGAGTGTGTAAATGAAGTCGAATATAAAAGAGAAATACAGTTGCAAAATTAGTATGCAAAAAAGAGGAGACAAATAATGGAGTGCTGGATGCTTTTGAAGGCTTGAACATTTCAAAATGAATAGTATGAGTAGCAACAATGAGCTTTTTTCAATTAGTCCAGTTTATTGGTTAACAGATCAGGTAACCATGAAAAGATACTAATTTATCAGAAAATATTTCATCCTTAGTTTCGGCAAAGCGTAAAAATACTTTCAGTGTTAATAAAACTCTTTCTTAAATTAAAATTAGTCGACTTAATTTATTCTCTTTGGTAGTGAAAACCGTCTAGCACAATAATAATGTTTCGATGATTTCTAATATGAATTTAGACTAAACCATCTCCTGACCATTAATATCAATCGGAGTGCAACCATAGGACCTCGTGAGTGTCTCCGACAAAGTCTGGCATTCCTGGACGACCACTAAATTTCTAACCGCCTCTTCCAAGCAACAGGGATAACTCACCTACATTCCTTATTTTGGTCTAGCATCCCTCAAGGATAACCACTTGCACCTACTTGTTCTGCTACATATTAATCATATTACTACGCAAGAAATTAGAAAAGACAGAGCACGACACGATAATAATAGCAATTTCACGAAACGTGAATAACGTGAATAAAATAAAAAAGAATACTAAGAATTGTGACAAACATCTCCAATACTACCCCGAACTAATGCATTCACAAAATTGCAGCAACTTTAATCATACATGAATTTATCTGCTAGCATGTCATAATGACAACATTATGAACGTTAATTTCAATGCCAAAATAACATATTTTCCCAATTCAGCACCACAATAAATTCATTATACTACTCAGTACTATAATTAAATTCATTAATTAGAAGCAATCAATGTAAAATATAGGAAAAATAAATTTCAATTAGTCACAGAATTTAAGTAAAAACGTTAACATTACAATTATTACAATCTGAGAAATTAATATCAAACACCGTTGTCGTAAATGTTGGAACATTATCATTGTTAATTTGCACATTTTTATTTTGTACATTCTGCTATGTGGAATACTCATTCACCAATAATTGTTGCTACTATTTTATATTCTAACTGGAATTTTCGATGCATTGCTTTGAGATACTATTAATTTTCAAATCTCATGACGTCTGATGGTTAAGAGATCTGCTTTGGAATCTGACAATGCCACAACTTGAGATATATAAATCTGTTGGCTCTATATGAGACAAGAAAATGATAATGATCTGTGTGATTTGGATACGGGGTAGCATATTTTTTTAAAAGGTACACAATAATCACCCCTTCAATATGCCCAGATGTAATAAAATTCCTTGCAATTTTAGTTTTCATGTCAAGTTTAACAAAAACTGGTCTTTATCTGACACGTATCCAAACGAAAGTCTTCATATCTTGTAGTTGCTCCGCTCAGTCTATAAGCAGCGTTATCTAAGTAAAGAAATGTCGTCAAAATTTATTGAAAAAATATTAAGATTGAAATTAAAAACCTTTAATTTTCGGTTTCTATCAAAAACTTCATGATGTTCATCTTGTTGAAAGTTAGGAATTTCTAAGCTCTATATCGATTATCCTTATACTTTAAAAATATTCAAGAATGCAATGACATCTGGAGGTTGTATTTGCTAATGTCAACTTTCTTTCTAATGGAGAAAAAACGTCGTACATGGAGTAATAAAACCAACAGGAGATTTTTTATTTCTTGACCAGCTATTGAAAATTTGCCAGTAACACAATCTCAAGCATAATATTCTTCTCATTTTTATAAATGCACCATTCTTCATAACAATTGAACATAATCTCATACTATGAGGATTTACTTTCCTCTCTTCCGATATCTCAATATCTTCCATTAAAAAAGCTCGGTGGCGCAATGCTGAAGGTGTTTGGCTTGCGACCACGGAGTCCCGGGTTCGAATCCTGGCCAGGGTATGGATGTTGGTGGCGTTTTTTCATGTGTTACCGAGACGGCAGCAGTGACCTAGACCGCTGTTGGGTGGCACAACATGTCTAGTCGCTGTTATCTCTCCTGAGTTCGAGTCTCAGCTGCGGTAGATGGCAATATCGCAGGGAATGGTTGTTGTGTTGATGTCTATGTGTACGTGTCCTGGTTGAGTGGTAGAGCAGCAATAGCTGAACTCCGCCAGGACGTTAATATAAATAAGGCATTAAAAAAAAAAATAAAAAAAAAATAAGCGAGAATAGAATTTGATCCCCATATCTTGTAATTGATAACTCCTTCAGTACTTGAAAGAAAACTGATTGTTATACTTACAAATTTAACATAATTCGAAGTTTCTAAATTACCCATTAATAATTTTTCCTCTATAATACACCTCTCTAGATATTACGAGTTGTTTCAAAATTTTTCCAATCCCAAATTTAAGACTTCACAAAATTAATTTTTTTCACTCCTTAAAAGTATTTTCCTATAGGTTCACAGTATGTTTATGAGCTACCTTGCAATTTTTTAAATTTTAACCAGGTTTTCAAGCTACTGGTCGCACTGTACTTCTTTCTAGATACGCAAATTTTCTTGAACACCTCTCACCTGACAGGGAGAAGCAAAATAATTAGATATTTAATTTATACGAATTCACGTACAAGATTCTCGCTATTTTCTACGTGCGCTGTACTCTACTATTTGTCTCCTGCTAACTTCCTACCATCAGTGGGTCCATAGATGCTCATTTGGCGACAATAATGCTAATCAATAATAACACAAATAAGTAGTATTCGATTTAATCTTGATTGATAACATAGAAACACCCAATCTATTTGAAAGAAATGACGAATTTAGAAAGTTGTACAGATGCGTCACAATTTCATGTGATGGATTGATGTCGACTAGAGAATAAAATATGAGTAGCTGCGAAGCAGTCCACAGTAGGAAACACTAAATCCATTGAAAAATAGATCAGTAATTTTAAAGGGTCTGGCATTCATCGATCTAATTGAAAACAGATTTGGGAAAACGTCAATAATCGTGAGAACAGTAAGTGCCCGATGACCGCACGTTCTACTTCTAATTAAATATGGAATAATTTAATCCTTGTATTGACAGAAAGATCTACTTAAACCAGTGCAAATGCATTTAGACTATGCTAAATTTTCATCAGGTGATTGGCTTCAAGATCAATTAAGGGTTATCTCATGTTTCTAAAAACGAAACGGTTTATTTTTTATTTCGGCATTTGAATAATCATCAAATTCTACGTATAAATTATTTGAATTTGTAATGCCTGAAGAGGGCAGTTATAAGGAGATATTTAACGTTGTCTAAAAGATCCGCTTGAATAAGAATAACTTTTAAATTTGGTATGTTATAGCAAGTGAAAAAGTTGACTCTAAGAAGCCTAGAAACAAAGTTAAAAAAATTACCAGGTTACTTTTTTTTCTGGAAAACTCAAATTCGATAATTTTAAACATATACTTAGGTTCATACGAATTTATTTCAAATTGATGAAATAGTGATGATAATAATTGTTATTCAGATCTATTACCATTTCAGTCGATAAAATTATCGATAATTTTTTAACCTAGTTTAACTACACCTTTGTAAAAAGCCTATTACGAATTTAACGTGCCGATAAAAACAACGCAGTTTATCGGAATTTAACGTATTGCTATTTCAGTTGATTCATGTTATGGACCGTACTTACAGAGTCTTAACCACAGTTGTTTCAAAATCTTACTACGAGTGAATGGCATCATTAAAAAATTGTATTTTATCGATCTGAGGTATCGATCAATTTTCGTATTTTTAACAACCGAGTTTTGTTGTCATTAGGATGTATTACTATCGATAACTTTATAAAATGGCGTGTGAGAGGTTTGCCAATAAAGCGATTCTAGAAGAAATTGACGAGGTAAAAAAAAAAATAGTAAAATAGTAAAGTATAGTAGTATAATAGTAGTCCCCCATATGTACTTTCGTGGGCTTGGAGTGATTGAAGCGAGCGACCAATTGCACTTGTTAGTACATGTAATATTGAACATTGAATCATTTCTTGGCCGACTCAGACACGCGTCGTTTACACCCTGAACCCCGCCGAACGGTGAAATTTTCAAATGACTGTATCTCGGTAACCGTTTGAGATATCGCGTCCATTCAAACGTCACTGTTTGTATTTAAGAAGTGATTAATAATGGTCAATACACTATATATGCGTTTTTTAGTATTTAGCGAGATATTTTTAAAAAACTAATATTTTTAGAGTAACCCCTTTAAATATTATCGAATAACTTCAAAACGGACAGTTCTAATAGAAATATGCATCGAATAAACATTATTGCCTATACTTTTAGCTTAATTTTGGTGTAGACATATCTGCACTTGCAGTCATCCAAGGTGGTTTAAATAATACATATAGCGGAGGACCGCATGCTCAGGCGCATGTTTGCAGGTCTACTAATATATTATAATATGTTGGAATTAAGTGTAGCTGTGTAGGTGTAAGTACATTATAATTCTTAGCTATTGAGTCGGCGCGGTCCTTGCTGGACTTGTATGAACAGTTTGAAACGTCCTACGACATCTGGATGCCGGAGAGACCACATCCAGGATGTAAAAAAGATTAAAGAGTCTCTCCGTGGCAAGTATAGACACAGGCTTCGACAAATTTGGTCGTCCGAACTGTCGGGAAGGAACAGGGTGTCTGCAATGAATATGCTTGCCGTTCCGATCCTGCACTGTTCCTTTGGGGCAGTCAAGTGGAATAGGGATGAGCTGCACCAATTAGATAGAGAAACCAGCAAGATGATACATATTCATGGTAGCATTCATCCAAGATAGTCCGTTCCTCGGGTGTACCTCCAACGATAACGAGGAGGCAGAGAACTCTTGCGTCTGGAGTGAATGCATGGCAGAGTATCATTAAGTATGACATGCCATGACATCCTTAGGAGCTCCGACCCACTCCTACAGTTTGTGAGAGGTCATGAGATCGCAGGAGTGGGCGCAGCATTATTCAAGGCAGTTAAACGGGCCTAAGATGAACGCGGTCTAGTATTTGACTTCAGACGACGAGGTCGGCCAGGCGGTGATGCAGAGTCAGTAACTGAGCTTACACCAAATCGTCTGACAGCCCAGATTAAAGCTGCCAAATAGAGAAATCTGTTCCGGCAGCATGTCGATAAACCCCTGCACGGTGAATTCTACAATAACATAGAAGCACTGGGTTTATCGACAAAACTGACCTTTGTGGCCTGCCAAGATGATGGTGTAATAAACACCTTGGTCTATCGAAGTCACGAGATGGGTGTAGAAGTCTCTGACACCAATTGCGGGATCTGCTCTCAGGCGCCGGAATCGCTCATGCATCTGTGCATGTCCCGTGAATGCGAGTTCGGCCTACATCCACAGACACAATGCGGCATTACGGGTGCTGTATTATAATTTACGGCACTCGTATGAGGTAGACCAAACGCTAGTGCTGTCCTACATCCCCGGAGATCGTAAGTCCGTAGTCGACAACAAGAAATGCCGAATATATTGGAATTACTGGTTCCCGAAGGTCAGGCAAATCCAAGCCAATAAGCCTGACATAGTACTCCTCGACCATTTAAATAAGGTGATATATGTCATCGAATTCTCCGCAACAGGGGAGAGAAATATCACATTGAGGGAGGAGGAAAATCGAGCAAAATATCGAGATCTTCGGTATGAGCTCCAAGGGCTATACCCAGGATACTCTGTCAAGATGGTCGTTCTCATTATCGGTGTACTCGAGGGAATGAAGCCCACGCTGTTTTCAGAACTAAAGGCCATTCCGGCCTGCCGTCAATCGGTCGGGTGGTTGGCAGTTCAAATGCAGAATGCAGAAAGCGGACATCTTAGGATCCCCCCGTGTACTTACGGCAATAGATTTTGGAACCGATGGTCGCTGACTCTGCGGGAAGTAGGGAGTGGCCACGAGTAATAGCTGGCGCTCTTCCAGTGTGATTGTCATCGGAGGCCACGGGAACATACTGTGTTGTTCAATTAAACAAAATATATACAAAAATGTGATTTTCAGATTATTCGAGTAATTTATTTTACGCAGCAGGCGGGTGTGTATCCCTCCTTATAATACACAGAGAATATAATTAAGTTAACTACTACTATTTATATTATTTTAACCACTTTGTATTACTGTAAGTGCAGATATGTCTACACCAAAATAAAGCTAAAAGTATAGACAATAATTTTCATTCGGTGCATATTTCTATTAGGGCTGTCCGTTTTGTAGTTATTCGATAACATTTAAAGTGGTTGTTCTAAAAATATTAGTTTGTTTAAAATATCTCGCTGAATACTACAAAATGTGATTATATTGTAATAAACATTTTTAATCACTTCTTAAAAACAAACAGTCTGGCGTTTCAACGGACGCGCTATCTCAAACGGTTACCGAGATACAGTCCTTTGAAGATTTCACCCTTCGGCGGAGTGCAGGGGGTAAACGACGCGTGAACCAAGAAGTGGATCAATGATCCAAATTAGATGTACTAACAGATGAAATGCATCGCTTGCTTCAATAATTCCAAGCCCACGACTGCCTTATTTTGAACATATGCGGGACGGGACTACTAAAATGTACGTAAAAAAATATTCATACATAAGTATTTGGAGATACCTTGGTCTTTAATTTTAAGAACGGTCTAATTGTAAATATAATAGGAATACGCATGCCGATAATCTCATAGACTACCAGAAACGAGTTTTAATTCGATAAAGAATTGTCTCGAAATATTATTGATATGATTGAGTCCTTCCTAACAGAGAAGAATACGAAAGAACAGGATTGCAAAAAGCTTGGACAACAGCTAATTATAGGTTAATTCACAAAAGACCTTTTAGGTTAACGTGAAGAAGGGTTGAATTTACAAATAGGGAAGAAAAATGTTATCGCAATGCTAAGTCACCATAAGGTATGCTAGTAAATATACTTAATGGCATCTTATTTTCAAAACGCTATCTATTTCGGACAGAGTTAGGTGGTATAAATAGGACCTAAGGATAAGTACTAATTTTAGTAATATGTATTCTTGGCAAGAAAAAAAAATGGTTATTCTTATTACAAGACTTTCGTTTTATTATTTATGAACTATTGAACAAAAACAAACATTCTCAAACAATAAGTGACATAGGTAGAATTTCGTACTAATCTATGAAGAGATACACCAGAGAAATACCCTGAAAAGGATATTAAAATGAAAACATTTTTATGAAATTTACAACCCCATGGTTATTTTGTTTTATTTTTATACTACACTATTACACATATCAATAAAAGAACAATGACATAATCTAATACCTTCTTTCACTTTGCTAGTAAAATAGCCATCGCGTAGTTTCTCATTAATTTCCAACCAGTATAAATATATTTACATTGTTTACACACTAATTGTAACTAACTTCACACTATTATTAATCGAGTAGATATAAATTAATCGTTCGCGGTAGAATTTACCGATATTGGTTTGGTAATAAACCTTTTGGACCGATTATAAGCTGAATTCTAAATATAGTAAAATAAATATATCGGTTTGTACTTACAGCCATTATAATCTAAATCCTAAGTATAGTAAACCTATCGGTTTGTACTTACTTTTCCTATATTACCTACGTCCTATCTAAGGTACTTAATAATAAATTGAAACTATCTTGATCTCTATTTAAATAACCATTTTCTTTAAAATGCGAGAGAAACAAAATTTGGTAAATTTACTAAAATAAACTTAAATGAAAGGGAAAGAGTAATCGCGCTTATGATGAGGATATGGGGATCGCATTAGATCTTACATCGAACTTGCTAGTTTGCTCAAGGCTACATCATTATTTGATCGTACACATAAATAATTGTAAAGCACAATTTAGAAGACAGTATAACATTTTGAAAAAACTTGAACCAGCGGTCGTGAAGACCTAATGATGATAAAAGTTTGGAAGTTCTGCAATCAGTAATTGACAATCTCCATATAATTGTATACCAAAAGTATCTGTTTAAGATGGTATGAGTCATATCTCACAGAGAGACAACAAAGGGTGCAGGTTAACAAAACCAAATCAGATTTTGCAAATATTGAGATTGGACTACCACACAGGTCCATTTTAGGTCCGATTTTGTTTAGACTGTTTATTAACGTCTTAGCTAAGTATCTTAAGAAATTTGATTTTTTCCTAATTTCATATACTAATGATTCTAATTCTATAGTTACAGACACTAATATTCAAAATGCAGAATGTAAAATAAATAATGTTTTCGAGGAACTACACTTTTGGGTTGATAAGAACGAATTGTCACTAAATAAAGACAATTTGTTGTATATTTAAATTAAATACGACGTATTTTCGAAATAGAACCATATTGCTTGGAGATGATACTATTCAATACGCAACGTGTAGTAAATTTCGGGGTATAATCATTGACAGCCAGTTAAACTGAAAGGAGCACGTAGATTGTATGTGAGCTGAGGTACGGTATCGGTTTCAGTGGCGAGATCGGCGAAGTTAAGGCACGCCGGTCGGGTCCATCACTTGGATGGGTGACCGCATCTCATTTCGCTGTCCTGGTTAAGTGATAGAGTAGCATTAACTAAACTTTGCGAGGACGTTAATATAAACAAGCTAACTGTTATACTCTTCGAAGAATTACTGCACTTTTTATATAATTGTTGCACATTCCATAGGATACTCTTCGCAGTTTTTTTGTAAATAATATTAGTTTTAGACACGTTTTTTTAATTACCAAACAAAACAAAAATCTATATAATTTTTTTTTATTTAAAAAATTTATAACTTTTTTATTTATTGATCGATCGACTTTGTTCAAAAATAGGGTTCTTCCCCTCTAGCTAACACTAACTTACTGTCCAAATTTCAATACAATTGGACTTTTCGTTCTTAAGTTATCGTGCTTACAAGAAACGTGACGGACGGACGGACAGACGGACGGACGGACATTTTGAAAGTTGTTCAGAATTAGATCACCAACACAGTGATATGAAAATCTTTTCTCTACGAGCAATATTACTGAGTTTAGAAATGTGCCGATCGAATGCAATATACTCTTCATTTTGTATTTCCGAAGAGTATATTAGAGCAAACATTTTTTTAAAAATAAATAAATAAAAAACTATATGTGACAAACTTAGTAAGATCTGTTATGTATTAAGATCAGTAAGTAAACACTGCAGTAGATCAATCGTTCACCAACTATATTTCGGGATGTATATTAAAATATGGAATTGTCCATTGGGGACAGTATTCACAGGCGCATAGTTTTTGTTGTATAAAAATGGATAGTTCGCACATTAACTGGGATAAAACATAGGGAATCATGTAAAACTGCATTTAAAGAATTACATGTTCTAACTGTGCGAACAGTATATATTTATGAAATAATATGTTTTGCATGTAAAAATAGGAACATCTTTCCTACTGTGGGTAGCAGCGATGCAAGAAATAGAACTCTATTGCAAGTAGACAAACACTATACAAATATGTAATAAAGGAGTCTATGTTACAATGCCTGGGAATTTTATAACGCTCTCTCAGAAGAAATAAAATTCAAAAATAAAATTAAGAAACTACTTATAATGAAAACTTGTTACAAGGTAGATGAGTGTCCGAATTAATACATATTTCTAAACTAAAATAAGTTGTGTGGTGTGCGTCTTTAAACGAAGTAAATATATGTTTATTTGTATATTCTGGTAGTAATTTTATTGCAATTTTTATATTGCATCTATTATATTGTGTGTAGGAATGTATTTATATTGTATATATCTGTGAAACTATATATGTGTACCATATGACTATTTATTTATTTATTTATTTACACGAATCAACAGGACGAATGTCCAATTACAGAGTCGGAATACTAACAATAAATATTGCGCTATAACAGAAGTAGGTATTACGAATTAGTCCATATCACTTTAAATCCTTAATTTTACTTCCACATCCACGTAGTGGATTGGAAGTATAGGAATCGCAAAAAAAATTTTAAAAAATTTTTATTCGTGAAATAGGTTTAGAATGTCATGAAACGTCGAGATTTTAAATTTGAGTGAAAAAAATAATGTCTGTCTGTCTGTCTGTCTGTCCGTCTGTCTGTAACTTTTTTTTGTCCGCACGTTTTCTCCGGAGCGGTTTAAGATATTGACTTGAAATTTTGTACACGTATATATTATAACGAGATCTGGAACTGGATTGTTTTTTGAGGATATCCGGTGAAGGGTTGGGGGTTAAATAGGGGTAAATGGGAAAAAATAAGTAAAGCAAGCTTGTAAGAGTACAGAAACTTGAAATTCGGTGTATGTACTAGAAGTTAAGGCCTCATATATTTTTATAATATTTTTCAACCCCCACCACCCCTACCCCATTAATGGGGTTGATAAAATAAAGTTGAGATATTCATTTGAAATTTCGTACACGTATGTAATATAACGACATCTGGAATTAGATTATATTTTGAGATGATTCCGTTGAAGGATTGGGGGTTAATTTGGGGTAAATAGGGGAATATAAGTAAAACAAGTTGGTAAGAGTACAGAAACTTGAAATTCGGTGTATGTACTAGCAGCCAAAGCGTCAGATTTTTTTATAGTATTTTTCTACCCCCACCACCCCTACTCCAATATGAAAAGGGTTGATAAAATAAAATTGAGATATTCATTTGAAATTTGGTACACGTATGTATTATAACGACATCTGGAACTAGATTATATTTTGAGATGATTCCGTTGAAGGGTTGGGGGTTATTTAGGGGTAAATAGGGGGAAATAAGTAAAGCAAGTTGGTATGTGTACAGAAACTTGAAATTCGGTGTATGTACTAGAAGCCAAGGCCTGAGATTTTTTAGTAATATATTTCAGCCCCCCACCACCCCTACACCATTATTCAATGGGTTGATAAAATATAATTGAGATATTCATATGAAATTTGGCATATGTATTATAATGACATCTGGAACTAGATTATATTTTGAGATGATTCCGTTGAAGGGTTGGGGGTTAAATAGGGGTACCTATATAAGGGAAAATCAGTAAAGCAAGCTGGTAAAAGTACAGAAATTTGGGATTTGGTGTATATACAAGAAGCGAAGGTCTCAGGTTTTTTTATTAGTATTTTCCATGCCCCCACCACCCCCACTCCCTCATTAAAAGAGTTGATAAAATAAAATTTAAATTTTCACTTGAAATTTGGTACATTTATGTATTATAACTATATCTAAAACTAGATTATATTTTGACATGATTGCGTTGAAGGAGTGGGGGTAAGTAGAGGTAAACAGGGAAAAATAAGTAAAGCAAGCTGGTAAGAGTACAGCAACTTGAAATTTGGTGTATGTTCCAGAAGCTAAGGCCTCAGATTTTTTAATAATACTTTTCAACCGTTCCACTACCCTTACTAAATTATTAGAGGAGTTGATAAAATAAAATTGAGATATTCACTTGTAATTTGGTAGACGTATGTATTATAACATCTGGAACTAGATTATATTTTGGGATGATTCCGTAGAAGGGTTGGGGTCAACAGGAGGACTAGGGGAAAATAAGTAAATCAAGCTGGTAAGAGTACAGAAATTTGGGATTCGGTGTATATACTAGAAACCAAGGCCTCAGATTTGTTTCTAATATTTTTCAAACTCCACCACCTCCGCTTCATTATTAATGTGATTGATAACATCAAATTGAGATATTCACTTGAAAGTTAGTACACGTATGTATTGTAGTGACATCTGATTGAGATGACTGCATTGAAGGGGTGGGAGGTGGTAGGTTGTGAATAGTGGAAAATAAGTAGGGTAAACTAGAAACTTCCTTTTTAACGTATATGATAGAAACCAACTCCTTAAACTTTTCTATGACATCTGCCCCAAATATTAAAATTCTATTACCAATAATTTCCACATACTAGAGTACAAATATAGTCAAGATGTTTCGTCTAAAGTGACTTGGATGAAGAATCTGGATGTGGAAGTAGTGATTCCTTAGGCAACGGTTTTACAATTAAATTAAATTCTATAATAAAATCCTTAGTTTCACAATAATAGAAGTATTACAAATTATGTCCATATATATTCTATAGATTCTTAATTCTACAATGAAAAATATCAATATTATTCTGTATATGATTATAATTCCTGCATATGACATTAATAGGTGAATACGTTAATAGATTGGTGCGTGAAGCTTTGATATGAAATGTTTGTTGGATTCGAGTTGATTTAGAAAGAATTTTTAATAGATCAGAGCAGTCGAGTTTATTGTTTAATATTTTAGACAGTTACAATTCCGTGTAATTCTCGGTGAGTTTGAAGTGAGTTAAGTGAGAATCTATTTAACAGAATATACACTAATACCAACAAGTGAATAAGTCTTGTCCTCAGTGTAGCTTAGGTATTTTAAAAAATGTCATTGAATATTCTCCAGTTTATTAATACGAACGATATAGTAGGGACTTTAAATTACGTCACCATACTCCAATTTACTTCTGACAAACGAGTTAAATAGAAGCTTCATAGTTTCAACATTCTTGAAATCTTTAGAGTTTCTAATTATGAATCCCAATTATTTAAAAGCGGAAGATGCGATATTATTTATGTGATAAATAAAAGCCATCTTGCTATCATAAGTAACACCTAGATCCTTAAATCTATTAAGTACATTACATTTTTTAGCATTTAGAAATAGTTTATTTTTATTGCACCAGTTATCAATATTTTCCAAATCTGACTTGAGCAATTCTGTATCATCATTGTATCTAACGCTGTAGTAAATTTTTAGGTCATCGGCATCGAGTAGATGTTGGCACTGTAAGTTTATAACTATGTCATTGAAAAAGACATTGAATGAAAGTGGACCAAGGACTGACCCTTGAGGGACTCCTGATTCGGCATTAAATTCGACAGACTTATGTCCAAAGTAATAAACATATTGTAATCTATTGCTTAAATATGAGGTAAAGAATGAAACAAACTCATATGATAATCCAAAATTTCTTAATTCATTTAATAAGATACCGTGGTTAAGCCTGTCAAACGCTTTGGAGAAATCTGTGTAAATAACGTCAACTTGACTACCTCCATCCAAGACTTCACAACGATACTGAGTCAAGCACAATAAGTTTGAAGTCGTAGATCTACCTGGCATGAACTTGTGTTGATGGCTTGATATTTTATTTTCTATGTTAGGAAAAATATAGTCGTAGAGCACGAATTCGAATAGTTCAGAGACATTATTAATTATTGTGATTGGCCTGTAATTTTTTGTCTTCTTTGGAATTCTTTTTGTGTACAGGGCATGTTTTAAATATTTTTCACGTGCTGGGGAAAATGCCATTATTTAAGGATAAATTAAATATATATGATAAAGGACCGGCCAATATTGAGGCGTAATCTTTAACGAAAAAAGCTGGTTTCCATCTGGACTTGCTGTAAACTTTGGCTTTAATTTTTTGCACCCTTTAGTAACTTCTGCCTCTGAAATTGTACGCATGAATATATTTTGTGTGTCCACAGGTTCACTTTCGCCACCCATACTGACCTTATTAGTTGATGGAGAGTACGCTGATTTGAAATATTCTGAAAATTTATTTACTATATCTTGGGGGTCATTATATGAGGTATTTTCGTATGTCATTCTGCTAGCTATTGAGCTTATTTTTGACTTATTATTAATGTACGACCAAAACATTTTTGGATTATTTTTTAAGTCATTTTCTATCTTAAGTAGATAGCTTCTCTGCGGGTTATCAATATCTTTTCTTACTTACTATTTTTGTATTTGATATTTTTAATTATGTCTTTCCACTGAGGATATTTGTTTGTACGGGGAAGAGATTTAGGAACATACAAGAATAGATAGATTTTCATAAATAATATCATACAAAACTTGAGTTGCTTGATCAACATTCGATATATCATATAACAAATTCCATACGGTGTGGCACTAACTACTATACAATGATAGAAAATCGGCTATATTACTTAATTTACTTTATGCATGATAGAACATTTTATTTATGGTTAAATTATTTTGAGGTACTGACTAAATTTCTTAAATTCATGTACATTATGTTCTGAAACTAATAAATGTTATTATTATTGTTATATTATCGATAAATAGTACAATTTACTTTTATTTTTTAGCATAACACTGTGCAGAATTTATACTTGTCCTTATAAATTATAAATTTAGCGCACCCTTCTTCACTAATACTTAATAAAAACTTACAAAGTCTCCCGTTAATATCGAAGAAAGGAAAGTTAAGATTTTATGATCGGTCTTAACAACCTCCTGATATAGGTAAAGTTTTTTATTCTGGTTACTGTTAACTAAGTTTGAGTTTCCGAAGCCTCTGCGTTGCTCGTTTATTTTGCGGCCTTTCATTATTTTTATTCCACACAACTAACTAACTTCCGACCCCTGCGTAGGTAGTCATAATTTTATTTATTTATTATTGGGAAATCCCTTATTTGGGTTTCTGATAACTTTAGTTCCATTAAAGTTGAGCCGTAGTCAGGAGTTTTTGCTCGTTTCTTCCTCTTTGGTACGTCCTTTTAAAAAGTTATTTTACTGAGCATATTAAATTTAAAAATCGATGTCAAACTATGTAAGTCGCTTTTATTGTACGTGCATGTAATAAAATGAGTAAAATATTTTTGCATACAAGACCTATTTCGATACGCTGGAGTCAAATTCATGTTTCCCTTTATGTATACCGGGTGGCCACGAGTCAATGTACGCCCCCAATATTTTGTTAGTTTTTGTATTTAAAAATTTGGTTTTTGGTGTAAATAAATCAGACAATAATAGGCTACTTTTAGACTAACAGGAATGAAAATATCACTTCCGGTTGAACCGGAAGTGGCATTAACTTTTTTTCTTAAAAGGAACGACTATATTTTTTTTATGGTTTCTCATTAAGCATAAATTTCTAAGTGCAACAGTTTTTTCAGATGTAAAAAATTCCAAAAAATAAGTCAGATACGAACAATTTTTTAATTTTTTCAGAATGGCCGCGTCAGATGAATGCGATGTAAGAAAATTACTAAGTAGGCTATGTATATTATTAGTAAGGTTGTAGACTTGTCTGTAAAACAGAAAATAGTTGTTTGAATTACTGATAGGTGCCAGTATTTTTAGTTTTTTTTTCAAAAAAACGGAATTTCATTTTCATTTTCATTTCCGTAGTTAAGATTGGAATGGAATTTTTTTTAATGGAACTGTGCTATTTCTTTTATTAATCAGAAATAAAATCGTAATAATAGACGTATTTTTAAAAAGTAAACACAAATTAAACAAGAAATAATTTTAATAGGTATAACGTTACAACCATGAATAAATTACCAAGAATAGCAAAACTATTTAAAACCTAAATTATAATAAACCATTATAAAAATTGTTGAAACTGTTCACCGTTATGATTAATACACAGAGTAGCGCGACTTATCGTTGCACGTCTAACATTCTGTAATTGTTGAGGTTTTATTTGTGCAATTTCGTGTCGAACTCTTTCTTCCAGATCTTGCCTTGTGGTTGGAGCAGTCATGTAGACTCTATTTTTCAAATGCGCCCAAATAAAAAATCGAGTAGAGCTAAGTCAGGCGACCTTGCAGGCCATCTGACTGGACCATGGGTCCCAATCCAACAATCTGGAAATAATTGATTTAAGTAATCCCTAACGATAATGGCATTGTGTCGTCCAGCCCCGTCTTGTTGGAAGTAAACCTCGTAAATATTGGTATTGGGAATTTGATTAATCTGTGGAACTATTATATTTTGGAGAAATTCTGGATATCTTGGTCCAGTTAGAGTTTCGTTAAAAATTATTGAACCTATGATATGGTCGCCCAGTACGCCTAACCAAACATTGAAGCCAAACCGCTCCTGAAACCGCCCCTGCCTCATCATGTGAGGATTATCAATTGCCCAATATCGAGTGTTGTTTAGATTAAATAACCCAAGGTTTGTAAATCTCGATTCATCAGTGAACAAAATATTTTTGATAAAATTCTCATTTCTTAATTGGCGTAACTGTAACCAATTACAAAAGGTTATTCTTCGTTGATAATCATTCTCATACAAAAATTGATGCAATTGATATTTATAAGAACGATAGCCGTGTTCCTCTAAAATTTTTCTGGCTGATTCTTTGGGAACTGGTAATTCATGTTCAATTTGTCTTATCGAAATGGTTGGGCCAACATGCACTAAAGCTAATACATTAATTTCCGTTTCTTCATCCACGATAAATCTTTCTTTAATTTCTACATTAGGTTCAGTTCTAAATTGTTACTCCAACCGGGCGAAATAGTTTCTCGGAAGTTGTCTTCTTTCTGCATATCTCCGTCCATACGGATTTTGTGCTCTAGTTGCATTACGTCGAGCCTCTCCATAAATAATGATCATGTCAACTTTTTCATCTCTTGAATGATTTTCAGCCATTTTATATTAATTTTCTTGTTTATAACAACTTTAATACACTTGCTTCAGAAAATTAGTAAGTCAAGACTATTTCAATTGTTGCGAATGTCTGTCATATTTATGGCTATCTGCAATTTTGGATTTAAATGTAGATAGCTATCTTATTAAAATAATTCGTTGACGCTTACTTTTTAAAAATACTTCTATTATTACGAAGGATATAGTTAAGAAATGATTAATTTCGAAAAAATTATAGTTTATGAATGATTATTTCTGATTAATTTGTCACTGTACCAAATAACTATTTGTTTACTATAGACAATATTTTTAAATTTCTACTTTTATTGTGCACAAAATTTTAAGCAAGGCTCTGGGGGAAATCGCCTTTCAGTGTACTTATGCTTCATATTTATGGCCGTATTTCTATGCCAATTTTTATGTGCACTAAATATATGTAGTCAAGTATAGCTAGCTCAACCCCTTCCGGTGCCTCCAGAGGGGTGAATTTTTGCATAATTTCTAATATTCGGTATTTTTGCTATTTATCTCGCGAAATATATTGTACGAGGTAACGATTCGGGAGGAATAGCATAGACGTACATTCAGAGCCAGATATTGTATTGAGGAAAATATATGCACTTTAGCTTAAGTTTAGGGCTTGAAATGCTTGAATAGGTAAATATTAAAAATTGCGAAAAACGTAAAAAAACTTAAGAAACGATGAAATGTTCTATATACTGATATCTATATTATCTGCTCTGAATCTCGTAATTAGTCTGCAGATGGAATCAGGGATACTTGGAGACGAATTTGTGGTGGAACAGACATTGTGTTCAAAGTTAATTTCAAATTATTGGAAGTATTAAACTGCTCGGCTTACGATTATCAATCCGTTTTATCTGAACCAAAGAAAAGAAATAATACGAGTGATAAGAGAATTAAAAGTGTTTTTATATAAAACACCTAAACGGCAAAGGATGTTGATAAATTCCTAAGGACCTTTTTTATAAACACTTTCCTTCTAAATAGAAAAGGTTTAGTGCATAATATTGGTAAGATGGCCCTATCAAGAGTTATAATCCAGAACTTCCGATCATGGCTGGGGCGGTCACCATCTTGGATATATGACGTCATATAGGCCGTCTACCACAAATTTAAGCAAAGCAGCTGATAAGGTTTGATTATAGAGGGCATAAAAATGTATTAATCTTGATCCCACAATTTCATCATAAAATTTCATACGGAGTATGTGTACATTTCATCAAGTATGCCCCCGCGACTACAAATCAAATGTTCAGGATTTAATAAATTAGTTATAAAAATAGAATTTGCATAATGTTGGACAAGCGAAATGTTCAATTATAACAAAATTTAAAGAACACATGGTAACGTGCGATATACTCAAAAATATTTTACGTTGCATTTCTAATATTTATTCTCCTAAACTCCTGTACTATTAAGCTCTAAGACTATAACAACCAAGCATCTGTTAGCCGTTGACGCTTACGCTTCACAATAATAGATAGCGCACACCATGAATTATAACCAACTAAATAACGCCGGGTTACATTATTTCTTTCTCATTGAAGCTTTGAACCAGTTAGATGTATTTAAAAGTTTGTTCAACCTCTAAAGGGGATATACAAATTTGAAAAACCTTATGGATGCGTAAGGTAAGATAGTAAATAATTATTCCGTTAAGCACCATCTAACGTTTAAGAAATTCACAGGTTTCGCAATCTTTGCAACCATCGGGACATTGGAAATGATAACACCATACATAAAACATAAACTTATTCTAGACTCGGCTTCGCTTTGTCTGGAAACAGCTACGATCCATCCCAAAAAAACATGATTTTAGGTACTTGTTACAAGAATAACTAAAAAAGCGAGGGTAGACCCGCACCCTCCTCTTCTTTGTCTGCAATGCTAATACTGCCTCAAATTACGCGAAAGAATGAATTTATTTTAAGCAGAATAAAAACCCACTAACCTAACCTAAAGAAATCATAGAAAAGAATTTATGAAAAAATATATTAATCGTCACAAAATTTAAAAAAAAATTAGGTATAGGAGTTTGAACCCGGGACCTTTCGCACCGTAAGCGAGAACATTACCTATGCGCCAACCATATGGCTGATGATGAACACTAGGGCAAGGAATAAATAGTGAGACAAATGATATCACGCTTCTCTATTCGTCCGCCGCAGCAGCTTTAATGCGTCCCGGCTCGATGCTGCAAGATTTGTTCTCTCCATACCGCCTTTTGTTGATCGGGCGGTACAATATTGATCGGCGCTGACCGACTACACCACATTCGCTTTCCACATAGTAACAGACATACTTTCATGCCGACGGCCTTGGAAAAAACTTTTGTCCTATATACTACACGCGAACATTAACATGTCCAATGTTAATACTGTTTTAGGTTTTCCTTTGTAATAGAAATATTCTTTAAAAGTTTTTTCTAAAGTTTTAACAACAAATTTTCTTTACGGCGAATGAGATAATTTACGAAACATCTCTTTTGTAATATATTCAATTTGACTCTCGTAAAAGTTTCAAGCTTACGTTGAAACTAGGAAATTGTAATATAGTGTATATTGTAGATATCGCTATACAGTATCGTGATATTTTAATACTTCATTTTCTGTAACAATATAATGTAATATATTAATACTGTATATACAATATTTCTTTTGATTAACTTGTGGCTTTCATTTCATTACATTACACTAGATAATCTTGGCGCCCATGCCTTGAACTCACTGCCCTATTGCTCTCCGTATCTTTACTGTGCTAGCCAGGTTAGACCAGCGACACTAACCACGCCACTCGTAGGGTGGCGCAGACTTGACTATAATTTGGGCGAAATATTTAAAACCGATCAAACACCTATTCAACGCCACAATAAGGCCCATTTAGCATCATCTGGATACACTAAACAGTCAACTTCAATAACTTCAACACTATCATTTACATAATAAATAAATAGCAAAACACCCAGAATTATGGAACACCAGATGTTGCCAGGTACTCGACAGACTGAAACCCACTATGAGCGACATTGTTCTGTACCTAAAAGACAGGATTGAAAAAATACGAGCTGGAATTGGGGGAAACGGAAACATGACATTTTTGGAAGCAGTATAACGTGGCCAAGGGTATCCAACGCTTTAAAAAGTCTGTGTGTATTACGTCCATTAGTAAATGTTGATCATTGGCCTCAGAGATCGATTGAGTCATGCAACCGTACTGGTAAATTGATAATTGATTCTGAATGCTAGGGTATACGGTGTCATGTAATAAAACTCATATAAATATAACAACGTATAGGTAATGCGTCTAGCGAGTATCATTTATCGGGTAGCAAAAACTGTACGAAACTGTTGTTCCAGTGTCGATCAACTAAATACATAATGTCAAGAAATATTTTTAAACACCTCAGCATGACCATTCATTTTCAGGAATGCTTTCGTCAGCCCGACCCTGCTATTTATGGCATATCGGACGCGATATCCAGAGGTATGGTTATAATATTCTGGAAGACCTCATGTCACACCACTATCAACTTATATTCAAAAATTCGAGCAAATTAGCATACACACATTGCTTTGTTGATAGTGATTGACCACATCGTCAATATAACTCGTCCTTCCGCACGGGTTGTTTCTTCAATATAGGAGCAATATAATGTATGTGATGTGTTTTATATGTATACCAACAAATTGTTGAGAGTAATGTTGTATTATGTAAACACAAACCGCGTGCTGGATTATCTTATGTGAAAATGCATGTACAATTAAGACAACAAATGTTGCCTTATTATTATGAAGTTTCGCTATATTGTGCGAGGATATGAAACTAAAAGGGTTCTCTCATAATGCACGAATACATAATATAATCTGACTCAGCATATGCAATAACATTCTGTATTTGTAATGGTCTGATATGCCTCTGTTCTAGCTGCTTTTGATATATTAATTAACATTTTAGAAGTAAGGGAAAATTGTTTGTCTGAGAGCGGCATCAGGTAAAACACAAACTATTTTCATTAGTATTGGATACAAAGAACTCTGTTTACAAGAAAACTTTTTCATAAAATTAATATACAAGCACTTGTGGTCCAGCAATTAACAGAAACAGCCAAAATGTCAATTTCAATAATAATAATGATAATAGTAATAATAATAATATAGCTTTATTCGTCTACAGAGAGCCCATATAGACAGGGCCGTATTTAGAATCTGTACACACTGGTCTGGTGTGTAAAAGAAGGGGTCCAGGGAAATTTCTTGAAAACTAGCCTGCTAAATTCGTATTTTGGAGCAATTTTCTAATTAAAAACTTAATGAAGAAATATTTAAAGGCTATAGAGCTCGCACGACAGTATTAAAACAAAGACATTTTTTATTTTAGTGTATTCAGTATTAAAATGTTTAAACCGTTTTTTTATGTGACAGCCCATAGCACACAGTCTAGATAACCTGCGCGTAAATGCGGCCCTGCATTTAGATGACAATTATAATATATTTATATTAATACAAATGAGTAAATGTATCGGTAATGTTATTTAATTTATACACTAGCCTAGAAATGAATCATAACTAAATCCAAAATAACTGAAACAGTGGCATTTTCTATGAATATTTTTACCATACCAACAAAGATGATAAGTTTTTTAATGACTCGGCAGTGTACCTTATATTCGGAGAAGCGTTCGAGCCAATCTTCATAAGATTTCTTTAAGAATATAAGAAGCATTCTTTATGCCGTATGATATGGTACGTATAATTTTTAATTTCTTAAATTTGACTGTATAGTATGAAAAACCGTTGTCTAAGGAATCACTACTTCCACAAGCAGATTTCGCATCCAAGTTCTTTTAAACGAAAACATCTTAATTTGCACTTCAAAATATAAACTAGTCCCAAATATCATTGTAATACATATATGCGTATCAAGTTTCAAGTGAATATTCCAATTTAATTTTGTTAATGCCTTTAATAATGGAGTGGGGATAATGGTGGGAGTTGCAGATGTCATGAAAACATTGGAGACCTTGGATTCTAGTATACAGATTCGGAATATGTTTGTTTAGATATTGCAATAAGAGCAAGCGAGAGCGAAGTAACTAGACTATTCTGTTTTATCGTATAGCACATCGTACATCGTGCCACATGCTTTCCCCACCACATGTATGTGGGCAACTCTAGCTGCGGAGTTTCAATCTGTTTCCGTTTTTACGTTTCAGCGCAATACCAATACCAACACTTTCCGATTCCGTATACACTAAATCCCAAGTTTCTGGACTCTTACTAGCTTGCCTAACTCATTTTCCCATATTTAACCCTCAACCCGGTTTTCAAGTCAATATCTTAAACCGTTCTAAAGTAATTGTATGTGCAAAAAAGTTGCAGAACGACCGACAGAACGACAGAAATTTTGCATTGCTTCCATTTAAAATCTTTCTAAACCCATTTTAACATAACAGAGATTTGAAAATTTTTGTGCGATTCTTCAATTTAAACTTATTCTTTATAGGATTTTGCAAATAGCAGAAAAAATAAGTATCTATGAGAACTCGGTGGCGCAGTGCTAAGGTGTTTGGCTTGCGACCACGGAGTCCCGGGTTCGAATCCTGGCCAGGGTATGGAACGCAAGTGGCGTTTTTAATGTGTTACCGAGATGGTAGCAGATGGCTAGACCACTGTTGGGTGGAACAGCATGTCTAGTCGCTGTTATCTCTCCTGAGTTAGACTCTCAGCTGCGATAGATGGCAATATCGCAGGAAATGGTTGTTGTGTTGATATCTATGTAACGTGTCCTGGTTGAGTGGTGGAATAGCATTAGCTAAACTTCGCCAGGACGTTAATATAAATAAGATATATATATATATATAATATATTTGAAAAGTCTCATTCAGCAACTAGCATCCACACAGTCCCCTACGGCCATGCAGATTAAACTGGTATCTACATAACTCTCTACGCTCATGAAGATTTAGTTAGAAATGAGAACAAAGGACTAAAATGAATTTATTTACTTACCTTGTCTTATTTATTCATAGAAATTGTCTTGGATTTGCATGAAACATCTTTACCAGTGGCTTTGTGCGTTTCTGATGACCTCCAGAATAATGGAGAACAACGTATCAAAGGCTAAGCATTTCAATTATTAGAATGATAGATTTCATGAAAATGTAATCCATTAGAATGAAAAATTATTAAAACAAGATAGGTAAATAAATTCATTTTAGGCCTTTGTTCTCATTCTTAACTGAATCTTTATGACTGCAGAGGGTTATCTATCTATCTACATAGATACTAGTTTAATCTGCATGGCCCTAGGGGACTGTGTGGATGCTAGTTGCTGAATGAGGATTTTCAAATAAAAAATTAGACAAATTTATTTTAGGATTTTAATTAGCTAGCGTAACCTGAATTCAGGTTATCGAAAGAATGCGAATATTTCATTAATATTTTTACACATAGTTTTTCTTTTAGTTTTCATAGATAGTTATTTTTTCTGCTGTTTGCAAAATGCTATAAAGAATATGTTTCAATACAATTATAAATAAACAAATAATAATTCACTTTTAAACAGAATATACTTCAACTTCACTATAAGTTCGTGATTTATATGCAATTGCCTATAAAACAATAACTAATAATAATATAATTTCCAACATTATCTTAGCTAGGGAAGTATTTATAATAAATAAATAAAAATAAAAGCATTGCATGATAAAACTTTATCACTCAATAAAAATTAGGAATAAAATGAACGATTACTTTATAATGTAGGGCTTATTCTATTTACAAACAAGCTCTCGTAATAGTGTTTCCTGAACATTTATTTTGTTTGTATCATGATATGTCAATATTATTTTTCCAATTATTTTGAAAATAAATGTTATTATTCATCTATTAATAGTATTCAAACAAATTAGCTATGTTAGGCCTTTATGGATAATATGTGAAAGAATATTAAACACCTGTAATCGCTGTCTGAGGAATCACTACTTGCACTTCCAGATTTTTCATCAGAGTCTCTGTAAACGAAACATCTTTATATTATGTGTGCACTCCGGTATGTGGACATACTTGCTCATAGAATTTTAATATTATAATATTTGAAATAGTCTGCCCCAAAGACACACAATACAATATTCCGCTTCAATACCTTTTCGACCAACCGGTATCGGACTGATCTGCCAACCGTCGGACTATGCGACACACGATGGTCTGGAACAATTTAAAAAAGATGATGTCAGAGATGCAGTCCAGGATTCATCGAAAAAACAACTCTCGGATCGTAAATAACAAGGATAGCCTACGAACAGAAAAACAATGTGTCTAGAACTCATAGATTGATTCACCACAAACCGCCTATTTATGAAACAAGGAGAAACTAACAGTCCTTTTTCACGGACAACTCTAACTCCCCACCCAGCATCCCCAACTCAATGAACTCACACCTGCCGACATTTCTTAGCACATCAAATACCTGCATAAAATAAATATCACAAGCATATAAGATGGAAACGGAGGGAAATAACTTCCTGATATCCCACAATTATTTTAAATACTTGAAGAAAGTTTTTGTAACAAGAGTCCTATATGAACAGAGAGACACGTAACACGAATGCCTGAAAAGTATAAAATAAAAACACTAGTATTAAAGTCTTTTGGTTGATTGATTGATTGACTTTCCAGCATAAGGTAGGCATCGTTGCCGATTCCGGACATCCAATCTGGATGTTTTTATATATCGCCGGACCAGCTGCATACACTGGATTGGATATGGGACATGTTTGTTGTCAGCAGCAAAGGCCACATGACGCATGGGGTAGGAATATAGGATGGGAAGTGTAGGTGTTTGTGTGTGTGTGTGTGTGAGAGAGAGAGAGAGAGAGAAGTTTCCATGCTTCTTTTTATTCTTTTTCTAAATCTTCTGCTTTGCATCTTGCAGTGTGTCTTTCCTCCGGCTCGCTTGCGCTCAGATACGGTTTCATGCTTCCCTGAAACTTGTGTTTTCTCTTCAACGTCCCGCCTTGGTGCGTCCATTTTGTTTGACTGCCAAGACATACATTATTTTAGCTCGCTGCAAGAAGCCCCCATTTAGTATTAAAGTCTTTTAGGAAAAAATTAAAATTACATTGAAGCAAAAATATTTGCTTTAGTAAATAAAATAAAAATGTCATGTGTAGCCTTGACCATACCACCGGTAACTACAAATTTCGGTCCTCGCGTACATACGCGATTGTAGTCGTCTGCAGATACACCATTACTCTGTAATAATATAGTCAATGTAGGCCTGATATATTAGTGAATTTGTTGTAAGAAAGTGAATGTGTCCAATAAATGATTTTGAAGGTTCTAAAGGGGACTATCCGAGTGTCCGTCCTGCCGATCGTTCAACTGATCATCCAACCATGTAACATTCCGAGCATCCAACCATCGAGCGACCATCCGATCGACGTCCGACCAACCGATCGACCGTCCAACCGACCGTCCGATTAGCTTCCGAACAACGGATTGACTGGCTGACCGACAGAACAACCGTCCCACCGTTGACCTTAAAATATAATCTAGTTACCGATTTCGTTATAGTACTAAATTTCAAGACAGAGTAATCGTGGACACAAAAATTCTTTAGACAGGAGTATTTTTTCGCTAAAGTTTAAAATCGCTCTAAAATTGTTTCATGACATTCCTTACCTATTTCAGAAAGAAAGAAAAAAAAATTTTTACGATTACCATACTTTTCCACAGAACGTGGATGTGGAAGTAACTATAAAATAACATTTCATTGTTTTTGGTTGAACAAACTTGTGCTAATTTGAAAGCGATAAAACAAGTAATTTATTATAAATTACTTGAAGGTCAAGTCTAACTTGGAGCGCACTGGCATGGCATAGAGAACATGTTTTCCAAGGTAAATAATTATTTAATAAAGAAAAGTAAAATATTTGTATAAACAAATATTTTGTGCCTTGTGCTTGTGATTATTAATATTGCAATTTAGCTGCTGAATGGCATTAATACTAATTAAAAAATTACTTGTTGTACAAGACCTCTGGCTTGTGAATTCAAACATTTGTCGGGCATTTTGAGTTTAAGTTCTAAATAGAATTGTTTTGGTTTCAAGTCTTATTTAAAGTCTTTAAAAAGCACGATAATAAGGAAGAACTATTACACAAATACTTTTATACGAAGAACACCGAAAACACGTTAGATATGGCTAAGAAAAAATGAATATTGCAAAAATATTACGGAATACATTCTTCAGAAATTTTGCAATTATTTAATTTTAGAGTTTCTACATTTAATATGAGAAATAAATATTTGTTCCATACTATCAGTATGGAACAAATATTTATTTATTTTTATTCAAATTACTTGTAAAGGTCATATCGGCTATGAATAATTTACCAACAAATATTGATGTTCACTTTTGTTCACTTAGAAAATTTTTAAATTGTATCTCTGTTAGTAATAATCTAGCTTAGTATGTTTTTACTTTTTTGTTTCTTTATTTAATTTTATATCTGTGTTATTTTATAGTATACATTACCAATCTTCTTTTCTCTATACAATATGGCATTGTATTGATTTAATATCATTTGTGATGCTATAGTTGTCTTGAGTACATACATAAATAAATAAATGCTACTGGGTCATATAAAAAAATCGCAATGTATTAACGCGAATATGCATTCCGAAATTGTCGTTTCAACCTGGTCTGCATATTTGAAACGGACGTTGCAGCTCTACTAAAACTATCTATGACAACTAAAAGAGAACTATGTCTAAAAATATTCATGAAATCTTTGCATTCTTGGTTATGCTAACAAGTATTTGCCATTCTTATTATAACACTAGCATCCAACATACTAACCTACGGCTAGGCAGGTTAAACAAGTATCTACATGATCCCCTACGATATGTAAATTAAGTTCAAAATGGGAACAAATGCCTGAAATTAATTTATTTACCTACCTTGTCTTTAAACATTTTTTCGTTCTAATGAATTACATTTTCATTAAATCTCATTCAGTTTCTTGGAAATGCTTAGCCTTTGAAACGTTTTTCGTCCTTACTGTGGACTCATCAGAAAAGCCCAAAGCCACTCATAACGATGTTCCATGCAGAACCAAGACAATATCCATGAATAAGTATGAAATATTTATATTTGACATTGACTGATAAAAAACAACAGATGTTCACCTATCTATTAGCTAACTAGTATTGGAGCCTATATACTCTATGCATGTTTAAAAGTGAATTATTTATTGTTGGCTTATAGTAATGAAACATATTCTTTATAGGATTTTGCACACAGCGGAAAGAAAAACTATCTATGAGAATTAAAAGAAAAACTATATGTAAAAACATTAATGAAATCTTTGCATTCTTTCGATAACCTGACTTCTGGTTATGCTAACAAGTAAAAATTCTTATTTGCCATTCTCATTATAACACTAGCATCCACCTTCGAGGGCTATTTTTACCAAACGAAAGCTAGCAAAAATCTGGAAAAATTTAAGGGTACGTAGAAAGACGTAACAAATCGATTGGCGTAATTGGAGGTTGGTTCGCACCTTGGTTTTCGAGATATGGTCTATCGAAGTCACCGGAAGGTGAAAATAGAATTATTTTACCACTCCTGAGGCTATATCCCGAAAACGAAACGAGATATAGAGCTGCAGTTTACGCCATTCGAGTTCTCTTGCGTTCCTACATGCCTAAGAAGTTTTCCAGATTTTCGCCGACACTTTCATTTATTTGCAAAATTTCTAAGGTAAAGCATCGAAAAAGTTCAGAGGTATGTGGGAAGGCGAGAGAAATCGAATAGAGTAAACCGCAACTTTGTATCTCGTTTCGTCTTCGAGATATGGCCTCGGGAAGCGGTAAAAAAATTCGATATTCACCTTTCGGTGATTTCGAGCAGCAATATCTCGAAAACCAAGGCACGCATCGGCAAGATTTCTTACATCTTTCTACCTACCCCTGAATTTTTCCAGATTTTTGCTAACTTTCGTTTGGATGGCCCTCAAAGCTGGGCCGTATCGCTCGAGAAGTGAAATCCTTTGGCGGCCGACATCTCACTTAAAAAGCGTAGGAAGAATATCGCGCCCTACATCACCGAATTGCAAATTTAATTTGCAATCGATCTAGTATAAAAAAAGGGGTCCATTTTTGTCAAGAATAAGTTATAGCGATTTATGTGAAGAAATGTCGAAATTACTTAAATTATGGGTTTTTTGAGGTTATGGCAAAATCCTGATGTGATGGAGTTAAACAGGCCCCGGATTCGGATTCAGTGACCCCAAAAACATATAGTGAGCATGGTCAGATCACCAGGCCAGATTTTTTTTTTTTGTGTGGCTGTGTAATGGTTATTGGAGATAGAAGCAAGAATAATGCGCATGTCGTAACCACTTACACGCAGACTGTCTCGACAAATTATAAAGTATGCATTTCTTACTACAACACTCTATATAACAAAGAATTGTCCATTAAACCTTGCTCAATAATTATACATTCAAGTCCCGCATTTATGTTATAGTATTTAAAAAAAAACTATATTATATATCACTTTATGGTTTTACTAGCAGGCAATTTTCCAACTGCAGCGAATTTCAAGGAAAATAACAAAAGAAGGTAAAAGAATCCACGGTAGTCTCTATTGCAGACGAAATATATAGCACTGCATATATGTGATGATACCCGACTGAGAATGACGAAATAAAGCAGAATCTACATAAAAACAGCAGTCACGGAGCGATGGTATTAGTGCTCAAACCACAGGGGTGCAGATGTACGTGAAAAATAACCGAATAACGTGCGGTGCATATGCATTATCCCACTAAATATACATTCAATTCTCATATCGACTTTACAACCTCCGCGCCCCGCCCTGGCCTGTTATAATTAATACATGAAAAAAATTGTAATGTCCATTATCTCGATCGTGAAGCCATGATACAATTATACCCTCAAAATGTGTATAATTGGAGACCTTTCCGGAACAAATACTGATAAATTCCTGTTTTTTTCTAGAATAATAATGCAAATTAGTCCCTCAATATTCTGTACAGCGTCACGAGAAAGAGTTGTTGAACTCTGCGGGCCAAATGCACGAGGAATATTAATTTTTACATGTTTTACCTTAAACACGTTTATTGAGAATGGAATAAAAAAATTACTCTTGGAAATAATGGCTTACGATATTTTTTGTGCTTTTAATACCAGCTTTTTCTTTCTTATTTCTTTACATTTTACGTAAAATTATTTCTCTTCAGAACGTGGAAATAAAGTGTCTAGTACGGGCGTGCTTGCGATGAAGAGTATTCGTCCAGTGGCGAAGACAGAAGTTAATTCTGGGGAAGGCAAATCAGTTTCGTGTGAATATTTTTATTGAAACATATTCTTCATAGGATTTTGAAAACAGCAGAAAAATAACTATGAGAACTAAAAGAGAAATTATGCGCAAAAATATTAATGAAATCTTTGCATTCTTTCGATAACCTGAATTCTGGTTATGCCATCAAATTAAAATACTAAAATGAATAATTTGTATAATTTCTTATTTGAAATTTTCTTACTTTTTATTGGGTATTTTGCCACTGAAAAATATTTAAAAATTTTAATGAAAAAACCTCTGCGCCAAACGGATCAGACAGAGGTTGGTTTATATATTTTTAGGCGTGAGACTTTTTGAAACAGTCAAGTACTCAAGAACCAACCTCTGTCTGATCCGTTTGGCGCAGAGGTTTTTTCATTAAAATTTTTAAATATTTTTCAGTGGCAAAATACCCAATAAAAAGTAAGAAAATCTGAATATGCCACAAATAAACAATTACAGACAATTTCTTATTTGAAAATTCTCATTCAGCAACTAGCATCCACACAATCCCCTACGGCCATGCAGATTAATCTAGTATGTACATAACTCACTATGGTCATTAAAATTCAGTTAAAAATGAGAACAAAGGCCTAAAACGAATTTATTTACCTACTTTGTCAAAAAATTTTCCTTCGAATGGATTACGTTTTCATGAAATCTATGATTTTGTTTTGGAAATGCTTAGCCTTTAACACGTTTTCGCCCTATGAAGAAGAATTTCAATATAGTTAAGCAAACAAGTAATAATTCACTTTTAAACACGCATAGAGTATATAGGCTCCAATACTAGTTAGCTAATAAATAGGTGAAGATCTGTTGTGTTTATCAGTCAATGTCAAAGATAATTATTTCATACTTATTCATAGACATTGTCTCGATTTTGCATGAAATATCTTTATGAGTGGCTTTATGCCTTTCTGACGAGCTCCAGAATAAGGGAGAAAAACGTTTCAAAGCTTGCGGGATCTGGTGATTAGATGGGTTCCACTTGTATACATGCTGAGCCATTAAATCATAATGAACAGGTGCAATTAAGTAAGTACTTCAGTACCAAAATATTGAAGTCTGGGTATATTACCAAACTCTTTGGTAAACACTATTTAAAAAAATATTTTGGATCCATATTAGAGACAAGGGGACTCACGAAAGTCAAGCATCCTGAACAAATAAAGCATTCTCTATCTCCACGCGTCGTTGATCTGGGGTAGCGCTAAGAGCAAAGGTTAATAGGTCAGGCAAAGGTTTGGAGATAAATTAGCAGCCGTAATGTTTTTGAAGAATGGCTTTGAGAGAGGTAATTGGAGAGACCTCATTTCGAGAGTCAAAGAATTTCATTTGCATCATCATTTTTTATCAACGATTAGAGCGGAAAATCAGTTTTCTTAAAATACTGGAAAAACTATGGGTCGTAGAGGAAAGTGAAGAATGAGTGATTTGTGCAACCCTTGCATTATGAAACTTTCCAAATTAAATCGCCGAAAATGTCCTGAAAATAGCATAAAACCTCAGAAAATTGAAAAGTTTGCTCATAGTCGATGTCAGGAGGAAAGAGGATTCGATAAGAATCGTTTGGCTTAAAAAGGCTTTATAGGGTTGGAAGGTTCGCTAAGAAAAAAGACTAAGAAAGGTTTTATGCGGTTAAAAGGTTCACTGGACACTCTGTAGAAGCTTATCAGTTATCAGATTCGCGAGCCGCAGGTCCAAGAATCTAAAAAAAAGATTCTTTATGCTTGACATCGCCCTTTCCTCCTGACATCCTCCTGACATCGACCGATGAAAACATTTTCCATGATCTGGTGTTTTATGCTATTTTCAGGATATTTTCGGCGATTTACTCAAAACCATAATGTGCTGGAGCTAAACTGACACCGGATTCGTGATCAGCAAGTTATATAAAACACATGAGAATCACATAGTGATACCTATGGGCCAAGACACTTTTGTATTTTTGTGTGCCAGTGTATTTTTTTAATAATAATGGTTAATAATAGTTTCAAATTAAATCCCAGAAGAAATCATCAGTTATTTTTATTTCTGCCACGTTTTCAGGAAAGAATCCGCTATTTTATTTTTTTTGTAAAAAATGACTTGTGGGATTATGTGGAAAATTTATGTCCTTAACTTTAACCTTCTTTTGTTCTATTCATTTAACAATAATTTTGACAAGTTTTAATTTTTTTTTAAATTTTCAAAGTACATACTCACAATTTTAAGCACCATTTGAAGTCACCAAATCATTTTTAGTGATAAGTGCCATTCAAAAGCTTACTTATATATTAAACATTTAATTGCAGTTTTCGGGAAATTTTAGATTAATTTCTAGAAGAAATCCTCATTTACTTCTGCCCCGTTTTCAGGGCATTCTCAGCGATACTCAGCCGCCATTTAAAAAAATATTTTTTAACAATAATTTGTGTAGTAGGTATACATTTTTATATTTTTTTGAAATACCCTCTATTGTAAAGGACACATAATGCCACCATTTTGTTTTCTAAAATATATCAACTAGCATTAAAAATCTTAAGTTCTAATGAACAAATTGGTACTCTAAGTTTTCTTATTCAATAAGAATTTTGGTATAATTTTCCACCTTTGATATGAATGTATGAATTTGACACAGATTATGGGGCCATCTTGTATCCATGTAAATATTTTTGATAAAATTAATGTTGGCTTCTGTAATCAAATACATAATACAAAATTATTTTATACGTTTTTAAGGCATTTTCAGTCATATTGAGCCACCATTCTGTTTTTTTGAAATAACGCCCAACGACATTCGAAAGCTTAGGTCCTAACGAAAAAATTGCTATGCTGGCTTTATTTTTTTTACAATAATTAGTACTGTAAATATAATTATTTATAGGAATTTTCAAAATACTCACTATTTCAGGTGCCATATTAAGCTACAATTTTGTTTTTTTGAAGAACGCCAAGTAGCATTTGAAAGCTTAGATTTTAACGAACAAATTGGCACCTTAAATTTTTTTTTCATTCAATTTTTGGCAAGCAAGGTGATCCGGTTGACATGGAATGTCCCATTAATATATTATTATTTGTAGATTACGCACATACAGTGACATTCATGTATATTTACGAAATTATTTTTGCTTTCTGGGCACTTTACTATTTTTAATTTTTGGCACTCTGAATGTAAATATTGAAAAACAATGTCATTTTCGGACTTTTTATAAAAAACTGACCTTTTCATAAAGAACAACTTTTCCTCGCAAAATTACAAATAAAATGATTCCTTCCGATCACAATCCGTGATCACCCTGTGGATAAAAGCATTCATATTTTCATACGGTGTTATTATGCTACTAGCATTAGTTATTCTTATTAAGGACATGTCCGTTATGGTCGAAGATTAATTATTCCTTTTACGAGTTAAGTATATAAAACTTCTACATAAAATAAAAGTTTTACGTTTATCTTAACTTTAAAGTGCTTTATAAAATGTAATAGTTATATACTGTAAATAAATATTTATTTTATTCGTTTTAATCACAAAACTAGGTCATAGAAAAATTTGTTGTTTTATACTTTAGTCAAATGGAGGAAATTGGAGGAAAGTAATTGCTTTGAAACTAGGCAAAAGATGATCATTAAAGTATAGTATTAAACATACTAAATGTCACCATTTCTATTTGCCGCACTTGAGTCGCCATCTTGGAAGAATGGTGCTCTAATTCATTTTTAAGATTAAGAATTCCCTACCAGAAATATCATAAACATATTTTGCTTTTCTATTCTACTCTTCGAAAATACAAAAACAAAAAATGGATATTTGATGGTTTGGATAATCTATATAATCCATAACACACAGAAGAAAGTTTTTTGCTGCAAGTTCAATATGTTCATCACAACTTAATGCATTGTCTATGAATATTCCCAAAAATTTTGTATGACAGACTTATTCTATAGATTTGCCAGCTATTTCTATTAAGTGACTTTTATCATTTGTAGTATACCTAGGAGAAAATATAATGGAAACAGTTTTGGATATATTTAAGAATAGTATATTCGATTTAAAGCGATCAGCAAACTTTGTTAGCGAAGTTTGTGTATTAGATATAGCTGTTTCAAGATTTTCTACAGCAGAAGTAGGAATTATCATCCGCAAACAGCGTTAAAAATTTTTAAAAAAGCCAGGCAAATCATTGATATAAAGCAAAAAAATAGTAAGGGCCCAAGAATAGAACCTTGCGGAACTCCAAATTTAATATTAAAATATGGATGAGGAAGTAGTGATTTCTAAGGCAGCGGTTTCTAAGACTTATTAAGGCCTACAGGGACCAGATGTTGAGTCCAGAATAGTTCTTAGATATTTCGGCACATTTCTAGTACCGACACAGTTTTAAAATGAACTGATCTAGGTAATGAAGTAGAAAAATAGACAATAACTTTTATACTCTGGGGTATACCGTAAGTGAATTTTTGTGACACCAGTAATCAAATTAATTATTTTTTTTTACCCATCCAATGATCTCTATTTAAAAGTAAAGTATTCGGCTCAAGACAACTTTGTTGTCAACATATCTTGTTACTAATTCATAAGAGTAAACATAACTTGGAGAGTTAAACACACATATAGCACTAGGCAGAATGAGAAATCAGTATTACCACCGAAACGAAGTAAAATAATAAGTCAAAGGTATTATTCGTCTATAGGACAGAATATAGGATAGAATATATAACAGTTTACCAGATTAAGTAACAAGTCTTATCCCAAATAGTATTTTTAAAGCATAAATCAAGCAATGGATAAACCAAGAAAAAATATACATCTACTAATAGATATGAAAATATAATTAAACCAGAATGATTACTCTTACTTACCTGTTATTAATTCATTTCCATGTACCAAGACACAAAATGCACTAGAGTAATGAAATGTTATATAAAGCTGGGGAGTGGAGTGGAGCGGAGTTACCACCTAGTTATTATCTATTTAGGTTTTCTATTATATACTGCATTAATCGTGATTTCATTACATGAATATATATGTTTAGTCCACGAAAAAGGTTATCCTTCTCTGGACTTCCTCAATATGTATTGTAATGTAAAATTTCTTTATAAATTAAGTGCAAATAACTGTAAGCAAATATCCACAATAAAAATTATTATTATTATTATCGGTTTATCCGTTGTCGGACAGGGCTTCCGTGTTTTCCGATCGATACCGCGCCGGCCATAATTACAGTCACTTCCCACGACCTGTGGGGTTAGTGACTATAAATACCAGAATCGTGTGCCCTAAGCAGGCGGAGGGACCCCAAGATAACCGCCTTCTGCATTTGGCCCGCCAGCCATTCTGCTGATTTCTGGCAGACCGGTAGTAGCATAGGCTTCATACCACCTAGTACACCGATTATTAGGACTACCGTCTTTACCGAGTAGCCTAGATATAGCACTTGGAGCTCGTACCGTACTGCAGATCACGTTATTTGGTCCGTTTTTCTTCCTCTTTTAAAGTGATGTTTGGCTTGCCAAGTGCTGAGAACTCGATCATAAACATCACCTTACGTTGATGGTCGAGGAGAACTATCTCAGGCTTGTTGGCTCGAATTAGCCTGATTGCCGGAAACGAGTATTTCCAATAAATTCGGCACCGCTCGTTTTCAACAACGGACTCGATGTCCCCGGGGACGTAAGGTAGCATTGGTGTCTGGTCTATCCCGTACGAGTGCCGAAGATGATAATACAGCATCCGCAATGCCGCGTTGTGGCGATGGATGTAGGCTGAAATCGCATACACCGGACATGCGGAAAGTAAATACACGAGCGATTCCGGTGCCTGACGGCAGGTCCTGCAATTTATATCAGGAACCTCTACACCAATTATGCGACTTCAGTAGATCAGCGTGTTAATTACACCATCTTGACAGGCCACAATGAATCCCTCGGTCTCCGACTTTAGCCCAGCTGACCTTAAAAGCCTTGTCGATAAACCCAATGGATGGGTTTATCGACATGCTGCCTAAACAGACGTTCCTGTTCGGCAGCTTTTATCTGGGCCTTCAGGCGAGGTGGCTGTAGTTCAGTGACTGATTAACTGTGAGTTAGCACCGCGCCATGCTCCTCGCCTGTCGCCGAATGCGACACCTAGTTCATCTGCGGCCCTTTTTGCCGCCTTAAACAATCCTGCTCCCACCCCTGCATTTTCGTGATCTCTCACTAATTGCAGGAGCAAGTCTGAGCTTTTAAGGACATTACCTGCCATGCCCAGTGCTACTCTGCCATGCATACACTCTAGCCCCGAGAGCCTTCGCCCCTTCGTGGGAGGTACACACGAGGAACGGACGATTTAGGTTGAATGCTCCTATGGATATTCATCATCTTGCGGGTACCTCTGGTAAGCATATTAGTGACAGGAACCTTGCTTTTCCTCGAAAGTTCGGATGATTAAATCTTTCGGAGTAGGCGCGTCTTCAGCAAAGTCCCCGCATCGTCCTCTCTTGAGATGGACGACCGCGCACTTGTCCAACCCGAACTTCATGCCAATGGCGACGTGTACTCCTCAACCAGCCTTAGAACATTCTGAAGTTCACGCTCTCCGGAGGCATACAGTTTGAGGTCATCCATATAAAATAGATGGTTACCTTATGCCTCCGGTTGCTGGGTGGTCCACAATAGTACCCGCGAGATTGGCGGAGTTCAACAGATAATGGCAGTAGCGAGATGCAAAAGAGAAGGGGACTCAGAGAATCTCCTTGGAGAACTCCTCTTCGGAATGCCACCTGCTCTGTCGTAACTCGCTGTGCACCGGCTGTTATGGTGAAGCGAGTCCTCCAGAGGGGCAGCAGTTGTTCTATGAGTCTCACTAGTGGCTCTGCTACCGCAAGATATTTGAGTAAATGCAACAATAGTCATTATTATTATTATTTTATTTCATTTTTTTTATTTTATTTTTTTTTTTGGTTTCCCGACGCCGGGCAGTCTTCGGTGGCCTCCGACATCACACGGAAAGAGCGCCAGCAATATATCCACAGCCACTCTCCATATCCCGCAGGGTTATTATTATTATTATTATTATTGTTATTATTAACTGCCTTAGATTGTTAGATTTATTCCTGCACACTTTCAACATTTATTACTACCGAAGTGTCAAGAACATTTTGTTTTGGTCAAGATTGACAGAAACTCATTGATAAATAATTCTACCCTTGCTCCAGACCATTATCCACATCAGAAGTCTGAGTCTATGGAAACCAGTATTATTTATCTTAATGTCAAATTATTTAAGCAAAATGGGCGGATGCGGGCAAATAAGAAATTTTTTTTAATAACTAGAAGACTTGTACTTTAACTACTTAAAAAATCATTCATGTATTCGATGACTTAAGAAAACACAAAAAAATTACTTTAATCGAGGGTGTCTCAGGGTTGCGGGCAAATTAAGCCTGGCACCCGACTACAATCTCATTGTATACCTCAAAATTTACATTTTGACGTAAGTTTTATTCATGAATTCGATAACACAAAACATCGTGACCGGAAGTCAAAATTCCATGACGCGGGCAAAATTTGCTTATACGAAAAGTATATCCCTGTATGACTGTGGTAGTACCTACTCACTCACGCAAAGTTTTTCTTGTATCTTATTCATAGGAAATCTGTACAGCCGGCTCTCCACCTAATTTATTTCAGTACGTTGCTTCTAATTCCAAGATTACTTAATTTTAATTTAGAAAATTAGAATTTATACAGCCTACAGCGACCGTTAAATCGAAAAATAATCCTGCATTTTTATTAACCATGTGTAAAAAGCCATAATTTCTTTGTATAAATCCTAAGCTAGTTCTGAAGATTTTCTTTTATTCGTTAGTAAATACCTTATTTGTTTCTAAATAATGTATATATAATCTTATGAACACTGTTTTTTCAGTTATTTTTGAAATATAAATTGGAATTATTATTAGTCTATATTTATTTAACAATAATTGGTAGTTCACGTTTTTGTGTAAGTGAACATTTTTTCCTATATTTTTATATATTATTATATTTGGTTATGCCATGCATAAATACGATGATTCTATTGTGATGCAGTAATTTTATTTGTTTTGTTTACAGTTGTGGTGAAATTGGTGCGATTGTTAAACATTGTGGGATTACTTCTGCAAAGGGTATGTACGATTTCTCATAATTGTCTCTCATTTTAAATGTCGTCATGCTCCCTATCTCTACAATTTCAGGAAGTTTCTCAAAAATACACTATTTAACTTTTAATGTATTTGTTATTATTAAAATAATATATGCATCTCGTAATGAAACCACATTTTTAGACACCTGTGATTGTGTAATTTTACAAATCATGCGAAAATGTATCGTTTTTCCTACTGGGAATACGATTAATTATTGTGAGCAATAGAGTAATGACTTAAATCGCTTTTTGCTATCAATGCGTCTAGTCGGTAGAATAGATATATTTCAAATAATTTTTTTAACCTTGAATTTTTTAATAAGCTAAGTTTGTGATGTTTGTTTTAAAAATTGTAACTCATATTTTTAACGTTTTTACAACAAAATGGCGGTATACTGTCAGGCGTACCATGTACGAAAAGGAGGCCAACTAAAACAATGAATAAATAATATCTGTCAAGATGTTGTGAATAAGAATAATGCAAATTTGCCATGGCTTGAATTGAAATTGAAGTAGTAGGTTTAAATCTTAATACTTTCTTATGTTTTTCTATTACTTATTTATTTTTTGTCAATTAAAGGAAGTATTGGGGTGAAATGTTTAAGTATCTTGGCGTTTATAGAAATTTTATAAAATCTAAATTTTAGTAAGATCTAATAAAAGATCGATTTCCATTTACCGTGGGTAGACATATTCAGAAAAATAATAATGCCGTTGATACTCTGACATAAATGCTGAAGAAATAAGACTGTAGAAAAAAACCTTTTGACAGGCGTTTGTTACGTTTCATCTCAAATTGTATAGGATTTATTAGATTTATACGTACACGTGTTCATTTTCCTTACTAAATATATTAATAACAGACAACAAATTAACGTAACTTTTTGTGTGTTGGCAATTCAGGGTCTTCAGCTTTTTTGCTAAATTTCACTTATTAATTTTACAGCGCCTTCCAAATAAAGAACATATTTCCAGGACATTACAAAGGAATACACCGTTAGAACACAATACAAGGATATACAAAAAAATATATAATTGTGCAAGAAAGAGAGAACGGAATATCACGAGAATCTCATTCTCGTCGTTATTGCCTTCCTAAATGTTCAGATGAGTACAATTTCAACTTACGATATGGTGTTAAGCAAAAAACAATATTGCAGGGTCAGCTACCGAATAGTCTACTAAACTACTGGACAATACGAGACATAAACCAAATTAAAGGAAATAATATTTATATAAATTGTACGGGTTGTGTTTTATTGTTAACGTAAACATGAACATTGGAAATATATATTTATAAATTACCCCAATTAGTATCACGTGGAGTTTGTCTTTACTTTTCAACTTTGTATGAAAACGTAAACATAACTTAAAATTAACATTTTTTCGCAAGTTATTGCTAAATAGGCCGAACTTCCATCACAAAAATTCACAGATTTTGCAATCCTAGCAACCATCGGAGTGCATTGAAAATGGTTTAAGGAATTTTTTAAGTAAGAAAGTTTTCAAATATTCAACTTTTTGAAAACTGTAAATTTAAAAACCTGTAACTTAATATTGTAAGCATATATTTATTTTATATATTGTTTAATCAATCTTAATTTATTTGAGGTGTTAACAAGTTAATAAAAAAATCATAGATTTCGCAATCCTTGCAATCAGGCTTCGCCTCGTTCGGTAACAACTACAACACAACGAAACGCGCTTAGTGATGCGCGATATATATATATCAATGTATCGAAAACATCGATGTTGCAATAGACGATGTCCGATATTTTTACATCGATAAATCACATTCTTAAACATCGCTGTAATATCGATATAATAGCAACATCGAAAATATCAGACAAAGTGTATTAAAAAAAACAAAGCGAATTTGAATCAGTATTTGGCTTTGATACAATAACATTTTTTATTTTGGCCATCTATTGAGTACTACTGAAAGCTGTGGTACATGTTTAAATTGCATATACATAGCTATGCACCACTGAGCACTGAACATGAAGAAATGAATATGTCATGGGTAATCGCTACAGCTCGGTATATAGCAATGTAGCAGCTATATTTACTTCACGGAAGACCAAAATGCTAAACAAACTCGAATACAAAAGACACTGCCTGAATTTTTTCATCATCAACTTCAATTTATTGAATATCGATAATTGCTAATATCGATGTTTTTTTGCACGATAAATATCATATATCGATAGCTTGGTTCATGTTATCATCGATATGAAATATGGATACTTTCGGTTCTATGTCGCATCACTAAACGCGCTTCAACTTCCATCTATAATCTACAACACGCTCGCTCTATTCTCGACCCAGCACAAAACATAAAACTCTTTCTTATGCCGTACCCCTACTATACACGTGACCCATGTCGGTAGCTGAAACTATGTCACTCATCGCGTTACACTTTTCATCGAAATCCACCCATATACCACAGCACCTTTGCGATCCTATAAGCATTTTCAATGCTAAAAGATACACCATCGAACACCTCAAATTTAAAAGGCGACAACCAGAGTGCAGCACTAGCACATACAGTAAACAGAATATTTTGATAAGTCGTTCAAAGCGTGGTAAAAATTATTAAAGCTTACTATAATTGGGAAAATCATATTATTATACAATAATGCATCAATGCTGCATATTTGGATGTAGGAATGAAGGGTGCCACTCATTTCCAAAAGAAGTAAACGTTCGAAAACTATGGGAAGCGTTAACACGCAAAAACCACTCTAAAATGTGTTTAGCATATTTTATATCCGAAGATTTCATCAAAATTGGAAAATTTTCAGGTAAGATAGTTGCAGTTACCGAATAACCTTCACTTTTATCACGTAATACAACCAAATATGATTTTATTCCGAGTATAACCTAAAATCTTGTTATTTTCAGCACTAGAAAACAAGCGCATTTTGAAAAAAGGAATAGGATGCCATAATATCACAAACGTACAGTACAGGTGCAATATACAAGAATATTTAATTAAAAAACTAATTTAATATGCACGTTTTGTGACGTTGTCACAGAACACGGTGCACCATAGCGGTTTGTTTACTATATTATGTGCTAGTGGCGCCATCTGCGCCGAGCTTTGCGTAATGGTCCCTATTCTGAATGCACCAGGATCAATCACTGGCATCTTAAAACACCTCTTAAAAAAAACAGCTGAAGTTTAAGATCTCCTTTATGCATTAAAATTTGTCAATCATTGAAAAAAATTTTTTCACCGTGTCAGGCTTAATTTTTAAGCGCTCCGACAACGTTTTATTTGATTAAAAATAAGCATTTACAATGGCCGCATCAAAACACCACCTTAATTTTTTTCTGTAATTAAGTTTGAGATCTCTTTTATACATAAAAATTGATCTGTTAACGAAAAAATGAATTTCACTATGACAAACTTCATTTTTTAAGTGCCGCGACCACATTATTTAATATGTGACATGGTGAAAAATATGACAGACAAATTTTTATGCATAGAGGAGATCTTAAACTTCACTTATTTTTTTAAAGGAGATGTTATAATTTGCCAGTGATTGATCCTGATGCATTGATGTTAAGCATTCAAAATTAAGTCTGACAAATTAATTAACAAAAATTGTCAGATAGAGAAGTTGTAATGGATAGGATAGATCCTAAACATCATTTTAAAACAAAAATCAAGGAGGTGTTATGAAGTGTACTTTCATCAAAAATAAAATAATTTATAAAAAATAAGTCTGACAAATTAATTAACAAAAGTTGTCAGACAGACAAATTTGTTCAAAGATGGTTCATTATTTACCTTAAATTGCGTAAATTTCAAGCAGAAATAAAGTAATTTGTTAGCTAAATTTTTAAAGTTTTACATGCTTTGCAACCACTTTTACCTTTTAAATTTGAGGTTTTCTTTGGGGTACCTTTTTTGTCGGTCTAAGGGTACTTGTTGATTTACAGAACTTCCTATTTCCCATGTTTAATTTGTAATCAAAACGAAAAGACAAATGTAATAATATAATAAATCATCCATTATATCGTACAAACCTGCTGCTGCGACAACAACTGTTCGAAATGTTATCATCGACCTGCAAACACGTTTGAGCAGTCTGAGACTACCGTATTTATCAAGGATGTGGTTATAAAGGACTCCGCACGCACATTCCTAGTAAAAAGTGGCTCTTGGTTAAATTGGATAAAACTTTACCTACCGTTAAAGTTTACGATTTACTGATCAAAAGTCTTCATGGCCACGGGACCCAAAAATTGATAATATTTTCTAACGAAATATAAAAAAGTAAGTTAATACTATCATCTACACCAATTCATTTGATACGCGATAAGAACTTTATAAGATATTGGGTTCTAGAGTTATGTTATATCGAATTTGGTCAAAAACAGTATTATCGCTATGTTTGAGCTATAACTTATCAAGAATGGTGCGTGATGGAGCATTTTTATAAACTGGATTCAATTCGTCATAAAAAAATCTTCAGGAATAACCCTTTTATTGTTCATAAAACAGGAGAAAAGTATTTTTTTTGACATCGTGTAATGGTGAAATGCGAAAGCCACAAGTGGCTGTAGAAAAGAACTACTAATTGTTGGGGCTTGTGGCCGTGAAAATTTTGATCAGCGAGTACTAAACTATGACAGTATATTTTTAATCAATTTAACAGAGGACCATTACCATAAGGAAATGCTTAAGTAGGTATCTGTCGTGAAATTGTTGTGCATACAGGCGAAAATTGGTAATGTATCTTGAGTTGTTTCATAATAAAATTTATGTCCGTTAACTGCGCATCACAAAACACATCTGACAAAAATAGTTCGATATTTTTCAATTAAAATAACACCACCGAACACCAGCCGACTACTCTGAACGCAGTTATTACACTAACTGACGCAATGTGACATACCCAGTATATGTCCAAACATAAATTAGAAGTGGAATCGTCAAGGGATGAAGATGGAAAATACAGAGCACTATTTGTACTTGTCTTCTTAAGTTTCTTTTGCCCAGCCAAGAAAGTAAAATCCTTTTTCGTATTCACCTTTTGCCAAACGCAGGAAAAGTATTTAAGCTTTAAGTGCTTAAGTTGAATCTGGAAACTTTAGATCGACTATAAAAGCCAAAACTCTGATCTTGGCCTGCGGGATACAAGTAGATATAAACATAGTTCAAAATAAAATGATTAATTCTTGGTGTTTTGTGTTTGTGCTAATAGCTACAATCGCTCTAGCCGTTCATTCAATGAGAAACTTAACTTAATTTGTCAGCTGTGGGAATTTAAAATAATTGAAATGTGACCATTTTTATGAATCGGTATAACATTTGTAACATTTGGTGTGTGGTGACATATGCCTTTATCTACAGATAAATTAAACAAGTACACTAGTGTGATCAAAATAGCAGACGTATGGTTTATAATGTACAGAAACATCATCATAAGTAGTCGATTTGTTGTTTATCAATTCTCAAATTTTTAATTTCACCCTAGTCAATAGGACCCATTAACATGCAGTTTAGTAGCGAATTGCTGTGTTTATTTTCGATACAATTTATACTTATTATACCATAAATCGAATTTAATCGTATAGTAGCGTTTGTGGAGATTCACCAACGGCCTTAGCAACAATTTTGGGATCTCTATACTAATTTTAACATCTTTGTTTTCGTTTTGTCCAAGTTTATCATTCATCAATTGCTGTATCATTTTTTGCTTGTTTGTAGGAAAATCTATTTTCTTTCTCCAATAATACCTTTTAACGAGTATTTTCAATGAAAATTATACTAACCTGAAAACTGATACTGAGCAAAAAATTAAAAATCATTTTTATTACCTATATAGAACCCGGCCTACAAATTCATTTTTGCAGGGTTTGTTTTATTATATCATTATAGAGTAATAATAATTAGGTATAGATATTGTAAGAATACGTTATAATGTTTTAAATATTTAACTGGAATAAATATTATTATTATAATATTATTATTACCTATATAAAATCACTAAAATGTTGCCGAGATAGAAGATGCGATAGTTTCCATGACAAATATGCGGATTTAAATTCTAAAAAGGCTACAGGATCCTATTGTGCATACCCAACACGCTCCTGATCGTTTTATTTTTTATTTGTCAACTACAAAATTATGGAATTCTAGGATACATGGAAAACATATTTGTTCACATTTTTGTTGTATTTCATACCTTTTTATAATTGCTTATGATATATTCGTTGTTTTTGTTGAGCAGTGTAGATACTCTGGGCTACTTCAATTATTCTGCAGTTTACATTAATCTGGACTGAGTATAGTGCAGCTTCTTGAGATTAAAGATAAGCATAACCACATCACATAGTTATTCAAAGCATGCTGTAATCCACAATTATGCCGTATTATAATGAAATACTTGATATTAAAAGGTTTAGCTTCCAATTAAGCTAATTGGTTAGGTTCTAACTGGCGCCTCCGGCGGAAATTAGTATAGTTAATTAAATCATATAGGTTATTACAATTCCAAGTTTCATCAGCAAAATCCTGTGAATTATTTGTTGATGGAATAGAAAATTATGTCATTATTCACTATTACACAAATTAATTTTATATAGGACTAAATTCAGTTTACAATTTAAACAAGAATATGCAGACAAGCTTAATGCAATAGTTGAGAAGTGTCTATGCAAAACCAGACATGTCCACTAAAATCAATTCACTGTTATTCGCTGAAACTAATTCGCAGTTGTACTGTTTTCTTTGCCATTTCTGTCTTTTTTGTATACAAATATATTTTGGCTCTAATTAGGATCACAAAAACACAATCTTGTTATTTCAGAAATGATGAAGATAAAGACCATAATACTTTGAACATGTACGGTTTTGTTTGGTTGTGATGGACACATCTAATTTTGCTTGAACGTGATAATGGACATGTCTAGTTTTCCTTAAACATGTTGCTTTTCAATCAGTCCATGTTTGAAATTTTTGAATTTTGTGTAATTATTAACGCAAATAAAATTTCATAAACGTTATTACAAGAAAATTAATAGCAAAGTCAATGAAACATTCTTAGCAAGACATCCAATTCCTATTATTTCGAAAAATAATAATAAACCTATAAATAATGTAATAGCCCCATTTACCCTGTTTACACTACTTTGGGGGGTTATTATGTTTATTGATTATATCCGTGAAAATGAATGTACCCCTGTCAAATGAGATCAAATTCTCATCAATCCACCAGCTGGTCTTTCTCTAAGGTTATACTCACAGCCTCTCTGCATATGGGGCCACGTAGATCTTTCAATGCATGAATATCGTCTATGAGTGGTCCTTTCACAGAGATATGTGTGTACACTTAAAAGGATATAGTTCAAACTTACCCCATTTTTTTTGTCACGCCTGCTGGTTCACCACGGTGATCTAACTTCGATGACTTTAGTTTCCACTATTTTAGTAATTAAATAGAGCTCGAAAATCTAACCACACTTAATCTGTTTGTACACAAAAGGAACACGAAAACAATCGGTTTCAAAAATATAACAATAATTAACACTTGAATTAAAACGAAAGAAAATGCAACTTAAAGTTAAACAAATAAGAAAATATGCCAATTGTGAAAAGTGACTTCATTAATGGGAAAACCGTTTATCAAAAAACACAAACTGATTGCCAGAAGGGCCAAAAATACAGTACCATTAACGGGCATGAAGTTAATTATTTCTGAAGACTATACTTTATTAACTCGTGCAGAAAACGTCAGTTGCCAGTGACAATTCGAAGGGGGCGAACTTTAATTTAAACTCTAATGTTAATAAGTTAATTTTTAGTACAAAATCTCAAAATACATAAATAAACCCGGTGACACAAATGATTACCACTACTTAAAAATTATATAAGTAAAAAGTTTAACACACTCGAGAGCCGAAACAAGAGTGTCTTCTTAAATTGACGGATCATCCTCGTCAGTTTTTTTGGGTGAAATAGGGCTGGGTACTTTGGAGTTATTCTAATCAATTGAATGTGATCCGCCCCTATCTAGTACTTAGTCGCCTTCTGGAAGTTGGCGTCCTCTGCCGACAAAAATGAAGTACCGAAATAGTACCCGCCTGGCAGGTAGCGTCCTCTATAGTAAATATAGCCAAAATGGTTTTACCCTAAAATTAATATAAAACATTCTTTTAATAACTTAACCTATTCTATATCTAAGCTAGCTAATTATTCCAACGAGATGAAGAAACCCTTTTTGTGTTTAAATTCCTTGTCACATGTTCATAAAATAAAGGGAAAAATCACGTCGTTTCTATCTAATATACAGTTTGGGGAATTTTTGGAATCATTTATCTCATTTATGGTTTGGTTCGCGCCCTGATTAATTTAAATATTCTCTTCGTTTAATTTTCTGCGCGCTTGTTACATTTCTAATAAAAAACAATATGCCGATTACTTCGAAAGTAACGGATTTTCTCAGGCTGTGGAGTTTATGAGTCTATGGAAGGCCTTTACAACGGTAATAAAATATTTCAAATTTGGGAAATGTACTACCATATGCTTTATAGTAAGTTCTTTTGTATCTGATATGAAGGGGTTGTTAAAAATTGTAAATTTTTTTACAATCTTGTTTTTTCAATTCTCTAATATTACATTAAGCCACCTCGTTCATAACATTTAATAGTCTATGAAGTAACGTCTCAAATTTCTACAAACATTGCGCTATTTTATGGCAAGTAATTTTAATTATTTTAACCTTATATGACATTTGTTACAATATTAACAATCTAAATAGGAATATCAAAATCCAGTTCAAGGCAATCGCATTCCCCTTCGCCCTCTTCTTCAGGAGCTTCATTTTCTGCACCGTCGTCTCCATAGATAATGTTTTTGAAGAATTCCAAATAAAGGAGGTCTTCCCACTATATTTCGTCTTCCTCATTATTAAATTGCTGCGTAAGTAAGTGTTCAAAGTCTTTCTTTTTTCTGTTTAAATCCTATTTCCGAATGGAAGACGCTGCAATCTCACATCCATTTCGGTTGGCTCTCTCTTTACCAAATTTTTAAAGACTAAGCCTTCTGCCTCAAATCTGAACAATTCGTGGCCAGTGAATTCAACTGTGACAATTTCCTTCTGAGCCGCTTGACGTTTTCCTCAACGAGGTGGTTTCACCGTCTCCTCAATTTTTTTAAGGATGATTCTTTTAAAACTGTTAATAATACGCATACGGTATGCACCCTCTACCATATTGTTTTCAACTTTAATGTTTTTAGCAAATTTAAAAAGTTACAATGTTTGAGGGATATGTCTTTTTTGCACAAATTTATCCTGTAGGTATTCATTTACTATAGGATATGTCAAGTCTTGCTTGGAACTTATAGAATATGAAATAAAAACTGTAGATATGTCTAGCTTTGCCCGATCACTCCATTTGATATTTATTTTCATATGGATCTGTTCGCTCTTGCCTCAATCTGAGTAAATCAATGTCAACTAGTGTAAGTATAGGTAAAACAAGAAACTACACCAAAGTCATTTTTTGTCGAAAATGTACCTGTCTGGTTTTGCATAGACGCTCTCGTTTTGCAAAGATGTTCCTCAGTTATAGTGGGAGTCGAAATAAGGGGAAAAAGTGTGAAATTTCTGGGATGTTAGAGTTAGGTTAGGTGTAGGACAGTGCCAAGAATGCACTGGTGAATTTTGTGCATCTAGCTCCTGCAGCTTTCCTTCGAAAAATGCACTTTTAAAACAATTTTACCGTTTTTAGCCAATAAGAAGTTCACTGTTTCTGTCAGACTGAACGAATTTAAAAAAATACATTGTTATGCGGAATTGATAGAGGAATATTTCTAGACTGGCTAGGTGCTTTTTGGTCTAGTAAGTTAACCATAAAAAATTAAAATCCAGCAATAATGGGGTAATATTTGTTTTGTTGATAAAATCCTTGAAATTTTATAAAATTAATTAACACATCAGAAAATATAGCTCCTAACACGTTCAATTGGCCTGCCAATTCGCAATATCCAAAATGCAACAGAACTGCCAAAAAATACACTTCCGTTGAAATGATCAATGCTTCGCCAGTTTATGTAATCGTAATAAGATGACATAAACTGATATATGTTTGATAATTGTAGCAAGAAAAAAAATTGTACTGTACATAGATAGATCTTTTAAAAATCTGCAAAATAAAAAGAAAGTATTTCGATTCATCAACTTTCACTAAGCTATCAGTTATTTTATCTTTTAAGTAATTGCAGGAAAGCTGCCAAATATTTTTATTACATATTGGCTCAAACTGAAGCTTAATATATTTCTAATTCATCTGCATGTATGAAAATAATTAAATGTTCTATACATACTGGTGTCGGAAACACGACGGAATGTGGAAATGCTGATTAGAGAGTTACCAGTTTCCAGTTTTATTAAGGTATTTATTTATAACAAGGAACACCAGTTTATGGGTAGTTGTCAATAAACAGAGTAAATTTGATGTTTTCCTGCTGATATGATGCCGTTGTTCAAAGAGGTACGACCTACTATAATGAAATAATATCAGCAACTTAGTCTCGACCGGTGACGAGTTTATAGCATGTCCTGACTGGACCAAATATAGCTGTTGCATTGCTCACTACTTGCGTTACAGTTATTTTCGCATAATAGTATTAATTAATGAGCGATAATGTAAGTAATAACTCACGCAGATGAAGTTTGCAGCGCGAGCCGAAAGCGAGTGCTGTAAATCATCAAGTGTTTTACCATTATCGCAAGTTCAAAACTATATTTCATCTACGATTATAATAAAAAATATTAATATAATAGTTTGACAACGTCCAATCTATTCAAACATGTCAAATCACCTTCCCTCCCTCAATAATAATGGATCATTCTATTTTATGTTGCGCGTTACATTGATTGAACAGGCTAGTCATGAAGTTAAATGTGAATGGTGACATAATAAATCGTTCTATTTGTTTATGGATAATATTATACGTTCAAAAGCAGTTGAGTAATTTATATATAATCTAATACGAGTAGATGAACACAAATATTCAACCCTGTATGCTCTTACATAGCGAGTTTAGTTGCTGTTACGTTTCTGTTGACCTTTGCTCTCTGTATAAAGTTTCTCTCGTCTGGTTTTTGTAACTGAAATATTTTCTAACGTAACGAAATTTGAAATTTCATTTTACGGATCCTGTATTTGAAGAAAGTATTAAAATTTTTATAAAGCTTGCATGAGCATTAGGAATTATTGTATTTGTTTTTATTCTTCAAAGTTAAAAACGTATTAAAAAGTCATCAGGAGAACAATGGTATTACAATACGCGGACAAATTTATGTAATTTTTTCCTTATAACACTACATTACATTACATTAATAATCCCACTTCACTTTACCACTTTTTGCAAGCACTCGCCAAGTATAAAGCCACTAATTTAGGTAATAAACTTCCTGATAACCTTAATAGTGGGGTAACACTAAAACAATTTATTTCGATACAACCAGAGATGTTTAAAAATACTATTTAAAAACCCCATATTTGAAATTCCTCTGTTTAAGCAAAAATTTTCAGAGACGAACAATTCAAATTTAGCAAGTTCCACAAGAAAGTACGATATAGTAAAAATAAATCATGTCTGGGCGATTTAGACCTTAAAATTAAATATACAATAGTGTTGAACTAAACGATTTTGTGACAAGTGACAGTCGGGGGGTTTGTTTCCTCACAGTAGAAAATGTTTTGAGTATTAAGTACTTTCACCATATTAAACCACAATTTTCTTCTATTTTCCTCTTCATTTAACATTTTTATTTGAACAAGTTGGCACGAAACACTCCTTAAACATTTTGTTGTAGCTGGTAAACATGATCCTAAGCTAATCTTTTGATATCTGATGTAAAATGACAAGTGGCAAGTAAAGCAGTGACAAATGAGCACACAAGGCAGCAACTTCATAAAATTAAAGTAGTTGTAGTGACGTCATCCAAATCGGTGTTTCAAATGTGCGCTAAATATCATATTTTAATACTTTTTTCTATGTGAACTAAAATTACAAAATTATGTAAAAAATATGGTAATGTTTTAATTCAATGAATACTTGCGAATAACGTAATCGAATTTCCACTGAAGTAGCCCATTCCTGTTTAGACAATTTAAACTCATAGTTTTACTTCACTATAAAAGCATATCCAGGCTATAACAAATTTAAGGTAGCTATAAAACAAAGAATTTTATTTAATATCTTTGCTTCTCTCGCTTTAGATCAGTGCATTATTGAGCCGGAAGTAAGGTTTTGATTGATTCTTATTTATTTTTGTCGCTAAACACGATTATTACTATGCGTACTTCGTAAATCGTGCGCTTATTTTTTAAATGAACATTTTTTTTAAGAAACGACTTTTTTTCACGTTTTGCTTTATATCTCCTTTCTTGTGCATTTTTCGCCATATGTACAATATTAGTTTTTTGTTTCTCATTGAATTATCTTAAACATGAGACTGACTTGAAGTTACTAACTGTTTCCTTTATTTGTAAATAGTGTTCAAAGTTGAAAAAGAGCTTTTTTCGACATTAAATAACTTGGAAACGGAAACACCTAGAAGCCTGAAACTTTTAAAAATTGTTGCCTACAATGATATAAGAAAGCGTTTCAAATTTCAGTACGATCGGTTTTAACTTTTTAAGTAATAATCGATCGATTTCTTTTTCAAGCCTTAATTGCATATCGCGCCATTTCTTTTGTATATAATTTAAACTATGCAAACTAGGCTAGAATATTCAAAATACTATTCAAATTTAGTATGCCGTTGTAATTTTCCGAAAATGTTGATTTTGGCCGATTTCATAACGACGACTTTAGTGACCTTTTTTACACGATGTATAAAACAATATAGCTTTTTTATTACTTCCACATCCACGTAGTGGATTGGAAGTATAGTCATCGTAAAATAAATTTCATTTTTTTTTCTTGAAATAGATTTAGAATGTCATGAACCGTCGAGATTTTAAATTTGAGCAAAAAAAAAAATTATTTTCTGTCTGTCTGTCTGTCTGTCGGTTTGTAACTTTTCTTTTGCCCGCACGTTTTCTCTGGAACGGTTTAAGATATTGACTTGAAATTTGGCACACGCATATATAGTAACGATATCTGGAACTGGATTGTTCTTTGAACATATCCGTTGAAGGGTTGTGAGGTAAATAGGGGTATATAGGAATAAATAGGTGGAAATAAGTAAAACAAGCTGGTAAGAGTACAGAAATTTGAAATTTGATGTATATCTACTTGAAGTCAAGGCCTCAAAATTTCTTATGATATTTTCTATCCCCCCACCACCCCCACTCCATTTTTAAAGGGGTTGATAAAATTAAATTGAGATACTTATTCACGTAAAATTTGATATACGTATAATTTATAATGACATCTGGAAATAAATTATATTTTTGGAGTATTCCGTTGAAGGGTTAGGAGTTAAATAGGGGTAAATAGGGGAAATAAGTAAAGCAAGCTGGTAAGAGTACAGAAACTTGAAATTCGGTATATGTACTAGAAGCCAAAGCCTCAGATTTCTTATAATATTTTTCAACCTTCCACCACCACCACTCCATTAATAAAGGAGTTGATGAAATAAACTTGAGATATTCACCTGAAATTTACTTTTTGAAATAGGAATTCAAATTTGATTTTAATTTTGATAAATTTTGATGCCTAGAATCATATTCTTGCATTTTTACGTCTCAACGCCGACCGACGTCTAGGGTCGTTTTTGTAAAACTTGTGTATTTAATAAATTTTTATACCTAGATTCATATTCTTGCATTCTTACGTCTCGACGCCGACCGACGCCTAGCGTCGTTTTTGTAAAACTAGTGTATTTGATAAATTTTGATACCTGGATTCATATTCTTGCATTTTTACTTGTCGACGCCGATCGACACCTAGCGTCGTTATTGTGAAACTTGTGTATTTGATAAATTTTGAGACCTTCATTCATATTTTAGTATCTTTGTCTCGACGTCGATCGAGGCCTTGCGTCATTTCTGTAAAACTTGTATTTGATTAATTTTGATATCTATATTTTTGTTCTTGCATTTTTACGTCTCGACGCCGACCGAAACCTGGCGTCGATTTTGTAAATCTTGTGTATTTGACCAATTTCGATACCTAAATTCATATTCTTGCGTTTTGACGTCTCGACGCCGACCGACGCCTAGCATCATCGTTTTTGTAAAACTTCTGAATTTGATAAATTTTGATACCTGGATTTATATTCTTCGATTTATTTGTCTCGACGCTGGCCGACGCCTGGCCTCGATTTTGTAGATTTTGCGTACTTGATCAATTCTGATACCTCAATTTATGTTCTTGAATTTTTGCGTCTCGACCGCGACCAACGTCTAGCGTCGATTTAGTAAAACTGTATTTCATACATTTTGATACCTAGGTTCACATTGTATTTTTACGTCTCGACGCCAACCCACGCCTAGCATCGTGTTTGTGAAACTTGTGTATTTAATCAATTTTAATATCTATATTCATGTTCTTGCATTTTTACGTCTCGACGCCGACCGACCGACGCCCAGCGTCTATTTTGTAAAACTTGTGTATTTGATAAATTTTGATACCTAGATTCATGTTCTCTTATTTTTACGAAACCCATTTTGTTTTGGAATATTAATGTAAAGCCTATTACAACTACCTCGTGTTGTGTAAGTTTTTAAATTTTTTATCCGCAGCTTAGTAAAAGTTTGAAAATTTCTAAAACTTTCCTTTGTTTCTGTCCCCTGTACATTTTTCAGATTTTGTAAATGTCATGCCAGCTTGAAAGTTAGCCAAGTTCATTTTCATTATGGAAGCTTGCTAAACTGCAACATCTGTAAATTTTTTTATGACGTTTGCCCCAAATATTATTAAAATTCCATGACCAATTATTTCCGCATACTAAAGTGCAAATATAGTCAAGAAGTTTACGTTTAAAGAAACTTGGAGGAAAATCTGGATGTGGAAGTAGTGATTCCTTAGGCAGCGGTTTTTTCAATGTAGATTATCCGCTTGGATATTACTACTTCCATTGGTACTTTTACATATTATTTGTATTTTTGTCGGATGGCCAATCTCTACATTTCTTCAACCAAAAGTTGTTCAGATTTTTATGTGGAAATAGTGATAACTACATTCCGATTATTAGTCTCGTATGTCGTTTTTTAATTAATAATTTTTAGAATGACAATCCTCTATAAATAAAGAGGGAAGTTGTGTAAATAACTTCACCGATTCTTTGTAGTGTATTAGTTCTTGGCTCGATAATTTAATATCATATGCGTATGTGCTTGTTATATATATACAGACTATCTATTTTACGAGGGCCACACCAAATATCTCGCTTAATATCTATTGCAGAAGAATAAAGTTTTAGAAACAGTTATCCCATTTTTTGTGAGCTATATTTCAGTAAAAAGAAATTTGAAATCCATAGCCTACTTTATGAGATATATTACAAAAACCTGAAAAATAGGAAAACCACAAACGGTTATAGCTTCCTTATTTGAGGAGATACGAAAAAAGTTAAAGGAATGAAAGTTGACGGCAAAGACAATAAGAATAATAACGTGTAACAAAAAAATCGAAAAATGCAGTTGGCTTTGACATACGCTATTGTGCAAAAATGAAAAATACAGATCTCAAAGTAGGCCATGACGCCATTAATTCCGTTATTTTTTTCTCATTCCAACGATATAAAACATGTCACAGAAATTTTAACCGATGGTGTCAATATTTAATATTTTACGAATACCACAATTCATATAATTGAATCGTAACAATCAGCTGTGCCATAATTAGTGAAAAACAATGTATACAGTTATTAATAAATTTGACAGATTGTCACTGTTGTATGCTGTATGTTGCGTTGTCGAGTTCTAAGACAAATTTTATATCAGTAATTATGGTGTACACCATAATAACAAATTCGATATGATTAGCATTTATTGTCAGTGCAATTTTGACGCTGAGATGGCAGTCACGGTTTACGGAGATAGATTTCCAGATGTTCCGCAGCCAAATCGAACTATGTTTAGGAAGTTAGTTCAAAATCTAAAAACGCACGGTTCATTTTCAAAAAAAGTAGTAAGGTGAGCGCTGATATGTAGCAAAATTCTTTGGTCGGACGAATCAAATTTTTCTAATAATGGATTTTTCAATAGAAATATGCATTATAAGTGGACACGAGAAAATACACATTGGTGCAGAGAGACTGCTTTCCAAGAAAGATTTTCTACGAATGTTTGGTTGGGTCTTTTAGGGACTAAAGTAATTGGACCTTATTTTTATGATGGCAAATTAACCGCTCGTAGATACCTTAATTTCCTGCAAAACGAATTACAAGATTTTCTTTATGAATTAACAGTGGCAGAAAGATTAAATTATTCATATTTTCAACAAGATGGGGCTCCACCTCACACTGCTGTAATATGTACAAATTATTTAAATCAAGTTATGCCAGATAGCTGGATAGGCACCTATGGACCAATTCTTTGGCCAGCTCGATCACCAGATATTACTCCCTTGGATTTTTTCGTCTGGGGTTACATTAAAGGCAAGGTATTTCAAACTGCCCCTGAAAATATTGAGGACATCAAAACCAGAATTCGAAACGCATGTGAGGCAATTACTCCTGAAATGCTCCAAAGTGTAATGCGTGACGTGTCTCGTAGAGCACGTTTATGTGTCAGAATGCATGGTGCACAATTTGAGCATTTGTAGTTAGAAAAATAAATACACACAATTTCTTTTCAATATAGTAGTAGGTAGTACGGTTATACATAGTTTTTCGTTTTTTTCTTTGGATGTTCGTTTTGTACTTGTATTTTTATTTATGAGATATTTATTGGTTTGTATTAAATTGTAATAAATAATTACGGAATTATAATTATTATAAAGTGAATTTTTCTATTATGGCACAGCTGATTGTTACGATTCAATTATATGAATTGTGGTATTCGTAAAATATTAAATATTGACACTATCGGTTAAAATTTCTGTGACATGTTTTATATCGTTGGAATGAGAAAAAAATAACGGAATTAATGGCGTCATGGTCTACTTTGAGATATGTATTTTTCATTTTTGCACAATAGCGTATGTCAAAGCCAACTGCATTTTTCGATTTTTTTGTTACACGTTATTATTCTTATTGTCTTTGCCGTCAACTTTCATTCCTTTAACTTTTTTCGTATCTCCTCAAATAAGGAAGCTATAACCGTTTGTGGTTTTCCTATTTTTCAGGTTTTTGTAATATATCTCATAAAGTAGGCTATGGATTTCAAATTTCTTTTTACTGAAATATAGCTCACAAAAAATGGGATAACTGTTTCTAAAACTTTATTCTTCTACAATAGATATTAAGCGAGATATTTGGTGTGGCCCTCGTAAAATAGACAGTCTGTATATACTTTTATACAGTTATTGTTCCTTTTTATTTTATAATACTCTAGTAGTAGATTACTAAGTACTTTTATATTACCTACTCTTAATTTACTTGTATGTGTGCATCACAAACTGGCCAATAAATATATTTTTACTGTTATTATTCTTATTCAATAAAAACCAGTAGTCTTCATATAGCATTTGAAAAAATTGTTTGTGTTCTTAAATAACACAAGAACTCTAAATTACTATTCAATGATTCTGCCACCATTAGTAACAGCCACAGTTCTAATCTTTTCCGCATTAATTGCAGATTTTGCGGAAGATGTATAACATGCGGTAAATGATCGAAACAAACTTTTTGATTTATGATATCCCAGAAGAAAAAAATATAATTGGGAGATTTACTAAATCAATTATTTCCGGCTCTCGCCTCTCGCCAGTCACAAACACTCTGCGCAGGCTGGGTTGGAGATTATTACTTCCACGTTCACGTAGTGGAGTGAAAGTATGGTACTCGTATAAAAATGCAATTTTTTTGTTTGTTGAACTAGGTTTAGAATGTCGTGAAACGTCGAGAATTTAAATTTGAACGAAAATAATTTCTGTCTGTCTGTCTGTCTGTCTGTCTGTCTGAGGTGGGAAAGATATTTTAACACGAAGAGGTCCCCGGATATTTGAGGATGTTTTACATTTAATGAAAATTGAAAAAGTAAAAAGGAATCATGTTGACAAAAAAGAATAAAATCAGTTAGTTTTAAATCAGATTTGTCGGGTTTCTTATATGTATGTAATAAAATGCTTGTCTAGAAGGTTTCTTGATAATCATTTTAGAAAGAAATCACAATTATTCACAGCCCACGCAGACACTGAACTTTGCCTATGAAATGAGGCAAAACGTAAATTTTGCTTGGGGGCATTGCTAACAAGTGCAAGAGATTTAATATTTAGAGAAATATTACCCTATCGCTTAATGTACCGGTGGAAGAGAAAAGTTGTACAACATATTTTTCAAATTGGAATTTTGGATGCTTTTTTTAATTTATTTTTTTTTATTCTTGAACTTGAAATTAAATGTTTTTATTTTTATTTTAACGGAGTAATAAACCACAATAGGGGTGCTCAGTATGTCGTAGTAAAATTTCCTGTGGTATGGATTGAACTCGATTATATCCAAATAGGTTAGATTTCGATTTACCAGGCCACAAGAGATATGACAACTAAAGAAATAAGCAGCAAGCAATTTGCAGACAGGTAACGGCCGATTGCTTATATTAACATACAGATAAATAATACGAGGTTGTATTGAATGGCCAGCTAGGTCGCCAGATCTAATGCCACTGAACTTTTTCTATGTGATTACCTAATAACAAAGTTTTTATGATACCTCCCAATCCAGAAGACTTTAGCAAGTCCATCAAGCTCTACTGTGGGTAAGTAACGAGCCATTTTGTATATAATTCGTACTCTACCTCTTCTCTACGAGAAAGGGAAAATGTTTGCTTACCGTATATTGCTACTAACTGCTCTCCGTCGAGTCTCGTAAATGCATAATGCACTCTTGCTTACCTAATTGTCGTCTTAAACGTTAACACTGTCTTGATATTCTCTAAAAGCAAATACAACCTCGTTAAACTCTACGAACACTCAGCTTTCTGAATACTCCGACCTAAAAGAACCATATGAGATGAGATTTAAGTACGTTTGCCTTTTAGGGCACATAATTGCACGAAGGTCGTAGTACTTAAAGTAGTCAGACGAGAGATTCGAATTCAATAATATTTGTATCTATTGATTCTTTTAAAAAAGCAATATGAATACAAAAACAAATATTCGAATCTATCTAAAAATCAATGGTGAATAAAACAACTTGATCACATAACCACATATGGTGAGCAGAACAGGTCTCAAGAACGCGCGTCCAACTGCAGACACCAGCTGGAGCAGATTGTAACAATCGACTCCTCGAAAGGATGTATTTGCAAATGTTGGTCTTGGGTAAGAAAGTTTTGGGAATGTCCTAATCGGCGATTTTTTTTGGGCCATTCCGTATGAGGAAGACTGAACTTTGCTGGTATCGGACTTCTCTTCTCTAAGCTCGGGGCTGTGGAAGAATCCGTGTCTTAACAAGCGTTAAAATAGTCTTTGCGACTTTTTGATATTTGCTTAGAAATTCACGTTCGGCTGTACTTTTTTCACTATTTTGTTGCAGTATCTTTTGATCCTTAGAATTTAATTATCGGAATCTGCCGTAGATTTTTACGGCAGATTCAGATAATTTAAGCTCTTAACTAACAAAGAATGAACAGGTGAACCCATTGGTAAATCGTCGTTTTTCTCTATCACCATTAAACTGAAAGCAATTATGTTGTAATATTAAGTAGCACTACTGGCTACTAATATTAAAGTACTAGTAAAATCAAATGTATAGTAGATGTAAGAAATATAGTGAGGCCATCAAAAAGATGCCGATAAAGTAGTTAAAGCCGACAAAGTGACCGACAAAGGACACCGCCGCTCTTTTTGCTTCTTCTTGTCAATATATGTATTTCGTTTACTATGCTTGCAGCAAATGGGATTTGAATCTATATTGAGGGAATTTGTAAAACATTCTTACAAAACCCTTCTGTCGTTTGCATTTATTAGACCAGTTTCAAAACTGTTAATTATTATTAAGTTATAATAACAACAATAAAGCTTTAGATCAACCATTTGGCTTTCACAAGATTACTTTGGTACCTACTTCTGTTCATGTTGAGTTTATATTTTCAGGCAACCTGTATACTGCATACAAATTTTACGTGGGGGATATAAGAGAAACAATTTCGAAGTAAACACTTTCTTTCCTTGAAAGGTAATGAAGTGAAAACGATATCTAAAACACATCAGTCGCTGTTTATGGATTGCCAATATACTGATTCTCCAATTCATGTTACAGGCACCTCTAGCAAAACGACCGACATTAGTCTGAAATGCAGTAAACAATAATAAACTTTTATTTATGATGCCATTGCATATTGCAGTATTTTGTGAAATTGCTACAAATGGTCACGGGGGCAAATGTAATAATAATAAATTGATCATTTGCTTTAGTGCCCTGCAGAGCACACCTACCGAACATATATGTGCCATTAGGAAATAGGAAAGTTAGTTTAGCATTGTGTAAACAGTGTGCATATACAGAATTCGTAACGGTAGAGCGGCGGTAAAACCAGACAGGACTGTAATATGTTTATATATTAGGAAAGTTCGCAAAATATAACTTAAACGAGTAGAAGTTGCAACCGGGCGTGCCCGCCTACGAATACTTATTTGATTAACATTTTTATTTATCATTAATTCCACATAAGCATACAACAATATTGCATGAAAAAATTTATTTTACAATGGCTATAAAATTTATAATCACTTACCCACTGATCTGAAAAATTGTAATAGCCTATTTACTTTTAGAAAGAGGATAAAGAATTTGGTCATTGAAAATGCTTGTATGAGGTTACTAATCAATTATATTTGTGGTTCGGAAATAAAGATTATTATTATTACTATTACTATTATTTTTTCATTTACCCATTTCCGGACAGGGCTTCCGTGCTTTCGGACCGATACCACACGGTTGCCGCGCCAGCGATAATTACAGCCACTCCCCATGACCTGTGGAGTTAGTGACAGTAAATTCTAAAATCCTGTGCCCTAATTAAACGAATGAACTTTCTGCATTTGGTCTGACAGGCCAGTATGGTCTTTCTGAGAGCAGCGTAGACTTCATACCTCCGAGTACACCGATTTTATTATTAGTACTATTATTATTATTTTCTTTTTTCTCTCTCACAAACAGTGCGTCAAATTTGTGAAAAGTGATCATTAATGTTGAAGATGCAATTTCTTTGTTCCGGCTCCTGTTTTTCCTTCCCTAAATGGAATTCCAGTAACCTCGCTTGGTGTCGTCCGTTCTAAATTTCAGAATATTCAACGAAAAAGCAGGTACCAACCATTCAGAGTTTAAATTTTAGTAACTGTGTCATGCGTAGTCGTTGCTGAACATTCGGAACTGGGATGATCCATTAAGTCCTAAATTTTTTACCTGATCAATTATTTCAAACTTGGAATTATCAGTTTGAATATTAATGACATTATTTAAAGTTTGTCGATTTTAGTTCCAAGGATTAATACGTTTATTTAATAGGATTTATAATTAAACAGTGGTCTGTAGCTGTTTTAACAAATGATTAAATATCACTATTGATTAACAAGCATGCATTAGGCAACATATGAGGAGGGAAGCTGTAATAGATTTGAGTATCATCTGCGGCGTAGAAATCAGACTTTTAGTGCTGTAAACTATTCACTAAATTAAATATATAAATTGAAAAAAGCAGGGGACCTAAAATTGACCCTTGTGGTACTCCCGAATTCAGACTTAGATAAGAAGAGCTTACCCCATCTATACAGACTCTCTGTTTCCTATTTTTAAGATAATTTTTTATTAGGTTAGGTTTTCAGAAAGGCCCATATATTGAAGAACAGTAAGTAGTAAATCATAATTTATTGTGTCAAAAGCCCTGTAGTAAAGCCGATGTATAACTATAACCCTTTTTGAAACCTAATTGTGTTGATGGTGACAAATAGAATCTTTCTAAATGACTTCTCAACTGAACTTCGATTGCTCGCTCTATTACCTTAGAAAGTGTTGGCAATATACTGATAGTCCTAATATCTTTATATTCAGAAGGATTAGATTTTTTAGGCTGGACTTTCACTGTCGCGTTTTTCCATGATGTAGGATAAACATTTTCTTGAAAACAGAAATTCACTATATGCGTAATATATTGCACAATAAATGGGCAACATAATTTTATAAGTTTTATATTCAGTTCATCACAGCCCTTGTCATTACTTTTTATACTGCATATAGTTTGGTAAATAAACAAATCATTTACTTCCATAAAATTGAATTCACTATTTACGATGAAATTTCTGCCTAAAGTCAGTATAATTTCATATTCAACCGGTTCTTCTATAGTTTTTTACGGGAGATTCAAAAACATAGTGGCGCCTATTAGTTTTCTTTTGTCAGTTCCAGATTCTCCCACTCTTTGAGTCGAGATCTGTAAGCTGTGGCGAATTTCTAGCATTATCTTTCCTATCAAGGTAAATTATGTGTTACAATTTTAAGGTTTTTGACTTACTCAATTTCTTAGCTTCCCTGAACATCACGTTGACGTCACTCAGGATAGACACATTGATCAACAAACAGGATTTCTCCTTTTTAATATATATGACGATATCTGCAATGTTGTATTTTCGAATTTTAATAAATTGTTTGAAGAAGAAGAAGGTTGATTCGGATAAATTTCTCTGTCAGTAATAATGGGCTCGTGCCACATAAATGTGATATCATTCGTGTTAACTACTTTCAATGGTATACTCATATTTGGCGCTTTATACCGTGGTATGGCTCATAGGAAGAAAGTCGAAATTATCTCTAGAAAATGAAATATTATTACATAAAACAATTATAACGCCAATTTGGATATATGGATTTGAAATCTGGGGTTGTGCAAGCAAAATTTAATACAAAGATGCTAATCTAAAATTCTGCGCGTGCTAACCAACGAACCACGCTAAGTAACCAATCAGATGCTGTATGAAGACCTAACAATAACTTTTGTTAAAGTCATCAAGTCTAGAAATAGGAAACACCATGATCGATTGGAAAATCACACAAATACCCTGCTAGAGCCATTACTAGAAGGACGTCTGCAAAGACACTGGCTAGCTGACCTGTTAGAAGAATAAGAGATTTTTTCAGTGAGGGGCTTCTCGTCACGTCATTTTGGAGCCTGAAGCTCACTAGATAGCAAATTAGCTCATAGAATGTAAAGTAATTTGTTCTGATTGCTAATAGAGATATATAAAAATTATTATGGAATTATTTAGATAAATTACAACAGACAAAAGACACATTATAATACGATTATAATTATTTAATGTTTATCTAATCCACTTAAAAGTTACATGGAACATAAAATGTTTTACAAATATTTATGCGTCCATTTAGCCAGTCAGTAGATTCATGTCTATTCAGTTACCCGTATAAATTGTAATTTATTATATAGGTAACAGTTATATGATTGCATGCTACAGTGTACGTGATAGGTACGTAGATAAATATTGGTTATTATAGCCTTTATCTTTGTGTGTCGTATTTTTCAATTTTCGTTACTGAAAAGGTATAATAATACCAATAAGTTTTCCGATAAGATCATAATGCAACATAATAATAGTAATTTTCGTTTGTTTGAGTACTTTTCAATGATAATTAACATGCAAAGCCATAAAATAGAAGTACCTATATATTCAGTCTCTGTAAACGATTTGTGCAACTGAACAGAATTCCATTATAGTGCAATATTCATGTCATCAAATAGGAGGATGTGGGGAAATAACTGGGATTGCAACTTTTTCCTAAATCCTTTATAGTTAGAAATCATGAGCCACAAACTCGATGATAAGGTGTCCACCTAAATGTGTAGGTTTGAAAAAATACTTATGTTATCTGGAAGGACCTTGTGGATCTTGTATAAATACACTTTATGTGAGGAAAATTCAGAAATTGCAAAATTCTGGTTTAGACTTTATGGAATTTAACGAAATTGGAGAATTATTCACAAACTCAAGGAGATAAAATGGCTTAAAATGTACAAGAGAAGAGTGTATTACACATTGTGTATTTTTCGTGGAATTATACTAAACAAGACTCCTATTATAGTATATCTTTACAGAAAAAATAAATTTCTAACTGATGTGTACACATTATATTTAGTTACCAAATTAGTAAAATGTATAATGGTTTGAATAATCAGCTAAAAAAGAACAGCATTACTAGTTTCAAAAAGATATGGAAGTCATATTTATTCGAACGTTAATGTACAGGATTATTATAACCCCTCGTATGGAAAATAAATTTAAAAATATTTTTGAGATTTGTAAATCGTATACTGTAGTCTTTTTTCTTTTGTTGCAATTATGTTGAAATGAATGTAAATTATTTTCTGTTCTGTTCTAAATGTACAGATTCCACCTCCCTTATGTATCTCTAAGATACAATGTTACGTGTATTTGGTTAAATTACGCAATAATTAAGATATGTATAAGCCCTTTGGTTCGCTCAGCGGCTGCGGTAGGGCGTGGACAGTAGTTTATGATGTCTTTTCCTTAGGGGCGCCAAGTAATTTGTATTACTCTATACATATACTTTTAATTGTTAATTATAAATTAAACACTACTTTTAGATGAATATATTATAAATACTCTACATATGTTTTGGCTTATTAGGCCTTATTAGGCTTATTAGGCCTTTATCAAGAGTATTACATAGTTAATACTAAAGTTTCCGACGTGCCTATTCTAATTTATACCTAAAAGTGTTTATGTTTTAATCTATTTATGACCTAATCTATTTAAGACTTAATTTAACATCCTTAATCATGGGAATGTTTGGAGTGGGCCTAAATTGATTATGTAAATCAAGTGATAGTTTTTAGCAATTATAGGGGTATTTAAGAAATTTTGTTGGTCATTCGTGGTACAAGGGTTGTACTTGAAAGATTTTTTGATATCTAGTTGTTCTAGCACATCTAAACGTTTACCTTTTCTTTCTGAATGAAGTAAATTTATGTTATCTGTAGTTATGAAATGGCTGTTAGCTAAAATATTTATGTCAAACTTAGAAAACTTAATTTTTAATAGCAATAACAGTTTAAATACACATGTGTTTTATTGGACTCGATATGTAGACGATATTTCTTGTATATGGACCGGTACAGAAAGGAACCTAAGTAATTACCTTAATTTCTTAAATTTCTTTAATAGTAAAATTCAGTTCACAATGGAATCGGTGCAAAATAGTCAATTAAACTTTCTAGATCATCATCAAAAAACAAACCAATCAGTTAAAATTTAGCATCTACCGCAAACCTACTACTACAGATACAGTAATACATTATAATTCGCAACAATCATGGCAAATTAAGATTTCACCCTTCCATAGTCTAATATATAGACTCACGAATTTTCCATTGGATCAAGGTGATTTCGATAGAGAATTAAATATAATCAAACAAATTGCAAGAAATACTGGATACGAGTCACTAATAGATAACATGGTCAAGAGCAAACAACACAAAATGCTTCAAAACGAATTTTTCACTGTACCTAACAAACCTACAAAATATAGTTTTATTGATTATGTTCCGAAATATAGTAACAAAATTTATAGAAAATTAAATAATTTAAGTGTCTCTACAATAAGGGTGAACAAAATAAATATAGAAAACATTTCGATTAATAACAAAGAAAGACTAAATAAAATTGATAAATCTGGTGTATAATCAAATGTAAATATTGCAATGCTGTCTATATCGGTCAGAGTGGTAGAAGCTTTGCGAACAGGGTAAAAGAACATAAAAAACTAAACTAAAAAAAAACTTAAAGAATCCGCGATTATTTTATTAAACGAGGATAGATGCGTTTCTAATTATTCAATAGATTTTTGTACTAGTTGGTTGCCCATCCTTAGAGACGAAGTAAGTAAAAATAAGATAAATATAATTTAATGTCTCACGTGAGTATGGAAATACATAAACAAAGAACTGTCATGGTTGACGGCCAAAAAAGTTTTGAGAACGGAAGTAGATTCTCTTCCGAAACGTTAACTGCCTCTAGCTTTGATTTTCAGTTTTTAGTTTATAACATTGTTCTAGTTTATATATTTTTAGGTGTGAGATTTTTTGAAACAGTCAAGTGCTCAAGAACCAACCTCTGTGTGATCCGTTTGGCGCAGAGGTTTTTTCATTAATATTTTTAAATATTTTTCAGTGGCAAAATACCCAATAAAAAGTAAGAAAATAAAAAACCAATCTTAAATAACAATAAAAATACAGGAATGTCAACACACTGTATTGAAAATAACCGTTTCATAGATACAGATAACATAAATTTACTTCATTCAGAAAGAAAAGGTAAACGTTTAGATTTGCTAGAACAACTAGGAATCAAAAAATCTTTGTACCACGAATGACCAAACAGAATTTCTTGAATACCCCTATAATAAACAAATTGCTAAGAACTATCCATTGATTTATATAATCAGTTTAGGTCCACTCCAAACATTCTCATAATTAAGAATGTTAAATTAAGTCTTAAATAGATTAAGGCATAAACACTTTTAGGCATAAATTAGAATAAGCACGTCGGAAACTTTAGTATTCACTATGTAATGCTCTTGATAAAGGCCTAAAGAGCCGAAACATATGTAGAATATTTATAATATATTGTTTGATTCATCTAAAAGCAGTGTTTAATTTATAATTAACAATTGTTTTCAAGATGGTTCACAAGGTACTTACCACAAGTTCAGTTCAGTGTATATACTTTTGGTTAACTGAGGCACAAATTACTAAATTGTCTCTGACGACAGTACCCATATTTTATAGTGATAAGAAATGAATGAGAGATAGAAAGACAGAGAGAGAGATATAGGTATAATAATAATTTATTGCACTTTTAAAATACATACAAAAAAATACAGTCCTAACTCTGGCCAGAGAGAAACTGAACTATAATACATAAGTAACACACATACATTTACTTACGCGGCTATTTGTTCGCATGTGAAATTACATATATAGCTTTGGCATAAAGTTTACTTTTAATCTAAATAATAGTAATAGCTAAATAACAGAAATCAAAATGCCCACGTTTGTAGGTACTTATGTGCCTCCAGCGACCGTCGCTGCCCTGAGGGGGTAGCAATACCCAACTCCGTCGGCCTGGCGCGGCGGTAGCCGTCGAAGAGCGGGGTGATGAGCAAACAAAACAAGGGGGGAAAAAAAAACGCCTAATACAGAAGGGAAAAAAACAGTTCTTCACCGTATGGGAATTTACTGAACAACTCTTTTACCCACATCCAACATATAGTCCTTATTGTTCCAGGCGTTTCTCTACCAATGTCACTATGCGTCCTAAAAGAATTCGTGACTTTACGTTATTAAGAGTAGCGTAGGCTTCATACCACCGAGTACATCGATTATTAGGACTACCATGTTGACCGAGTAGCCTGGGTATAGTACTTGGAGCTTGTACCGGAGATCACGGTATTTGGTCCGTTTTTCCTCCTCTTTCAAAGTGATGTTTGTGGCTCGGCAGGTGCCGAGAACTCGATCATAAACATCACCTTGTGTTGATGGTCGAGGAGAACTATGTCAGGCTTGTTGGCTTGAATTAGCCTGACTATCGGAAAAGAGTAGTTCGAATAAATTGAGCACCTCTCGTTTTCGACAACGGACTCGATGTTTCCGGTGATGTCAGGCAGCATTGGTGTCTGATCTATCCCGTACGAGTGCCGAAGATGGGAATACAGCACCCCGCGTTATGGCTATGGATGTAGACCGAAATCGCATACACCGGACATGCGGAAAGTAAATGTATGAGCGATTCCGGCGCCTGACGGCAGGTCCTGCAGTTTATATCAGGAACCTCTACACCCATTACGCGGCTTCGGTAGACCAGCGTGTTAATTACACCGATTTGACAGTAGAGTATCCTATAGAATGTGCAATAATTATATAAAAAGTGCAGTAAATCGGCGAAGAGTATAATGGTTAGTTTATTATTATCTAAAAATCTGGAGGGCGCCATTCGGCCCGATAGTGCAAAAAAGCGAAAAAATATTTTTCCAAAAATATTTGTAAAATTTAAAATTGACTAACTGTTTGCATCGTATTTAAAGGTTTACTCATTAATACTTCTCAATGGTTTTCAAACCAATGAAAAGCTTAATTGAACGAATCGAACGAATTTTTACATCTTATATGATAAGGTTTAAGTAACCGAACAAGGGTGAAATTCAATTTCATAATTTTTAATAACAATTTTTATTTTCTTTACCTAAGTATATTTATAATTATTTATTTCGTTATTTATGGTACATTAATAAATACATGCGTTAAATACATGAATGATAATATCAAATAATTATAGTCAACATTACTGTCGTTCTGTCTAATTTGGCAAATGTACAGATAAATAACAAATTTTGCGTATGTACCGATTGATTTAACCGATATACTGTTAATTAAGGACAGTTAAACCGATAATGAGTGAATTGAATTACAGAAATTCTGACCACTATTATTCACCGCATTTACAATATTTTAACTAGGGGTATGAAATCACGAACGTGCGTGTGGGATAATCTGTTAATTACATTGTATTAACTGAAAAATGTGAAAAGTTCGTTTATAAAAGCTTTTACTCACTGACTTATAATGACTGCAGTTTTACATTCTCCTTTATTAAAGCTAAAATGTGTGATTAAAAATATCTTAAATAAGATCAACGTTTTCAAGTTTCTGTGTAAAACTACTAATGTCTACAATTGCTTGGTCTTTGCACTTAAGGATATTTAATTACTGTTCTCGTTGTTTTTATCTACCAATTGAAGTACCTTTGGCCATATTTTAACTTAATTTTAATTATTCACATTCATAACTAGAGATAATATTTTCAAATTTATTTAAGTTCTTTTTAAATTTGTTTTGTATATGTTTAAAATAAGTTATTTTCCCTAAAACACTGTCCATCCTAAAGATATATATTTTTCCTTATTTAAATATCAAATAAACACTATAAAGTTCACACATGCGAGCAGGTCTTTGACTTTTGCATATTTTGAGCCTTATGATTATGTTTTAAAAAACACCGTGTTTCAGAGGAAAATTGTTTTTTTTTACTCAGTGGCCGATATCTACTATCTACGTTCAAGCCTTGGATTCTTGTAGATTATTTGCATTTATTTTTCAATAGAAGCCTTACAATTAATTGTTGTATTATATTAAACTAAAATGAAAAATAAATATTCTGTTCTATTCTATATATTTACTACGGAAGGAAACATTAAAAAACCGCTGTAGAACCATTACTTCCACATCCGGATTATCCATCCAAGTCTCTTTAATGGAAAGCATTTTGACCACATTTGCACTCTACTATGTGGAAATAATTGGTCATAGAATTTTAATATTTGCGGCCGGTCATGAAAAAATTTGAGGCATTAGGTTTTAGCATATTCTCCAAAAATGAAGCTTCTAAATTCGTATTAGCTTGCTCTATTTATTTTTCCCAATTTACACCACCCCACATATTTAACGCAATCATCTCAGTCAGATATCATTAAAATACGTGTACCAGGGACACCGCAGTTTTTTATAGTAAAAATGGGTTTCAGTCGATTGTTTTGAAACTTGACGAAAATGTTGTCCTGGGCCCTCTTATTAAAATTCTTTGTGATCACCAGTTCGACCGAATTCTGTTTTTTGATCTAGAGGTGACTGAAACTGTGAACATCTCCGAAGGTCTGCTTAAATGTTCCATAAATATTCTGAAAATATTCAGGCTTAATTCTTATAGAAAAATAAGCATCTTTTGTCTCTTGGTGTTTTTTTCAAAGTGCTTCCTTCTCTCGGGAAAAAATAACAAACAAAAAAATTGTATTTTGTGTCATTTTTTTACGGGAAAAGGAAGCACTTTGAAGAAAAAGTTGGGGGGGCCTCAAGTTGATTATTTTTACCTAAAGAATGTGCCTGAATATTTTGGGATCTTTCTGAAGTAAAAGAAAAACAATTTTTTTTGTTTGTTTTTCCGGGAGAAGGAAGCACTTTGAAAAAAAAACACCAAGAGACAAAAGATGCTTATTTTTCTCGAAAAAATCAGCCTGAATATTTTCAGAATTTTTATGAAACATTTAAGCAGACCTTCGCAGATGTTCACAGTTTCAGTCACCTCTAAATAAAAAAAAAATCGAATTCGATCAGACTAGTGGGCAAAGAGAATATTAATCAGGGGGCCCAGGAGAACATTTTCCCCAAGTTTCAGAACAATGAAACCCATTTTTAATATAAAAACCTGCCGGGTCCTTTCAAGTGAATATCTGAATCATATGTTATTAACCTATTTAATAATGGAGTGTACGTGGGGGGAGGGGTTGAAAAATATTATAAAGAAATCTGAGGCCTTCGTGTCTAGTATATACACCAAATCTTAAGTTTATGTACTCTTACCAGCTTGCTTTACTGATTTTCCCATATTTATCTCTACTTACCCCCCCACCCCCTCAACGGTGTCAGTTCAAAATGTAATCTAGTTCCCGATGTAGTTATAATACATACGTGTAACAAATTTTAAATGAATATGTTAATTTAATTTTATCAACCTTTTTAATAATGGAGTGCAGGTAGTCGAGACGTTCGCTTCTAGCATATACAACAAATCCCAAGTTTCTGTACTCTTACCAGCTTACTTTACTTATGTTCCCCTATTTACTCCTAATTAACCCCCAACCCTTCAACGTAATCATCTCAAAGTATAATCTCATTACAGATGTCGTTATAATACATACATGTACCAAATTTAAAGCAAAAATTTCAATTATATTTTATCAACCCTTTTAATAATATAGTGGGGTGGTGGGGGAAGTTGATAAATATTATAACAAATCAGTGGCACTGGCTTCTAGTATATAACCAAATCTCAAGTTTCTGTACTCTTACCAGCTTGCTTTAATTATTTTCCCTTATATAACCCCAACCCTTCAACTGAACAATCTCAAAATATAACGTAGTTTCAGATATCGGTATAATATATATGTGTACCAAATTTCAAGTGAATATCTCAATTTTATTTTATCAACCCCTTTAATAATAGAACGGGGGTGGTGGAGGGGTTGAAATATGTTATAAAAAAATCTGGGGCCCGCGCTTCTAGTTGCTTTACTTATTTTCCCCTATTTACCCCCAACCCTTCACCAGATATGTTAAAAAAATGATCGAGTTCCAGATCTCGTTATAATACGTACGTGTACAAAATTTCAAGTCAATATCTTATACCGTTCCAGAGAAAACGTGCGGACAATAGACGTTAGACAGACAGACCGACAGATATTTTTTTTCGCTCAAATTTAAAATCTCGACGTTTCATGACTATTCCAAAAAATAACATTACTATACTTACTATCCGCTACGTGGATGTAGAAGTAATTAGAACATTTGTATTACCTGTCTACGTTATTGTTACGCATTACCACCCTCGTAAGGAATGGCGAGTGATACGCTGAAATTAGGTGCCAATGGCTTGGCAACTAGTAATACACGCCATCATCTCTTCTGGAAGCCTGTAGATGGCTCTAGAGTTATATTGTTCTAGAATTGGAAATCTCTAGATGGATCTAAAGGCAATTTTAGGATATGTAAGGCGAAATCGGCGGCGGAGAGAGACATTTTATTAAAGAGAAGTTGAAAAGTGAAAAAGTGAGGTTAAATATCAAGTCAACAAAATGTAAAGGTTACCTTGTTTAATTAAGTAGTATTGTGTAATCAGTAAATTATTAAATAAATTGTTAGTGGTTACCCTTTGTTAAAATTATTTAGAACCCACGGATCCTGAAGTGGGCTTCAGGGGTGAAAATACGTAACATTATTATTCTTAACAAACTTCATATGAAAACGTATTGTATATTTGCGCTTAATTACTGGGATATAAGGTGTTAAACTCCTTACAGACAACATTTATTATGCCCAGAATTTCCTTACTACATACCAGAATTTGTTTAAATGTTATATAGTCGATGTACTACCAATATTAATTAATATTTTAAAATTACAAAATAGCATTGAACATTTTAGTAAACGAACCGACACGCGACAAGTCATAAAATTATCATTAATTTAGAAACTAGGGTATGCTGATTTATTTTAATCGAAAATTTATATATTTATGTGGATACAATTCCCTAGAAGATATTGAATTGAGTAGGAGCGGATACGTACAATATTTGCGAGAAGTCTGCATTACAGGGATCATTTTACCCGATTATGCAAAATATCATGAGACTTTAAACTCCTGACATCCTAGAAATATATTCCGCTACTAACAAGAAGAGTTGTACTAGATCCAGTTCATAAATGTTGTATGTGGAATATATATTACACAATGAATTTATAAATATTTACTCTCAAACGAATATGAATGAGCTTTTATCGAAATTTAAATTAATAGTTCCCAGGCTGGTTTATCAAGATTTATTTATATTCCAGTTCTGGTTTCCACGTTAAACGAATTCGTTATAATTTCTTTATGAAAATATTATTTTTATGCTTAATAAGGGTGATAATAATTACAGGATTGGACTATGAATTAAAGCCTTAGAATTTCGCATACATTCTTTGTTTATTAGGTATTCGGTTTCCTTGATGTTGGGCTTAAATCGAAGCTAACATCTTACTAATTCTTCCTCTAATTCACAATGCTCTGTCAGACGTTTCATGATCCGTGCCTTACCTTAGCGGGCCTCCCATTGCTGCATCGTATGTCTAACAGCATTATCCAACTACCAGTAAGTTGTCCGCTCTCATCAGTTCTTCTTCAACTAACTCCTTGGTGATGGTCTAACGTTCTAGAGAGCATCCTCCTCGTCTCTGGCTATCTGGCCCTCAGTGAACTGTCAACCATTCTATATTGTCGTTTCTGCGGCTAAAGTAGCCAGAATTTCAGAAGATTTGGGAGAATACGATGCTGGAGCGTTCCCTAGGAGGACGTATTTCTTGAAGAATCGCATTCTTGGCGCAATAGAATATCCACACGGAGAGAAAATATTTATTTGCCCTATATAAGGGCCCTGGATCAGCCGATAAGAGACCGGGTCATCTCAATCAGACAATGACCGGTGTCTCCCCATCTACAGGTTCACTATTCCATACTGAGTTGTGTTTTCTAGTCGAGAGAACTGGGAGCGCGATCAAGATCCTGGAGGTCTCGAATGGCATACAGACGGATCAAAGATTCAGGAGGGAAGTGGTGCTGGCATACATGGATACAAACCAGGGGCTCGTATGTCAGTGCCACTCGGAAAGTATTCCAATGTATTTCAAGCAGAAGTATATGCCATATTAGTGTGTGCAAGCGAGAACTTAAGAAGAGGTTTCATCGACAAGCATATTTACATACGCAGCGACAGCCTTGAGGGCTCTTGCGTCAAACAAGGCGACCTCAAGTCTGGTTTTAAACTGTCGGAATATTTTGACAGACCTGTGTGAATACAACTCTGTCAAACCTATAAAATGTAACTCAGATATAAACTCTAGTTTATGGGCGGTCCTATCACAAATAACAGGTAGAATTAGAATTCTACGAACAATAGACATACTATACTGACGTGCTAGCTACCTACCTCTTTATTTGTCACTAAAACTAATATTCATTCTAAGGTAGTCGTATGAAGCCTTCATTTTCGAAAGTATATAGTGCTATTTTGAAAATATCCAACGAGATTGTGTAAATACACCTAACAACTTTTGTAATGAAGGTGGTGAAGTGACTTTTGTGCGTCAAAAACGTAATTTTACTCCCAAAATTAAGAAGGCGTACGAGCTGTATTTTGGTTGTACAGTGAAGACAAAAAATCTGCACCTTATATATGTTGCAGTAATTGTGCGAACAATCTTTGCAGTTGGCTAAGTGGAAGAGGACGTCGAATGACTTTTGATGTACCCATGATCTGGCGAAAATCTAAAGACCATGTTACCGATTGTTATTTTTTCGTGATACCTCCTATTAGACAGGGTATTAACAAGAAAATAATCATGGTAATACAACACCCCAATTTACCATCTGCCATTAGCCCGGTTCCCCATAGTGATGAACTACCTATTCTTATTCCATCTCAAGAATAGTTTTGATTCTGACGAACAATCAGATGATAATGTAGATGACGACTTAGTCCAGCCATCAACATCACAAGATCACGGTTTCTCTGCCGAAGTGTCTGGTGATGAATCACACAAAATTAAACAGCGCGAATTATGTGATCATATAAGAGATCTTGATCTGTTCAAGATGCAAGCAGAGGTTTTTTCATCTCCATTACAACAATGGAATTTACTACAAGAAAATGTTAAAGTTTCCATGTATCGAAGTCGTCAAAATGATTTTATACCTTTTTTCAAAGTGGAAAATGACTTGGTTGCCTGCAAGGCATTGACGGTTTAATGAGTGCTTTACACATTCCCCATTATCCTAGTGACTGGAGACTTTTTATTGACGCCTCGAAACTTAGTCTAAAGGCTGTGCTACTCCACAATGCAAATAAATTGCCATCAATTCCAATCGCCCATGCTATCTAAAGTAAAATTACAGTAACACGAATGTATTACTACAAACTATAGAATATAAGTATAAGTGGCAGATTTGTGAAGACTTAAAAGTGATAGCTATCTTACTTGGTATGCTGCAAGGGTATACCAAATATTGCTGTTCTTTTTGTGAGTGGGACAGTGAGCGCGATTACAACATTACAAAATAAAAATTTGGCCGCCAAGACTGGGTTTTGAACCAGGAGCAAAAAATATTACTGACATTCCATTAGTCGATTCACAAAAGGTAATACTGCCACCACTCCACGTAAAGCTGGGGCTTATGAAAAACTTAGTAAATGCTATGGGCAAAGAAGGACGTGCTTTTAGGTATTTAAAACAAAAATTTCCCAAACTTAGTGATGGGAAAATTAATTTTTGTGGGTTCTCAAATCAAGAACCTTTTCAAAGATGCTGAATTTGACAACATTCTAGAAGATAATGAAAACTCTGCTTGGAATTCCATGGAAATGGTAGCAACACATTTTCTCGGTAACAAAAGATCAGAAAACTATAGAAACCCTTTTGAGAATTTTCTTTTTTGCTACCAGAAATTAGGATGCAATGCCATTAAAAGTCCACTTTTTACATTCACATCTAGAATATTTTCCAGAAAACTATGGTGCAGTAAGTGATGAGCATGGAGAGAGATTTCACGAGGATATTCAAAATATGGAAAAAAGATATCACGGCAAATGGACTTCTGTGATGTTAGCAGACTACTGTTGGACATATTTAAGAGATGCTCCAGAAGTAACTTATAAGAGACAGGCTAAGAAGCGCAAGATGAATAATTAATTTCCTGATTAAAGGGCTTATGTATTTGAAATATATATCAAAATGGCAAATATTTTTCCCATGATGTAATTAATAGCTTCTTTTATTAAAATTATACCATAATATGTGAGTTAGGTCAGTTGTTACATTTTCTAGAGCCAACAATTTTTTTTTAGGAGTATGTTAGACGTAGCTGGGACCAAAACAATACAAACAAGTGGTTTTTGTTAACGATACAACATACAAATTAAAATTTGTCGATTGGTGTTATTGGACTAGAGCCCCTGGAATGAGGCAATCGAGGCTCCATGTAAAGGTGCCCTCGACTGACGCAACCATTCAGTGGTTGCTTGAGCTCGATAGAGAAGAATAAGACGAATAGTAGGCTTGATAACATGACACTGCCATCTGAATAAACATCTTCATACAATGGGGTTGAGAAACAACCCCATTTGTTAGTTGTGTGGAGTGGAGGATGAACCCACCATTCATATTCTGTGCATTTTCGCACCTCTAGGTGCGTCAAGGTATAGACATCTCTAAAGGCAATTTCCACAGGTTCACTACTCCATACTGAGTTTCGTTTCCCAGCTGAGAGAACTGTGAGCGCGATAAAGATCGTCTTCTAAGTCCCGGAGGTCTCGAATGGTAGACAGGCGGATCTAAGACTCAGGAGGGAACTGGTTGCATACATGGATGCAAACCAAGGGCTCGTATATCGGAACAGACTGCTATTCTTTGTGGACAGTGCTGGTCTCTTCTATGAAATCCCAAGTGTCAATTGATTGAATAGATTATATTGTTAAATGAAAATAAATATAACATCTTTTTAAATTGAACCTCTTTTAATATAAATTTGATTCAACTTAACAATATTCGTCTTTTCCTGTTATGCTTAACTCTAAACTGAAATCCAAATTTCAATCGCGTAAGCAATTCCTGAAAACAGCAAAAATTTTCAGGGCTACTTTTAGGAAAAGAACAGTTTTTAGCGTTGCAGAAAAATTTCAAATAACAGTTAACTAACAATGAAATATTGATTTTTTAATGCATCTAACCCCATAAACCGCTCTTTTCAATTCTACAATTTTCTATAAATTTTATATGATCCAACGTTGGTCGCACTAGGACACTAATTGATTTTTATTACTAACAATGCAACGATCCAGGCCTGTGGTACGTTAAATATTTCACAGAATGTTGGTCAAGGAAAACAAGAAATATGTACTAATTTGACCATAAGATCAGATCATTTTAAGAATTTTAAGAAACAGTCAGGGAAAAACGTCTTTATTTTAATACATTTATATTCTTGCTTGCTGTCAAAAATTTTCTATTCATTGCAAAAAAAAGGAGACGAATTTTACGATTGTATACGAGAACCTTACACCACAACTCAAAGTTTAGTCGGATTGACATTTATTTTAATCATAGTTTCTGTTTCCATGGCATCCTATTCGATTGAAAACCAAAATTGTAACCGTGTGTGGACTTATTGCAAAAACTAAAAATGCGAGTTTCGTAATGAAATGGTACTGGTGCTCAAAATTAGATTCTGAACAACTTTTTCTAATAAGTTTTTTCGATATCTTCAACGCGAAGCAAAATGTCGGGAATGGGCCCCATTTGTGGGGCTGCCGTTGCCTCAGTTTGTTACTTAAATTTAAGTTCGTAGTCTCGCAATGTACGTCTTATATAGGACTACAATTGTACCAACGCTCAAATCTGGATTTCAAAAAATTACGAAAATAGTCGGGTGTCTTCATTTTAAATGAGACACACCGTATATTTTTTGTACTTTATTTTATATTAACGAGTGTTTCACACTAAATTGGAAGCATAACATAAAAAATGTCTTAAGCTAATATCATTTACAAAAAAACTGCGAAGTGTATCGTATAGTATATGCAACCAATATTCAGTGTGATCCACTTAAGATCACAAACCCCTGTATATCCGTTAATTGATGCTTGATTAACATTAAATTTTGGTGGTAAGAAAAGATCGACAAGGTGATTTTTTAAACTTGGTAATATGTGATATATGTCAGTAGCGTGCGATTTTAAGGGTGTTTGAAAAGCCGATATTTCAAAATAAGTATTAGGGATTTTTTTAGAAAAAAAATAGGAAGGTATTCTTAATCAGCACCTTCAGAAACCCCTTTCTACAAGATTGCATCGTAGGGGGTTCAAAGGTGTTTGAGATGGGGCTGTTAAAAATACAATTTTTTCAACCAAAACTAATTTTTATTTCTAAAACGGATTCCGAAATCAAAAAAATCTATTCTTCATTTTTTCTTCAGAATAATGCATTGTACTAGACGGAATTGATTTTATAACAAAATAAGAAAAAAAAAGTATTCAGTGTGACCCACTTAAGATCGCAACACCCCTGTATACCCGTTAATTGATGCTTGATTAACTTCAAATTTTGGTGGTAAAAAAAGATCGATAAGGTGATTCTTTGAACTTGGTAATATGTGATATATGTCAGTAGCGTGCGGTTAAAAGGGGGTTTCAAAACCGATTTAAAAAAAAAGTGTTACTGAGATGTAAGCTTCCAAAAATTAATTTTTGGAAGCTTATATCTCAGTAACCAGGTAAGTGATCTCACTTAAAATTGATGTCTAGGGGTTTTAAATGGCGCTACTTACGTTGATGAAATCGAAATTTGAATAACAAATTCTATAAAACACTGTATTTTTGACAGCCACTATCTCAAACACCTTTGAACCCACTACAAAGTAATCTTGTGCAAAGGGGTTTCTAAGAATACCTTCCTATTTTTTTCTCAAAAAATCCCTAATACTTTTTTATGAAAAATCGGATTTTCAAACCCCCTTAAAATCGCACGCTACTGACATATATCACATATTACCAAGTTTAAAAAATCACCTTATCGATCTTTTCTTACCACCAAAATTTGATGTTAATCAAGCATCAATTGACGAGTATACAGGGGTGTTGCGACCTTAAGTGGGCCACACTGTATGAAAAGTGCAGTAACTCGGCGAAGAGTATAATGTTTACTCCAGTTTCTTTATATATTTCTGACTTTGTTGATATTAAGACAACTTCTGTTCAAGATTTCGAGCAACTAACAGCGATTTTCATATTCGTATTCAGAGAAGTTCAAATTCTTTAGAAAGCCTTTTAGCTAATTGTTATATGATATGATTCTTGCATTTTACAAGAAAATGTGAACTACATTCAAAATAATGGATCGTTTTCTATTTACATATCACTAAAACTACTTATTGAAATTGTTTCACGTTTACAAACTCACTGTATACATATCAACAATCTTTCATGCATATTTATCATTTGTGAAGTCTCATATACATTTAAAATCTAAATATTTTAGCATCTGTCCAGTCCTGGCATTGATTTGGTGAACTTGTTACTTGCTCATCCACCCCATTTATCTCTAAAATGATGAAACTGTCCAAACATGAATAGTCGTTGACCAACTCTGACCTTGGTAAATTAAGCGGGAAAATTTACAAGACTAATTTGGGACACTGACAAAAGAGCTCTAGCCCTTCTCGTTAACGAATACAAGGGACTCCAGTGTTCTGGATCAATTTAAATTGTTGAAACAATTATACAAGCGAATGCAAACAATTAAGATAATAGTAACGTATTTGCATTCAATTCAATGTTTTACAAAGTAAATCGTTTGCATTTTTATGGTCGTTAGTTAATATTCATGAAGTTGGAATGAACGAAATAGTTTTTATTTGGGATGCCAAAGCGGACAATTGCGCAAAAATAGAAACAATATTATAATATCCTCACTTAACGGATTTTAATGGAAGGGTATACTCACGTACCCTATATTAAAATTATTTATTTGTATATTTCAGTTCGTTCGTTTTCCTTAGAAGCTGAGGTACTTATTGTAACTCATAACAGCCAGTTTCACAATCATTGGTTAATTAGTAGTTACGATTTTACCAATGGTTTGATATAAAAATCTATTTCACAATATCTGGTTAATTTCAAGGTTTCGGTTATCTTATGGTTAAGACAACCAGTAGATGAGGAATTGGTAAACTAACAGTTAAGGGTTAAATAAAAGTACAATAATCAAGATACAAGATCAAGTAGCTGATGCAAATATACATTTTTGTTAAATTTAAACACCGGAGACAATATAATAGTGCACACTAGAGGTTTATGAATATTTAGTCTGAGTGCTCAGATCACTATCTATGTCCTTGTTATTCACATAGGTTTAGAAAAAGATAATGATACTTGCATATCGCTCAAAGTGAATTTTCGTAAACCCCGAAAAAGGTGATTATTTTTTAGTTTGAAATTTTTATATATTCAAAAATTATTATGGACATAGCAATATCGAATAACGTAGGAGGAAACAATATGATAAATATCGTTACAATTAGTTATATTAAATATTTAAGTTAGTGTCAAGTTTGTTAGTGCTTAAAAGTATAAACAATTTAACTTTTTTTTACTTGTCTTTATAATACAATTTACATAATTATCGCAAGGGAGCATCCCTTTTTCATTATTTTTAATTTGTGACAATGAGTAATAAATAATACATTGCAAAAAGTATACTACGCATATTGAATAATCACTTTTTTACACATTGTAGATAACACAATCAAATTTAACATAATGAATGGGGTCATTTAGTCTTTCAGATTGAATTTTTTAGTATCTGTATACGACGATCATTGTACTGAAAGTTCGAGATCAGTTGGATAAGTTTCATAAATATACTGCTTTAAACAAGCAATGTCCAAAGTTATATAATGAATAATATGTAAATAAACACTTATTTTATATAAAAAATACTAACACAGGAATATATATAAAAGTAAATTTGATAAGAAAAGAACTGTAATATTATTAAATCATATGTAAAGCAGTTAATTTTATTCATGCAATTCGTGTTACTTGGCATTTCATGTATGTCAGCTATTAGCAAACTCACATTTTGAGATATATTAAATTACCATAGGAGGAAATGACGTCACGCAGATATGAGAACGCATTCTTGGTTAATTTTGAAGGCTATAGAAAGTGTAGAAAATTCTAGTTTTCTACATTGCGCTCTGAAATCAAAAGATTTTCCAGCTAACTTCATTTTAAAAAATGCTGAATGAGCCCATTGGAGGTTAGTTTCTTCTCCCTTTTGGGCCTCTTTAAAATAAATTCGGTATGTGAATAATGTGGAATATATGTCAAAAACTATTTAAAACCTAAACTTAACTATTGGTTACATTACTAATCAGAAAATAAATGTTGTGAGACACATTAGTTAACTTTCAGGTTCGAAGCTACCAAAAGATAAACAATGATTGTGAAACTATCTGACAGTCTTATTGTAGACGTTTATTTCAGAAAGCTGAGGGTAGTGTAGATGGGAATTTCGGCATTTTTGCGGGTAAAATGTCAAAAAAATTCTTTGAGATGTTTGTAGATCTTACCCTTAATGTTAAGAAACCGATAAGTCCGTTACTGCAAAAGGTGTAGGTAGGTATATTTTAGGGTTGGAAAGGGGGTAAAAAATGAGTTGTTTAATATCTCAGAAAACGTCATTTAAATTTAAAAAAACTCTATTCTTGCTGATAACTGAGTCAAATATATTTAATTTGATTTTTTACTTACTTACGTATGGTGAGAAATTGATGGAAATAAAGTTGAAGGTGGTATACAATTATATAGTGTCATCAATGTTAAAACGTTTTTAATGGAGATGTAAAAGAACCCAATCTTTAACTTCCCGTATCCCAGACAATTTTCAAAAAAATGATATTTTCCCAGATACTTAATAACCTTATTTTTCACCCTTTACAAGACCCTTCTGAACATTTCAGAGTTCAGGTCTCTTCGATTTCTTAATACCAAGGATGAAAACTATGAATTTCCAAATTTTCCTCGACTAATTTTTTCTTCATTAAAATGTGTTTTTCCTGCACTTTTTATTCTTCAGTTCTCATATTTTTGGAAATTTTAAAAAGCAATACCAACAACATTTTAGGTCGTATAGACTACAAATAGTTATTTTTGATGCTAGATTGCGAAATACTATTTTTACATTCTTGGTGAAATTTTTTTTTTTTCATTTTCATTTGAGAATGCAAAAGAATTTCACAATCGAACATCAAACAACATTTTTTCGAAAACTGTCTCCCATAATTCAAAAATTACAAAAAATGTGTAGAGAAAACTTTGACAGTTACAATTAACTTATTTGACATGTATGTCATCTACAATTTGCTGCACATATTTTAGTATCAAATATTCTTTGCGCGTCAGTAACGATATCAACTCACCAAACAAGCTTTAGTAAATGATCAGAAATTCTATTAAGAAAACGTGCATTTTTATAAATCTTGAGTTGGTGGCAACTTATTCAATAATTTTATCATTGGAATTGATTAAAAATATAAATCATGTTATCAGAAAGTAATGAAGATCATGTGAAATGTCTGAAGCAGCGAAAAGTACAATGCCTGGACTTATTCCCAGCAAATCGATCAGGTAATGTGAATGTGGTTACAAAGATTTTATGGAATGGTATGATTCTAAGAAATTAAAAAATGTGTCTCAAGGGACGATATTGGCTTATTTCAAATATAAAATTGAGACAGTGCGGCCGACAACATTATGATTTATACCAAGTGATTTTTGAAAATAAGAATTATTTCAAAATTTTTTAAACCACAAATATAATGGAAACATTTTTTTTTTGCTCAAATTTAAAATTTTCACGTTTCATGACATTCTAAACTAATCTAAATTAAAAAAAAAATCGAAAAAAAAAGTTTAAAATTTATCATAAAAATTTGTTCTTATGTATTTTCACCAATACACGCCCGCCCTGTATAAATAAAGAGGGACGTTCTGTGTAAATACCTTTACAGGATTTTTTTACATACTCTAGCTCAGAAAAAAAAATCTAGTTTTGAAATCCAGAAGAGAAACTATTTACATTTTATTTGAAAATCGAAAGTTGACGTCACTTCCGGTTAGATGGAAAACAGCAGAAAAATTTTAAGAAGTGCGTTAAATGCAAAAAATGTCACTACGTATGCCTGCAAAATTTCAAAACTCTATCTTTAATAATAAGCGAGGAAATGGTGCTGTAGAACTAGAAAAATCACCCGGTATATTCAATGCTGAAGAGAATACTAAACGTCAAATAGAATATAGATATAGAGAAATATTCCAAGTTAGTATCGTATTTGAACTATGTACTGATAAAACCAAACCAGTAATATAAAATTTATAAATAGTGCCATGCCAAGATAAATATTTCCCTTTTGTTTGATGATGAGGCTCACACAAATTTCGACTGTAACAATGAAAACAAACATATCTGATTTATGCATATATTATTATTTGTAAACAAAACTCGTAGAGAACTCAATATCAACAATTTATTTATTATGAGCGCACGTTAATATTTCAATTTCGCAAGTAAAAACGATAACACTTTTCACTCTGATGCTGAAATCTAACACAATACAGCAAACAATTCAATATGCCAATATCCAGTTATTATTAGTTGGGGGGCCTGTTATCCTATATCATGAACTGGCGCAATTTTTCGGCTGTATCTGATAGCTTTCTTACTTTCTTCAAATGGAAGCCCATGTCTGTTTTTAGTCAATATTTCAACAATCAATTATGTACAACCTCATAAAGCCAAATTTTTCCGATGGTTTTTTAAAAAATTCGAGGAAAAATCAAGTTGACAGGAAAGTGTAGGCAATTGATTACTGAAACATTTTAAGTAAACACATACATGGGCTCTCATTAAAAAAAAATTAGTTACGGCAGTTTAAAATTGGAGAAACTTGAATCATCGTGGAGAACACCCTGTTGAAATAGATTCGACTGTAAGAAGCCTTGATATTAGTACATGGCCTTGACTAACACTGCAAATGAAATGACGATATAATTTATAAAAACACGTTTTTTACAAATTTTACTCTTGAACGCGGTAAATGTATTTTTTAACAGAAACTGTGGAATAACGTGGCAATGCAGCCCTTTCAATTAAAAAATTATGTATTCCTGGATGGAGAAATAAGAGCTAAATATAAATACCTATATGAAAAAAATGTTTGATGTTCCATTTAAAGAAAATCAACTATTAACTTGCCTCCGATATATGAAACACCCTGTCGAATTGAGAACAATTTTATAATATGCCACTATTGACCTCCGACAATTTTTATCTGAGACATTTGTTTAAATTTCAAACAGTTGAGGAGTTATTGACAATCCACATACTAGTGACTTACCCTGTGTGCCATAATAACTGATAATAATTAATTTAAAATGAATTAAATTGAGATTAGAGGACGTTTCTAGGATAGAGTTACTCTGCGACGACGCGCGACGCCTGCCCCCAAATACGCTTCCCAGTAGGAACTGCGAGTCCTGAAGTAACAGCTTACGACAATGCCGTCCACTAGCACACTCTGCTAGGCCCTTAGAAGCACGGTAGAAGCAACATACCAGCAGCATGCAACACCATAAAAGTAAACTCCGTACAAGAACCCTAAAATGCGTTATAACCCCTTACGTAAGAGAAACAAATATCAAGGTGAAAGTTTGCTTACCTCTCTCGAGGGTAATTGTCAAATCACAAATAGAAAAATAGCACACGAACCCACTGTTGGTATGTGGACTGTGGTAGATTATCCTGTCGACTGCAAAATTATAAACAATTGGTCAGAAGATACCAAATTTTAAAGAAAAGGTACTACTCACGTGCGAGGATAATGGGCACACACTAAATCCCTTTAAAAAGGCACGATTTTCATTACACTAAACGAAGACTTCAGCTTCTTCACCAAAACAATGAAAATCTCTAAAATCACTGTTGAAAAATGAATAGATCCCCGTAGGATAATTCTAAATTAAATTTTTCATAACAACAGAAAATGTCGACCCTTATCACTCGACAGCCGGAAACAGATACCTTCTAGAAGGATACCTTTCAAATTTGACAGCACCCAGCAATTAATTACTACCACACTAGAACAAATCCTAACACAACATTAATCGAAGAAAATAGGCCAACATCGGGGAAGGGATGCGGGGTTTTACTTCCAAAAATTAATAAAACGGATATATAAGGTCTCGGCGCTAATAGTAATAAAAATACGCTATCTGGGGCATTTGGTTACATTGCTTTATGTTATCTATGAGGTAAGATATAAATTTTAAACGAATAACATTAAAGACAGCTTGGCGCGCGCGCCTATGAATCGCCTTGCTCGATAATTAGTGTAATTGATATTGATTATAGAAAGATAACAGCCAATAACTCAAGTAATGTGTTTCACTGGTTGCTTAAATTGAGGGACAACATACAAAATATTTAACGTTCAAAGCGAACCGTGACAGTAGATTACGAAAATATAGATTTTACAATTCCGTCCGTCCGTCTGTCTGTCTGACTGTTGGTGTATTATCTAAAAAACTACTTGACGGATATTAGTCAAATTTGGTAGGTAGCCGACACTGCCGCCAGCGAAGAAATGGTTAGACTTTCACTGGAAAATATACAGGATGGACCGCCTAAAGCGAATAGATAATGAAAAACATTTTTTTTTTCGCTTAAATATAAAATTTCTACGTTCCATGACATTCTAAACCTATTTCAGAAAAAAAAATTTTTCAAAACAAATTTTTTTTTCCAAAAAAATGGGAAAATTTGTTTGCTCAAATTTAAAATTTCCACGTTTCATGATATTCTAAATCTATTTCATAACAAAAATTTGAAAATTTTGTCAAAGAAGAATTGTTTAAATATTTTCTTACTATAAAAACATGTTTTCCATAATATAGATGGCAAAATATTGCTGAAATTTAAAATTTCTACGTTTCATGACATTCTAAACCCAATTCAGAAAAAAAAATTTTGAAAACTATTTTACAACTAAAAATACAATAAATGGTGAAAAAAAAATTATTTGGTTCAAATTTAAAATTTCCACATTTAATGACATTCTAAACCTCTTTCAGAAAAAGAAAATTTCAACCTTTTAAAAAAAAAATTGCCAGTAGAAAGGTGGGAATTTTTTTTTGCTCAAATTTAAAATTCCACGTTTCATGACATTCTAAATCTATTTCATAAAAAAAATTTATTTCAAAAAGAAACTGAAAATTTTTTCAAAAGGAAAAATTAGAAAATTTTGTCAAAGAAAAATTTTTTTGTTACTTTAGAATAAACGTTGGAAATTTTTTTTGCCCAAATTTAAAATTTCCACGTTTCACGACATTCTAAACTTATTTTAGAAAAAAAAAATTTCAAAAGGAAAAATGTTTTGATCATTTTTTTGCAACTACTATACCTAGAATAAATCGTGGAAAAAATATTTTTGCTCAAATTAAAAATTTCCACGTTTCATGATATTCTAAGCCTATTTAAAAAAAAGAACAATTGAAATTTCTTTAACCACTACTATAGTTCCACTCGACTACGTGGATATGGAACTGAAAATATGACAGATGACAATAATATTTGACATATATTAGCGCATTTGTCAAGTTTCATTGATAAATATACAGGGTGGTCATCTAAAAAACAATTCAGCCATGTTGGAAATTTGTAAAGGTATTTACGCAAGCCTTCCATATTTGGCACATTTTATTTAATATTTAATTTTTGCTATCGGATGATCACTCTGTATATATAAGTTATCAAGTTTTCTTTGTAATAATTCCTTCCGATTATTATTCTCATATGTGTAGTTTCGTAATTAATAATTTTTTAGAGTGACCGCCCAGTATAAATAAATAGGGAAGTTTTGTGTGAATACTTTTACCGATTTTTTTTAATAACTAGAAGGCTTGTATTTTAATTTTAGAAAAGCCATCCATGTATTCGATGACTTAAGAAAACACACACACACAAAAAAGTACGTAAGTTTTATTAATGTATTCGATGACTTAGGCCCGGATGTAGAGGTGTTTCAAAATCTCATGAGCTTTGACCTTGGTATGCGCACGGACATAATTTCGGCGATCGTCTCAATTACACAACTTCCTAAAAACATCAGATTTAGGATTTGCACTTAACCCGAGCTGTCATTGTTTACAAACCTCCATTCTTAAGATTAATTTAGAAACTAGTGAATTTTACGCGGAGTTATTCATCTAATCCTAACAATATGTAAGTAAATCATTGTATTAAATTTCTGTGACAGCCGAGTCAATGTTTTCAAAAGGTACTTATGCGGAATAAACTCCGCCTTTTGCGCATCTCGCGGTTCATAAGGTTCTGAAAGTACTCTACCATCTCGTTGAACTTTGGTTCACTGCTGAACAGAGATCAATTAATGAATTTAAGTTGTACCATTAAGGTTCAAGCGTTCTATAGTGGATCAAGAACAATTTAGTTGAACGGTCCTTTTGGTTGGTTCAAGGAAAGTTCAAGTAGTTCAAGCCCATACATAACCTAACTTAATCTAAATTAAATTGTTATTTACCGAGATTTCAAATATCCGAATGTTTGCATAGGGCGCGTGGAAAATCTGACAGCTAACGAGAGTGGAGGGCATATAACCTCAATGTTCCAAGTTAATTCGTGAAATTCGCTGTCTTCGTTTGCTTTTTTAACTTTCTTGTGCCATCAGCTATGGAAATAAATATTTTTAAGTTTAGTTTTCATTATATATAGACAATTACGTGTTTTGTATAATAATATTTCCTTTGATTTGGTGAGATGTTCATGGTTTACCGATGTGTTTTCAGTTATTTTCTTCGTATTTAAACAACGTATGGGATTGATCTTATTGTTATATATAAAGCATATTTAGATTATTTAAAATTTAAATGCTGTTAATTATTCTGTTACCAGTTTTATTTGTCGTTCTATTAAATTTCATAGTTTTTTTCGCTGCCATGTCAAACAAACTTATAACGTTATAGTTGGATATAAACAAATGGTAAATAACATAGACAAAGAAAATTGTTCAGTTCTCTATGGTAACTAATAAGTTGTATAAATAAAGTATGGTTAATAACGGTGGAATCTTCTTCTTCTGTTAGAGAATTATGTGCCATACTCTGATCCAATGGTGCCAACGAGCGATGAAATCAAGTTCAACTGAACGAACGTTTAAAACTGTTGGTACAACATAATTGCTCCTGAACTGAGCTCATCGTAGAACTGTCGTTCAGTTAAATTTACCTTGAACGTGCTTTTGGTACAACCGGGCCTTAAGAAAACATAAAAAATCGTGACCGGAAGTGACGTCAATATTCTATAACACAGGCAAAATTTGCTTATAAGAAAAGTGGCTCCCTGTAGGTCTGTGGTAGTACCTACTCACTCACACAAAGTTTTTCATGTATCTTATCCATAGGAAATCTGTACAACCGGCTCTGTACCTATTATGATATTTCCTCATATTGGAGTAGAATTATAGTATCAAGGTGTTTTCCTTTAAAGAGACTTGGATGGGAATCTGGATGTCGAGATAGCGTTCTCTTACCCCACTCCCAAAACAGAATAAGGCTTAAGGCATCGAGCTTACTTTACCCTACAAATATGTCTTGATCATTAAATTTGTGCGCGGGTTTAGAATATTGGTAAATTTAAAATGCAGACTGTAAAACAAATATTAAATTTATTATTTTATTTATCGGTTGGGTACACACTAAATAACTATTTTAGTTACTCATGTGGAAGAGACAGTTTAATTACATATTTACACTCTACGTTAATTAATGCAGTTTTCAAATATTTGCTGCCAAAGTAATTTTTTGGAGTAGTCATGAAATAGGCAGATGTTAATTTAACTGTAAAACCAAACGATTGAATTTATTAAATAATTAGGTTTATTTTAGGTACTATAAATTCAATCTTTTTCAAAATTAAATTTCGTATTTGATTACATTAATTTTTCAGGAAAGGATATGAAGGCACTTTCGATAATATTATGTTGTATTAATATCCTTCTCACCTTACAAAAACTACATGTTTTTATTCCATCCTGCTATTCTTTTCCCAGTCAAACCTCCAGAGGCTCATGTTGGTTGTTTAACGAGGAAAAGTAAAGTGGAGGAGTGAAAAAATATTATTTTATTTTTTTAATTTAAAATCTAATGCCATGGAAAATATATCTTATATTGTAGTTAAAATTGTGGTAAGATTTGGTTTAATTTGATCAATAACTTCTGCCTCTCCAAGGACCCTAAATAATAATTACTATTTGAATATTCCCTATTTTTTACATTTTGTGTGATATCACCAATCAAGTAAACATTTCTTAAGGTGCCTACACACGGAGACACAAAAGTGTCGAGAGTTGTGTCTAGATTGCTTTTAGTATGTTCACATTGTGCTCTAGGTGCTGTAAAGCACCTAGAGCACAATGTGCTGTCTACGGTGCCGCTGATAACCTCATATATACATCACCTTATTCTAATTGCTAAATCCTAAAATAATGATAATAATAATAAATCGACTTTATTGTGCAAAACAATTTAAAAGAGGAAATCAATTGAATATGAATGGTAAAACACTAAATCAGTCATCAATCAGAAAATGTAGAGGGTCATTATTTTTGGGTAATGGTTTAACTTTCCATAAATGTGGAAAATATTTAATCTCATTGCAAAAATTTATAATAAGTGTTATATATTTATCCATGAAAGCGCTGCAATATTCAAGTATTGTAGACGAAACTCCTTTAATATCTATTGGGTTTGTTTCTATTCTCTGCAAAACTTTGTTAACCTCTGCATCATAAATAACTGAAAAGCTAAATGAAATATTTGTTTTTTTTTGAGTTATTATACTATTCAATTTTGTTCATATAACCCCATGGTTGTAGGAAGACCCACAATATTATACGAATTAGTGGCATAGGGGACTAAAACATTACAGTTGGGAGCAATAAGGTTGTTAAGTAATGTACGAAATATTTCGACCTGCCATCACAACACGTACTTATCCAAGAAACTCGTTTAGTAGTTCATGGACTAACTAGCGCAAGGCGATAAGGCAGCAGCACGGGACAGAGCTGAAGCCAAATCCCATTCTAGGAATATTCACGTATACTATGGCCTCAAAAGAGAACTTCAATAGCGAACAGTGGAAAAACGGGACAAACAGTCTGGTGCATGAACTGCTCCAAAACAGAATAGAAAGTTGGACAAGTCTAGGAAAATAGCCAAGCAAAGTTAAAAGCAATCGCTTCCGTGTAGATCAAGTCGGGGCCTACTTGAATGCATTCTTGGACATTGGGGACTCAAATGAAATAAAAGAGTAGATGAATTTGTCAGGGAAGACATGCATGGTAAAGGTAAAAGGCATGGTAAATACTCGGCGGTGTGGCTAACTGATGTATACGGACATCCGGCATGGTAACGCAGCGGGTTAAAGCGTCTTAGTGCGCATACTTTCTGTCATGTACTAGGTTCGATCCCGAGCTCCGACACGGGCAATGTCGGTAGGTAATGGATGTTGTCTGACTGTTTTCAAATGTGTAACCCTTCTCCGGATAGCCCATGCTTTGAATTTTAGGGGTTGTCTACTGTGTGGCTTGTGTGTGATGGTGTGTTTATCTGTTAATAAATGGGCATAAAATAAATCTCTCTCTCGAGACAGAGAGGGGCCAAAAAGGCTAAATGTACGGAAGACCTCCTACGCCATTAGGATAATGGTAGGTCTTTTAACCGCACACTGCTGGCCTAGTAAACATATGGACCTGATAGAGAATGCAACGCAAATTTTGCTATACATTATACCAAACTTATAGCATTTTGAGTTATAAAAGTGTCTAGCTAAGCTACGAAGTGCCGTCAACAAGTGAATCTCTTTATTTTACACTATCGGCATGCGAGCAATTACTACGACGTCTGTCATTAATCTGTGTACCTTTCGTTTCATTTTAATGCAGCTGTACGACGAAGATAGAGACGTACAACACTGTCGAATGTTTGGCTTGCGCTTTTGGAAGAATTGTCTTTCCATCACGGTTTCTTCAGTGACTGGACACCTGCATGTTTAACTTGAAACGCTGTAAAATCCGTTAGAATTACGAAGAAAATGGACGTAAACAATTTTATAGAAAATTAAATTTTCTATAAATATGTCAGTGGTAGGATATGTCTATCTTAAACACTTTTGACGAGAAGATGGTTGAAAATCGCGCACTGGACAACTATAAATTTTATATTCAACTTTCAAGCACTCTCACGTCTAAAGTATTGAAGATAGACATATGCCACGACTGACTTTTTATAGAAAATTTAATTTTTGATAAAATTGTTTATGTCCATTTTTTAAAATAATTTTAAGGGTATTGGCAGCGTTTTGAGTTCAAAGTTCCGGCGTCTAATTTTACTCGTGTTTTTTTTCACAGTAGCCGGTAATTTAGATAATAATATTAATAATGTACTATTTTGTTTGCAAGCAGATGATCCAATTTAATCAGCAAGAGAATTTACTTTTATGCCCTCAATTATTTGTAGCCTTGGTGGAAAAATTTTAATATTTTAAGTTCCTATCGAACAGACGTCAGATCGAGCGTTCCTCTGTTATGACTTAAACTGCTATAAGTTTGGTACGGTTTATATGAGGAAGAGGAAACCTCAATTCATGTGCTATGTCACTATGAAGACCTAACTAAACTAAGATTTCGATTACTTGGCGAGGAAAAACCAAAAACCTATACTAAGAATCGATATGGAATCCACAATAAATCCTCAGAGGGTTGTGATGGTCAAAAGTAATCAGCCAGCTTCGCATTTCTTAAGCAAAATGATTGTGGTGGACTGTCTGGCTATGTGGATTTACCAGATATTGTGGTTGGAAATGAGTAATATCAATATAGTAATTCTAATTATGTGATCTTATCCATACTTGATACCACAAATATCGCTGCCCAATAACCTTAGCTCTTCCACAAATAAGGAAAGGGTGGCTTAAGGTTATCCTCCTGTGAATATTCATCATCTTGTGAGTATCCCAGTCTGATTCTGGCTAATCTCATAATCTAGTATCTAGTGATATATTCTACATGAGTACAGTTGAATCGGAAAGACAAGAATACAACAAAACGTTGAAAGGTCAAATCTTTCTGAGGCGGTCCCTATACTAGCAGCATAGAGACTACAGATGCCTTTATTTCTTATTTATCACAGGATATTCGACTACATTACGGTATAATAGACAATAAAGGCACTCTGAGTTAAAACTTGTAGCTATACTGATCGTACTTTGTTGAATAAGTAGATGTTTAAGAACGCTGAGCGGTTCATTAATTATAGTGTAGCTAACAAATATGTAGTCGGTGCTGCAACGCGGCGTCGTTAAGTTAAAGGCATTGTGAGGTAGTCATTTGTAGTGCTCATGGACAGCTATCTATCGCACAATTCACATTTGAAGTAGATTTACATTTTCTTGAAAATAGTTTTAGTTGTGGAGCCTAAAACACTCCGTATCCATCTATATACGTACATTGTACACACAAACATTACACTTCGTGGCAGGAAACATGTTAGTAAGTAACGAGCAAGACTTTTGGTTTAAAAGCAGAAAAGAACTTCGTACGTTTTATTAATTGGAGAAATATAAAAGTCGCTGACGTAATAAGTCGTTGTATACAAAAATGTATACAGAAGTTTTGAGGACTGAATATGCCATCTTTGATTAAATTCAATGTAGTAACCAATAACGTGTCCAAATTGTGCACCAAATTGGAAGTTTCTGCTCTACACATAGTTGATATAGTGGCTTTATGTCCACATAGTTAGGAGACTTCCTGTATTGTTCCAACAAGATAGTGTACCGCAAAGAGAAAATCGTGTTGCAACTTTGACTCGTTTAAATCTAAATGGAAAGTTTTATGTTTAAAGTTAGAGGCATTAATCCTAACCCTAATTTAGCGTTCTGATGAAATAGGTTGGACAGGATAAGCAACACATTTAGTTCAAATTAACAGCGAGAATTATAGATGTAATTTGTGTTTATGTAGTTAAGATTTGAGACCATAACTTTATACCAAAATAATAGGGAAATAATATTAGAAGTTGACCTTTGTTAATATTTTACGAGAAAAAAGCGCACAAATTTAATTTATACCCAGGATTGTTCCAATTTCAAAATATAGCCCTGTAATGCCTCAGCCAAATTAGTGACAGAGCTAGTAAATCTTTTTATCTCGGAATTCTCTAGCAGTGATTTTTTTTTCAAGACTATACTGGGTGTAATTAGTTTCATGTCATTAAAAAAAATCGGTAAATTTATTTACACAGAACTTCCCTCGTTATTTGTGCATGGCGGTCACTCTAAAAAATTATTAATTACGAAACGACATTGAGAATACAGATCGGAATATAGTTATTGCTATTATTACAAAAAAACCGGATAACTTTTGGTCAAAAATATATACAGAGTGCACATCCAACAGCAAAAGTTTACAATACTAAATAACAGGTGCCAAATATGGAAGGCTTGCGCAAATACCTTTACAAATGTCCACCATGACTGAATTATTTCTTGGGATGCCATTATTCAATAAAAGTATATAATAGGTGCATATGCCAAATATTGTTGCCATCTGGCACATTTTCAATTCCACATTCACGTAATGGAGTGGAAGAATAGTGGTGGTTAAAAAATATAAAACATTTTCAAAACTTTTTTTTTTAATAAGTTTAGAATGTCACGAAACGCGAATATTTTAAATTTGAGGAAAAAAAAATTTTTCGCTCTATTCCAGTGTTAAATTTTTTTCAAAAATGGTGAAAGGATGTGGCAAATTTTTTTTCCGAAATAGGTTTTAAATGTCATGAAACGTGGAAATTTTAAATTAAAAAATATATATTTCGTCTATTCTATAATAGTGATAAATAGATTACCTAAACATGTTTTCAAATTTTTTAAAAAATTTTTCAAAAACATTTTTAAATTTCTTTGAATAATTTTAGAATGCCATCGAAACGTGGAAATTTTAAATCTGAACAAAGAAAGAAAAATTCTATCCATTTTAGTGGTAAAATTTTTTTCGAAATTTTTAGTTTTCAATTTTTTTTTAAATAGATTTAGAGCGCTATGAAACGTGGAAATATAAAATTTTAAGAAAAAAAATTCCATCTCTTTTAGTGGTAAAAATGTTTTAAAAAAATCGGTAAAGGTATTTACACAGAACTTCCCTCGTTCATGGCAGTCTCTCTAAAAAAATTATAATTACGAAATGACATTGAGAATAATAATCGGAGTAGAGTTATTGCTATTATTACAAAGAAAACTTGATAAGTTTTGGTCAAAAAAATATACAGATTGCTCATCCAACAGCAAAAGTTCAATACTAAATAGCAGGTGCCACATATGGCAGGCTTGCGCAAATACCTTTACAAATGTCCACCATGACTGAATTATTTCTTGGGATGACCACCCTGTACATTTTCAATAAAAGTATAATAGGTGCATATGCAAGATGTTACTGCCATCTGTCACATTTTCAATCCAACATTCACGTAATGGAGTGGAAGTATAGTGGTGGTTAAAAAATTTCATTTTTTTTAAATTTTTCAAAAGATGGTAAAATAATTTTCAAATTTTTTGCTTCTGAAATAGGTTTAAAATGTCAAAGGTAGAAATTTAAATTAGAGCAAAAAGGAAAGTTTCCTTATGTTCTATACTAGTGCTAAAAAAAGTTTAAAAATTAAAAATGATGTATTTTTAAAATAGGTTTAGAATGCTATGAAACGTGAAAATTTTAAATTTGAGCAAATAAAAAAAAATTCGATCTATTTTAGTGGTAAAAACTTTTTGAAAAATGTTGGTGAAAAAAATTTTCAAACTTTTTTTTCTGAAATGCCTAGGTTTAGAATGTCATTTAAATTTGAGCATTCTGGTGTTAAATTTTTTTCCAAACTGGTAACAAAATGTTGCAAATTTTTTTTTCCGAAATTGGTTTGGAATATGAAACGTGGAAATTTTAAATTTGAGCAAAAAAAATTTTTTCGTCTGTTCTATAGTAGTGATACATAACTGGATTAAAAATGTTTTAAAATTTTTTAAAAAATTCTTCAAAAACATTTTTAAATTTGTTTGAATAGTTTTAGAATGCCATGGAAACGTGGATAGTTAAAATCTGAACAAAGAAAGAAAAATTCTATCTTAGTGATAAAATTTAAAAAAACTTTTTTTTTTAATCAGGCTTAGAATGCCATGAAATGTGAAAATTTTAAATTTGAAGAAAGAAAAAAAAATTCATTTTAGTAGTAAAAATTTTTTTAAAAATATTGGTGAAAAAAATTTTCAAATTTTTTTTTCCTGAAATAGGTTAAGCGTGTCATGAAACGTAAAAATTTTAAATTTGAGCAAAAACAAATTTTTTTCATCTTGGTAAAAATTTTTTCAAAAATGTTTGAAAAAAATTTCAAATTTTTTTTTTCTGAAATAGGTTTAGCGCGTCATGAAACGTGGAAATTTTAAATTTGAGCAAAAAAACATTTTTTTCAACTTGGTAAAAATTTTTTCAAAAATGTTTGAAAAAAATTTTCAAAAAATTTTTTTTCCTGAAATAGGTTTAGCGCGTCATGAAACGTGGAAATTTTAAATTTGAGCAAAACAAATTTTTTTTATCTTGGTAAAAATTTTTTCAAAAATGTTTGAAAAAAATTTTCAAAAAATTTTTTTTTCCTGAAACAGGTTTAGCGCGTCATGAAACGTGGAAATTTTAAATTTGAGCAAAAAAAAATTTTTTTCACTATTTATTCCGTTTAGACGGTCCACCTTGTATATTTTTCAGTGAAAATTCTACCAGTTCTTCGCTGACAGTAGGGTTAACTACCTACCAAATTTGACTGCTCTCCGTCAAGTAGTTTTTTAGTAAATACACCAACAGACAGACAGACAGACAGACAGACAGACAGACAGACAGACAGACAGACAGACAGACAGACAGACAGACAGACAGACAGACCGACAGACAGACAGACTGACGGAACTGAAAAACCTATATTTTCGGAATCTACGTGTTCTGAAACGTCAGAATCCGAAAAAATCTCGGAGGGTGATTTTTTCTCGAATACAATACTTCCCTTCGGTATGCGAGGGAAGTAAAATGTTGGTAAAAAATTTTCAAACATTTTTTTCTTATAAATAGGTTTAGAATGCCATGAAACGTGGAAATTTTAAATTTGAACAAAGAAAAAAATTTTTTTTAATGGTAAAAATTTTTTCAAAAATGTTGGTGAAAAAAATTTTCAATTTTTTTTTTTTCAGAAATAGGTTTAGCGTGTCATGAAACGTGGAAATTTTAAATTTGCGCAAAAAAAATTTTTTTTCATCTTGGTACATTTTTTTTCAAAAATGGTGAAAAAAATTTTCAAAATATTTTTTTCCCGAAATAGGATTAGCGCGTCATGAAACGTGGAAATTTTAAATTTGAGCGAAAAAAATTTTTTTTCACTATTTATTCCGTTTAGACGGTCCACCCTGTATATTTTCCAGTGAAATTTCTACCATTTCTGCGCTGACAGTAACGTCAACTACCTACCAAATTTGACTGCTCTCCGTCAAGTAGTTTTTTAGTAAATGCACCAACAGACAGACAGACTGACGGAATTGAAAAACCTATATTTTCGTAATCTACGTGTTCTGAAACGCCAGAATCCGAAAAAATCTCGGAGGGTGATTTTTTCTCGAATACAATACTTCGCTTCGGTATGCGAGGGAAGTAATAGCAAGAAAAATTTCTAATTTTTCTTTTAAATAGATTTAGAACAGTATGAAACGTGGAAATTTGAAATTTGAAGATATAAAAAAAAATCCATCTATTTTAGTGGTACCTAAATTTTCAAAAATGGTAAAAAAATTTTTCAAAATATTTTTTTTTTTTGAATCAGGCTTAAAATGCCATGAAACGTGGAAATTTTAAATTTGAAGAAAGAAAAAACCATTATTTCATTTTAGTAGTAAAAATTTTTTCAAAAATATTGGATAAAAAAAATTTTCAAATTTTTTTTTCCTGAAATAGGTTAAGCGTGTCATGAAACGTAGAAATTTTAAATTTGAGCAAAACAAATTTTTTTTCATCTTGGTAAAAATTTTTTCAAAAATGTTCAAAAATTTTTTTTTTCTGAAACAGGTTTAGCGCGTCATGAAACGTGGAAATTTTAAATTTGAGCAAAAAAAAATGTTTTTCACTATTTATTCCGTTTAGATGGTCCACCCTGTATATTTTCCAGTGAAATTTCTACCATGTCTTCGCTGACAGTAGCGTCAACTACCTACTAAGTTTGACTGCTCTCCGTCAAGTAGTTTTTTAGTAAATGCACCAACAGACAGACAGACAGACAGACAGACTGACGGAATTGGAAAAACCTATATTTTCGTAATCTACCTGTTCTGAAATGTCAGAATCCGAAAAAATCTCGGAGGGTGATTTTTTCTCGAATACAATACTTCCCTTCGGTATGCGAGGGAAGTAAAAACTGGTAATAGGGACCGACTAGACAAACAAAAAACCTATATGACTTTTCTCTCTAGAGGCACTTTGTAAAAAACTGACCTGGGTTTACATTTTTAATGTTAAGGTAGAAAACATTTGATAACCACTGTTTTTCAGGGTCAATGGATGTTATAGTTCCGAATATTAGAAATAATAAAAAAACTGTAATACTCGACTTGTGTTCCCGCCGGTAGCAGTGCAGCACTTTGATGGGATTACTTGTACCGAACTTTTTATACCACTAATTATGAAAATGTAAATAATTCCTTTTCTTTCGGCACAACGCAAGCATAGTATGGCCGCAGGGGTTTAAATAGGATTTGTTTACATGTGTTTTTTAATTTCGAACAAAGTTATTGTAGCTTTTATTGTCGCTTATTAGAATTTATAAAATTTGAAAGTGGTTTATTAACATGTCTAACATTGTGTTAAAAGCTTAAAGAAATAGTAATTATTTTATGAAATTGGAAAACGAACAGTTAGACGTTCGAGATACGATAACAGAAAAAAGTTGTGTATTTTAAGATAGAAAAAAATCTGATTTTTTTAACGAATTGAGCGCATAATTTTTCCCAATCAGGTATCGAAAACTAAAAATCGAGTCTTTGGTCTCTATGAAAATCAATGTAAACAATAATAAACAGATCAAAACAAGACAGCGAATAGTACTAATAATAATAATCATACCTTTAATGCCCAATAGGTAAGACCCAATAACTGAACAATTCCTTTGAATTTGAAAATGGAGAAAAAAATTTTTGCTCAAATTTAAAATTTCCACGTTTCATGACATTCTAAACATATTTCAAGAAAGAAATTTGTTTTGAATATTTTAAAAATATTTATGTTTGATTATTTTACTACTACAATAGAACAGAAGATGGAAAAAACGTTTTTCTTCAATTATAAAATTTCCACGTTTCATTATATTCTTAACCTATTTCAACAAAAAAATGTTTTGAAAATTTAAAAAAAATCCCACCACTATACAGTAGATGATGGAAAAAAGTTATCAGGTTTCCTCTGTAATGATAGGGCTAAATACATGGCGATTATAATTCTCAATAATTTTTTAGAGTGATCATCTTGTATGAATAAAGAGGGAAGTTCTGTGTAAATACCTTTACCGATTTTTAAAATTTGACAATCTTTTATGAAAATATTGTCAACCAAAGTAGCATTTTAAATACATATATAAAATATTTTCTAAATGTACATAATTTACCCTGCTTTTTAACGTGACCAAAAGCGTAACTGTAAAATCATACTGCATGACAATCAAATACCTTACCTTATCTAATAAATATGTATATTATAGTCGACCCTATTAAATACATGGTCGCTTACTTGTAGTAATTTAGTTTCCATACTAATAAACATTCAATGCTTATACAGTACCCTTTACTCTCATGGGAATTTCGGGTGTATAAACCACATCGTCTATGAGTCTAGGACCTCCCAAGTGGACTTCCTCCACCGTCTCCATTACACTTTGTTTTTGTTATTTTGTACCCAGAGTGTATTAGTTCTTTTAGCAATAGAGCGGTTGACTGCCAGGATCGTAAATTGTCCTTTGTGGAACAGAAACTTTGATATAACGTAATATATTCTTTATTATGTAAGGGAATTTATCACATTTCAAGTGGGTATACCTAAAAGGAATCTATTTTCATTTGAAACTTTCGCTTCTAACTTCAACCTATTAAAATATTGTTACAAGGAGGTATTTCAACCCAGTTTAATTAATATTATTTCTGGAACCAATTTTAACAGAATTGTTTTACATCGTTCTATTACGCCAGCTACGCTAATATTTTATACCTATTGGATGCAGTTCTACATTAAGCACATTTTCAGAAATTATGAATGCTTTTAACATAACTTTCACAACTATCAATAGTTAAGTAGAACTACACCTATATACAGGGTGTTTCGCTTAAATGTGGAACAAGCCTGTAACTCCTTTGTTTACTGACCAATTTAATTTTTTATAATGCGGTGCTACCTACATAAACTCTATTCTTGATCTTGAATAACACAAAAGATTTCTGATACGCAAAACGTGACATACTGTGGGACATTTTCAAGGTCAAAAATCATATTATCAATTCTTTTTTCAAAAAACCGATTGTATATTCTTCTTCGCCGTCCCTTTAAACTTTGTTCTTCAAAGTTTCATACAAATCGATTGTTTCTTTTGGATTTTATTAATTTTATTACCACTAAAAATTAATAATTAAATAAAGCCTAAATAATGATTCCTTTATTTCTCAAGTAATTGTATAATAATTATACAAATAATTGAAGAGAGCGTCAAATACAAACAATACATGAATTATATAATGTAACTATAAAATACTACGAAACATAACAATGGGTGTATATAACGTCCTGACATAAAGTGGTACAAACTAAGGTATATTGTGTATATACAATAATATACATATAAGGACAAACAGATACAATTAATTAGAGAAAAATTCATCAAGACATTAACAGGTTTTATCGATGAGTAATGCCTTAAGTCTTTTTTTGTAAATAAAAATGTTTGAGAATTTTTTATCTCAATTGGTAAAGCATTAAATATTTTGCAACCATCAAAGTATATACTTTTTGATAACGTGCTGTTGAATGTTGATTGGGTATAAGATTGTTTTTAAATCTTGTGGAATAATTGTGGTTAGTCAGATATTTTTGAAAAGTGGGCAAATTTTTGTAAACAAAGCAACCTAGTTCGTAAATATAGGTGCCGGTTACTGTTAGAATTTTTAATTCTTTGAATGCTGCTCTGCAAGACTCTCTTTTTGACATCTTTGTTAATATGTGCAATGAATACTTTTGTAGAAAAAACACACGTTGAGAGTAACTACTTATTCCCCAGTTAATAATACCATATCGCATCTAAGAGTGGAAGTTTGCATAATATAGGCTAGTTACAATGTTTTGACTGCAGTGGTTTACTAGTGATCGTAACGCATAGCAACAGGTGCGCAATTTATTACATAACTAATCGATATGAATATCCCATTTTAATCCAGAGTCAAAAGTGAGTCCCAGAATTTTATCTAAGTTGTAAATATTGAACAGGTCAGAATTTAAATCAACTTGTGAAGTTTGTTGCCTGAAGAGTATCGATATGGTTTTTTGCCTGTTTAAATTAATGATTTTTTTTTCAGAGTATAGAATACATTTTTATATATATTTTCTGCCGAATTTATTGCTTCAGTCCCGTTGTTTTCCATTATTAAAATTTTTTTTATCGTCAGCATAACATACAACAGCTATTTGTAAGTTCTCAGTTGGCTTTAAAAAATGGACTAGATCATTAGCAAAGATAATATATAGGAGAGGGCCCAGGATGGAGCCGACAAAGAGATACGACAAAGGTTGACAGATAACATATTTACAGTTTTTTAATAAATTATTCGATATGTTATCGTAGCCACTAGAGTTAGAGGATTTAAGATTGTTTATTAGGGCTACTACATCCTGTTCACTTAAAGGTGACAGAAAAAAGGAAACATTATTAACTAAGGGCACATTAGCATTCAAAAAATCAAAATCTCTTTTTTGATTATTAGGTATCAAACTGGTAGTAAAATGTTCATTAAAATTATTTGCTACTATATTGTTATTTAACTTAACATTGTTTTCCACTATATTTCCCTTCTGAGGTTTTGTTTTCCCTGTATTTCTTTTATAATACGCCACATGGTTTTTGTTTTATTATTCGACTCATTAATTTTGTTATCGTAATATTCTTGTGTTGCTTGACCTAATTTTTCTTTGTACTGATTAATTAGGTGCTTACTATAATTTTCCAAATCATGATACTTATGAGTTAGATCCGAAAATTATTTATATCATCTGTTATCCACTCTTGATTAGAATTTTTCTTTTTGTGTACAAACCGAACTAAAGGAAACGATAATTCGAAATAGTAAGTGATTACATTACTGAAAATTTCAAATGCAGAATTCGAGTTACTCTCTGAGTAAACATCATTCCAAGTTTCCTGTTCTAAATAATTACAAAATTTTGAAATATTCTCAGAAATAATTTTCCTTCCATAAGTGTAGGTTTTAGTTGTTATACATTTGTTATTATTAAATTTTAAAGAGAGAAATTGGGATAATTGGATAATTTGGATAATTAATTGCTAACGCCATTTTCTTTTGTCCATAATGATTATAAACAAAAGATAACTAATATTACATCGAAAATACATGAATATAAATATAAAAACTATCACAAGAAATTATACATTTTAAATCGAACAACAAAATAAAGAAATGGACAGTTGTAATATTTCAGTTTTACGTAGGAAATATTACTCCAGTTCATCTTTTTTTTTATTGTTCTATTTAAAATGTATAATTTCTTGTGTTAGTTTTCATCTTTAAAAAACAAAGTTTAAAGGGATGGCGTAGAAGAATATGCAATCAGTGTTTGAACAAAAAAAACAAAAAATTGCCAATATGAATGACTGACTTTTTACCTTGAGAATGTGTCGCAGTAGGTCACGTTTCGCGTTGCAGAAATCATTTGTATTTTTAAAGAATAGAGTTTATGTAGCAGTATGTTCCAGAAAAAAAAACAAATCAGCCAGTAAACAAAGGAATTAAAGGCTTGTTCCACATTTAAGCTCTGTATATGCATAAATTATGTATACTTATGATAGATGGATACTTTTCTGTTTAAATTCTGTCCATTTTATTACTGATTTATTTACCATCACTGTTTAAAACATAATATTAACATTATTTTTTGTAACTTACACTACTACTGACCATAGCCATATAATATGCTTTATTAGTATTAGTTTTATTATTTTTTTTTTTAGTTATAAGTTTCTACTTTTGTTCATGTTTGTCCTGTAAATGTATTTTTATCTGTTGGGCAATACATGTATATAACTACTCAATAACGTGTAATGTTTATTCTAGAAATTCTTTTTTAACAAAATTGTACCGCCCTTACAAAAACGGTCACTAACCATTATGAAATAATAATAAACGTAATAAATAACCCTCGTTAGGTTAATTGGACATGATTACCTAATATCGATCATGAAATCGGTTAAAAATACATTCGATATCGGCCCCAATATCGATATTTGATAATTAGGTTCAAGTAACCCAACAGGGGTGAAATTTTATTTCAGAGCTTACTTTGTTTAAAAAATCGGTAGAAGTATTTATACAGAACTTGACTCTTAATTTATACACGGTGGTCACTCTACAAAATTATTAACTAAGAAACGACATAAGAGCATAATAATAATCGAAATGTAGTTATCACTATTCCCACAAAGAAAACCCGATTACTTTCGGTTAAATACAGTGGGTCATCTGACAGAAAAAATAAATAGTTAATGACAGATGCTAAGTATTACTTCGTTTCCGGATGGCTCCGAATGCAGACGGGTTTATTGTTGCTATTACGAAATTATAGACAAACTCGGTTAAAACGTTGATAAATTGTGCGAAATTGTGTTGAATTAAAAGGTGGAAGATTCTACATTAATTGATATACATTAGCATGGCACTGGTTATTTTGTATAGTTAATATTTGATATTAAGGTTGGTAAAATATTGGTTGAATAATGGCATCACTTAAATCCCTATATAAACAAGTTGAATGAAAGAAGAGACATCTGGTAATATAAACTGAAGTAAGTCTTCAGTTTATATTATAAATAGAATAAGTGAATTTGATTATTTTAGGCGTTTTGAACAAAAACAAATTCCCAGGTGAAACGAAAAGTTTTTAACCCCCACCCCTACCTTTTTTTATTTATTTTTTACAGCCCTGTTATGTTTTTTAGTCTCTTAAAGATTCTGTTCCTATGGTGGATTTTGCAGTGTAAGTAAAAATAAATAAAAGTTCTTCTGCATATTTTCTGTTGCGACATAGAGAGCGTATCATGTATTATCTAAGGATTTTAAACCACTTATATCATCCTGCATACATTAGATTAACTCTCTAACCTATTTAATTAATTAAGCATAAAAGGGTTCGTTCAATGACCCTCTAGATTTATAATGTATATCTCTTCAGAATAGATTTTTTCACCAACCCAACCACTATATTACATATTAAGGGCTTCCACAGAATGCTCCAATAAACAGATTTCTAAATGCATCAGTTGAGCATATTTATAAACTAATATTTTATATACAGCGAGGGTCAAGTAACGAATAAATTCACTATCTATGTAATTTACAATTTATGAGTAAAATTCTAAAACACGTCAATTTTAATTCTAAAATGACATATTTTGAGCATAATTTCATACCTCCCCCTTCAACCTCTTGGAGTGACAGTTATTGTTATGAAGGTTTTTCATATGCGAAAATAGTGCATCTCGATAACACGATGATGCTACAACTTGGTCGAATATGCACAATACGCGTAACACGTAGGGCATTTGTCACAAGTTAGTTAAATGGGGCAACGTTGTGTAATATAGCACTGAATAATATGGCATAGAGAAATCTGGTTTTTGATATATTTGAAAAAATGTAAATATTAAGTTTTACATTTTTCGAAATATTCTGGTTATTATTACACTTATAAGTAATTCAAGAAAACTTTCCTAGAGTACTTTACGATACTCTACATGTCTGCATATCAGTTTTCTCTAGCGACGTTACATCGCCTTGGGACCATCATCAAGTTCAAAATTTTAAACACGGACCTGGAGTCTTTACATCCTTTTCGAGTAGCATTTTGCAATATCAAATCACTAATATGGCGCAGTTAAATATTTTCCAACATTTCATTGCACTAAAACCATGAATCAATTTACCGGTCGCCTGAATACGGTCCTGTAAGTCTTGTTTTTTTAAATTAGATTTCAAGGTACCTTGCTAATATTATTACTAAGTAAGTTGTTACAAATTTACTTGAGATTATTTATTGATTTTTTTTACCAGAATAAGAATGTTTAAATGGATACTTAGAAGAAAACAAAGCGTAACAAGTTTCAGAACATGTTGAATTGAATTTCCATCTTCAAGCAGGCATACGTTTATTCTATTGCTGATGTATCTTCTACGCAACGAGGCAAACTAAATTGAAATTAGCTGCCTCAATTCTTCAATATTATTGATGGGCACACACTTTGTTTTTTAAGGTACTCCACAAAAATATCACATGGTGTTAAGTCAGGTGACCTGACAGGCCACTTCACTGCACCTCGGTTGGCAATCCACCGGTCGGGAAATTGTTGGTCCAGGTGGACCTGCTGAAACCAGATTCTCGGTTATTAGAAAAATTCATGTTAAACACTGAGTGAACACTGAGAATAAGGCAGCCCACAACATGCGTTGTAGAACTCTACCATGGGATAACACACATGCGTAGATGGCATATCTTACAGGACCGAATTCAGGCGACCGGTTATTAGTTAAGTAATGGCTTTAGTGCAATTAAATGTTGGAAAATATTTAAGTGCGACAAATCACTGATTTCGCATTGTAATATGTTGCCTAAAACTCAAAGTTCGTATTTAAAATTTTGAAGTTGACGGTATCCCTAAGGCGACGTAAGGTCGCCCAAAAGAAACTGATACTGTAGGCATGTGGAGCATCGTAAAGTGCTTTAAGAAAGTATGCTTGGATTGTTGATAAGTGCAATAATAAAAAAGTATTTCGAAAAATTAAAAATCCAAAATTTATTCTTTTTCCAATATCTCAAAAATCAATAGGAGTATTTCGAATTTCTTTATGCCATATTATTCAGTACTATATTGCACAACTTTCCCCCCATTTAACCGACTCTCAATCTCCATCCCTTTTAGTTTTCCCAATGGTGAGCATCCAATTTGACTTACTCTGTATAGTGAGTGCTGGAGTGAAAAAAAATCTAAAGAGATGGATTCCCGTTTGTCTTCCCCCTCAGAATTAGTAACCTCATAGTTCACCTTTCCGCTCCGTTCTCCGAACTCTTTTTGGGGGTTTGGGCGTAGTTCTCGCCCCTTGCAGGGTGTGATCAAGGCAATTGAGGGAGATTTTTGGTAATGCACTGCGACCATTCTGTACTGAAAGCAAAAAACACTTCCTCATCCAGCAGGAGGTAGTTAATACCTTTCTGGAGGCTTGGTTCTGGAGCGGAATTTACACTCTACCATATTTACTTTGCATTCTCAAGAGTTTGTACACTTTTATAACGCAGTTTAATGTTCAGAAGGGTATAGAAGAGGTCCAGAGTGGGTATCAACCCCTTAGAGAGAATTGCTACCCGCTTGCTAAAGTCCTTGGCATTGGAAAAGAAAGGTACGAGAAATAAAAAGTCCTCATTCATTCATTAGTGATAGGTACTTAAATTTACCTTACTGAAAGGACGTTTTTGCCTCTACATGAAAATTTAAGGATTACACGAAATTTTTTGACATTTGATTCGAGTTTGGTGTCGAAAAGTAGATATGAATACCATGGTTAGTCATCCGGATCAAAAAATTTTTTTTGGTGCGGCTGTGTTATTAACCGCCTTAAAAGAAACTGTTCTGATGAAAGTTTACCAAAGTGAATGATGAGTTTCAGAGGAAGGTGTTGAAATATATTCAGAATGTCAAGAAACCTGCCTGCCTGTCTGTCTGTAACTTTTTTCTCTTGTACACACGATTACACTGAATAGTTTAAGATATTGACTTGACATTTGTTGGACGTTTGTATTATAACGAGATTTGGAACTGGATTATGTCGGAGCTCATTCCTTTGAAGGATTGAAGTATAGTATAGAGGCCATGGTCTCAAATATTTTTATGACATCTGCTACCCCCGCACCACCCCCACTTCATTATTAAAGGGGATAACACAATAAATTAATATATTGACTTGAAATTTAGGATACCTATGTATTATAATGAAATCTGGAATAAACTATTATTTTGTGTTTATTTCGTAGAAGGGTTGGCAGGTAAATGGAGATAAATAAGTAAAGCAAGCTAATAAGAGTTCACCAACTTGGGAACTTATGTATTTACATTGTTTATGCTAGAAACCAAGGTCTCAAATATTTTTTACTGAAGTAAATCTGATCAATTTTATCTACTAATGTCATGAGTATTATTAAAAACATTTTTCCTATAAAACATGTAGCATTTAAATTTTGAAGGATGTTGACGGGTGGTTTTTGAAAGAAATTCATTCAACACAAATTTTATGTTGTTTTATATTGTTACTAATAATAACATTCTAATCACTCTAATAGTTCATGTGCATTCATGGTGCATACATTTACAAAATTGTGTATTTATATTATAACAGGTAAATACTTTGGTGACTGATAGCATGTTGACATAATATGTGCAATTAACATGGATCATAGGATCCAACAGCGGTTCAGTCTTTATTAGTACAGTTATCCATGATGTGATTTCATTTAATTAAGCAAACACTGTTCGTTAAAAAATACAGAATGGATTTTCAAGCAAATGGATTTTCAAGTGATATTGGAAAATAGAAGAACGCCGAGCATTGTTAACACACCGAGAAGCTAACTAGAACAAAAAATACATGAACCGTGGCATTATGTTTTCATAAGTCCGTTATTTGTATTGTTACAAAACAAAGTAAATAACATGTGGAATACGTTTTTATTTGTCAGAAAAATCGATTGTAATATAAGCCCACATTTGGTATTATATTATCTTCATAAATACGTTTTGAGTTTTGTTTTTCCTACCCGATATCGGACGTACAGCTTATTTGTCCTGAAAAAACAATGGTATGATGTATTCCTGGTAATACTTAATTGTTTACGTGGATTAAATATCTGTTTATCACATACAGATGATTGTTCTACGCCTTTATGCAGCAGTATTAATTAACCCAGAACAAATGCAATGTTATTCAGATAATAGATATTTTCATTTCAGTTGTATACAGGTTCTTAAACAGTTAGCTCTCTATTCTAACCAGTTAATGTTACACTCTGTATTGAACCATAAATTTAAATTCTACTAATCTTCCTGGATATTTTTCGTTTCTGGTGTCCTTTGCCTAAACCTAATAGTTTGTGAAATATCGGCGACTGAATGATCACCTGCACTGTAAATTTGTCACAAATCTACTAAAAGCAGAAAAATAAAATAAGTATCAAAAGTGAAACAATCAAAGTAGTAGGTAGTTATAATTTATTTTAACCATAATTTAAATGTTCAAAATGTACACCGTTGACTTCTCGGCAAAATTAATCCTTTCTTTAAATTTCAAATTGGAGTAATAGAGTTTATCACTTGCATAATTCTATTTCTAATGTCTCCTATGTTATTTGGTTGTGTGTTGTATACCTTTTGCTTGATACGGACCCAGTAAAAAAAATTCAAAGGTGTAAAGTCTGGGGATCTTGCTGGCCACCGTCTAGAACCATGGGTACCTATCCAGCGATTATTAAAAGTTTCACTTAAATAGTCGGTGACTACTCGGGCGGTATGGGGCGGTGCACCGTCTTGCTGATAGAAGAATGAATGTTCATGCTGCACAGGTAAAACTTCAATAAAATAAAAAATTTCGTTCTGTAGAAAATGTAGATACCGGACCGCGTTCAAAGGTCCATCAAAAAATATTGGTCCTATAACGCCCAGCCAAACGTTGATACCGAATCTTTCTTGGAAAGCCCCTCCTCTAAATAGATGATTATTTTCAGTTGTCCAATATTTCGTATTGTTCCTGTTAAACATTCCTATGTTGGTAAATCGGTATTCGTCGGAATACAAAATGCATGATTTTATATTTGGCTGATGATACTCAGTTTCTAGATTCAATCTTCGTTGATAATCTCCCTCGTAAAGATGCTGATGGATTTGGTACTTAAAAGATTTGTACTTATATTTATGTAGAATCTCTCTAACCCTTTCGGGAGATATCCCGATACCACTGGCAATTTGCCTTGTAGAACTTGTTAGATCAATCTCAACACAGGCCAGTATGTTTATCTCTCCTCATTTACAATAAATCTGTTTCATGTCCATTATCATTTTCCCTTTTTAAATGTTCTTCAAGTCATTGAAAATATTATGCATAAGGTCGGTCACGTTCTGGATAACGTCGAACATACAATGCTCTGTCTTCCCTTCAGTTTTTTCTTACCTCTTCATATACTAACAACATATCAATTTGATGCTCGCGCCTAAACCATCCATTTTAAACACTTACTAAATAGTAAATCAAGAATAAAACGGAAAAATGTAATGACAACTGTCGAGAGAAACTCTTAAATATTGCAGCAGTACTGTCAAAATCTAAATAAATATCGACAAACAGTTCTTTTGCCTTACACAGCCTTCTTGAATCAAAGTTTTGTTTAAACAGCATTTATTGTTTAGCCTTTGTGACAGTACAGGTGATAATTCAGTCGCCGATATAAAAAAAAAATAGGTTTAGACAAAGGACACCAGAAACAAAAAATATCCAGAAAGGTTACAGCCGGTACCATAAACAACGCCAAAAGGATCCTTTTAGAAAAGGATAGGGGAGACTGTTGTACCTTACTAACGTAACACTTTTTGATTTTAAATTTTTTTTAGCATAAAATTTAATTTTATAGCACTGCATAAATCAGACATTAATTAGTACACATTTGGACAACTATCTAAATTTTTTGAGGGCCATTGGTGTAAAAATGTCAATTTCACACAATTTTGAAATTTTAAGGAGAATCGTTCCATGGTACATTATGTTCATGTACCTTAGAACACATCCTCCTGTACCTTGGAACACTTGCGTTTATCTCAATAAAACCTGACAAAATAGTGTTCCTCTATATTGGTAAGGTAAGATAAATTAGGCAAATGCTATTACTTTAAAAATATAACTTTAGTGATATATCAAAATTATTAAAAGCTTCGAATATGAAATTTAAAAAAAGTGATGGATAACGTTCAATGCCTCTTCATGAAAAGACGCATCCATTCTTCTCTAGCAATGCGATTTTCTTAACATGTTTTGGATTTATTTTTCGTTTGCTTTGGCATATTTGTATGCAAGTTCTAGAACTCCCTTTTTACTTAGACCATATCGTATGCAATGTGAATAATGTATTTTGATAAATCTGATTCTTATTCTTCTTCACTAAAAACTTTATTAAGATCTACTTTTGCTTTATAAGTGAAATTCTTATCTCCACTTTCCTGAAAGCGATTAAAATGTCGAGATAGTGACGAGTTTCACATCACAAACCTTACGAGCCTCTCGCAAAGAAATTTTCCTGTCATTATCACACAAAACAGCAGCGATAGCTTTGCATAAACTTTCGAAATCCACTGAAGCCCTTTTCAAGCCTACGTTACTTCGTGGCATTGCGAACCCATAAAAAACAGCAAGTTTGTAGCATTCTTTACCTCAACAGATTGTTCCAAGGTACAAGATGTACTTTTGTTTCATGGTACACGAGGGTACACACAACGATACTAAACTGCCTAGCTCATCTAGCTTATGTCAAAACTAAAAAATAATATACACATTTATTCACCATAAATATGTATATCGAACACACCAATTTGAAATTTTCTAGTTGTATTACATCAAGAATGAAAAATCACGAAACAAAACACAAAACCGGCCGTTTTAACATGCAATAATAACCAAATTGTTTGAAAACCACACCAAACAATGTGAATTAGTGAAAATACGTTTTATGAAGTTTCTTTACACTTCCTCATAATACACTTTCGCAATAATTATATAGATGGTAAAAAAAGTTCAAAACAGGTAATGTTCCAAGGTACACTATATTCAAGGTACAACAGTCTCCCCTACTTTATGCTAAAAGTTTACTTTAAGCATAAAGTATCCTTTACTTAAAGGATACTTTTGGCGTTATTTACGGTACTGGCTGTTAGTAGAATGTAAATTTAAGGTTCAATACAAGGTGTTCCCATTAAAAATATCGAATTACTGAGCCCGAAAATCACTTTCGTAGTACTTCCGGTTCAGCAGGAAATGAAATTTTTATGATTTTATCAAATTTTACTCACCAAAAAACTTAAATAACCGTAACAGATTTGTTCCTACATACATTTATTTTATATGAAAATGAAATAATTTAAGATTGATGTAACAATTTCAATCGCCATTTTCTCAAAAACTGTTAAAGATAGATATAGATTATGTTACATGTTTTGTATCTAGAATTTCTTGGACAATCTAAATTTCGAATATACAGGGTGTTACATTGAAAATAACAAAGTTTGTACTGTTTCCGGTTAAACCGGAAATTAAAATCAGATCTTAAAGCGATTAAACTGTGCACCGCATTCAACAATACAACTTTCTAAAATTTGAAATCGATCTCTTTTTTTACAAGAAATTTATAAGCTGGCTAGTAATAACGAAGGCACCCGGTATACGAGAAGTCAAGGACTCAGATTTTTTTGATAATATTTTTCAAATCCTTCACTTCGTTATTAAAGGAGCTGTTAAAATAAAATTGAGACATTCACTTGTTTGATCTAATTCCAGATGTCGTTATAATATATACGATATTATATCGACGTCTGGAATTAGATTATATTTTGAGATGATTCCGTTGAAAGGTTGGGAGTTAAATATTGGTAAGTAGGGGGAAATAAGTAAAACAAGTTGGCAAGAGTACAGAAACTTGGAATTTTGTGTATATACTAGCAGCCAAGGCCACAGATTTATTGTAACATTTTCCAACAACACCCCACCCCCACTCTATCACTAAAAGGGCTAATAAAATAAAATTGAGAATAGAATCATTGTTGATTGATTCAATCTTACATAAATTTACTACTTAGCTGTTATGTAATTTTTAGAATCATACAGAAAATAATTTCTTAATAATAAATAATAGGTTCTTTGAAGAACTATTTTCATCTAAGTATTTACTTAGAATAAAGAAATTGTAATGCACTTCAGGTGCAGGTCCTCTATATTTGTTTTAATATTTAATGTGCTTTCAGCAAAATTAATGACTGTTGAGAGCCACCATTATAATATCATGATAGTAATAGTACTAGTAATAATTTATTTATCTTACTAGACGATGCAACGTCGATAAAGGGCAAGTAGTCCAGTCAATGAACTGGTTGTAGAGGACATGGTCTGGAACAGAATTTTTGACTTCAGGGCTGTGTTTGGAATACTTAGGAGGTAAACATACTAAAAGTCCCCGAACCTACTAGGTGAGCGGAGTGCAGGGGGGGCCATTGAAGGTCACTTTTTTTGGATTTTCGCTGATATCTCGAAAACAGTGCATCATAGCTAAAATATTAATCTATTCAAAATGAAAGCTGACAAAATTTCCTACAAGATTGTCGTTATTCATTATTCTTCTATTCCTAATGGTTTTCGAGATATCCGCTGGCGAAAATCACCAATTTTCGAAATACGCATTTTTGCCTCACGCTTCTTGACAAACTTTGTCTTCTAGCGCCTCAGCTTTAAGTTTCACGGTAATATCTTCACGGCAGAGTATTAGTTGTGGCGCACTCATTTTTTTTAAATTGAGTTGTTATTAATACTCCTCCATTAACTTGACCTGTAACATTCTAAGCAAATTTTACAACTCACTTTTCACACACTTCCAGACGTAGGATTGACTTGAAATTTGGGACGTGTATATGGTTCACGTAACAATACAATTTGGCAACTGTTATAAAAAATCCAAGATGGCGTTTCGAAGATGGCGGGTAGTCTATTGTCATTTAATATCCGATTCTACTGAAAATTGGTATCCGGGGTTTCTAGAGATCGCAGATTACAGACATCTGATCAAAACTCAAAAATTCAAAATGGCGGCGTCAATATGGCGGATGGGTTTTGTCATTTATCATCTGATTCGATTAAGCATCGATATCTGAGCGTTATCGAGGTTGCAGAGGACAATTATATGTTCTAAATTTCATAATTCAAAATGGCGGAGTCAAGATGGCGGTTAAGTATTGTAATTTATAGTTTAATTCGCATGAAAATCGATATCTGCGGATTTTCAAGGTCGTAGATTATAAATATTTAGTCGAAATTCAAAAATTCAAAATGGCGGCTTTAGGATAACGAATATGTTCCGTCATTTATATCTCGAAAACAGTACATCGTCGTGAACAGGTTATTCTATTCAAAATTAGAGGTGATAAAATTTCCTACAATATTCAATATTCATCTATTCCCAATAGCTTTCGAGATATCAGCTGGCGAAAATCAAAAGTCTTCGAAAAACGTTTTTTTGCTTCACGCTTCTCGACCAGCTTTGCCTACTAGCGCCTCAGCCTTTAGTTTTACCTCAATGTCCTCACAATAGAGCATTGAATGTAGAGCATTAAATTGTCGAATTGTTCCGTAGATGTCTGTACAACTTGGTTGCCAATGTTAAAAGATGAACTTCACAAACTTAACATTGTATAAAAACTAAAAAAACTGTTAACTATATCAACAGTTCTATGTAAATAGTAAGTATCTATGAATATTGAATATAACAAACATTCTTAGAGCTGTGTATTTATCATACACAGCAAAAAAGATTTTTCAAAAAAGCCTTGAAAAAGGAAACAGATTAGATTTCCGAAACGTCGGCGAAATATTTAATTTCAAGTTTTTATACTTTTTTGTGTTGTTTATTTAAAAAAAGCAAACTTTAACTGATCCTTTGACGTAAAAGTGACAGACGTAGAGGTTATTTACCAGTAACATACTGGTTAATTGTGATATTTTATAGATTCCCCGAGCACCGCTTGAAAAGAAAACATACATGTGGCAGGAAGTCCTAAAGAAATGAAGAAGAAAAAAAAATAAATTAATAATTACAAAAACACGTATTTAAACCCCTGAAACTGTTAAAAATGCCATAAAAGGAAGAGAATAATGTTAATAATTAAAATAACTATGTTAATAAATGCAAATGCGTAGGACGCCTGTTGGCTAAAATTCTCTGTTCATCCAGATGCTTTGAGCTCCCCACGCCTTTACGTTCATTAACATAATTATTATTTTAATTGGCATTAGTTTCTTCCTTTTGGTGCATTTTTTAACAGTTTCTGTTTAAAAGTGTGTTCCTGATTTTTTTAAATTATTTATTTATTATCTTCTTTTTAGTTCTGTTCCAATTGGAATAGTGTATCTATTCGATATAATTCCTTTTCTATAAATGACAAAACCTATTCGTCATTCTAAAGCCGCCATTTTGAATTTATAAATTTCGACTAAATATTTATAATCTGCGACCTTGAAAATTCGCAGATACCGACGAATGAAACTGTAAATTACAAAACTCTTCCGCCATTTTGACGCCACCATTTTGAATTATTTTTAGACTAGATAATTGTACTCTGCAACCTCGATAATACTCAGATATCGATTTTCAGTCGAATCAGACGATAAATGATAAAACCTGTCCGCCATATTTACGCCGCCATTTTGAATTGTTGTGTCTTGATCAGATGTCTGTAATCTGCGATGTCAAGAAACCCCGGATACCAATTTTCAGTAGAATCGGATACTAAATGATAATAGACTACCTTCCATCTTCGAAACGCCATCTTGGATTTTTTACAAAAGTTGCCAAATTGTATTGTTACATGAACCATATACACGTCCCAAATTTCAAGTCAACCCTACATCTGAAAGTGTGTGAAAAGTGAGTTGTAAGATTTGCTTAGAATGTTAGAGATCAAGCGAATGGAGGAGTATTAATAACAACTCATTTAAAAAAAAATTGAATGCTCTACAACTAATGCTCTACTGTGAAGATATTACCGTGAAACTAAAGGCTGAGGCGCTAGAAGGCAAAGTTTGTCAAGAAGCATGAGGCAAAAATGCGTATTTCGAAAATTGGTGATTTTCGCTAGCGGATATCTCGAAAGCCATTAGGAATAGAAGAATAATGAATAATAACAATCTTGTAGGAAATTTTGTCAGCTTTAATTTTGAATAGATTACTATTTTAGCTATGATGCACTGTTTTCGAGAAATCAGCGAAAATCCAAAAAAAGTGACCTTCAATGGCCCCCCCCTGCACTCCGCTCACCTCGTAGGTTCGGGGACTTTTAGTATGTTTACCTCCTAAGTATTCCAAACACAGCCCTAAAGTCAAAAATTCTGTTCCCGACCATGTCCTCTACACCCCACTTTTGAGAGTTCATTGACTGGACTAAAGCGAGACCAGTAAATTCATTGAATTTAAATGAGCAAATACGCTTTAGCAAAAGTGTCAATAAAATAAGTGTTCGAACACACCATATAAACATTGTACTAAAAAATTCATTAAATCTCAAATAACGCAATTAAATGCATTTTTGACTAACTTCAATATCGATACTAATTAATGAGGTTTATTTACTCTTATTAGATTGTATGTTAATTAATCAACTGCTTTTGAACATATAATAGTATCCATAAACTGATAGCGTGTGTAATCATTACACCCTAGTGATTCATTTTTACACCAATCACCTTTAACTTTATGCCTAGCCTGTCCAATCGATATAACGCGCAAAATAAAATAAAATGGTATATTATTATTGAGGGGAGAAGCTGATTTGACATGATTGAATAGTTTGTACGTTTGGTAATGGTAATAACACACTTGGGGATTTACAACACTAGCCTACTGCTCGCACTGCAAACTTGATATGCGTGTGTTATTACTTACATTACCGCTCTTTAAATATACTATTAATTAATCGAACGATAGTGAATTTTAATTTCAAAAATTTTGGTTGGCCATTTTCTTGAAAGCTAATTATTATTTTTTTAATTCGCCCTTCCTGTGGCCTCTTCAGTAGTTTCTACAAAGTAAAAGAAATATACCAAATTTCATATAATTTCGCAAATGTTATGCAATGAATCGGCACGGTAGCTCAGTCGGCTACGCGTTAGTGGCGAGAGTGTTTGGTCAGACTGCCTAACGTGTACTGGGCTAGATCCCCAACACCGGCACTGGCAATGTTGGTGGGTAATGGATGTTGTCTGCGTTTTTTTTTCAAACGTGTAACCCCCTTGCGGACAGCCTTTGGATTTGGGGGTTATCTACTATGTGTGGTGTTTATGTTTATAATTATGGCAGCCTTACTGGATTTTATATTTTTAAATAAGAAAACCTAAATGCCGATTTTATCACAATTTTGTCCATGACGAGTTTTCCATATTCTGGCATATTCTCGAATAGGGCACATTTTTGTTTTTGTGTATTTGTGGCATAATAGTTCTATTGGGTATTTTGCCACTGAAAACATTTTAATGGAAAAACCTCTGCACCAATAATCAAAAGCTTGAGGGTTCTGTTGAGTCAGTTGATGAACAATAGAAGGAGAGAATATACCATTACAACCTGAGGTCTTTAGGTTTATAGCAGTAATTCCATATGTACATGGTTTATCGAATAAATTACGAAGAATTGGGACTAGGTTTTCTGTACGAAAGTTTTTCAAACGGGCTTCACGCTAAGATCGGTTTTATCGAAAATCAAACCTCTAAATGTTGTTCAAAATTCTAAAAATTGTATTTATACTATTCCGTGTAAATGCAGAAAACATTACGTAGGTAAGTCATCTAGACCTATCAACGTAGGGCTTGCTGAACATAGAAATTACGCCAGAATGGGAGAACTTGAATAATCCAGAATTTGTCAACACACGTGAGCACAGAATCCAATGGGACTCGGCGAAAATTTTAGAAAAAGTGAGCAACGGAACTAAAAGAAAACTTAAGGAATCCGCGATAATTTTATTAGACGTGGATAGATGCGTTTCAAATTATCCAATAGATTTTTGTACTAACTGGATGTCCATCCGTAGACACGAAGTAAGTAAAAATAAGATAATATAATGTAATGTCTCACGTAACTATGGAAATACGGCCAAAAATTTTTGAGAACGATTACTGTCTTAGTTTTCATTTTCAGGTTTTGGTTTATAACATTGTTCTAGTTTATATATTTTTAGGGATGACACATTTTATAACAATCAAGTATTCAAGAACCAACCTCTATCTCTTCAATGGAGAGTAAGAGAACACGTTTTCTTCCGATTTTTGCTTACTTTATACTAGACATAGTTCGATGGAACTTTATTGCACATTTTTTAAACATCTTCGCAGTTTCAAAAGTGAAACCATTTCATATAAGATATGTTCTAATTGTTTTATTAATTCTCCCTCTTATGCCATAAATACACATTTAGATTTGTGAACAGTACGCATAAATCAAGAGCTTGATTAAATCCATAGAAAGCTCCATCACTGGATCCACTAGAGCGTACCTAAAACACAGCTGTACGTTGTTGTATTGTACGTATTGTATTAAATATTTTTTTAGTTGCAATATACCCAATAAAAAGTAAGAGAACACATTTTCTTCCAATGCTTGCTTATTTTGTACTAGACATGGTTAGATGGAATTTTATTATACAAAATCCTTAACATATTTGCAGTTTCATAAGTGAAACTCTAAACCCTCTCATATAAGATATGTTCTAATTGTTTTATTCATTTTTCTCTTATGCCATGAATAGTCGTTTATATTTGTGAGCAGTACGCATAAGTCAAGAGTTTAATTAAATCCATAAGGAGCTCCAGTACTCCACAGCTACACGTTGTAAAGTCACATTTAGTAATAAAACATATAGTCGAATTTTGTACGATTATAGGATACATATAAGTAATGTACTGCCACTGCCTCAGAATTTCCAGCTAATAGAAATATGTTGTTTATTTCTTAACTCAATCGATTTACATAGGTTTCTATGGGTACAACGCAAAATGTAATATCACGATTAAACGCAACATATCGTGCAAATTGAGATGTATCCGAAAAACATAAAGGCTGATTTCATATAACAGCCCCGGCTTAGGATCGTTATTTGAAATTTACTGCAAGAAGAAACCTCACGATCAATGCCCAGAGCTGCGTTTATAGCTACAGCGGGCACATGGTATTTTAATTTCTCAACTTAGTGCAGAAAATCGCTTTCAAGGAACCAATATTAAAGTTGTTTGTTCCATCCAGTGAGACTGTACCTTTGACAAAAAACCTATCGCACACTTCGATTAAACTGCACCGAGAAATATTTTCTATAGGGAGGTGGCTGTTCAATTGTTCATACTGCCAGTTTGACTAGGAACAGTATAGGGGCCAGCGTGCAATTACCTGACGCCCTTGTATCAGAGCGACATGATTAATCATTTCTTTCGAGCTACCAGAAATTATCGGACAGAAAGTAATGTTTTCCGGCCTAGGCCTAGACTGGAAAGTGGGCATTAGAGAAAAGTTTTAAATTAAATTTACTGGAATCTATTAAAATCTTTAAATCTAATCAAATTCCTCATAATGGTATCATCAATGACCAGTTAGACACCCCTATTTGATGTATTTAAATGTTCATAATCCTCTTATTCACAAATTCCTAGTAATCGTTTATGTTTATATGGTACGTAAATTTTCATAATCCCTTTTAAATGGGATTATGGAATGCTACCTTTGGCTAAATTACTTTAAATATTGTGATACTCCTTTGTACTCTGGCATTCACTTGTGAACGTTTGAAAATGGCATGTCAAGTGCCGAAACTACAGTAACGTTTTGGTTACAGTAAATTCAGTGATAGAAAACAAAGTAAGAAGTGTTTTAACAGATCATAATGATTGATTATTACAAAGTAACGGCTTCCACTATTCAATTTTTGAAAAATTAATTTGATACTTCTTTGTCATAAGTGCGCCGGGGACCGCTGCTATCTTATATCCACAGATATAAACTTACTTTACATAATACATATAGGTACATATTTTATTTTATGCATTACAGGGTGATTTACCACAACATGCGGAAAATTTATAAGTTGGGCCACCGAAAAGAGTTAAAAACTGGAAAATTAAAAAGATATGACAAAAAAATTACCTTATTACTTCCACATCCACGTAGTGGATTGGAAGTATAGTAATCGCAAAAAAATTTTCAAAAATTTTTATTCGTGAAATAGGTTTAGAATGTCATGAAACGTCGAGATTTTAAATTTGACCGAAAAAAAAAATTTCTGTCTGTCTGTCGGTCTGTCTGTAACTTTTTTTGTCCGCACGTTTTCTCCGGAACGGTTTGAGATATTGACTTGAAATTTTGTACACGTATATATTATGACGAGATCTGGAACTGGATTGTTTTTTGAGGAAATCCGGTGAAGGGTTGGGGGTTAAATAGGGGAAAATAAGGAAAAATAAGTAAAGCAAGCTTGTAAGAGAACAGACACTTGAAATTTGGTGTATGTACTAGAAGTTAAGGCCTAAGATTTTTTTATAACATCTTTCAACCCCCCACCACCCCTACCCCATTAATGGGGTTGATAAAATAAAGTTGAGATTTTCATTTGAAATTTCGTACACGTATGTATTATAACGACGTCTGAAATTAGATTATATTTTGAGATGATTCCGTTGAAGGGTTGGGGGTTAATTTGGGGTAAATAGGGGAATATAAGTAAAACAAGTTGGTAAGAGTACAGAAACTTGAAATTCGGTATACGTACTAGAAGCCAAGGAGTCAGATTTTTTTATAATATTTTTCAACTCCCACCACCCCTACTCCAATATGAAAAGGGTTGATTAAATAAAATTGAGATATTCATTTGAAGTTTGGTACACGTATGTATTATGACGACATCTGGAACTAGATTATAATTTGAGATGATTCCGTTGAAGAGTTGGGGGTTAAATAGGGGTGAATAGGGGAAAATAAGTAAAGCAAGCTGGTAAGACCACAGAAACTTGAAATTCGGTGTATGTACTAGAAGCCAAAGCGTCAGATTTTTTTATAATATTTTTCAACCCCCACCACCCCTACTCCAATATGAAAAGGGTTGATTAAATAAAATTGAGATATTCATTTGAAATTTGGTACACGTATGTATTATAACGATATCTGGAACTAGATTATAATTTGAGATGATTCCGTTGAAGGGTTGGGGGTTAAATAGGGGTAAATAGGGGAAAATAAGTAAAGCAAGCTGGTAAGACTACAGAAACTTTAAATTCGGTGTATATACTAGAAGCCAAGGTCTCAGATTATTTATAATATTTTTCAACTCCCACCACCCCTACTTCATTATTACAAGGGTTGATAAAATAAAATTGAGATATTCATTTGAAATTTGATACACGTATGAATTATAACGACATCTGGAACTAGATTATTCTTTGAGATGATTCCTTTGAAGGGTTCGGGGTTATTTAGGGGTAAATAGGGGGAAATAAGTAAAGCAAGCAGGTATGACTACAGAAACTTGAAATTCGGTGTATGTACAAGAGGCAAAGGCCCCAGATTTTTTGATAATTTATTTCAGCCCCCACCACCCCTACTCCATTATTCAAGGGGTTGATAAAATAAAATTGAGATATTCACATGGAATTTAGTACGCATATGTATCATAACGACATCTGGAACTAGATTATATTTTGAGATGATTCCGTTGAAGGGTTGGAGGTTAAATAGGGGTAAATAGGGGAAAATAAGTAAAGCAAGCTGGTAAGACTACAGAAACTTGAAATTCGGTGTATGTACTAGAAGCGAAGGTCTCAGGCTTTTTATTAGTACTTTCTATTTCTCCCCACCCCCACTCCCTTATTAAGAGTTGATAAAATTAAATTTAAATTTTCACTTGAAATTTGGTACATTTATATATCATAATTATATCTGAAACTAGATTATATTTTGACATGATTGCGTTGAAGGAGTGGGGGTAAGTAGAGGTAAATAGGGAAAAATAAGTAAAGCAAGCTGGTAAGAGTATTGCAACTTGAAATTCGGTGTATGTCCTAGAAGCCAAGACCTCAAATTTTTTAACAATATGTTTCAACCCTTCCACTACCCTTACTACATTATTAAAGGGGTTGATAAAATAAAATTGAGATATTCACTTGTAATTTGGTAGACGTATGTATTATAACGACATCTGGAACTAGATTATATTTTGGGATGATTCCGTAGAAGGGTTAGGGTTAATAGGAGTGACTAGGGGAAAATAAGTAAATCAAGGTGATAAGAGTACAGAAATTTGGGATTCGGTGTATATACTAGAAACCAAGGCCTCAGATTTCTTTCTAACGTTTTTCAAACTCCACCACCTCCGCTTCATTATTAATGGGATTAATAACATCAAATTGAGATATTCACTTGAGATTAGTATACGTATGTATTGTAGTGACATCGGATTGAGATGCCTCCATTGAAGGGGTGGGAGGTGAATAGTAGAAAATAAGTAGGGTGAACTAAAAACTTCATTTTTAACGTATATGGTAGAAACCAACTCCTCAAACTTTGCTATGACATCTGCCCCAAATATTATTAAAATTCTATGACCAATAATTTCCACATACTAGAGTGCAAATATAGTCAAGATGTTTCCTTTAAAACGACTTGGATGAAGAATCTGGATGTGGAAGTAGTGATTCCTTAGGCAGCGGTTTTTTTTGTAGAAACGCGCCGGCTATTACTTTAACCAATCTGACGTAACACGGTGCAACCATTCCCTTCTCCTCCTCCTTTACCAGATTTGGGACTGACAGCGAAGCTGCGGGTTTAGAAGTGACTTTTTGATTTAATCACACAACAAAAATAGCAAAAATTAAAATAATTTTTGTAGAACACAGCACAGCAGAAAACTTAAAAGTAAAGAAAAGTCGAATGGTTGACCATTAACACTCAATGCACTATTCTAAGCGCAGATAATATTTTCGTATATGCGATCACATTTTTTGTCTCTTTGAAAACGAATTAGATCTGAGGTATTGCCAATGGCTTGTTGTAACTGTTATAGAGAGCCTATTGACTTAGCGTACGACAAACTCTTCATGTAACCTAACAAAAAAAATCTATAGGGGTGATATCTGGGCTCCTTGTTCTTTCATTTGGCACACGCCTGCGGGGAAATTTTCTCTCATATTCTCGTACTTTTGGTATCTTTGTCTGTAGGACTTAATTAACTGTGCCAAGTCTACAGTTACTGACAATATCGCCACAAAATAAATCTTAACTTAGTTGATGCTTCATTAAGGCTTGCTCTCAATAAGAGGAGGTTCAAATAAGAGAATACCTATTAAGGAATAAGGAAAAGAATAATGTTAAGGACAATACAACGAATTGTAACAAAGTTTTTAAAATAATCTATGATTGCTGACAAAATTAATTATCAAAATATTATCGTAATTAAATATTGGTATCGCATTACCAGTAGTGCTAAATACTAACTAAAATCCATATACAAATTTAACATAAACCTTTCATATTTACCCTTTAGGCGTTATGGCTTTGTTATTTACATTTAATAGTATTAGGTACTAATAGTGGCATGCATAATTTTCAAACTGGGAATGCATTAGTTTTTGTTTGTGTACGGTTTTGTATACATGACTGTTCTATTTAGACCTTTAAATATAATTGGTTGTTTGCTTATCATATGAATACGTATGTGATATATATCACAAAGCAATAATTTGGTATGAATAATATTCCACATAGAAATGTGGAAAGTTCTTACATCGATTGAAAAGATACTGTTAGATGAATTATTATATATGAGAACCTTTATATTTTTTTTATAAACCGAGTGTATCACCTCTCGTTTTAACATTGGAAATGTTTAAGGAATCGATAGTGGTGTAGAAGCTGATAGGGGAACCGTAGAAGCTATATGCGGCAGATGCTATATGATATAGGTGGCATAAACTTTTTGAAATTTAACAAAATGTTCTCTCGCGACTGCTGAACGCAGGGGTAGTCCGATCGAATTGTTCTTGATATCGTTGTGCAGGTTGTACCTTTCTGCGTCCCATAAAAGTGATCCGCAGGTTCCATAATTACGATGGTGGCAATGGGAAAGGATAATGTTAGACCCTTACATTTTGGATACTTTGATAAGAACCTCTTGAAGTTTAAATACACCATAAGTGAACTTAGCGTGAAACTTAAGTTTTCTGAGAGAGTTAGGGCAAGGGGTAATTCAGTGTGTAGGGTGGCGAGTCACAACATGGTTTTCAAGGGCGAGCAAAAAAATATTAAAATGGCTTGGTAGATAACAGGTAGGGTTCTGAGGTTGGGGGGTTTTCAGAGTTGTTTAGTAATTTGGGGGTAGAAGGTGGAAATATGCTTGTGTTTCTTTTTTCTAATAGAGACTATTTACTGTTATTATTATTATTATTATACAATATCTAAGTTACTTTGTGTATTCTCCCAGTTTCACATAAGTTTTTAACTTGTTTTACATGCTACGACGTTTAACTGTTCCTATCTGCGTTTGTGTCCATAAAATTAATTTATGTAGCAGTGATGTGGCCTTTTATTTTCTTCATGATAACTACGATCATTTCCAATATATCAGAACTTTGTTTGGTGACGAATTATCTAACTTTGTTCAGATCAAATTCAAATTTTTGCCAGCTACGCAATTAGCAAAGTTTGATTTATATTGCTTTACGAAAATGATTTCGTCGATTCTGGCCTACTGAGACCGGTAAACAAATATGAAAATTAAAAAAAAATCAACTAGGTAAGACACACTGTATACCTAATGTTCCCAAAATATTTGGTATATACTTAGAAAGATAAGAAATCTCTCGCTTACTATATTAACCCCTACAAATTATCAAATTTTGTCAACATAGCCTTACAGATTACAGTTGGGTTGTTCAGGCGTTTGACCTCTCCTCACCTCGACCTATAAAGATCTTTTGTGATTACCCCATATCTATATGTTCCCATCCAATCCTAGGCTTCTAAAGAATCCTAGAATTTTCCTGGGGGCTAACTTTGACACTTCTGCAGATGTCAGAATCACCTGTTCCAAGTGTTGTAGCCTTTGCCGGACTAGTACTTCGCATGTGCAAAGTATGTGTTCCGACGTTTCGGTTGTCTTTGTACAGAATCGACAACTTTCGTCCTCAGCCTTGCCCATTTTTTTAAGGTGGTATTTTAATGGGCAGTGACCCGTGAAAAGACCTGTTAGTAGTCTTAATTCCTTTTTGCTGAGTTCAAGTAGCTCTTTAGCTCTCTTTTGCGAATAAGTAATGAACTTTTTCGCTTGTTTTTGTCCTGGAGTTGAGTTCCAGTAGGAGGATTTTTGTTCATCCTCCCATGTTCTTACCTCCTCCGTCGTGTTACTTCTTGCTATCCCACAAAACGGTTCTGGTCCGATGAATGACGATTTGGCACCCTGTCTTGCAAGGTCGTCCGCAATCTCATTCCCTTCTATTCCTTCATGCCCTGGCACCCACATCAAGTTGACCTTGTTGTTTCTTGCCAGTTGCTTTATTGTTTGTAGACATTCCCAGGCAATTTGTGACTCAACGGTGAATGAACTCAGAGCTTTGAGTGCTGCCTGGCTGTCTGAAACTATATAGATTCTTGATCCCCGTGTGCCTTTATTTATGCACTGTCGAGCACAAAGATCTATGGCATATATTTCTGCCTGAAAGATGGTGGGAGTGTGACCCAAGGCTATTGTCAGCCTGCAGTTTGGGCCGTATACACCGGTGCCTACTCCCTCATCCGTTTTGGATCCATCCGTGTACCAGATGAGTGATCCTTTTTTCCATTGTGGACCTCCAGAGCTCCATACCTGGCGGCTAGGAATTACCACTTCAAAGGTTCTCTCAAAGTCGAACCTTTTTGGTGTGGAGTCTGTGGGTTTGGTCATTGAGTCTAACTGGACTTCGTTTAGGACAGTCAGATGACCAACCAGATCCCCTGGTTTGAATTTCTTACTAGAGTGTATCCTGTAGGCGCCAAGAGCTGCCTCCCTTTTAACATGGATATGCAAGGGAGGCAGATCCAGTAGCGCCTCCATTGCTACTGTTGGACAGGTGCGTATTGCACCTGTGATTCCAAGACACGCTAACCGTTGCAATTTTTGCAACCTGTTTTGTGCTGTTTTTTCTTTTGTTTTTGTCCACCATACCATCGATGCGTAGGTGACAATAGGTCTAATCACCGTTAAATATGACCAGTAGATCATTTTCGGTTTTAGTCCCCAGGTTTTACCGAAGAGCCTATGGCATGTCCAAAATGCCATCGTTGCTCTTCCGATTACCCTTGTTAGGTGTGCGTTCCAAGTGAGTTTTTGATCTAGGATTACTCCTAGATATTTGACTTCACTGGAGAAGTTAATTAGTGTGCCATTCAACGTTGGAGGCTTTAGTGTAAGCTTCTTTCTTTTGGTGAATGGTACTATGACTGTTTTACATGGGTTGACATTTAGGCCCTCCTCCATGCACCAATTTTTGATAATATTGAGAGCAATTTGCAATAGGCCTGACATCATCCTATCATTTTTGCCTCTTATTATTATCACTAAGTCATCAGCATAGCCTTGGACATCAAATCCATGGTTGCTTAACCTTTTGAGAAGATTATCGACTACCAGAGACCATAGCAAGGGTGATAGGACCCCTCCCTGGGGGCATCCCTTGATGGCAGTTATTGTTACCGAATCACTTCCCATTTCAGTCGTTATTTTCCGACTGTTGAGCATGGAATAAATCCATCTTGTTGTTGAGGGCTCAAACCCTCTTTGACCTGCTGCCCTTTTTATTGATTCATATGAGGTGTTATCAAAGGCCCCCTCTATATCTATGAATGCACAAAGGGCTACTTCTTTTGCAATAAATGTCTTTTCAATCCTATTTACAAGGCTATGTAAGGCATTCGTTGTGGATTTGCCAGCTTGATAGGCAAATTGATTTTTGTGAAGCGGTGCCCTTGGTAGAACTTCGCTTCTTAGATGTTGATCTAAGATTTTCTCCATCGTTTTTAGGAGAAAGGAGGTTAGGCTTATGGGGCGATATGACTTAGGCTGATCGCTTGGTCGCTTTCCCGCCTTTGGTATAAACGCCACTTTTACCTCTCTCCAGGCTTGGGGAATATACCCTAAGTTGTAGCTGCTTCTAAAAATTTTTATCAGCATTGGTAGTATCTCTTCGATTCCCTTTTGTAGTAGGGCTGGAAAGATACCATCCCTTCCGGGTGTTTTGTAGGGCTTAAAAGTGCTAATTGCCCATCTAACCTTATTAGGTGTAAATATTTTTCCTGAGAGACTTTTTTCCCGGTTTGTAGGATAGCGTACTTCCTTTCCAATCCGGTTGTTAACGTCTCCCTCTTCTGTAATTTTGCAGTCTGGAAAGTGAGTTTTTAGAAGTAACTCTATACTTTCTTTCCTGTTTTCCGTGTAGCTGCCGTCTGATCCTTGTAGCAGCCCTATTCCATTTGAGTGGTCTTTTGATAGGACTTTTTGGAGTCGGGTAGCTGGAGGCATTTCATTGATCCTCTCACAGAGACCCTTCCACGTCCTTCTCTTAGACTTCCTCAATTCTTTGTTGTACTTTGTGAGTGCCTCTTTATATTCGCCCCACTCTCCGGTGCGTTTTGCTCTATTGAAGAGGCGTCTTATTTCAGTTTTAAGTTTACTGAGCTCCCTGTTCCACCAAGGCACATCTCTATTTGCAGCCTTTTGTTTGACGGGACAGCTTTTCTCATATGCGTTTGTTATGAGAGTTTGTAGTTGGATAGATGCAGTTTCTAGGTCCTCAATGGTCTCTATACTTCTGCCTAGGCCCTCAGCTTCCGACTTTAGGTGTTCACGATAAACATAGCCTTAGAAAAAGTCATAATTACACTTATTAAAGTTTCATCTTCATATTAACACATTCTGATAAGAAATATATAGTCAACTGGGTAAAAATTTGAGATCGATTGTCTCGAGTTTGAGTTAGAGCGAGATAAACTAAGAAATTATAGTTCCTTTTATTTTAATATTATTAATTTTTATTGTTATTATTATTTAGCCAATAGATATCGAGAATGAGAGAAATTTTCGCCGAAAGTGTGTTAAATAATTATTAACAATCTCCTTAAAAAATCTACAATCTTCAATCTACTTCATGTGGTAGTTTGTAACATAAAGTATTAATGTTATTTTTACCAAAATATTTCATGAAAATGTTATCTAATATTGTAGGTAATGAAAAACTGATGGACATACCCAAAATATTATTCGTAAAATTGTGGTGTGGTAGTAAGTATAGTAATAATTGTAAAAAAAAATTCAAAATTTTTTATTTGTTGAAATAGGCCTAGAATGTCATAGAACGTCGAGATTTTAAATTTGAACGAAAAAAAAATTATGTCTGTCTGTCGGTCGGTCTGTATGTCTGTCCGTCTGTCTGTATGTCTGTCGGTCTGTTACTTTTTGAAGGGTTGGGGGTTAAACAGGGGTAAATAAGGGAAAATAAATAAATAAAGCAAGCTGTAAGAGTACAGAAAATTGGTGCATATACTAGAAGCCAAGGCCTCAGATTTTCTTTATAATATTATTTAATCCCCCACCACCCCCACTCCATTATTAAAAAGATTAATGAGATACTCACTTCAAATTTGGTACACATATGTACTATAACGGCATCTGAAACCAGATTATATTTTGAGATGTTCCTGTTAAAGGGTTGGGGTTTAATAGGGGTAAATAGGGGAAAATAAGTGAAGCAAGCTGGTAAGAGTACACAAACATAAGATTTAGTGTAGCTACTAGAAGCCAAGGCCTCAAACTTTTTTAAATAATTTTCAACCCCTCCATCACCCCTATTCCATGTTTAAAGAACCTGATGGAACAAAATTGCGATATTTATTTTAAATTTGGTACACGTATATATTATAAAGATATTTGGAACTAGATTATATTTTAAGATGATTTTGTTGGAGAGGTGGGGTTAAGTAGGGGTAAATAGGAGAAAATGAGTAAAGCATGCTGGTAATAGTGTAGAAACTTGGGATTTGGTGTATATATTAGAAGCCAAGACTTCTTTATAATATTTTCAACCCTCCCACCACCTCGACTCCATTATTAAGGGGGTTGATAAATTAAAATCGAGATATTCACTTCAAATTTGGTACATGTATGTATTGTAATGATATCTGATTGAGACGATTCCGTTGAATGGGTGGGGGAGGTAAATAGGTAAAAATAAGTGGAGCAAGGTAATGAGTCCAAAAACTTAATTTTTGGCGTATATGCTAGAAGCCAACGCCTCCAATTTTTTTGACATCTGTCTCAAATATTACGTTATTAAAAGTCTGTGACCATTATTTCCAGACACTAGAGTGCAAATATGGTGAAGATGTTTTCCGTTAAAGAGACTTGGGTGGGAAATCTGCATGTGGACGTAGTGATTCCTTAAGCAGCGGTTTATTAATTACAGCGTTTGTTTTCATCTTTTTTCCTAATGCATCCTTGGCATCAACAACCATGCGCCTCTTTACTGCAGATTCCGCGCTGTCTTCGTCTAGCGTGCGGATAGATACTCTCTGTTTATCTACCTCTCATTAAAGTTCCTTGGTTTTATTCGCTTTTATTAATTCCCCTCATCTCGCCCAACCTCTTAAAATTTATACGCAATGCAGGTTTTTTTTTGCAATAACTTTTTTATCGCTGGAGCGATTTTAATTTGGATAATATCATCTCAATGTAGAGATGAAATCACCCATTCTTCATTTTCCTCTACGACCGACCGTTTTTCCAGTACTTTAAGAAAACTGATTTTCTCGTCTAACTGTCAATAAAAGACGATGGTGCAAATGAAATTTTTTGGCTTACGAAGTGAGAAGCCTCTTCCATTACTTCTGCCAAAGCTATTGTGTAAAAACAATGCGGCTAATAATTAATCGAAAAATTCTGTCTGTTTTCTCCTCATATGCCTGGCGTATAATATTATTTATGATAATACTGCGAAGAGTATCCTATAGAGTGTGCAACAATTGTATAAAAAGTTAAAAAATCAGCGAAGAGTATAATATTTATTCTAAGACTTATTTTACATTGAATTTAACGCACTATGCATTGAATTAACACAATGTTTTGTTACGTAATATTAAGTGGATGCAATGGCTTATTTCTTGTTGCACTCTTACATTCATTTTATCGATAGACGGTTGTTGATGATATCGTTCGTTGTAATTACCACTATCTAACATTTCTTTGGGTATAAAAAACAAAATATTGAAAAATTAGAAAAAGAACATAGTTTTCACTTTAATTGAAGAGACAATAATCAAGCAGTTAATACTCCTGAAAATTTAATATTGTTGAATTTTACTTATATATTATTATATTAAATATATTAGTCAGGGACACATATTGCGATTTGTTGTTTGGTGTCTGTTTTGTTCGGATCTCTAGGGGTCAGTATTTATATTCAAAGGTCCCTGGGGTGTAAACTTGGGAATGGTGCATCTGACCAGACGGTTTGCCACGTCGCGATGGCTGAACTTTCCAAGAGATGAAGGTTTCACGTACCACCTCTGCAGTGCAGTGCAAGTTTAAAACTCTTATTCAGTGCCTATGTTATAAAACAGTAACATCGTTAAAAAATGTTGCTATAACATTGCTATATAGAATATTTTTTGTAAACTGTTACATAGTATAAAGAGTAGTTAAAGAATGACTGAACGATATTTAAACTCACAATAAATAAAATTGTGTAACTAGTTTTGCAGAAAATGTTCCAGTTGCACAAAAGTAAGTAATACAATTACTACAGATTATTTAATTCAATAACATGGTAGTTAATGAAATCCTATGTTGAGAACATTGCAAAAATGGCATGTGAAGGTTCTAATACAGCTCATACAGAGACAAATTAAACACAGCCTGCTTCGGCTTAAAAACGAAGCTGGAAATTACTGTGGCAACTAAAATGAAATAAATGCTTGTCAAGCAGTTAGAACAATTATTACACACATAGGAACAATTGATATTCAGCTACTAAATTAGATATACTCGTTCTAGCATCGTATGTGCTAAGAATTTACTTACGATAATTCATCGAAAAGTAACAACTCGTTAATAATTCGGAAAATTAAAGCTATGCACTATGCTACGAATGGTATTGTAGGTAGTAACACTACAATTCGTAGAACTTATTGTACTTCTAGTTCTAGATGGTACTATTTTGTTTTACGGTTGTCATAAAAATCTTCATTATTACATTTAAAATATGGCGAATTACTCCGACTTTTATGTTTCTAAATTGCGCATACTTTCTAAATTAAATTCCAACTTGCAAGGTAGTTCATATTCGTGTTACGAAGTCACCAAATATTTTTTAACAAAACATATTATAGTTTCCTAAACGTATGGAAACTACATAGAGTTTTAATATTCCAAATAACCCTAATTTTGTGCATTTTTCTTCGGTCATTTTGGTGTTAGAGTATGTTCAATAATAATTTAGAATATTTATAGTTTATCATGATTCTTCCTTGACAATAGCGCCAATCATATCTCAAATGGTTTTTAGACTTAGCGCCTAAAGAGAGACAAACAGAAAGAGACGAACAAAGAGACAAAAAGGCTCAAAAACAGTAATCTACATAATAGGAAAGTAAAATTCGGGAAAAAGTCACACAGTAATTTTCGTCGATTACGATTATACTTAAATTATGAAAAATTTCTGGAACTTGGAAATTATGTTGGTATTCTTGATTTATGAAGAATGTTGTCAAAATACAGTATGTGAGGGATTTTGTGTATTTGTGCAGTGACACAAAAGTATGGCAGGTAACACAGAAGTTGGCAATACTGTGTAATCTCCACAGACAGTAAAATGATACTGCCCCGCAGTGTCTTTTACACTTGACTACATATATTTACTACTCATAAAGAAGGCCATAGAAACCGGCCATACATGTCTCGTTAGCATGAGTATATAGAAAAGTACAGAGCTGTTCTTAAAATTTGTGTGCACAATAACAGTAGGAGGAAAGTATTGTCTTCGGTAAATAAATAGTTATATGGTACAGTGATAAATTCAAAAATTTCACTTCATTTTGCTTGTGTCAAGAGAGGAATAATATTTTAATTTAATTTAATTTAATATTCCGTGATCCACTGACAATATCAAATTCAACTCTGTCGTGGGTAGAGTTTACATACTGTTGTAAAGCTTTACATTTGCAATTATTTTTGGTAGGAGGAAGTCGGGTAACTATATCCAAATGATATGAAATTATAATTGAAACAGGTGTTGCATTAAATATATATAGTCAATTATATAATTTTTTGGCACATACAAATGATCAATCATTTAGGTGTCATATTTTTGCATATTTTTTCCTAAATACTAAGTATTAAGTTTTAAACTGTATTTTCAATTGTACATTGTATATTGTATTGTATTGTAGATTAAATTGAATTTAATAAAAGTAATAATAAAGTAATTATACGTGGTTGTGAAGCTTACACCACGTTGTCAACTTCTGTGTCACATGCCATACTTTTATGCTATCCGATAAATATGAATTCTCCAAAATCCCTCACATACTGTATTTTGACAGAATGATGCTTTTCTTCTTGCTATGCATCGCATTAAGCAGCTGTTAAACCATGATGTCCCAAAGTTTAATACACTTTTCGATGAGATTTTACACTTTGTCAATTTTTCTTCATTTTGAGTGTTTCCTACCAAAATTTGCAACACTTATGGAGTCACCTCGATGTCTATCCGTCCATCCGTCCGTTTGTCACACACATTTTTCTCAGGGCCTGTTTGATATACAGAATAAGAAACTGTGGCTCAATTGCTGACGTGAGTACAAACAGTAGAATTTTGATTTTGGACGTTAATTTCGAGGGGTAAAATGGGAAGTTAAAAAACAACATTTTTAAGGTCATCATCGTCTGTGGCGTCAAATGAAAGGTTCTTGGAACACGAATTTAAATATATATAAGCTGTTTTTCTTTCATGTAATTTTTTTACATTTTCCGAAGAAACGCTTAAGAATTGCTGTCCCCTTACTTTATCTCCAAAAGTATCTCTCAGAAGAATCAGAAAAAATTATAAACATTGAGAATAAAGCGTATATTGACCGAAACTTGTCAGAATTGGATTACTTTAAATGATTTTCTTCAAACTAGTTACATAAATATGAACCTAGAAATATCACAATTTCTTAAAGTTTGAAATCACCTTCTACATATACAATTACAAAAAGTTTCTTGTGGTCTGACGAACTTCTAGAATGCAATTAAATTGTGCTTATCAGAGTAAAATACTTAACAAACAAGCCGTTGCCTACGTCTGCGTTTATTACTAGTATATAGTGACGTATCTGCATAGTTTATAAGTAATTTTCTGTGATATTGTAATATACTCAAACATTCCACTTATTGGGATATTCCTACGAAACTCTTGATATACCTATCTATTAGTCCGGGGTTTGACGGTAAAAATAGGTCATTACCTCAGAATTCTTTCGGATAACACCGATTGACTAAAAATTTAGACAGTAAGTAGGGAATGGCCCAAGGAACAAAAGTTATATAGTGCTGACGTGCAGTTTTACCCTGAGGGTGGATGCCACCCTTTCTCGTGGGTGAAAATTAGTACATTCAAAATAACCAAACAAATCGATAGAGGGATGAATTCTAAGCAAAAAATGTTTCATGAAGCTTTTTCGATAAATCAATATTTTTCGAGTTATTCCCGTTTAAATATGTTGATTTTTAGTCTAAGAAATGCATGTCTTTTCGCGATTTTTCACGAATAACTCGAAAACCATATGTTTCATCAAAAAAAGTTTCGGAAGCAATAATGAAGCTTATAAAATAACAAATCGATTAGTTTATTTTATTTCTGTAGATGCAATGCGTGGGATAATAATCACAGGATTCAATGGGACTCGGCGTAGATTTTGGAAAAAGAGAGCAACGGAACTAAAAGAAAACTTAATCAATCCGCGATTATTTTATTAAACGAGCATATACAGGGTGTCCCAACAAAAGCTCCCAGGCCGGATATATTCTAAACGAACAGAGATATTTTAATTCTGTAAAAGCCAATTTGTAGAGCATAAAGAGAGCTTAGTTTTTGAATATAAATGTTTTTTTAATATATCAGCATATAGATGGCGCTGTGCTCTAAAGAAATATTTTGATGGGAGAAACTTTGAAATGGGGTTTATGTGAAAGAAAATTAATTTCTAAGCAGATTATGTTCTAAAAAAAAAATACCATAAAACTGAGCGTTTTCGAGATATTTGAGTCCAAGTGTTGGTATTTGCCAATATTGAATAATTGTAATCTCTTCAACATTTCAGTCCTTTAAGTGGGACAATCTGTATTTAATTTACAAATTTTAAAAGAAAATATTTAAAGAATTTTTCATACCTTATGATTTAAATATATTTGAATTAACCCTTGGAAAAAAAAACTAAAAATGTTGTTTATCACATAATTTAAACATTTAAGCAATAAAAAATCAATTACGAACATAAAACATTTTTTACGAACTAATGAAATTAAACTAACTATTTTAATAGGTGTTCAAAATTATTGCCATTTTCATTAACACACATCGTAAATCTATTAATTAGTTCAGATCTACAAACTTTTAATAACACTAGCATAAATTTTATTATAAAGATCTGCCATGTCTTCTATTGGTTCTTTGTACACTTCACTTTTTAAAAATAACCATAAATAAATGTCTAATAGAGTAATGTCAGGAGATCGAGCGGGCCATCTAAGTACTCCATTGGTACCAATCCATCTTCCTGGGTATGTTTTATTTAAATAATTAACAACATTGTGATGATTATGTGGGCCTGCTCCATCCTGATGAAACCACATATTATCCAACTGAGCGGACAAACGCCTTAATAGTACTTGTAAATCATTTTGTAAAAATTGTAAATATCTTTCACCTGTTAAATTCTCATGGTAGAGGTATGGGACAACAATGTAACATTTAACGATACCACACCAAACATTTACGCCAAAACGATTCTGGGATCTGGCATGTCTCATCCACCTAGGATTCTCTTGAGACCAATAACGACAATTATGTGTTGTGATTACTCCATCATTGTGGAATCGACTTTCATCACTCCACATAATTGTATCTAAAAGATTTGGATTTTCTTCTAAGAGAATTGAAAATTGCGCCAAAAAATCTAATCTCCGCTCATTGTCCCCTGGAATCAAATGATGAACTAAGTAAACTTTACATGGAAAAAATTTGTTTGTTTTACGAAATCTGTGGCAGGTGTAACGTCCAATATTTGTTTCTTCCGTCAACTTGCGTACTGACATGTTTGGATTATTTTCTACTTGATGTAATACCAATGTAATATTTTCATCAGTTGCAGTTCTTTTTCTTCTTGTTGTTTTTATTTTCTTAAAACCTCCATAATTTTTCTAATTAGAACACAAACTTACAAAAGTTTTCCGATATGGTAAAGGTCTGTCAGGAAAACGTATTTCACATAAAATTACAGCGCTTGAAGCATTTTTACGACATTCCCCATAAATTAAAATCATGTTTAATTTATCTTCATTTGTATGAGAAACCATATGTAATAATAAAAATTCACAAAGAAAACAATAATTAGGTACAATAATACAGTTCTATTGACACACCAATAAACAAAATGTGATTGAAATTGAGAAATGTCAAAACTATTATTCCAAATGTAACTTTAATTGTATTTAACGTATAAGGTATAAGGGTTATTATACTCACTAAATATCAAATGTTTTTAATTATAATCTAACCTAATAACACAGCAATTATATGAAATCTTAAAAAAAAAAAATCTTCTAAAATTTGTAAATAAAATACAGATTACCCCACTTAAAGGACTGAAATGTTGAAGAGATTACAATTATTCAATATTGGCGAATGCCAACATTTGGACTCAAATATCTCGAAAACGGTTAGTTTTATGGTATTTTTTTTTAGAACATAGTCTGCTTAGAAATGCATTTTCTTTCACGTAAACCCCATTTGAAAGTTTCTCCCATTGAAATATTTCTTTAGAGCACAGCGCCATCTATATACTGATATATTAAAAAAAAACAATTGTATTCAAAAATGAAGCTCTCTTTATGCTCTACAAATTGGCTTTTACAGAATTAAAATATCTCTATTCGTTTAGAATATATACGGCCTGGAAGTTTCTATTGAGACACCCTGTATGCATTTCAAATTGTTCAATAAACTTTTGTACTAGTTGGTTGTCCATCCTTAGAGACAAAGTAGGTAACAATAAGATAAATATAATTTAATGTCTCACTTGACTATGGAAATACATGAACAACGAACTGCCATGGTTGACGGCCAAAAAGTTTTTGAGAACGAAAGTAGACATTCTTCCGAAACGTTAACTGCCCATAGCTTTCATTTTCATTTTTCAGTTCATAACATTGTTCTAGTTTATATATTTTTAGGTGTGAGACATTTTGAAATAATCAAGTATTCAAAAACCAACCTCTGTCTGATCCGTTTGGCGCAGAGGTTTTTTCATTATAATTTTTATATATTTTTCTGTGGCAAAATACCCAATAAAGAGTAAAAGAAAGTTCTACTTCAAACAAAACATTAATTTTATTGTTACTTCTGTACTCAAAAAGAACTAGTTTTAACATAAAGTCAACATAGCTTTATAGTCCAGAAATATTAATCTATAACACGAAATAAAAATAACCGAAATCGGTTTAGAAAAATATTAACTTCAAGTTCATGTTTTAAGTACTACATTAAGTTTGGTCGTTAGTGTATTAGGGTGGTTCACAATGCTGCGAGAAAAAGAAATATTTTCTTGGATTCCTAGACACCCTCCAGTTTCTATAGACTTAGCCACAGAATTTCTTTGGAAAAATTATAGCTTCTAACTCCAAGTGGAAGACAGTGCTCAAATAGCCTTAAGATGCAGTTTTTCAGGAATTCATGTAATATACTTTTTTTATATTTCAACAATTTTTTTAAATTTTTTTGTTAACAAGTTGTTACAGTCTATTTTCGTATTTGTACAATTAAATTTAAATATCGTATTTGTTCCAATGTTATCGTTTTAGTCGAGTCTATATAGTATAACTGGTTGCCTACCGTTTGTGCATCATGTGAGCCACGCATGGCGTTGCTGGCAACGCGTTGCTAGCAACACACAGAAGCGTACCTAATTTCTTAGGAAGCACGTTCCGAACGTCTCGATTATAACCTTTTTAAGACCGTTATTGTGAATTAAACTTATTGTTTTGTTAATGGAATTACGGAATACAATATTATGTGTGGAATATAGACGTCGTTAGGGAGATTTATCAGATTTGTGGGTTACGTTGTATAGTGGTCATTTGGAACGTACCCAGGAGGAGGTTTGGTCATCCTCGAATTTTGACAGAGGTTTCCGTCTTGACCATTTTTGGTGATTTTTTCCGTTTGCGTGCCGAAGATAAGTTGTGTCGCTGAGCACGTGGATAGCAATTTTGTGAATTTGCTCCTTTAATGGGATATGGTGCTATAGTGATAAATTTAGCGGTATTTTAATTTGCTATTTGCGTATTATTCTCTGTTGGGAAGTACTGCTACGGAATTTTCCGAATAAATCAACTTGCTGGAAGCACATGGCAAAGGAATTCTTTAAGCCCACTCAACATCTAATCCGAAATCTCTTTAGAAAATAGATTTGTAATGTTCGTTATTTCTTTATTGCAGGGCTTTTTGTTCTTTTTAGTTTCATTTTGTTCTTCTTAGTTTCATTTTCACTTCTACCGTTACGTCGATTTTATTTTGGACTTTTACTGGTATCGTATCCTGTATGTTTGACCCTACGTCTTACCTTTTTGGTTATTTGTACATCTGAATCTGGATGGTATGTGAACTTGGGTTTTGCTGAAACTTGATTGTCAAGCTGTTTGTTAAATTTGGAATCCTGAGTTGTACCGGTGAGACTCTCCTGCCTGGTTCCATTGGAAGCTACGCTCCCCTGGTAGGTCTAGTGTAGACATTATGAAACCTGCTGGTGAGGTAAGCGTCTGTAAATTGCACAACGAGGGACCTGATATAACATCCCACCTTCTACGAGGCATTGAGAACCCATCAAGTTTTTTTGCAGTACTAAATTGCTGTCATTCGACCCACGTAACTACAGGGTTTTCCACATATTACACCTAATATTTTACACATTAAATTTAAATTGTCAGTAAATATTTTGCACATAACAAATTAAATTTGTAGTAGTTTTGAACACCACGCTGGCATTTTTTTCATTTTCGTCAATTTAACCTATCGTCACTCATCTAGTTCACATTATTTTGTTCATTTTACATTATTATTAGTAGGATGTAAATGGGAAAGCTGCTGGAGCGGAGCTGATCCTCAGGGATCAGAGCTCACTCATGATCAGCTCCGCTCCGGCAGCACTCCCATTAGGTATGGCGTGCACGTGGGCGACCATCTGGCCGAAGGTGATTTATGGCGTGCACGTGGGTGAGCATCGATCGTGGGAAAGTATCGTAACGGCCGTTCTCACGGAAACATTCGGCATGCACGTGGGCAAGCATCTGGCTTAACCGTTATTTCATGAACATGTCTAAACTTGTCTATGGATGTGATTCATAATTCAGATATGCACGTGGCGGATAGGTACAAACAGGAAATCGAACAGGTAAACCGAGAGTGATCGGAAATCAAACGGGTAAACAGGAAGTGGTCGAATCGATTGTGGGAGACGGTGCCCAGGTATTACTAGGAAAACACCTGAAGATCGTTACCTGTGCATAGGTGGAAGGGTATAATAAAAAATGTGTTACCTGAAGGTCGGGATATAAGGGTTATTAGGGTATTAGAAAAACACCTGAAGTACCTGTGCATAGGTAGAAGGGTATAATAAAAATGTGTTACCTGAAGGTCGGGATATAAGGGTTATTAGGGTATTAGGAAAACACCTGAAGTACCTGTGCATAGGTAGAAGGGTATAATAAAAATGTGTTACCTGAAGGTCGGGATATAAGGGTTATTAGGGTACTAGGAAAACACCTGAAGTACCTGTGTATATGTGGAAGGGTATAATAAAAAATGTGTTACCTGAAGGTGGGGATATAAGGGTTATTAGGGTATTAGGAAAAGTACCTGTGCATATGTGGAAGGGTATAATAAAAATATGTTACCTGAAGGTCAGGATATACGTATCAGATAAATTTAAAAAGCGTATGAAAACATAGGGACCACTAAGGTACTAGGAAAACACCTGAAGATTGTTACCTGTGGTAGGTATACACAATAGAATCTATTTTTAGCCTTTATAAATAAAAAAGGTACGAGGAAGACACATTCTACAGCGTTATCTGAAGGTCGGGATATAGGAAATTAAAAAGATAGAATCTATTTTTAGACGCTTGAAAATTATACGCGTGAGCTTATGTGCCTTAAAATCGTTGAGGTAGGTCGGGTCAGATATATCACGGAACTACTTGGAAAACATGCATTCAAGATTTCCTTGAGGGTTATTACCTGTATATAGGAAATACCTATCAGATAAATTTAAAATAATATTCGTGAGGGACAAAGCATATAATATAGTTTTAGCCTTGTAAATAATACGCGAGGCCAAACAGAAAAGAATCGTTGAGGTAGGTCAGAGCAGATACATCACTGGACTAGGAAAATGTGCATTCAAGAATACCTGAAGGCTTGTGTATAGGAAAATTATCTGTCTTAATGATAAAAACAATATATTCGAGCGGAAAATAGTTCGCATTATTGATGAAAACATGCATTCAAGAATACACGAAGGACGCTGCCTGTTATCGTTTCTTGATGGCAAGCAATTCGCAAGGGGGCATTAGAATCTATTTTTAGCATTTGTAAATAATACGTACACACCAGCTGTCAGTAATAATATTTCATCATATGTCTGTTAAAAAGAACATGTCACTGGATTAAATTTAATAATACCAAAACCTCGTCTGTGGACAAGTAGGGTTACCACAAAAACAACGCATATGTGCTCAGGTGCAAAGAATCATCTCGTAGAGTACCTATTACTAGGAAAACCAACATTCAAGGATTCCTGAAAAGCATAGGAGATACGTATTAGCCCTAATGAAAATTTAAAATAATATTTTCGACCCACACGATAAGTCTATTTTTAGCTCTGTAAATAATACATGCCAAACAGAAAAACGCAGTCATATGTTGTGCTAGGAAGCAACACGTGAGCTGAAAGTAATATAATACATAAAAACGTAAAGTAGAATCTATTTTCAGCCTTTAAATAATACTTCCTCAATAGACAACGTTAAACAGTCACATATATAGTAATAATCCCGGTCAAACAAAACACACCCTGTACATTGTAGAATACGTGAAACTTGAATTTAAAAACTAACTAGACACGGGGAATAAAGCAAATTCATTTCGAGAATTAACAAACAGAGCAATTAACTAAGAAATATGCGATGCTTCCACAGACAATATATGGCTTACAAAAAACTTGGGAGAGAATATGTGCGGGACAAAAGTTCACACACTTACAACAAATAAATAAAAGTTGATATATGATATGCTGAGACAGCTTACCAAGTTAAAAAATCATTGGTGGGTGCGTTAATGAAATAGAGTTTAGAATTTATTATACGGACCATAACAACATTTATTTTTCAATGCAAAATTGTTAGTTATGTGCGGGTGTCACAGTACTACAGTTTTCGCAGGATTTTCCAGGGATGGTGAATGTTTTTAACAAATGGAGTGTTTCATACCCGTGTTCTTCGTAATTTGATAAACTGTGATGGCCGCTTATTCATAAAGAAGTTGACATGCAAGAATGAACATATTTCAGTGATAGCGCAAATCAATTGTGAAAAAATCTACAAATCCCAAGGAACCGGACATATTCCTACGAATAAAATTTGTGGGCTCTTATCGATCTTTAAAAAATAGTGAATGTTTTTAACAAATGGAGATTCTCAGACCAGTGCAAGGACAACACGTAAAAATTCAACGCGTTAAAAATGTTGAAGTGAAAAGTAATATACGAAAGCAAAAATGGTGCCAAATAATGTTACCCACACGTTCGACACCTGCCCATCACCTGCATGTGAGATGCTATTAAACCATAGACGAAAAACGGATACGTTTGTGTGCGTATTAAACAGAATTCGCAAGTGTTTAAAAACTAGTGAATGTTTTAAGAAAAGGTAATTTTAGAACAATGTAGAAACAATGATATAGGAAACGGTTATTGTACACAACAAAGGATATTTTCAGAGTAATAGTAAAATTATGTGCAAATTAGGGAACAACAACCGTCTAGAAAATCTATTAAGTTTATGTGCTACAATTTCAAACCAGGAATCAGTGTGTCACTAAAAAATATCAGGTGGAAAACACACATCTCAAAACTAATATGCGAAAGTTTGTTTTACTCGAGAGTTTACTATAAAAACCATGCATATGTGATTAACAGATTTACCGTAAAAGGTATATAATATTTAGTGCTCCATTGCTTTACAAAACAGTACTTATATTTTTATTGTTTATTTGTATGTAATAAAGTTGAATTGCTCAAAAACTTTTTATTATTTTCCCTCAAATATACCTATTTAAACTATTCTCTAAGAAGACAGTAATTGAATATGATTGATAACAAGTTCAACTATACAATTTTTACTCTACATATAACTACAAAATCGATGTAAGGGAGATAATATATTATTTTAACAAAATGATCACCTCAAGTTTATATCTGACTAGTTCCATTAATTTATATATAAAACTATTTACACATAAATGGCGTACCAGAAACAGGTGTTTAAAGGTAAAAATGAGAAACTTTTAATATACACCAGATACGAAAGGCTGACATTAGCATATCAAGGTAAGTTTACAAATTATATTAAGTATTTTAAGGGCCTCCAATAGTGTTTAATAATTTCATTTGCGGTTAAAAATAGATTAAGTTCATAGAACTATCAACTAAATAACGCTTTGGATAAATATAGCTCATGTGTTCTTTGAAATAGCCGCCCCCTTCTTATTATATTACTATATTGATAACGTGGAGATATCCTGTACACACAAAAGCTAACCAAAATAAAAATCAAACACCTCTAAATAGAGGACTTAAATTTTAGTATTAATAAGAATCATAAAACTTAATATGCTGTGTATAGGGTGGTTAAAATATTCCCAAATTAATAGAGCACTATATCATTTAAATAAAGTAATATCAAAATGTTATGGTACAGGACAAAAATTCCCCAATCAATGCACCATTAATAAATTATCTAGATGAAGGCTCTTTGTGTAGAAAATACTGAGATTGAAATTAAAATAAAAATTATTTGAATAATTATCGTTTATTAGAAAAAATACAGCACAATGTTCACTGATCACAAGGTTATAGACAAAATAGTGTCAAACGGTACGTAATTATTTACTAAATCAGACGAATAGGTAGTAATGTGTTGAGACACCTGGGAGCTCTTAATGTTTAGGATATAATCGAAGGTAGCCAATTAAACATCTGGACATCTACGAATAAATCTACAGTATAATATTGCGAGATCAAGCAAGAACTATTTAATTCACAGTTTTTCTAGTTTTGACTTTACCTTCGAGCTTATTACTTCTTATTTAACATTGTATTATATTTAAGATGATTTTTAGCTAAAATTATTACACTACGAAGCCTAGTACCAAAACATATCAAATACTGAAACCGTCTAACACATCTAAAAACATGATATATGGAAAAGGTGTGATAAGGCAAAGCAGGTGTCAGCTGTTAAAAATACTCCTCATATAGCACATTATTACATTATATTTAATATGCTTTAGTAAAAATTACACTATACCAAAACCTACCAAATTTCCCTAGGGAATATTTCCTATATGTAAACATATGTGGAACAGACATGCATTAATCTAAAAATACATCTCAAGGGCATGCAGAGGTTAATCAAATCATTCACCCTATGAGAGAAATATCCTGTGTTAACCTGTTGTAGATAAGTAGGTAATATGATATATCTGTGGAACAGACCAAGTGTAAAATGTTTTATTTTGATTTTATTTAAGTTAATAAGACACATACATTACATCACCCTGTAGTTCAAATGTCTGGTTGAGATCAGATTTTCAAGCAGAAAACCATGAAGTCCGTGACATAAATGTAAAACATACTTTATGTGTAGGTACGAGCTAAATAAAACACTCGTAGAAAACAGGGGTAATCATTAATATTGCTGAAAACACAGCTCACTGGTAAAATATAAAAATTAGTGACAATTTGTTTCAACGAACCGAATCAGACATAATTCGACATTGTAAATTCCATATACCAGGCACACTTTGTGTTTTGTTTTAGTAAAACTTTACTATACTAACTTCACCATCGTAAGAAGTTGACAAATATGCAAGTACAGCCTGAAATGCTAAATTTCCATACATGCACATAAATTACATATCTAACTAAAAATTTCCTCTACTTTTAACGCAACTCCTAAATATGATAGGGTCAAGATTATTACACGGTACATAGGTTTAAATCTTCAGTATATATACCGAGATGTTACAATATACCGAAGTAAACATATTATATAAATAAGTTAAGTTTTAAACGTAAGGAACAGAGCTTCAGAACTTTCTTTTAGTAGAAATAGTCTCTGTTTTCGCTACTATCGCACAGTATTTATTATTCACATATTCTATATATATGAGTCAGAATCTTTAAGAATCATGTTTTGTAGTAATTTTCTACTGGTTCTTTATGGACAGCGATGTGCTGTAATCAAGTAAAATCCTTTAGAACTTTATACGCGTAATTTAAGTATCCCGAGACAAATTCTGTAATGTCACTATTGGGATTATATGATATCAATTCCTCAAGCATAGCTCAAATAAATTCGTCACCTGTCTGCACAACAACATTTCAACCAATTGTTCGAGATAATAGATTATTTTTAGTCTGCGAATAAACCTACCAGGTAGTCTACTTAAATATCTAACACTCATAGTCTTGGGCCGAATTTCCCAAAAACCGTTTAACGACAGAACTCAAAATTGTGACTTTAGCATGTCAAGGTAAGTTTGTGCTATAGCTCGGGATACATTTCTATTGGGTATCGAACACCCGGCGATTGGGATAATATATTAATACGGCTCGGGATAATCGACATATTAAAATACAAACTAGTGTAAACAGGGGTCAATACGAACACTTACTAGGTATAGTATAATCATTGCCTTCTATACACCAGCAAAAGAATTTGTGGGGTTCTTTACTAAAGCTCGGGATAAATTCCTATTGAGTTTAAATACACCCGGCGATTGGGATAATGTATTAATACGGTTCGGGATAATTGACATATTAAAATATAGACTAGTATAAGCAGGGATAAATATAAACACCTTACTACAGCTTAATCATTATATTCTATACACCTGCAGTGATTGTGGTTCGATAGCCAAGTTAACTAGTTGATAAGCACCTTCTCCATGCGCTTTTTACATATAATATCAGCTATTTTACGGTGTTTCGATCGGCTTAATATCAAAGCTTTTAACAGGTTCATAGAATATTAGCGCAGCAGGCAGATAAAAGGTATAATACAGTAATCTAACAAATATATTCTCCATAATCTAACAAATTTTACTTGAGAAATAATTTCCATGTACAGATAAGTCAGAGATTAACACCTTGTATGCTTTTATACGTTACTTGTCCACGCTCATTCAGAACTTTAAACGAGCCATTCAACCCCTGTTTGAATATATTCAGTCAATAATACCCATATCTTACAATATATTTATACGAGATCAGATTTTCAAGCAGAAAACCATGAAGTCCGCGACTTAAATCTAAATACATGTTATGTGTGTGAGATAAACTAAAGCACGCGTAAAAACCATTAACATGATTCAAAACGCCGCTCGCTGACATCATATAAAAATTAGGGCCAACTTGTTTTCAACGGATTAAAACAGACACATATCGCCGGTAGATACTTTAAGAAACGATTCACATCATCATAATTTCAGACCACTAAAGAAAATAGCAGCATAGGTTCATAGGTACATGGTTACAAGTTATTATTTCATTAAAGCTCACACCTAACTTTTCCATTGTAACTGTCCAGTATTTTTCTACATTTAATGCGGATAATGGTACTAATTTACAAAATATTCATTCTTGTCTGGGCTATGGAAGGAATATACCTTATTTAATAAATGACATACAGGGTGCTCAATAATTAACACATTTCTTAAAAATATACAGGTGCATACATTTACATACACTACTTAGTAAAATTTCTACTTGGGAACTTGAGATTTCCTTCTGCACAGTCTCTTTCAATTATTCTTTTTAAACACCGCTATAGTTGTTTACTCAATAATTTCAAATAAATACTAATGTACCATACACCCCCGTCGTCTTACGAAATTGATGTATAATATAAAGTACATATAATTCAAAATTAAAGAAGAAAATATGTTGAAACCAGGAATTGAACCTGGGACCTCTAGAGCTTCAGTCTAATGCTCTCCCACTGAGCTATTCCAACTCATATAAAAATTAATGAAAAAAATCTTATGTATGGATTAGGATTAAAACAATATATTTTAACTACTAATATTTATTAATATTTTATATTTACATATCAGATGAAATACAACACAATTTTCGCTGTTCACAAAACTTATAAGTGATTACACAACAAACAAAAACGCGTTAAGCAGTATATAAAAAGAGGAATTTCACAAGCATAGCAAATCAAGGCGCTGTTTCCTAATTCCAAGGCATAATCTGTTATATGTTGGGATACCTGAGAACTTTCAATGTTTGTGTTAAAGTTCGTGGACACATCAAAAAAACAACTCGTACAAAATGTTTTTGTTTCATCTTCCAGTAAAGTAATACTGAAGTAATGTTGAATTAGACACACATAATCGCGGGCCCAGTTCTGCACAAATTGCAAACTATTAACTTCATACTGCTTTTCCATTTTGGATTCACTGTCTAGTTCTAGCTCGTCGGAAAGAAAGTCAACCATATCTGCATCAGCCATTCTCTATTCTCTGAACTCAAGCAGAAATACCAATGCTTTATACTGAATTCCAGGATATTTTTTATTAATCTTAAATGGGGGGTGAATGGATATTTTCATAGCAACAGATAATACCGGGTGCGATCGAGGCACCAGTTCTTAATTTGTTTGAGATAAATATCTTGCTTTAACCACCGCCAGTATGTTCCGATTACCCCTTTCTCTTTGCTCTTCTTCGGCGGTCTTGATGTGGTGTTTGTTGTTTTTCGAGGCTGTCTCGCATCCTTCGGAGAACTTCTCGTGCATTCTTTGTATATGAGCTTTCAGGTTGTCCTGCCTTCTAAATGTCTTATTACACAAATCACAGTCAAAAAGGAGATTTTTGTGAATATTGGCATGGCGACTTAGACCACTATACCATGAGAATGTTTTGCCACAATCGCCGCAAGTATACATGTTTCCACCGTTACTGTACACCAACATATAATGTATCTATAGCATCGTGTGCCCTTATATCCCCATATCCTTCTACCCTTATATCCCTGTATGTATCCCCTCGCCCTTATATCCCAGTATATATCCCCCTTTTATCCCTATATACCCTTTTATACCCTGTTACCATCTTGTCTAACGAACATGCGAGCGGGATATATACAGGTATAAAACCTACCATCCTATACCATCCTGTCTAACCTGTACCTACCATCCTATACCATCCTGTCTAATCTAACCTAACGAACATGCGAGCGGGATATATACAGCGATATAACGGTAGAAGGATATGGGGATATAAGGACACACGATGCTATAGATACATTATATGTTGGTGTACAGTAACGGTGGAAACATGTATACTTGCGGCGATTGTGGCAAAACATTCTCATAGTATAGTGGTCTAAGTCGCCATGCCAATATTCACAAAAATCTCCTTTTTGACTGTGATTTGTGTAATAAGACATTTAGAAGGCAGGACAACCTGAAAGCTCATATACAAAGAATGCACGAGAAGTTCTCCGAAGGATGCGAGACAGCCTCGAAAAACAACAAACACCACATCAAGACCGCCGAAGAAGAGCAAAGAGAAAGGGGTAATCGGAACATACTGGCGGTGGTTAAAGCAAGATATTTATCTCAAACAAATTAAGAACTGGTGCCTCGATCGCACCCGGTGTTATCTGTTGCTATGAAAATATCCATTCACCCCCCATTTAAGATTAATAAAAAATATCCTGGAATTCAGTATAAAGCATTGGTATTTCTGCTTGAGTTCAGAGAATAGAGAATGGCTGATGCAGATATGGTTGACTTTCTTTCCGACGAGCTAGAACTAGACAGTGAATCCAAAATGGAAAAGCAGTATGAAGTTAATAGTTTGCAATTTGTGCAGAACTGGGCCCGCGATTATGTGTGTCTAATTCAACATTACTTCAGTATTACTTTACTGGAAGATGAAACAAAAACATTTTGTACGAGTTGTTTTTTTGATGTGTCCACGAACTTTAACACAAACATTGAAAGTTCTCAGGTATCCCAACATATAACAGATTATGCCTTGGAATTAGGAAACAGCGCCTTGATTTGCTATGCTTGTGAAATTCCTCTTTTTATATACTGCTTAACGCGTTTTTGTTTGTTGTGTAATCACTTATAAGTTTTGTGAACAGCGAAAATTGTGTTGTATTTCATCTGATATGTAAATATAAAATATTAATAAATATTAGTAGTTAAAATATATTGTTTTAATCCTAATCCATACATAAGATTTTTTTCATTAATTTTTATATGAGTTGGAATAGCTCAGTGGGAGAGCATTAGACTGAAGCTCTAGAGGTCCCAGGTTCAATTCCTGGTTTCAACATATTTTCTTCTTTAATTTTGAATTATATGTACTTTATATTATACATCAATTTCGTAAGACGACGGGGGTGTATGGTACATTAGTATTTATTTGAAATTATTGAGTAAACAACTATAGCGGTGTTTAAAAAGAATAATTGAAAGAGACTGTGCAGAAGGAAATCTCAAGTTCCCAAGTAGAAATTTTACTAAGTAGTGTATGTAAATGTATGCACCTGTATATTTTTAAGAAATGTGTTAATTATTGAGCACCCTGTATGTCATTTATTAAATAAGGTATATTCCTTCCATAGCCCAGACAAGAATGAATATTTTGTAAATTAGTACCATTATCCGCATTAAATGTAGAAAAATACTGGACAGTTACAATGGAAAAGTTAGGTGTGAGCTTTAATGAAATAATAACTTGTAACCATGTACCTATGAACCTATGCTGCTATTTTCTTTAGTGGTCTGAAATTATGATGATGTGAATCGTTTCTTAAAGTATCTACCGGCGATATGTGTCTGTTTTAATCCGTTGAAAACAAGTTGGCCCTAATTTTTATATGATGTCAGCGAGCGGCGTTTTGAATCATGTTAATGGTTTTTACGCGTGCTTTAGTTTATCTCACACACATAACATGTATTTAGATTTAAGTCGCGGACTTCATGGTTTTCTGCTTGAAAATCTGATCTCGTATAAATATATTGTAAGATATGGGTATTATTGACTGAATATATTCAAACAGGGGTTGAATGGCTCGTTTAAAGTTCTGAATGAGCGTGGACAAGTAACGTATAAAAGCATACAAGGTGTTAATCTCTGACTTATCTGTACATGGAAATTATTTCTCAAGTAAAATTTGTTAGATTATGGAGAATATATTTGTTAGATTACTGTATTATACCTTTTATCTGCCTGCTGCGCTAATATTCTATGAACCTGTTAAAAGCTTTGATATTAAGCCGATCGAAACACCGTAAAATAGCTGATATTATATGTAAAAAGCGCATGGAGAAGGTGCTTATCAACTAGTTAACTTGGCTATCGAACCACAATCACTGCAGGTGTATAGAATATAATGATTAAGCTGTAGTAAGGTGTTTATATTTATCCCTGCTTATACTAGTCTATATTTTAATATGTCAATTATCCCGAACCGTATTAATACATTATCCCAATCGCCGGGTGTATTTAAACTCAATAGGAATTTATCCCGAGCTTTAGTAAAGAACCCCACAAATTCTTTTGCTGGTGTATAGAAGGCAATGATTATACTATACCTAGTAAGTGTTCGTATTGACCCCTGTTTACACTAGTTTGTATTTTAATATGTCGATTATCCCGAGCCGTATTAATATATTATCCCAATCGCCGGGTGTTCGATACCCAATAGAAATGTATCCCGAGCTATAGCACAAACTTACCTTGACATGCTAAAGTCACAATTTTGAGTTCTGTCGTTAAACGGTTTTTGGGAAATTCGGCCCAAGACTATGAGTGTTAGATATTTAAGTAGACTACCTGGTAGGTTTATTCGCAGACTAAAAATAATCTATTATCTCGAACAATTGGTTGAAATGTTGTTGTGCAGACAGGTGACGAATTTATTTGAGCTATGCTTGAGGAATTGATATCATATAATCCCAATAGTGACATTACAGAATTTGTCTCGGGATACTTAAATTACGCGTATAAAGTTCTAAAGGATTTTACTTGATTACAGCACATCGCTGTCCATAAAGAACCAGTAGAAAATTACTACAAAACATGATTCTTAAAGATTCTGACTCATATATATAGAATATGTGAATAATAAATACTGTGCGATAGTAGCGAAAACAGAGACTATTTCTACTAAAAGAAAGTTCTGAAGCTCTGTTCCTTACGTTTAAAACTTAACTTATTTATATAATATGTTTACTTCGGTATATTGTAACATCTCGGTATATATACTGAAGATTTAAACCTATGTACCGTGTAATAATCTTGACCCTATCATATTTAGGAGTTGCGTTAAAAGTAGAGGAAATTTTTAGTTAGATATGTAATTTATGTGCATGTATGGAAATTTAGCATTTCAGGCTGTACTTGCATATTTGTCAACTTCTTACGATGGTGAAGTTAGTATAGTAAAGTTTTACTAAAACAAAACACAAAGTGTGCCTGGTATATGGAATTTACAATGTCGAATTATGTCTGATTCGGTTCGTTGAAACAAATTGTCACTAATTTTTATATTTTACCAGTGAGCTGTGTTTTCAGCAATATTAATGATTACCCCTGTTTTCTACGAGTGTTTTATTTAGCTCGTACCTACACATAAAGTATGTTTTACATTTATGTCACGGACTTCATGGTTTTCTGCTTGAAAATCTGATCTCAACCAGACATTTGAACTACAGGGTGATGTAATGTATGTGTCTTATTAACTTAAATAAAATCAAAATAAAACATTTTACACTTGGTCTGTTCCACAGATATATCATATTACCTACTTATCTACAACAGGTTAACACAGGATATTTCTCTCATAGGGTGAATGATTTGATTAACCTCTGCATGCCCTTGAGATGTATTTTTAGATTAATGCATGTCTGTTCCACATATGTTTACATATAGGAAATATTCCCTAGGGAAATTTGGTAGGTTTTGGTATAGTGTAATTTTTACTAAAGCATATTAAATATAATGTAATAATGTGCTATATGAGGAGTATTTTTAACAGCTGACACCTGCTTTGCCTTATCACACCTTTTCCATATATCATGTTTTTAGATGTGTTAGACGGTTTCAGTATTTGATATGTTTTGGTACTAGGCTTCGTAGTGTAATAATTTTAGCTAAAAATCATCTTAAATATAATACAATGTTAAATAAGAAGTAATAAGCTCGAAGGTAAAGTCAAAACTAGAAAAACTGTGAATTAAATAGTTCTTGCTTGATCTCGCAATATTATACTGTAGATTTATTCGTAGATGTCCAGATGTTTAATTGGCTACCTTCGATTATATCCTAAACATTAAGAGCTCCCAGGTGTCTCAACACATTACTACCTATTCGTCTGATTTAGTAAATAATTACGTACCGTTTGACACTATTTTGTCTATAACCTTGTGATCAGTGAACATTGTGCTGTATTTTTTCTAATAAACGATAATTATTCAAATAATTTTTATTTTAATTTCAATCTCAGTATTTTCTACACAAAGAGCCTTCATCTAGATAATTTATTAATGGTGCATTGATTGGGGAATTTTTGTCCTGTACCATAACATTTTGATATTACTTTATTTAAATGATATAGTGCTCTATTAATTTGGGAATATTTTAACCACCCTATACACAGCATATTAAGTTTTATGATTCTTATTAATACTAAAATTTAAGTCCTCTATTTAGAGGTGTTTGATTTTTATTTTGGTTAGCTTTTGTGTGTACAGGATATCTCCACGTTATCAATATAGTAATATAATAAGAAGGGGGCGGCTATTTCAAAGAACACATGAGCTATATTTATCCAAAGCGTTATTTAGTTGATAGTTCTATGAACTTAATCTATTTTTAACCGCAAATGAAATTATTAAACACTATTGGAGGCCCTTAAAATACTTAATATAATTTGTAAACTTACCTTGATATGCTAATGTCAGCCTTTCGTATCTGGTGTATATTAAAAGTTTCTCATTTTTACCTTTAAACACCTGTTTCTGGTACGCCATTTATGTGTAAATAGTTTTATATATAAATTAATGGAACTAGTCAGATATAAACTTGAGGTGATCATTTTGTTAAAATAATATATTATCTCCCTTACATCGATTTTGTAGTTATATGTAGAGTAAAAATTGTATAGTTGAACTTGTTATCAATCATATTCAATTACTGTCTTCTTAGAGAATAGTTTAAATAGGTATATTTGAGGGAAAATAATAAAAAGTTTTTGAGCAATTCAACTTTATTACATACAAATAAACAATAAAAATATAAGTACTGTTTTGTAAAGCAATGGAGCACTAAATATTATATACCTTTTACGGTAAATCTGTTAATCACATATGCATGGTTTTTATAGTAAACTCTCGAGTAAAACAAACTTTCGCATATTAGTTTTAAGATGTGTGTTTTCCACCTGATATTTTTTAGTGACACACTGATTCCTGGTTTGAAATTGTAGCACATAAACTTAATAGATTTTCTAGACGGTTGTTGTTCCCTAATTTGCACATAATTTTACTATTACTCTGAAAATATCCTTTGTTGTGTACAATAACCGTTTCCTATATCATTGTTTCTACATTGTTCTAAAATTACCTTTTCTTAAAACATTCACTAGTTTTTAAACACTTGCGAATTCTGTTTAATACGCACACAAACGTATCCGTTTTTCGTCTATGGTTTAATAGCATCTCACATGCAGGTGATGGGCAGGTGTCGAACGTGTGGGTAACATTATTTGGCACCATTTTTGCTTTCGTATATTACTTTTCACTTCAACATTTTTAACGCGTTGAATTTTTACGTGTTGTCCTTGCACTGGTCTGAGAATCTCCATTTGTTAAAAACATTCACTATTTTTTAAAGATCGATAAGAGCCCACAAATTTTATTCGTAGGAATATGTCCGGTTCCTTGGGATTTGTAGATTTTTTCACAATTGATTTGCGCTATCACTGAAATATGTTCATTCTTGCATGTCAACTTCTTTATGAATAAGCGGCCATCACAGTTTATCAAATTACGAAGAACACGGGTATGAAACACTCCATTTGTTAAAAACATTCACCATCCCAGGAAAATCCTGCGAAAACTGTAGTACTGTGACACCCGCACATAACTAACAATTTTGCATTGAAAAATAAATGTTGTTATGGTCCGTATAATAAATTCTAAACTCTATTTCATTAACGCACCCACCAATGATTTTTTAACTTGGTAAGCTGTCTCAGCATATCATATATCAACTTTTATTTATTTGTTGTAAGTGTGTGAACTTTTGTCCCGCACATATTCTCTCCCAAGTTTTTTGTAAGCCATATATTGTCTGTGGAAGCATCGCATATTTCTTAGTTAATTGCTCTGTTTGTTAATTCTCGAAATGAATTTGCTTTATTCCCCGTGTCTAGTTAGTTTTTAAATTCAAGTTTCACGTATTCTACAATGTACAGGGTGTGTTTTGTTTGACCGGGATTATTACTATATATGTGACTGTTTAACGTTGTCTATTGAGGAAGTATTATTTAAAGGCTGAAAATAGATTCTACTTTACGTTTTTATGTATTATATTACTTTCAGCTCACGTGTTGCTTCCTAGCACAACATATGACTGCGTTTTTCTGTTTGGCATGTATTATTTACAGAGCTAAAAATAGACTTATCGTGTGGGTCGAAAATATTATTTTAAATTTTCATTAGGGCTAATACGTATCTCCTATGCTTTTCAGGAATCCTTGAATGTTGGTTTTCCTAGTAATAGGTACTCTACGAGATGATTCTTTGCACCTGAGCACATATGCGTTGTTTTTGTGGTAACCCTACTTGTCCACAGACGAGGTTTTGGTATTATTAAATTTAATCCAGTGACATGTTCTTTTTAACAGACATATGATGAAATATTATTACTGACAGCTGGTGTGTACGTATTATTTACAAATGCTAAAAATAGATTCTAATGCCCCCTTGCGAATTGCTTGCCATCAAGAAACGATAACAGGCAGCGTCCTTCGTGTATTCTTGAATGCATGTTTTCATCAATAATGCGAACTATTTTCCGCTCGAATATATTGTTTTTATCATTAAGACAGATAATTTTCCTATACACAAGCCTTCAGGTATTCTTGAATGCACATTTTCCTAGTCCAGTGATGTATCTGCTCTGACCTACCTCAACGATTCTTTTCTGTTTGGCCTCGCGTATTATTTACAAGGCTAAAACTATATTATATGCTTTGTCCCTCACGAATATTATTTTAAATTTATCTGATAGGTATTTCCTATATACAGGTAATAACCCTCAAGGAAATCTTGAATGCATGTTTTCCAAGTAGTTCCGTGATATATCTGACCCGACCTACCTCAACGATTTTAAGGCACATAAGCTCACGCGTATAATTTTCAAGCGTCTAAAAATAGATTCTATCTTTTTAATTTCCTATATCCCGACCTTCAGATAACGCTTTAGAATGTGTCTTCCTCGTACCTTTTTTATTTATAAAGGCTAAAAATAGATTCTATTGTGTATACCTACCACAGGTAACAATCTTCAGGTGTTTTCCTAGTACCTTAGTGGTCCCTATGTTTTCATACGCTTTTTAAATTTATCTGATACGTATATCCTGACCTTCAGGTAACATATTTTTATTATACCCTTCCACATATGCACAGGTACTTTTCCTAATACCCTAATAACCCTTATATCCCCACCTTCAGGTAACACATTTTTTATTATACCCTTCCACATATACACAGGTACTTCAGGTGTTTTCCTAGTACCCTAATAACCCTTATATCCCGACCTTCAGGTAACACATTTTTATTATACCCTTCTACCTATGCACAGGTACTTCAGGTGTTTTCCTAATACCCTAATAACCCTTATATCCCGACCTTCAGGTAACACATTTTTATTATACCCTTCTACCTATGCACAGGTACTTCAGGTGTTTTTCTAATACCCTAATAACCCTTATATCCCGACCTTCAGGTAACACATTTTTTATTATACCCTTCCACCTATGCACAGGTAACGATCTTCAGGTGTTTTCCTAGTAATACCTGGGCACCGTCTCCCACAATCGATTCGACCACTTCCTGTTTACCCGTTTGATTTCCGATCACTCTCGGTTTACCTGTTCGATTTCCTGTTTGTACCTATCCGCCACGTGCATATCTGAATTATGAATCACATCCATAGACAAGTTTAGACATGTTCATGAAATAACGGTTAAGCCAGATGCTTGCCCACGTGCATGCCGAATGTTTCCGTGAGAACGGCCGTTACGATACTTTCCCACGATCGATGCTCACCCACGTGCACGCCATAAATCACCTTCGGCCAGATGGTCGCCCACGTGCACGCCATACCTAATGGGAGTGCTGCCGGAGCGGAGCTGATCATGAGTGAGCTCTGATCCCTGAGGATCAGCTCCGCTCCAGCAGCTTTCCCATTTACATCCTACTATTATTCATTATTTTAATGAAATCGTCTAAACCAGTATATTTTGGTGGTCATTTATTGCATATTATTAGTTAAGATTTTATTAGTTTTAAGTTGTCGTATATTTTGTATTAGGTTAAGTGTGGGCCACACATCTAGCTATATTGATTGTATGTAATATTATTTCTGTGGGATATGGTTGTAAACGTACCTAAATGTGATCATTAAATCTGTTATAGTAAGATGCGTATTTGTTTTCACCAGCATGGAGGTGTTTCAGAATCTCGTGAGCCGCGAAATGCGCAAAATGCAAAGTTTATTCTGAGTTATAAGTATGTTTTTGAAGACACTGGAGGCTGCCTTGCTGTATACATAAACAAGAGCTCGGGATAAATTGTAAACAATAAATATAATATTTTTAAGAAGTGTAACTGAGTCAACAGGAGGGATTATGTCTCTGCGCATATGGAGGTCACTCCCCAAGGACTTGACTAGTCTGAGTCTCTCGCCACCAATTGAATGCAGAGAGGGGACTGCACGTAAAACATAAAAATTTTGTTCAGGGCACAGGGTGACCACCCTACCCTGCAGTATAGCTGATACCTCAGCCTATGAAGTTAAATTTTTTATACTATTCCCCTTTTATCTGGAAGCCCTGCAACAAAGTAGATTATAATGTAAACTTACAATAGAGAATATTATACCTAAAAAATGTCCTAATCAAAAACCGCTTTCACCACTAATTTTTCGTTTGTTTCAGTAGGGACCGCTTCAATAACCTGCAGCAAAAATTGTTTCTCCTCCTCATTTTAGGCTAACAGTTTATTAGATTCCTCAAAAAGTTTTACACCTCCCTCTGCAGTATTAGCTACAAATTCGTCAAAACAATAAAATTTAGGATATCGAAGGGTGGTTGAACACCCCCTTGCACTTGAAGTAGGGGGCTGATATTTTGCTGTAACAATACTAGGGGAAGGTAAAAAAACTGCGGGGTGCCTAGACTATTATCGAAAAAAAAAAATTAACCACCCTACAGTATATATTTACTGATTGTAAACTTTATATCAGACAAAATGTCTCTTGGCATTTTTTAATTTGAGTTAAGGCTTAAGAGGAAAAACATAATCTAGAAAAATGCTTTAGGGGTAGTTGCCATCCTCATAAGTTCGGAGCGGATTCATTCACAAGACATAAAAAGTTCTAATACCAAGGGACCCCGCAGTTTGCAGCTTACTACTAATTTTTCCGGGTTGAAGGTAATTTTGACCTAGATTTACTGAGCTAAAAGTGCTAGTTTTAGATGCATTTTATTTCATTCCTTGTAACTATCAACAAGATACGTCGAAGGCAGTAAAGTACTTAAGAAGAAGTCAGAAGTTGTGAAGTGTTAAATGTTTGAAGTGATTCTACACTTTTATTTTAGTTTTGTGTGCTGTGAGATCTAACTTCTAGTGCATATAGCAACAAATCTTTATACAGCATAGTGTTTTTTTTAAATATTAACCAACGGATCCCAAGATTCTTAATAAAGTTATCGACATTTATTTTAATTATTTTGAAGAAAACAGGCTAACCATTATATTCTTCGCCGATTTACTGAACTTTTTATATAATTGTTGTACAGTCTACAGGATACTCTTCGGAGTTTCTTATGTAAATAATATTGGAGGATTTTGTTGAATTACAAAGCATAATGAGAAAATTATTTAAAAAATTAATAACTTTTTTATTTGTTGATCGCTTTTGTTAAAAAACAATTGGGTTCTTCATCTATCTAACACTAATTTACTGTCCAAGTTTCAATATAATTGGACTTTTCGTTCTTAAGTTATCGTGCTTACAAGAAACGTGACGGACGGAAGGACAGACAGACAGACAGACGGACGGACGGACGGACGGACATTTTGAGTAAGTTGTTCAGAATTAGATCACCAACACAGTGATATGAATTTTCTTTTCTCTATGAGCAATATTAGCGGTTTTAGAAATGTGCCGATCGAATGCAATTGTGACATTTTGAACAATATCCATAAATGTCAATTTATGGTTTAATTATATTAATTATTTTAAAGATACCTACTGTTACCTAGTTTAAGTTTAGTTGTTCAAACGGAATTGATTTTTATTTATTTATAGGCCCGATATTTATGTTCATTTAAATAAAACTCTGAAAACCGAACTGATGTCGCATTCTATTGCAAATGTCCTTGTGGATGTAATTGTGTTTACCTCCACATACCTATGCTAAACTTAATTGTAACGTTCTTTGCGCTCACAATTATTAAATGTTTGATAGCTCAAGATTGACTATAACTACACGAGTCTGTCTGACAGCTGATATTGTTTTATTACATTCAATGGCTACTATGATTTTTCCAATGTTATTAGGTTACCAGATTTACACAGAAATGTGCCATTTTAGTTTCCAAAGCACACTAATCTATTATCTATTAGCCGCATGTTTCTAAAAGCTTGGTTGCATTGTATTTTGGCTGAAATCTCAAATATTTCTGAGCGGATTTTCAAAATTTTGGTATCATTAGATTCGTATGAAAATGAGGTATTTAGTAATGTTGGTGAACGATTAAATTCCCATTTAAAAAAACCGAGTTAGTGGGTAAAAATCACATTTAAAAATTTTAAACGCCTCTAGAGAATTAAATAATGCAATCATATTGCTCTTTTTATTTTTATAGTAACGTAGCACACAAACTAAAATATATTTTGGGCACCACAGCACTCTGGATTCAGAAATAGATTTTTTAATAAAATTTTTAATATTTATCAAAAAGTGACCAAAATGGATGTATTGTATTCAAAATTTCCTCTAGATTCCAAAAATGTAAAAATATATAGGGTGTTCCATTTAAAAATCGAAAATTGTGGGCATTTCCGGTCAAACCGGATGTGTACCAAACTTGATTTTTTATTGAAAAGATGGCATTTTAGTTGTGTAATAAGGCCTCCAAATTTCAATTTTCTATTCCAAATATTTTATTAAATATCGGGGCGAGCGCAATTTTTAATAACATTGGAAAAATCATAGTAGCCATTGAATGTAATAAAACAATATCAGCTGTCAGACAGACTCGTGTAGTTATAGTCAATCTTGAGCTATCAAACATTTAATAATTGTGAGCGCAAAGAACGTTACAATTAAGTTTAGCATAGGTATGTGGAGGTAAACACAATTACATCCACAAGGACATTTGCAATAGAATGCGACATCAGTTCGGTTTTCAGAGTTTTATTTAAATGAACATAAATATCGGGCCTATAAATAAATAAAAATCAATTCCGTTTGAACAACTAAACTTAAACTAGGTAACAGTAGGTATCTTTAAAATAATTAATATAATTAAACCATAAATTGACATTTATGGATATTGTTCAAAATGTCACAATTATTAAATGTTTGATAGCTCAAGATTGCCTATAACTACACGAGTCTGTCTGACAGCTGATATTATTTTATTACATTCAATGACTACTATGATTTTTCCAATGTTATTAGGTTACCAGATTTACACAGAAATGTGCCATTTTAGTTTCCAAAGCCCACTAATCTATTATCTATTAGCCGCATGTTTCGAAAAGCTTGGTTGCATTGTATTTTGGCTGAAAACTCAAATATTTCTGAGCGGATTTTCAAAATTTTGGTATCATTAGATTCGTATGAAAATGAGGTATTTAGAAATGTTGGTGAACGATTAAATTCCCATTTAAAAAAACCGAGTTAGTGGGTAAAAATCACATTTAAAAATTTTAAACGCCTCTAGAGAATTAAATAATGCAATCATATTGCTCTTTTTATTTTTATAGTAACGTAGCACACAAACTAAAATATATTTTGGGCACCACAGCACTCTGAATTCAGAAATAGATTTTTTAATAAAATTTTTAATGTTTATCAAAAAGTGACCAAAATGGATGTATTGTATTCAAAATTTCCTCTAGATTCCAAAAATGTAAAAATATATAGGGTATTTCATTTAAAAATCGAAAGTTGTGGGCATTTCCGGTCAAACCGGATGTGCCCCAAACTTGATTTTTTATTGAAAAGATGGCATTTTAGTTGTGTAATAAGGCCTCCAAATTTCAATTTTCTATTCCAAATATTTTATTAAATATCGGGGCGAGCGCAATTCGTGACTCACCCGGTATACTCTTCGTTTTGTATTTGCGAAGTATATAACAAACTCAATAGTGGCAAGAAGCACAAAAATGGAAATTTGCAGAGGAACCCTCTTTAATTATTCAACAAATGGATTTTGAGTTTACTCATTTCAATGGGCTTATTCGGCATTTTTTTTTATTTCATAAATCTAAAGTGCAAGTACAAAATAATGGATCTGCAAAAAATCAGAATTTTATTCGCACGTTTAGTGTCTTAAAAACAATTACAAACCTCCACCTCGCGAAAATGGGGCGTAGCCAGGCGCTACGTCACTATACGCATAGACTCGGCGATCTCAGTCGACCCGATGCTGTTTAGTTGTTATTATCTATATACTTATCGTGTTGATCCTCGCCCCTCTAAAATTGCTAATCGGATCTATCAAAGGCTTTTCGTGGGGGCAGTTTTTCGAGGAGCGGCCGGTGTCATTCAATTCGGCAATTAATTCTACATTGTTTAGGATACATTCGGAGGTGTTCTTTTTAATGGCTTTTGAGTAATTAACTCACAGAAGTCGAGTATCTTTCTCACTTCTTAAATTTAGGAACGGACAGTCGAAGGATTGGAGGGGAATATATGGTTTGGCGAAATGTTACCAAATGTCAAAAAATGACGATTTGCCTTCGCTCCTGTCAGGCCGAATTTTCGCTTATTAAGAAAATAGCCATTTTTCTTTCGCACAGACCTAGCCGAAATTCCGATTTCCACTGTGACACTTACGATGTCGATAATATGCCAATTTTCTTTTTTAAATAGAGATCAAAATCGATCCTCCACTTTAAGTATTAACTTATATATGAGCGTTTAAGGATTTCATATTTTTTAGATTGCGTTTTAATATTTCTAAAGAAGGCATTATTTTCTCGCTCTTGCAGAGCCGAATTTCCGAATTTCCCTGTACAATTTGGTATCGGTAGAAATGGCCAATCTTGTTTTTTCCATAGAGACCTAGAAATGATCAGAACAAAACGCCACTCTTCCTCTTTCCATAGACACCTAAATTGGCCTTCAACTCCACGTTTCTTTACTACTGAACGGCTGTTAGTGGTCGGCGACATCACAAACAGGCGCACTGCTTTTGCAACTATTACTAATTTCAACTCTTTATACTCGTCCGACAAGTCAAACACCCCGAATCTCTTCCAGCTGGCAGGGTCCAACAGCCAGGACCAGGGGAGGTCTGTTAAACTCACCTACACCGTCTACATTTGCAAGGGGGGTAATCGTAAAAAGCGGAACCACACCTTACGTGGCCGGTCCAGGTCTACAGCGATGGTTGAGGCAAAGAGCTCAAGCTCGACCCCTAATCATCCGAGACCACCATCAGCGCGAACCCCTAATATTTCGAGAATGGAACGAGTTAATAACATGAAATTTTAAATGCATAATAAAAAAAAATGTCGAGTACTATATAAAAACGTATAAAAACCATATATAAATATCATTATGGAACAAACCTCTTGAAGTGTTTTTGGGAATATATTTTACTTCCCTCTCTGTCCAAAGGGAAGTAATTAACTATAAAAATGTAGTGACGCCTGTATAAAATTGCACGTTAATCTATTCAAGATGAAATATCCAAATATTGCTCATTTCTATAATGTTTTAATTTAAAATACCTCAACATGTTTATTTAGTACCTACGCAATATATAAAATTTTATTATATACATTAATCGATGCAATGCCCAAATTATTTGAAATATTTTGCGCTTATTAATCCGCTAATTACACAGATGTATATAATTTTAGGTAAAATATTTAAAATTCCTGCATTATCCAACTAATATTAATCACATTAAATATTGTATGTTTCAGGTAATATCAAAAAGCTATGCTAAAAATACATATACAATAATAATGTATTGTTAATACTATTAGAAATTATATTCTATATGAAACAATGCCATACCAGAGTCATATTTTATTTATATACGGTGCTTATTTATTATTAATCAAAGTTTTCCAAGAATAACATTACTTAAATAATATTCAGGAAGCATTATACGCTAGGACACATTTCTCGAAATGTGGAACATTCTTTGTAACATTTGAGTAACATCAGATATATTTATTAATTTGAGTCTATTTGAATGCCAAAATATTTATTGCCAGCCCAGATTTTGAGCTGAAAGTTCATATATAGGGTGGACCATTATTAATAGGCCATAGTAGAGGGGTATATTCTTTGGGCCAGAATATGAGGATATAACTAATATACTTCAGTAAAATGTTGCTGTGGAAAAAGACATAGGGTGTCAAAATTTCGTCCAAAAAAAATGTATCATCAGATACAGGTCCAGGGGCGCCCTTTATGATCTAACGTGATGTAATACAAAAATTATTGCTTCTTAGAATAAAAAAAGATCCTCTAGCAAATTTGCCGAAGATCAATCAAGAGGCTGTTGAGTTATTGCAAAAAAATGAAAAAAAAAAAATTGAATTTTGACACCTGTATCATTTCCATAGCAACATTTTACCAAAGCATATTAGGTTATATCCTTATATTTTGGCCCAAAGAATCTACTCCTGCACTATGGCCTATTATTAACGGTCCCCCCTGTATAAGTTGAACTAGAAGCAGCCACCGATGTCGCTTATTTTTCTATTATTCTTGGTAATTTTTTTATAACAGTGTTTAAGGTTATTATGTGTATAAAACAAGAAAATTAAACCTAAATTAACCAAGGGCCCTGATAATATACCTGTCTTTATAGTAAAAGACTGTGCACACATTTTTGCTCGTCCACTTACAATAATTTTTAATTTATCCCTAAAATGTCAGATATTTCCTGATGTGTGGAAATATTTTCGTTAATGTACCGTGTACAAAAAAGGCAACAAAAATAACGCGGAGAACTATAGGCCAATAACAATCATTTGCAATTTTGCGAAAGTTTTTGAGTTTACCTTGAGTATGCCACTAACAAGACACGTGCAAGGTCAAATTGTAACAAACCAACATGAATTTGTACCTGGCAGATCCACTGAGACTAACCTCACCTGTGTCACGCAATACGTTTCTGAAAAGTTGGATAATATGATAATGGTTTATTGATGTTAAAACAGGTTGATATTATCTATACGGATTTTTCCAAGGCGTTTGATCGCCTGGATCATGGTATTCTGATACAAAAGCTTAGCAAATTCGGACTATCAGTGTCACTATTAGATTTAATTACCTCGTATTTTGGAAATAGGCGGCAGTATGTGGAATACTCAGGTTTCCCTCAAGGATCTGTACTGGGACCACTTTTCTTTAATATCTTTATTAATGACATTGTTACAAATATTGACGTTGAAAGTCTGTTATATGCGGACGATTTAAAAATCTATTGTGTAATTGAAACTGATGAAGATTGTGACAAGCTTCAAAATAACTTGAATATGATAAATGATTGGTGCCTACTAAATCAACTCCCTCTCAATGTATCCAAATGTAGCGCATTTACGTTTTGTAGAGCACGTAATTATATTAATTTTAATAATTTATTTTAATTTAAATAACCAGGAGTTACAAAGACCTAATACAATTAATGATCTGGGGGTGACCCTTGACAGAAGTCTAAGTTTCAATGAACATATAAATTTAGTCGTATCATCAGTTTTAAAAGCCTAGAATTTGTAATAAGGAACTGTAAGGGTTTTAATAATACGGACATTATGAAATTATTGTACTACTCCTTTGTGCAATTAGAATATTGCTCACTGGTATAATCCCCGGGCTATGCTACGTATATAAAAAGTATTGAAAACATTCAGCGTCGTTTTGTTAAGTATTTGTATTTTATTGAAGATTGCAATTATCCCACAACTGGTTATTCACAAAACCTCATGTAGATTTGATATGTCAAGTCTAGAAAATAGGAGACTAGCACACTCTGTAATATTTCTGCATAAAATTATTTACAATATGTCTGATTGCCCGTCTATTTTGGAGCAACTGTGTTTTCGTGTACTTCGTATAGGAAGCAGAAATCGTGAAACATTCTATCTTGCTACACCCCGAACAAATTTACTAAAATTTTCACCTATACATTTTATGTGCAAAAATTATAATTCGGTGCAAAATGAGCTTAATATATTTAATTGTAGGCCCGAGTCAATTAAAAGATTACTATGCGTATAACCCCATTTCCCTTATTGCCGTTTACATGTTTTTTAGAGTTATGTGATGTGTATATATATTTTAAGTCAGCTTTTTCTTAGTATGATATTCGTATTTTGTTTCTTCTGTGACGTACTGTCAATTTAGTGTATATAATACTTATATTGTCGGTGCTTACTAGTGTAACATTCCCACCCTTTAATTGGTTTTCTGTTGGGTGGTTGCATCTAAATAAATAAATAAATAAATAAATAAAAGCGGATGAAACAAGTTGGTGGATCAAAGAGGACGACGAATGTATAAAACTACGCAGTAGCAGCTATTAGTTATAATCGTCTCCATTTGTTTGATGCACATAAAAAAGTCTATAAAAGCCGGCCATAAAAATATATAACCCGGCACTACTATTGGTAACAAGAGTGCTACAGACCCGTATTTCAATTTTTTGCGTATTAGAATGAATTAAAGATCGTGTTTTCGATAGAAACTTAATGTCGTTTCTGGGAAATAAAAAAATCTTACTGTTTTGCGTCAAGATAGGAATATCTTGTTGGTGAACGCATTGTCCGCCCTTCGCGACATTAACAGATAAATTCAAAGTACAGCTCTGCAGGAGTGATTCGCGTAACTATATCACAAGATCTAAAAATGTTTATTAAATGAGGCCTCCTTCCTTTATTTATCTTAATCGTGCCAGGACATACATATTTTACATAAGATTAATGATGATTTATCTATTAAGTAATACATTGTAATTATTATTTAATAAAGTGTCAAAGAATAAAGCTTGCCCCGGTCTCCCTTGTATTAGTTCATTCGGTAGCTTTTTAGTTTTTTATGTGCCGTATAAATATGAAGTCAACTATAAATAAATATTCTAATAGTCTCGTTCAAATCAACGAAAACTTGTAAAAATGTAGATTTGTCAAATTTTTGATATGTGATGTAGAATGGCTCTGAAAAGCAGAGTACATGTCTTACTGACAATAGTGGCCGCTGCTAACGCCACCATATTTGGTTTTATGTGCAAAAACTTGCTCTCAAATTACTTTAGCATGCATCCACCACTAATATTAATCTATAAAAAAAACCGCTGCCTAAGGAATCACTACTTCCACATCTAGATTTTCCATCCAAATCTATTTAAAGGAAAACTTTTTGACTTTATTTACACTCTAGTATGTGGAAATAATTGGTCATAGAATTTTAATAATATTTGGGGCAGATGTCATAAAAAAATTGAGGCAATTACTCCTCACCTCCACCCCTTCAACGGAATTAACTCAATCAGACGTCATTACAGTACATACGTATACCAAATTCCAAGCGATAATCTCAATGTTATTTTATCAACTCCTCTATTAATGGAATAAAGGTGGTGGTGGGGGGGTTGAAAAATATTTTAAAGAAATCTGAGGCCTTGGCTTCTAGTATATGCACCAAAATTCAAGTTTCTGTACTCCTACCTGCTTGCTTTATTTATTTTCCCCTATTCACCCCTATTATATCCCCAACCCTTCAACGGAATAATCTCAAAATATAGTTTAATACTCCAGAGAAGTAAGGTAAAAAAAAAGCCCATCTGCGGATTGAGGCCGAACAAGCTGAATTTTTGCAGAGACCTTCGTTTTGATGTTCCAATGAAGCACAAAAAAATCTCATATGCCTACTCTTGTGCGTCTTAAGATATCGAAGGTCAAAGTTCATGATAATCCGTTTTTCGCGAAAACCTCGCTTACAGTGCATCTGACGTCGTAAGACCTATAACAAAACTTACGTAAAATAGTATTCTCTACAAAATTGTTCATATAATTTTTTTTCGTACGACCAACCGTTTTCGAGATATAGCATGATAAACGGGAGCGCGCATTCGTAATAGGTAATACTGTATTATACTGCAGAGCTATAACTATAAAAGCACTTTTCTTAATCTGTTAGACTAGAAAATTAAATCCCCATTATTACAACCGTTAAAATTTGTTTATTTATAAAAAAAATATATAATAAATGATTAATAACAAAAAATACATTCTTTTCCAGACCACGCCTTATGTTTCCTTGCCTTCCTCCTCATCTTCGTCGGGTTCCACTAAGCACCTCGATCAACACATTATCTTCGTCATACGCTTCCTCTATATCTGTTGGCTCTATGTCTGTTGGCAAAACCTCTTCAGGCTCAAGGTCACTGAAGTCTTCGATGTTTTGCAACTCTGTTGACGGGTTTAGGCAAGCCTGTCCGTGATACTGACCACAAACTTTGGAGCATGACAGTCCGACTTTTTTACAACCGCATATGAGATTTTTTTGTTCTTCATTAGAACATCAAAACGAAGGTCTCTGCAAAAATTCAGCTTGTTCAGCCTCATTCCGTAGAGGAAGTTTTATTTCTCTGGAATATAATTACAGATGTCGTTTTTAAATTTTAATTGAAAATCTCAATTTTATTTCAATAGTGGAGTGGTGGAGGGGTTGAAAAATATTATAAAAAGATCTGAGGCCTTGGTTTCTAGTATGAATACCAAATCGCAAATCTCTGTACGCTTACCAACTTGCTTTATTTATTTTCCCCTATTCACCCCTATTTAACCTCCAACCCTTCAACGGAACCATCTCAAAATATAATATAGTTCCAGGTGTTGTTATAATATATACGTGTTCCAAGTTTCAAGTGAATATCTCAATTTTATTTTATCAACCCCTTTAAATAGTGCAGTGGGGATGGTGGAGGTGGTGCGGGGGATGTAAAATATTCTAAAAAAATAATTAGCCTTGGATTCTAGTATATACACCAAATCTCAAATTATTGTACTATTGCCAGCTTGCTTTACTAATTTTTCCCAATTTACCCCTATTTACCGCCCCAACCCTTCACCGAATAAGTTCAAAAATCCAGTTGCAGATCTCGCTATAATACACACGTGTATAAAATTTCAAGTCAATACCTCAAACGGTTTCAGAGAAAACATGCGCACAAAGAAAAGTTTCAGACAGACCGATGGAGAAAATTTGTTTTCTCTCAAATTTAAAATGTCGACGTTTCATGACATTCTAAACCCATTTCACCAAAAAAAAATATTGAAATTTTTTTCCAATTACAATCACAATGCTCTAAAATGGTACAAATTGAGAAGTAAAACAAATATATGAAGTGGTCTTTTAAAATAGAGACTTGAGCTAATTAGGAATTAGTTTGAATATTATTATATTGAACAAATAGTATAGTTATAGTAACCAGTTTTCCTCAAAGTTGCAGCAACTTGCAAAGTACAAAGATTTAGAAATAACTCACCTCGTTCAAAAAAATTGTTTTCTCGTATGTTCGGCAAGACAATTCATTTCACAAGGGAAAATGTTAAATTTGTTAAAGTATTATTTTTTTACAAATAACGGCCGCCACTATTAGCACTAACACCCTCTGGCATCAGCTCTGATTATTACATTTTCTGCGAAATTCAAATTAAAATGTATAAGTATGTAATATGAATTTTGTCATTTATTGAAATCAGAGTTTCCTTTTCAATTCAAACAGGCGTTATAATAACTATATTTTGCAAGGCATTTGAACGTAAAAAACGTTTAATATTAAAAATAGATAAGTAAAAAAATACTTTTTAAAATAAAATAATTGGTGTATTTTTTTGGTTTCCTTTCAGAATAAGGGATATGTTTGCGTTTAAGATGCAACGAGCAGCCGTCCACCATACCCAGCATGTTCAATTTAAAATTTAATTTGTTTCATTTTTTAAACATCTTCAGTATTAATACACCGACCATGTTCCTGTCTATCGAAAAATTGACACCGTGTTCGTGCTCGTGACGTCGAATTTAAATCGATACCCCCTCATATTTTGGACTAATAAAAGTGACTGTGATTAAAGTTTGTTTTTTCAAAAATGGCCGCCATCTACACAAAATTTGAGAACTGCACTCAATGATTTTATTTTAATTAGAAATTAACTCGTTTGACCGGCCGCCCACGCTTTCCTCCCCCGGAGTGGACTTCTGGTTGCAGAGCTATGTATTTTTCAGATAGTAAGGAGGGCTTTTACGTAAAAATGTTCACTACACCTTATCATTTTTAATTTTGGTAGCCAGCCCTCCGTCTATAAGTACAACACTGAAAATATATAATTTCCTTTCATAGACAGTGAAGTAATAATTTTATTTCCAACTGTTCATGTGTGCATTAGTAGCCTGTAAATCAAATAAAGGAGAAATAATATTTTTTTATTTCATATTGTTGCCTGAGGTTAACACAAAAATAAAAAGGTAACATCACGTTTTATGTTAATTGACGCCACTACGAAACTTTTGTTAAATATAAAATAACAATAAAATTTTATTACAATGGCTTTATATGCGTTTTATTAACTTTTATAACATGACACAAAACTACCTATTTCATTATTTATATTCGTAATAATATTTCCATTAAGTGTATAAGAAAAAAGTTTTACTTTTTGTCACGCTTTTTATGGACTTAGTCAAGCAATAATCATTAGTATAGTCCAAGCATATTAATTCAATAAAAGGGGTATCTGCAGAAATAAATCTTTAAAAGTTGGCGTTACAAAAGATGGAGTTGGTTTAAGGTACCATATTTATTGTGAAGTACTTCTATACCCCCATCATTTTCGGGATAACAAAGTTGTTGACAATAATAGCAACAAATATAGATCAAAATTGGGTACTTTCATCGATATCTTGAAAACTGAGCGAGATAGGGTAAAATACTATACGTACCTTTTTGGTAGAGCATGAAATTCTTTAAAATAATGATTATAACAAAAATAACGGTACGGCTATTTTATACGGGCCGCCAAAGTCTCAAAATGTGGTTCGTCATAGTTTGATAGTAACGAATGTCTTTTGTTCAGTTGCAAACTAAAAAAGACAGTTTTCGACCTGTTTTTGTTTATATTATTGCTATATAAATTTAAAAAATTACTCTTTCTGGCTCTTAGAAATTATTTGAGATAAAAGGTACTCATACTATTTTTGTAGAACGAACGCTGATTTTTTTTATTTGATCGCAGTCATATACGGGGTGATTCATAGTGGATCGAGTATTAGAAGTATACGGGTAAACATATCATTTTGAAAATTTGGGGAGTTACTAAAGTTAGTGTGTCCATTCGTGTCAAAATATTTACAAGCATGTGGTATTTCCGGTTATACCGGAAGTCAATACCAACTTGCCTATTTTAAACGAAACACCTTATATATTTTCTACTTTTCGAAATGACAGTGAAATTCTGAGCCCAAGCATGTCGCAAGTCCTATACCTAAACCCAGCAGTCTCGGAAATATTTGACATTTTATAAAAAAATTGACAGGTTCAACGGTTTGCAAGAACCGTTACAACTTTTTTCGTGTAGGAGATTTTCATTTACTCCTTGGCGCGTAGACAGAATATAAGATGAGCTAGTCCCTGCAATAAAAATAAATTCCATAATAGTATACCAAGTGTTCTATTTTTCACGTTACATTTTATCAAATTCAAACCTCAAATACTTTTTTATTTCAATGGTTTATTTACATTAAATTATGTAAAATTAATTTCCCTTTATTCTAGTATAGGCATTATAGGGGTTAAAGTACAACAAATATTGGTGATTTTCTTAAATGTTCAAGAATTTTTAATAAAAATTGTCATCAGCTTAGCTATGATTAGAAAGAATCTTTAATGTCAGTCATTCTCTTATGTCAAAAAATGCTAGCACGTTTAAATTACACCCACGAAGAGTTTTTAGATTTGTTTATTATTTACTTATGGAGAATGTGATAAGGTTAAATCAAGAACACGTAACACATTTGCTACTCGATACTCACAAGAACAGAAACCATACACTGTAAAATGAACATTGAATAATTTTAAAATATTTGACACTGTCAAGGAAGGAATTCAACAATTAAAAGAAACAGATTTCCTAGCGAGAGAATTTTTGTGAATTTGTTTTAAAGTCATAAAAGTGACAATTATTTTTTGAGAAATATATGGACAGGTGGTGCTAATTTTCCCAAAAATGGACTTCTCAATAGACACCATAAGCCATAAAACAAAACAAACCCTTATCCCAAAAAAACGAGATAAACCCTTATGGTGGGATAATGAATGTGATGCGATAATCAGATCTAGAAAAGCAGCACTTAATACATATAAATCTTTAGCCAATGAGGAGAATTTTATAGAATGTAAAAAAATTATGGCTCAAGCCAAAAGACTTTTTAAAGAAAAAGCCAAAAAACATTGGGAAGGCTTCTGTAATAAACTTAATAAAGACATTCCTACTAGTCAAATATGGAGGCAAGTGAAGCGGATAAAAAATGGAAATACTAGTAAAGTTCTAATGGCAGAGGAATTAGCAGATAAAGTTTTAATTAATCTAACCCCACCTAGTGTAGATTATGATTTTGATTATGAACCCCCAGATAAACAATATGAGAATGATTTTCTGTCAAGAAAATTCTCTCTGCAAGAGCTAGATAGAGTAATTAAAAAACGTGCCAACACATCGCCTGGTCCTGATGATATTTCCTATCCCATGTTGCAAAATATGGGAATTCTTGCCAAATTATTTCTGTTGGATGTTTTTAACGAGATGTGGCTCAAATCTTATGTCCCAAATTGTTTAAAGAAGAGTAATATAATTCTTTTTCATAAATTTGGTAAAGATCCATCCCTATGCGAATCTTATAGACCTATTACCCTCATGTCGTGTCTCACTAAAACTTTTGAAAGGCTTGTCAAACTTAGGTTAGAATACTGGCTTCTAAACAACAATATGTTACCCCATAATCAATATGGTTTTAAACCTGGTTATGGAACCACAGATGCCACTGTTCATTTAGTAACAGATATACAGACATCTCTGACAGAGAATAAATGTACAGGCACTCTTTTCGTAGATATCAAGAACGCTTACGAAAATGTCAATCTATCAATTCTCTCCCATAAACTGCTATATCTGAAAATACCGTGGCACATCGTTAAAGCCATAATTAACTTATTCTCGTTCAGAGAAATTTCAGTTAAGTATAATAATAACACATTAGGTCCTAGAGTTACATCCCAAGGTATACCACAGGGGTCAGTTTTGAGTCCATTGTTATTTAATGTTTATACCCGCGATATTCATAACATCTGGTCAAACAATATCAGCTGTATTCAGTACGCCGATGACATAGTTATTTACTCCTCTGAACAAAATCGTCAAGAATGTATTCGAGCATTGAGTCATATCACTTATTGTTTGAAAGAGTGGTGTTTCATTAATGGATTCACCATATCTGCAAATAAATCATCTGTTATGTTTTTTATTCGTAAACGGATTAGCTTTCAGGATTCTATTATATTAAATGGAATGTCATTTCCCGTGTCCAAATATCTGGGAATTTTACTAGATTCCAAACTCCTATGGAAAAATCAAATAGAATATGTCGCTAATCGATGTGAAAAGGGTATTAATATTTTAAAACAAGTATGTAGCCTCTCTTGGGGTGCAAATCAGGAAATAGCTTTACTTTTCTATAGATCTTTCATTAGATCTATAATAGACTATGGTAGTATCCTATATGGTTCTGCCTGTAATACTCATTTAAAGAAAGTTGATAGAGTTCAGCTTAAGTCTATTAGAATATGCCTTGGTGTTATGAGATCATCTCCTAGTCAAGCTGTTTTAGTGGAAGCATTGGAACCTCCTCTATGGTGCCGAAGGGAATTGTTAGCATCAAAATATATTTTAAAAAATAAATCTAATGAGTTGCTTATGAAAAAATTGCACAATATTTTTGTTAAAAATTTAAGTGATCCCTATTGGGCGAAAAAAAATTCCCCGCCATTATGTACTGCATATGAGCACTGTAATGAGCTTAACCTTTTATCACATAATTATGCCAAAGAAAAAACTATTTTCGAAATTGAATATAATACTCTCTTTCTAAAACCAAATGTCCTTATACCAGTTTATCCAAAAGACGACGAGTTATCTGTCTACAACACTTACCATGAAAATCTCGCAAAATTCCCTAATAATGCTATTAAAATTTATACTGATGGCTCTAAAACAAGTGACAAACTAAGCGGAGCATTTTATGTCCCCTCCAAACAATATGAGTACGCTTTTAATTTAAATCCTAAACTTAGCATTTTTTCGGCAGAGGCCGCAGCTATTTTACATGCTATAAAATGGGCAATTTCTGAAGAGTTCACTCAAGTTGTTATATGCTCAGATTCGCAATCAGTTTTAGAAAAATTATGTAATTTTCCTGGTCTTAACTGTTTTTGTCCCAACTCGTTCATAGTAACAATTATGGAACAATTATCCATTGCTTCCCTAGGGAATATAAACTTCCATTTTATTTGGGTAAAAGCCCATGCTAATATACCTGGAAATAATAAAGTTGATTCGATCGCAAGGAACACTAATATCGGTACTACTGAAATGGACTTTACTACAGTCACCGCCGATTTTTATCCTGTTGTGAAAAAATACCTCTGGCATAAATGGAATCAATATTGGCAAGCATATGGTGTACAAACTAATACCTATTATTACAATATTCACCCAAATATTCCTACGTCACAATGGTATCATAATTGTCACCTTAGTAGAAAAACCATATCTACCATAAGTAGAATTAAACTTAATCATGGTAAATTTCCCGCTCACCTGTATAAAATTGGAGTAGGTGAAGATCCACATTGCCCCTGTGGCGCAATCGGTGATATTAATCATATTATATTTAATTGTCCATTAACAGAACCTAAAGCAAAACATTTTCTTAAATTCCTGCATGATAATGATTTTATTTCACCCATATGGTTACCATATTTTCTAAGTCTAAAAAATCCTGATTTAATGAAAAAACTTGTCTCTTTCTTTTTTGACGCCAACATTGACATTTAGGTATCTTACCCAAAACCCTTGTTTCATTCCCTTTGTTTATTAAGTCCTTCCAACCGTGGCCCACCTGTGTTTGTCTTATTAAATGCCCTGAAAGGCCCCTGGGCGAGAAGTGAGTCATCCTTGTTTGAATTCCTTACAAACCTTCCTTATAAATGAGTAGCGCAAGAGTTTTTTATTGTTGTTATTTTTTTTTATCTTATTTTATTGTTGAAAAATTTTTTTTTTACTTATAAAATTTGCTAGAGCTGTTATTTTAAGTAATTTTCTATTTTTAACAAATTTATAACACATATTTAGGTCTCGGTAACGGGTACCTTGGTATTTCTACATTTACGGTGTAATATTTTATATCCTCTAATTCGGTTTATTTTTGTCTCATAGTAGGTAGTTATATGTTCGTGGCCAAAACACTTTGCTTGTAAGGCCAATAATCGGCAAAAAAAAAAAAATAGACACAATTCCCATCATTTTAGTAATTCGAACCCTTATGTATTCAAAATTTTTTTTTTTGCATCGGGCTTAGAATGCCATGAAACGTGGAAATTTTAAATTTGAAGAAAGAAAAAAAAAATTATTTCATTTTAGTAGTAAAAATTTCTTCAAAAATATTGGTGAATAAATTTTTTTTTCCTGAAATAGGTTAAGCGTGTCATGAAACGTAGAAATTTTAAATTTGAGCAAAAAAAAATTTTTTCATCTTGGTAAAAATTTTTTCAAAAATGTTTGAAAAAAATTTTCAATTTTTTTTTTTTCTGAAATTGGTTAAGCGTGTCATGAAACGTAGAAATTTTAAATTTGAGTAAAAAAAAATTTTTTTCATCTTGGTAAAAATTTTTTCAAAAATGTTTGAAAAAAATTTTCAAAAATTTTTTTTTTCTGAAATAGGTTTAGCGCGTCATGAAACGTGGAAATTTTAAATTTGAGCAAAAAAAAATTTTTTTCACTATTTATTCCGTTTAGACGGTCCACCCTGTATATTTTTCAGTGAAAATTCTACCAGTTCTTCGCTGACAGTAGCGTCAACTACCTACCAAATTTGACTGCTCTCCGTCAATTAGTTTTTTAGTAAATGCACCAACAGACAGACAGACAGACAGACAGACAGACAGACAGACAGACAGACAGACAGACAGACAGAAGTAATTACATTTTGACACATGTCATGTGATCACCGGTTTGGCAGGACTGTAAAATATAGTTAACCGTGGTACCGAAAAGTGGGTCAAATTGTTAAGATCGAAAAATTTTATGAAGAAAAAGTGCATATAGAATACAAAAAAGACCCCATATACCAATTTTGAAGCAGATATGAGGAAAATAAAAAAGTGCAAATTTTACCTCTACCATTAATTATCATAAACTCTTGTGTCTATTTCACAAGTATTTGATTAGTTTCGACAAAAACTTTATGTATTTTAGTTGAATAAAGGTATTTGCATGTAAAAAAGAAACAAACCCCCAATATAGTATTTTTTAGAAATCTCAATAGTACAAATTTGTATATGTAGCCAACTTTACGACGGACAATGTAGGTATATAGGTTCGGGCACAAATGAAACTGATAACAAAAAATGAATTGTCCAATTCAGTCAATAACAATGAGTGATCAGAAAAAGAAATCAAAGACTAATATTGCTACAGTCCAGCAAGAGACACGGGAAGACATTTCTCGCCAGGAAAGGATAGGATCGTAGTATTAGTAGGGGAAACGATGTCAGTAAAAACAAAATATTTCATATAACAACAAAAAATCTTAAATTTCTATGAGGATAAATTTTTCTTTTAACCGTAATAAATAAAAATTCTGGTTGACAAAATAAATATTAAAAAAATTAACTATAATTTTAAAACAAATAAATTAAAAACGAAAGTATGAAAGTGTGCTACGATGTCACACTAGCGGTGCAGGGGAGGGGGATCAATCAGAACAATTTAAGGTAGAAATGTTTTTAAGGTGATGCATGCAGGGAAGGGTACCGCTGATTTAGGTGCCAACATTTTGAGCGGCAAGCAGCATACTTTTTATTTTACAATAAATACATACATACATACTTTTTTTTTCATATTTAGGATAGAATTGTGGTTTAAGTAGGGAGTAATATGATTTCTAAAGGGAATATTATACGCAAAGTGCATGCAAGCATTTTGAACTGTTTGTATCAGACGACATGTAGCGACACTAATAACGTTATTATATACTATGTCACCATAATCAAGGATTGAAAGTACGAGACTGCTGCTTAATCGATATTTGGCAATAGGTGACATGCAAGTTTTATATGGGTGTAAACCTTTTAAACGACTAAATGCCAATATTACATTATTGGAAATATGTGATTGAAAAGTAAGCGCATCATTCATGATTACACCTAGATTCTTTGCTTCACTTAATCTAGGTATCTCATCATTACTAATCTTAACAACAAAATCATTCATCAATGGCAAAACGAGTGGAATAATGGAGTCGCTAAACTAAAAGAAATTAAACCCAAAGTAAGTAAATGGAAAATAACACCTGTACTTCTAAGAAGGGAACATATTGTACTCACAAGGCTAAGAATAGGCCACACTAATTTAGCAAATATATACTTACTAGCAGGACATCAACAGCCAATATGTCAGCTATGTAATGTAACATTAACAGTCAAACACATAATACTAGAATGTCCAGAATATGATCACCATCGAAGACGATTAAAGATTCCAGATCAGCTAAAATTATGCCTCGGCCAGTCAACTGAGAGCCTGGAAAAAATAGTGAAATTCTTAAGAACTGTAAACTTATTCTCAAAGATTTAATGTAGATATTTATGATAAATACAACGGCATGTACAGAAACAATGAAACTCTCTTATTAATGAGATTACAATACGATGTTGATGCGGCTAATAACCAAGATCTCGATGCCGCGGAAAGATTAAAAAAAACAACAACAAAATCAGACAGTTTATCCCTGGAATATTTTGAACCTGCTATCAATAAAATAGATTTAAACGTATTAATTTTTAAGTTATGATCCAAAGAAAATTTTTGAATTTCTTGAAGATCTGTCATAATATTTTCTTGTTCAATTACTTGATTACTTGGGCAAACACCGAGAGTTAACTGGGAATCATCAGCATACTGCATGACACTAGAATATTGAATTTCACCATTTATGTCTGGGACGTATATTAAAAATAGCAAGGGTCCTAAAATGGACCCTTGGGGCACCCCTTGATATAGTGGTGCATATGTGGATTTGGTAATTTTATTGTCTATTGCTACAGCGACACATTGTTCCCTATTGGTTAAATAAGATTTAAAGAAACTAATGCAATCATTAGAAAACCCGAAATAATGCAACTTAGAGAGTAAAATAAGTGGATTCAATGTATCGAAGGCTTTACTAAAATCGAGTAGAACTAAACATGTTGCTTTATTGTTATCTGTGTTTTGACAGATGTCAGATTATTAGTTAAGTGGAAGTGCTATGATTTTTTCTAAAGCCCGATTGCGTTGAGGAAGTCGGATAACTTGCATTGAAGTAAGGGAAAATTTAGTTGTGAACGTGTCTTTCTAGAATTTTAGGAACTGCAGATAAGATACTAATAGGTCTAAGATCTTTTAATTCTAGAGAATTAGCTATTTTTGCGAAGGGTTTAACAATTGCCTTTTTCCAGCAGTTAGGAAATACGGCATCAAGAATGCAGCTATTTAAAATATTTATGAGATGGTCTATACAAAATGGCAAACAGAGTTTCAGATCTTTAATAGAGATCCCATCAGCGCCAACACTGCAAGTGTATTTATTTATTCCTTTTCGACTAAGTTTACAAGATGAATAATGTCTCTGGCGAAGACTCTTTTATGACACTCGCCTCTTAGAGATATTGTAGAGGTGTGAATTACTAATACACACATTTTGGAGTCAAGTGAGTTATAATACCAGATAAGATACCCGTTTTCACTTTGCGCCGTTTTCATAATTTAACGTTCAATTAAACAATGCTAATGCCCCAAACAATTAAATTATAGATTAGCACCTACATTAATTAAGCTTATAACTTTGTCGATGAACTTTTTATTACAAAAGCTTCGCTCCGTTCCTTGGCTGCTACTTTGGGTAGGGTGCTTTATAATTTATATTAAATAACAAATGACCTTTAATGGGCGGTTACAAAACACTATTACTCTCTGCTCCCTCGCAGTTAGCTAAATGGCGGCCAGAAATAATTTAGTATATTACAAAAACAGTAATTGTGGACGAGTTTTTTACTGTGTTATACCATGCAACACCGATTGATTTAATAGACCAAGCATGTTAGGTATTTGTGTATGACATTAGTCTTTACAAGTCGCCATAATAGAAAAAAATGTATTCAACTATCATCTATATTGTGTGATATGACAACGTACAATAATAACAAATATAGGTGAACATAATACTCTTTCCTCAATATCTTCAAAATTAAACGAGTAAGGCGGGTAAGATACGTGTACATTATTGCCAGAACATAAAATTCTTTAAAATAATGGTTATAACAAAAGTAATGGTACAGATTATGGTTAACTATGTACGGGTCGCCAAAGTCTCATAATAGGTTTCGACATTTCTAGGCAATTTAAATTTAAAGTGAAACGAAGAATCTGAGAAAAGTCGTGTCATCTGTGGACTATAAAAAACATGATTCATGATACAACAAATTCTCTAGACCTTCGTTTATATTGATGCTAAGTAAATAAAAACAAATTACTTTTTCAGTTGTCACAGTTCCTTGCGGTTTTCAGGTCTTAGACACTATCCGAGACAATTTTTGTGACGTGGATCTTATTTGTCATGAAATTTTCGACGACAAAAAGATTTGTAATTGTTTTTCTAGATCGAAGTCTGAATTTTTTATTTAAGCTCGAAGTCGTGATATACTGCAGCTGAGATAAGAAATGTGCATTTTGCTGACAAGAACAGTTTTGCATGATAATTATAATAGGTACACTGTGTACATTTCTAAATCATATTGAATGGATTTTTAACGTTCTTTATTACTTTAAATAAATCGTAAAAAAATTTTCAGTTTTTTTTTCTTTTCTTGAAATAGGTTTAGAATGTCATAAAATGTCGAGATTTTAAATTAGAGCGAAATGTCCATAAAAATCTGAGTTCAAGCATGTAGCACATCCTATACCTAAACCCAGCAGTTTTGGAGACATTTGACATTTTATAAGAAATTTGACAGGTGCAACGGTTTACAAGAACCGTTATAGTTTTCTTCGTATAGGAGATCCTAATTTGCTCCTTGGCACGTAAAAAGAACAGCTAATCTAACATAAAAAGATCAAGTAGAACTCTCTACTAAGTTAGACTTCTTAAGTTCGCTGGTAGAAAGGAAACGCCTAATATCGACAACACCGGAATTTATACGCAACTGAAGAAGGAAGGAGGAAAACATGGTGCATGGTAGGCTGACACTCCTTCAACTACATCGATTGCTCTCGCATGGAAACACACTTTCACAAGAGCACTTAACCAATTTCAGAATATCCGGCGGTGCAACTTCAATATTCTCAGGCAAAGTTGTGGGTAGCAGACATCTCGAGTTTGGATTCTTGTAGAACCCGTGGAGCAGTGGATCCAAATCTGCTGAGTTCCATTGCATTTTTCCGAATGCAGGTTTGTAAGTGAGCTCGCTTAGGGTTTTCTTTAAACGCTGGATTTGTTGATGGCAGTAAGCACAGTTTTGGTAGTTATGATTTCACACTTCCAACTTTGTCAGCCCACAGTTTGAAACGAGCCTCTGAAGTTGTGTTATACTTACTTGCTCAGTAACATGCAGCCATAAACTCCAATGCGGGCGACTTCATGTCAGACAGATCAGTATGTAGGTATCCAACCTATGACAAGGAGTGTCCTCTTTTCAAAACATTAATGGCTTTATTATTCCCAATGCTATAGCACATGGCAGTGGTATCACATCCAGTGATAGTATGAAGTGCTAGCACATCAGGTATTATTTTCTCGTGTTTAATAGCAGATGTTCTAATGTCAATTAGTGTACGACTCTGGCCAGGCGATTCCATCAGAATTGTTGCAGATATCTTCTTAAGGTTGTAGAAGTACAAAAGAAGCAGGAAAACATCTGTGTCATCTGATATGACGACAGGCTGCTTGTCTGCACCATCAGCCGCCAGGATAGCTTGCCGTACAAGAATCGTATCTGCTTCTTTGTGAGTATTTCTTAGGTCGTGCCTTCGTGTTACTTCTGCACGATAAATGTCGTAAGGTTCTTGTAGCCTGTATTTACTAGTCTTGCTTTTTTTAAACGACTCGTCACCAACAATGCTATTGCAAATCAGTTCAGTCAATTGCTTCTTATATTCACTTGAGCTCAAAATATGTCTCCGTGTAGACAGAGGTGTTGTATATGTCACTACGCGAACTTTGGCTACTCCTGTAGATCTACCTGATCGTATGCAGTCTTTACTATTATACTCCTTGTACCGCTCAAAAACAAGGTGCACATTTCCATGCTGTAAATGTAAGCTTATTGATGTTTTGAGTGTTTTATGAAGTACTCTACAGTCCCTTGTTCTAGCTACTGTATAGTGCAGACCCATCAATAAAGATAGATGTGTTCTTAACACCTATGAGTCAATTGGTCAATGAATAGCCTTAGTTTGTTTCTTATTCCTTCTCTGTCTTCACCATCTGAAGCGATTCTAGACTGCATTTCTTTTTTGTGCGTGTCTTGTACCACATCATTTCTCTTCACTTAACTTCTTCATATCCTCTTTTTTTTATAGTCGACAAATTGAATATATCGAGTTGCCCAAGAGTGAAAGAATGTATTCATCAATTTTCTTGCAGCTCAATATGCCCTAGTACTAATTCAGAAATAAACAAAACTTAATACAATAATTTTGGGTTTACATAAAATATACATTTTGGCAACCGGACTTAGTACATATTATAAATTGTATCCCTCACATTCATCTTCCTTAGTATCATTTTTCTTTCCGGGTCCATATTTTGCCACAGTAGTATTTGACGCATTCTGGTCCCCACAGGCTTATTTACAAATCCGTTATACCATCTGCATACAAATACCCAATACATTAGGAGTACGCTGAAAGAATTTTTACTTTACAAATATCTGCCATTTAATTTCGCAATTCACCCCATGGACAGCTTGCAGAGGTCCATTGCTCCATTGCGTTGATTGAAGTACTCCATTTGGCTAATGAATTCAGTCTTTTGCATTTTGAGGTTAGTTTTTTTATAAACAGTAAACAATTTACATATTTACAGGTAACTTAAAACACCACAGTAAAAAAATACTACAATCTTATACAATAACGAGAGGAAATAGAAAATCATTGAATTTGACAAATCCGACATCTGCACGCTACTGAACTGACAAACTGCTGAACGTTGGTTGCGGCTACAACAAGGAGTTGTATTATTCATCTCTAGAACGCATCGTTACGCTTGGAACTTGTGTCCTAGCGCCACCAGTCGTGACTTTGTGTTATTTACATTGTACTGCGCTAGTATTTAAGCTGATTGAAAAATCTCATGTCTTTGATAAGTACATAAATTGATGACGGGAATGACAACATTTCTGATTTGGACTATACTTCTTTTACACTAATTATAATTTAAAATCGTTCTTTACATCCCACACTATGAAGTTTGTTCCATGTTCCAATTATTATTCACAAAGTTCAACAATAAAGGAAAAATAAACACTTTGAACATTTAGCTCAGGTATATTTTGTGTTAAATTTTACCACCATATGCCTTATAAGAAAAGTCATTATTCTGTGTAAATTAGTGACTGAATGTTTTTCATGGAAACAATTTCCAATCCTCCCGTCTTCATCGATTTTCTGCCGTCTCTGTGTTTTTGCCAACATTCAAGATACCTATCTCAAACCCTTCTAATGTACATGCCATCGTAATAGACCATAATAGACTATATTAATCGACCTGAAATTTAATTAATTTAAGTTAATCATTGTGTAAGACATATTCTCGGAACAATATTAAGTGCAGTTTAATTTTTTACCAAAATTATATCAGACATTAACATGGTGGCTAATGAAAAGTTTAAAAATTATGTTAAAGCCAGTTGGTTAAGAAGAGAATGCTTTCTGATAATTTAAAGGACGGCATTTAAATGAATTGGCATTCTACATATTTTTTTTCCTACTACACTTGAAGGCCTAGACAGTAATGAATTTGCTACTACACTATTTTGCACATTTTTATCACATTAATCAATGTCAAACTCGATGTCAACGTGTAAAAAAACTTATTTGAAAGTAAAGGTGATCTTTATAGATTCTTGGGTACTGAATTCAGGAAAAATAATGAAATAATTCCATCACCCTCAGTTTTTTTGCAAATTTCATAATTAATCATGAAGCAGCTCAATTTGTTTCGTCGTTTACTGGGTCTGCTTCTCTGGAAATACATCTTTATGTGAGATAAGTGATGAAGTTAAATAAAATAGTAGTAACTACCAAAAAATTTCAGCAAAGTTTCTGGAGGTAAAAGCCTAATATTAAAAATATGTTTTATATATTTAATTAGTTTTCTTGTGAAATATTCTGTCCAAATATCACTCCGGTTTTTAAATGTTGTCTATAATGTTTTACTAAGCTCAATTGCCAAAGAGTAATATAATTCATATAAATTTACAATGTATTATCATATTATCAAAGATTAAATTCCTCGAGCTATAGCGCTCGTGATTTAAACAGATAATAAATACTCTTTATATTATGATGCAATTATACACTCTAGTAATATTGCATATAAAACCGTCCCTGGTATGTGCTTTTTACCCACAGCTATATATGATGTTTATTTTCAATTAACAATTAAAATTATATGTTCTTTACTTTGAAATTTGAAATACATTTTATCTGGAAACTTTTGTGATGCTAAAATTCCATAACATAAATAATAAATGTATTTTGAAAGGCAAGTAGTCCACTACCACAACACAAACATAACAGTTTCTGAATTTTCATGAACTGCATATGATGGATGCAAATAAGAGTAAATAGAATGTGGTTGTCAATAAAATATATTTATATTTTCCCGATATGGATTCGAAGTTTATTTAACATCCTCCAGATGTATTGTTTGTATTGCGTTCTTTAGAAATAAAACTAGCGACTGGTATAAAAGACGTGTACATTTTCAATTTGAAACTGAGCTATTTTATACATGTTCCATTGTCCGGCAATGTTTAAATTAAACCAGCTGAAGTACGATTATATGATCAATACGTACTACAAATACTTGTAACTCTTAATGACCACAAATGAATTTACTTTAAATTACTTGTTAAAGTAGAATGAAATAAATCATTTATAATATACTCCCTGTAAAAATGTTAAGTCAAGATTTGATATTTTTCTCAATCATTATAATAGGTGTCCAACAGATATTATGCTAATGATTTAAAAAAAAGTTTATTAATTGTCTTTAAATAATGTATTATTAAATCATTAGTTATTTTTTTCAAAGTATTGTTTGCAAAGTATACACCCGTAAATACATACCTAATTTCGCTAAGAAAGTCGTCCTCACAATTCGATTGTTTTTTCACAAGTTGCCTTCACAGAGAAAAATGCATGTAATACTTTATCTTCCAAAAAACATTACACGTAAAAATTTGACAGGCTTTTCCCTCCAAAAATATTGACACTAAAATAAGACTTATTCAATAGTGCTCTATTGTTACAGCCGAAGCGACAGCCACCTATTAATAAGCCTTCAACTTTATGCTTACCTCGAAATTTCGGAAAACTGTTATCATCTCTGGTTCATTATCAGTTCTAAAGGCATTAAAAAACACCACTACCGTTAGAATTAATAATTATCCCCTTATTGTACCTATAGGTACATTAAAAACTTAGTTCAAAATGTCTTTGATGAAGAAAAAGAGATACATTTTGTATGGGTGAAGGGACATATAGGATTAAAACAACGAACATGTTTATTATCTAACGAAGGACAGTTTAGACTAGAAATTAATTCCAATTATGAATTACAGTTCAAGGATGCAACAAATATACGTAGATCTAAGCTGAGGAATAATTGGGACTATATCTGGAAAGAATCAGTCTTCATTAAACCAAGATATTCATTCATCCATTCTGAATTGCCATATGAATTTTGATATGAAAAATATAATAATGTTAATATCTACAGTTTGGGAATTGTAGAAAGGCTTCGAGTGACATCGAGAAAATAACCAGGAATATGAGGAAAATCCCAACAATGGGCGGAATTCATCATCCGAAGGCAGATGTACACAGGTTATACATCAAGGGAAAGAACGGGAGCCGTGGATTAATAGAGTTGGAATCTGCTTATAACTCGACTCTATCGTAGGCCCGAGTGCGTATATTCGACAGGAGGACAAATTTACACGACTAGTTAAAGAGCCATGATCAGGAGCAAAAATTGTACTCTATTTAGAAAAGAGCACGTAAAGTACAAGAAAAATATCTTTGTTTAAAAAAAATTATATATAATTTTGTTAGCCTTTTATTCTTTACTTATTTTACAGACAGGCAGATAAAAAAACCCCTTTCATTTGACACATATATCAAGGGGACTGTGAAGAAAGAGGCAATCCGCCATCCCGGGGCGTCCACCATATTGGACATACAATGCCGCTATATAATGTATTGTATTCGTCAAACCCTTTCATTTGATACTCATAATGATAATAATAATAATAATAATAATACTTATTGGTGTTAATATGCAAAGCAGTATTTACACAGGTCAGGAAAACACTTTATAGAATGCCATTGTAAACAAATACATATAAGATAAATTTATAATATTACAATCATTAAAATGGGGGTTACAATTATTAAAAATGATTAAAACCTGACAAAAAGTACCCCTCAAATGTATAAAAAGCATTGGCTGTCAGAAACGATCTCACACTTTTCTTAAACAAGTTACATTCTAGCTCTCTAATATGTATGGGTAAAGCAATAAAAAAACCTAATGGCATAGTAATTGGTTCCAGAACGAGATTTTGATAGACGAAAAAAAATTGTACATATATTTCTACTATTTCTCGTGGGCTATTTATGAACGTCGCTATGAGGAGAATGCTTTACAGGATTTTGCTTGATGTATAGCAGACATTAAAGTATATATGTGTAGGGACAAGTTAAAATAGCTAGCTTTTTATAAGCACCCCTACCGTCGTCTTTATATTTCAGACCGAATACAATTCGTATGGCTCTCCTCTTCAATGCAAATACTCTAACACAATGGTTGAATTGGCCTCAGACAATAATAGCATAGGATAAAGATGAATGAATTCGACCATGATAAGATGTGATAGATACTTTTTGGGATATCGCAATATTTCTAAGAAGATATATTTTAGTCGAAATTTTCTTGCAGATATAATTTACGTGTTACTCCCACGATAGTTTGGTGTCTAGATAGACCCCAAGGAATTTAATACTATCTTTATTGTCTTTTATTGCAACATCTCTTAAACTAAAAACCATTGTTTCGGTTTTAGACTGATTTAACCTCAGTCGGTTTACCACGAACCAATCCTGAACTTTCGACTGTGTGTCAATCATCTTAGGGTACAAAGTTTTTATATTTTTATGTGAATTTATTCTGATGGGATCATCAGCAAACAAATCGAATATTGAGGAAGATATGTTACTTAAGTCAATAATGTAAATAAGAAATAATATAGGACCAAGTATGAATCCTTGCGGCACTCCATGATTCATTTCTAGCAAGGCAGAATTTATATTTTGATAAGCCACATATTGGTAGCGTTTGGTAAAGTAACATCGTATTAAATTTATGCTACTTATGTCGAAATTACAAAAGATTAATTTGCTTATTAAAACGTCATGTGACACAGTCCAAAGCCTTATCAAGGGGGGTTGTGAAGAGAAAGGTAATCCGCCATCTTGAGACTTCCGCCATATTGAATTTAAAACGATATTAAATATAGCACATTGCATTGTCACCAGTCCTACATAAGTATGCAAAATTTCAAAGCTTTAGCTTAATTAGAAATAGTTGAAATTTTATTTGCAAGTTATGTAGTAGGCAGACAGACAGACAGACTACAAAGTAAATTAAATAAAAGTTTTTAATATATGATGGAATTTGTTAATCATCAGACCATGCTGAGTATTGTTCCTCAGTGTGGTTGCCAGTCAAACCACAATATTTCTCTACAAAAGAATCAGATTCAACACTAATTTTTGAGACATATAAACTTCATATTAAATAATTGTCTTGTTGATTATTCTGATCCTGAATCTGTTAAGCTCCTTTCCTATGTGCTGCAAACATAAGGTTTTACTTCACTAATTAAGGTAATTAATTTTAAATGTAACTGCCTGGAACTATGTCGAACTACTTTTTGCGTTCCTCTACGTAATGCAAGACAAATTACTACTTATAATCTGTGTACCCTTCCTCAGAACAAATTCTATAACTCCTGTTTAATTCGTATACTTCATGCAGAAAACTACAAATTTACGTTTCCTGCAGGTATGTTCAGTGTAAATATTAAAGCTTCTAAATGCGAATGTATAAAATTAAAACAAACTAGCCATTTTATAATAACAATAATTAATTCTTGTTGTGTACATAATGTCCAATAAAATATCTATTTTAATGGTAGGTCCGTCATTGTCATGGTTTTATTATCACCCCTCTTTTTATAATTACTCATTGTTAATCGTATTAATGGGTTCGCCCATGTATATAAATAAATAGAAAACGAACTTATCCTTGATCTCTATTTAATTTACAGCAATACTAAAAAATGAAAATGTGGTTGGTCTAGACAGTTGCTAAAGCATGAAAATAATATACAGAAATAATTTCAAAGAAATATATTTAATTTTAATAATTACAAATTGTTGACATGAACATGTTCTCATTAGGTTTCAGTATTTGATACAGAAAAGATGGCTTCATTTAAAAGAAAAACACATCACACAAGATAGACAATCCCCAAGGTCAAAGCCAAAATAGAGTTCACATTCAAAAAAACGCAAGCATTTATTACCCACCAGCTGCCACTGAGCACGGAACCGAGCTCAGTACACGATAGTGGTGTGAATAAGCGTACTCGCTAGGCAAAAACCTTGTTTTAATTTATATAATAAAGAACATTTTTCGCATCAAGCATACGTACCGGAGCGAGCCAGACATTCATGGTGCAAGGCTCCGTGGCAATTAAGGGACTGGACAATACCATTTCAGATAATAACAGTTAACACTCTAACTGCCGGACGATTTAAAGCGATTTGCTAATTCCGACCAAATTGGTATCTATATGTAATCTACATGAAAACTACTTATTTTACCTGTGCGTCAATACGACGTACACGGCGTTAAGTGCAGAGACCATGTGCGCCGATATGACGCACATGGCAGTTAAAGTGTTAAATGGTAAAAAAAAGTTTCATCGCAGTAGAGCGAGATAAGATGTTTATAATACTAACGTGGTAAATAAAGACAACTTAAGATTATTAATACAATAAGCTAAAAGCGCCATTGCAAAATATCTATAAAAATATCATTGACGGCTAGGGAAGAATTGCAAATCAATAAAACTACTTCTTCAAATTGTGCCGCACAATTTTGATTGATTGATTGATTTGCTGGCGGAAGGTGGGCATTGCTGCTGATTCTGGGCACCCAGTCTGGTGGTTCGTTCCAACACGCAGCCCGCAAGAATCGATGTTATGGGGTTGCCGGCCATCGCAGGAACGCCAAAATTATCGGATTGTAAAATAATGTAAACAAATTATATAATCTTTTGAATCACGCTTATTTCTTAAAATTCACCCTTTTCCACTCCCATTGAAAAATGGCCGTACATCGGTCAATTGTTGCTGTAGGATTAATTTAAGAACGCCAAATTAAAGATAATTTTGTCAGAAACAACTTTTATTTCAACAATGTTTTTGTAAATGCCATATTTCCCGACAAAATAGAGAAAAATCGATTTTTTAATTAGGTTCCCGCGGATCCGTAAAACTCCTAAAATGTTTCGTAAACTTTGGCCTACTTTGAACCTATATCCAAAGTTTTAGGTCGGCACAATTTGTTTTCGAATTAAAGTAAAGTTTTTCTGTACGATTTCTATAATTAAAAATGATTTTCTATGATTAAAAATGATTTTTTTTCAGCGAAGAGATGTCGCGAAGAGCTGTCGCTGTCGAAGAGCTGTCGCGCTAAGCGAAAATATGGTACACTACCAGTGGGATTGTAACAATCGGTCAAAAACTAAATCTATTAGCCCTCTTGTGGCTACATATATGTACCAAAAGTAATAATCCTTTTGTTGTATAATACTCAAGGAAATAAAAATGTCTGGAATAACAGCATGTAGACTTTGTGCTGAAATGATCCAATCCTAATTGCTTCAAGTACACTGGGGATTTTATTTTATAGAATAAACAGGAACAGATCCTAACATTTTTATTCATGACAGACGTCTAAAGATAATAACGAACATGTTCTAGTTATAAATTTTAATAACTGAAGTTTTAAAATTCTAAAATGTAAATCATAAAACACGTAAAGAACTACAAAATATATTCGCATGAGAATTTAATATACTGCTGACACTCTAGAAGTGATTTAATTTTAAAAGCCGTCACGCTGGTACCCTCTACAAAGGCGCACAGAAAAGTAAGGAAAATCATGTATATTTTTCAGAGGTTTAAAATAAATCTATTTCCATTTCTTGTGCCTTATTACGCATTTTTTAACTTTATTGTAGTTGGAGTTTTTTTCCTTTGTTATAAAAAAGTTCTGTAAACATGAAAGTTGGTTAGCATAATTTATTATCGAGGGAGACACCGATTTTCTTTGTCAAATTATTGATATTCCGCTCCAAACTTTCGAACGAAAATACGTTTTTCTGTATACAGGGTAATTCAAAATTACGTTCCGAAACGATACATAGATAAAGCATGAAAAGCAGAGATCCGTATATTTTTCTGATTTATAATGTCATATGAGCTTTAAGGAAGAACTTTTCAGTCTCCTTAGGTTGAAACATGTGTTACAAGAAATTTACTATGCTTCAACCTTCCCAATTTTGTTAGTTATTATATCAGCGCCACTTACGCGCTATCACGCCTAAAAAAATGGAAACAAAGGACACCGTACAAATCTTATGAAAATTGGCCACGATGCTTCATATTAAGTACTATAAACCCGCCGCCACCCCATTACGCGTTAAGTCTTACTATTTTCACGTTGCGGGAGAGATTTTTTTACGGGTTAAAAATGCATATAACTCTTCAGGGATTGAATATTTTTTGTAGAATTTTTTGTGGTTGATGGAAAAACTTGTTAGCTTTCATTTGCACCTAACCTCGTGTTCAAAAAGTTGTTAATAAACAAATTAGAGCCTCTCACGCAATATCACTTTTATTTCCGGTTCCGGTCATTCGATCAAGTTCTTTCTGGTCTCAAAATTTTCATTTTTTCAAGCACTTTCATATGCACAAAACCCAATTTCGACACGATTATTCAGAGCCGAGATATTCCATTTGTTAATTTGCAAAATTAATTTAAACTTTAAATAAACAAAAGCAAAAAGTTGCATTTGTGGAGATTTCTATGGGGGGTTATGTTGTTTTTATATCCTGTTTTACAGATCTTGTTTTTACAATTGTTATATTACGAACTCACCTAACTTGTCAAAACACTTTTGTGTAATTAAGGCCAATAAAATCTATCTATCTCTCTGTCTATCTATCTATCTATCTATCTATCTATCTATCTATCTATCTATCAATGCCCGACATCAATATTTATCGTTTAAAGTTGGTGTGAAGTCGGTCAAACTTTCGAAAGAAAAGTTATTTGCTAATTAACAAATTATGCCAATTGTGTAAGCAATCAAAAAGCATTGATGATATCGGGTCAAAAAACATATGATATATTCTTTGGTATAGAAGGCATGTATTTAAAAAAAGAACAACATTCTGACCTCATTAGTTTCGGAGTTATCAATTTGTTATTAGGAAATTTATTTTGGCTATAACAAATGAAAGGGTTGACAAAATGAGTTGTGTCTGGTGCCAGATGACGCGTATTGAAAGTACCTCTGGATTGAATCAAGATATTTTCGGATCCGTCAAACCGTTTTCATTTTATTGGATAAAAACGAAGACAAATTTCTTTAAACAATTATTTGACGATGAATCTCGCGGTTTAGGAAAATTTTTCATAAGAAAATCTTGTTTAGCGGAATCCATTGCTATCTTAAATGGTATACAAAATTTGTAAAATCATCTCTTTTTTACCCTAGGCAGACTCGCCTATGGTGAATGAGATTCAATTCGAATTAGAAACCTCCTTCTTTTAAGATTTTTTTAACGTTCGTTGGAAAGATCACTTTACGAAGAAAATTACACTAAAAAAAATCAATGCGATATTGTTATGAATTACACCCCCTTGAAAAAGGAGATGGTACGCCTATGCCTCTGATGGTGACTGGAAAGGCTCTAGAAAGAGCCAAGGACTTTTCTAGATTATGGTTGGAGAAGATTCTGGATTGATCTAGAGCTAATTTCGGAGTATATAAGGCGCGATTACAAGCGCGGAAGGGGAAGTTTTATGAAGAAAGCAGTTTATAAAAGTGAACAAGTAGAAAAGTGAAAAGTTAGGTTAGATAAATAGTAAATAAAGTGAATTTGAAGTATTGTAGTCAGTAAATAGTTAAATAAAGTGTTAGTAGTGTTTAATCTCTTGTTAAAATTATTTAGAACTCACGGATTCATACAGGGTGTTTCCAAAAAGGTGGAAATCCGTAACATTTTGGTGTCAGAAGTGGGATTTTGACAAGAGGATTTTTCGGGAGTGTTGAGAAGACTGGGACAGTATTCTCGGAGTTAGTGCTAACACAGGAAGGACTAATTTACTGGACATTGTTCGAGATTTATTTTCGAACAGGAAAAATAGTGTTTAAGTGCATTTTTGAGACATTTTTGGAACATTTTGTTGGACATTAGAGGTTAAGTGACAAAGACTCTAGATAAGACTTTTTCGTGCCGTTTTGAGGGTTCTGGACAGTCCCATTACCGATAGTGACGTAATTATATTAAACTTATTTGATTTCAACGTAATTGTATGCCGGTAACAACCAGAAGCATGGCATCCGAACAACAAATGCAGGACTTTATGGCCCAAATGCAAAAGATGATGATGGATCAGGAAAGAAAGCGCCAGGAAGAGAAAGAAACAGAACAAAAACGCCTACAGGAAAAAGAAGAACAAGAACAAAAACGTCAAGAAGAATTAAGAAAAATGTTTGAGGATCAAGAGAGAAGACGTCAAGAGGAAAAACAAGAAGAGGAGAAACGACGTCGAGAGGAAAAACAAGAAGAGGAGAAACGCCGTCGAGAGGAAAAACAAGAAGAGGAGAAACGCCGTCAAAAGGAAAATGACGACTTAAGAAAAGCTATAGAGACACAACAGAATGCCTTGTTTACAGTCGTTGAAGAAATAAAAAATGAGATTAAGGAAGATATGGGTAGCGTAAAGACGAAAGTTAATGAGGTCGAAGTAAAAATGGACAAAGTCGAGGAAAAAGTAGACAAGGTTGAAGAGAAAATGCATCAGGTAGAAGGAGAAATAGACCAACTTAAACAACAGTTGAGGACAAGAGGAAACCAGCAAGTGGTGTCATCAGGCCAGCAATTAAAAATTCCCTCCTTTGATGGTCAAAATTCCTGGATGACTTACAAGACACAGTTTGAGGCAGCAGCGAGTGCTAACAACTGGAATGACGAAGAGAAGGCTAAGGCATTAATCGTGGCTTTAAGAGGCCAAGCGTTGGAGTTGCTCCAGACAATTCCGGCAGACCAACAACGGAATTTTAGAGTTTTAGAAGCTGCCTTAGATCTACGATATGGAGATCAACACCTTGCTCAAATATACCAGACCCAGCTGAAAGTGCGCGTTCAGAAAGCTGGAGAGAGTCTGCAAGAATTTGAAGCTGCGGTGGAAAGACTGGCACACTTAGCATACCCTAATGCGCCAAAAGAATTTAAAGAGCAATTGGCAGTGGGGGCATTCCTAGATGGGATAAGGGACGAGGAAATCAGACGAGTCCTCAGGCTATCCCGACATAAAAGTAGTAGTGAAGCCTTGGTGCATGCACTAGAGGTAGAAGCCGTCTATAGGGATACTCCAAAGTCAAGAGTACGGGCTATGACGCTGGAAGAATCGCAGTCAGAAAAGGAGAACCAGAACCCTATGTTGGCCGATATACATAAAATGTTCAGTCAATTACTGGCTAAATTCAATCCTCCAAGAAGACAGGAAAACCAACAAAATAGAGGAAAGCCAAGTGGGGGTATTAAATGCTACAACTGCGGCAAGATAGGACATATCAAACGAGACTGCCGACAGCGGAACTCGAGGAAAGTGAATGTTGGAAACAGGGCAGAGACACAGAATAAACAAAGTAGTGGAAGGCCAAGTGGACGGCGTATGAAATGCTACAGGTGCGGGGAACTAGGACATATCCAGCTTGAATGTCCACAGAGGAGCTTGGAGAGAGTGAAGGCCGGAGATGCTGTGAAGCCAAGGGGAAAACCAGAGGAAGCCGGTACCAGAGAGGCTGTGACAGATAACGAACGTGGTGCCCCTAGGGAAGTGAAGATTTCCCAGCTTCGGAGCATTACAGAAAGGCCACCACTACAAGGATATGACGATAAAACGATACCTGAGAGAAATGCAAACATTTCATCCGGAAGAAGGTACAAGGAAGGTTGCAAGCACAACCACTGGGAGAAACTGCAGGTCACGGGAGCAGTCAACACTGTCAAGGTGGAGGTGCCTGATGATAAGGCAGATGAAGCGCTCAGACAGGAACAATTGGAAATTGGGCCTATATTGAGAGCCAAAGAAAGGGGAACTCGTCCAAAATGGAAGGATGTTTCGGGCAAAAGAGTGGGGCTGAAGGCACTATGGGCGCAGTGGGACTCACTGAAAGTCATGAACGGGCTGTTGCGGAGAGCATGGGAAAGCCCGGATGGAAAACAGCTGGTTATGCGTCTAGTGATTCCCAGGTGTCGAGTTGCGAAGGTGCTTCAGGAAGTGCACGAAGGAACATCCGATGGACACTTCGGTGTTAACAAGACCCTGAAGAAAATACGAGAACGATTTTATTGGATAAGAAGTCGTCAGGATGTGGAGGCTTGGTGTCGCAAATGCAAGATTTGTGCAGCCAGTAAGGGACCACAGACAGGAAGTAAGGGTGAAAACAAGCAGTTCAACGCCGGAGCTCCTTTCAAGAGGTTGGCTAACGATATAGCGGAACCATCACCAGCCAGTGACCGAATGAAGGCTCGATATGACTGGAAGGGTAATTCAAAGGAGGTCATCAAGGTGGGAGAGCTAGTTTGGCTGTACAACCCCCAGCGGAGGAAAGGAAGGTCACCGAAATCACCTTGGGATGGACCGTACACTGTTATTACCCGAATTAATGATGTCGTCTATCGGATTCAGCAAAGCAGAAAGTCCAAGATGAAGATCGTGCATTTGGACAGGCTGGCGAGATACACTGATGATCCTGAGTTGCCTGATCGGGACGATCAGGCTTAAGGAGGGGGCAGTGTTATGAATTACACCCCCTTGAAAAAGGAGATGGTACGCCTATGCCTCTGATGGTGACTGGAAAGGCTCTAGAAAGAGCCAAGGACTTTTCTAGATTATGGTTGGAGAAGATTCTGGATTGATCTAGAGCTAATTTCGGAGTATATAAGGCGCGATTACAAGCGCGGAAGGGGAAGTTTTATGAAGAAAGCAGTTTATAAAAGTGAACAAGTAGAAAAGTGAAAAGTTAGGTTAGATAAATAGTAAATAAAGTGAATTTGAAGTATTGTAGTCAGTAAATAGTTAAATAAAGTGTTAGTAGTGTTTAATCTCTTGTTAAAATTATTTAGAACCCACGGATTCATACAGGGTGTTTCCAAAAAGGTGGAAATCCGTAACAATATTTTTGGTTTAGAATTTGGCAATTATAGGTAACATTCAACTTTTCTCCTGAATTTATTATTTTTGTACTCTCTAAAAATACAGCAAAATGCAAAAGTTATTTTACGCATTAGGTATTACATAAAGTCATGTTCTATGCTAAAAATGTAGGCATATCACTAATTTAAAAGTAAAAAAATATGTAAAATATTTAAAGGTATAAAAACTGAGCGCGATAAAGTATATTATGTAACTCCAGGGCGCTTTTAGGCCTACGTGTACATAATTTTAAAAGTTGATTGGATTGGAAAGCAATAGAAATTGAAATATCATCGATATGTTAAGAGCTGAAAGAATTTAAACGGCAGGAGGTCTGAAGTAAGAACCTCAATTTAAGGTGAATCAACATACTTTTTTATATTTACATAAAATTAGGGTCTAAGTGCTGCTTCTTCCACTGATTATTCAAGAAATATCCGGAAAACGATATAAAAGGACAGAATAAAAGCTACGTCGTTCACGTTTTTACAATTAGGTTAAGAATATATCATTTAACAAAATATACTTGATAAAACACAGAAAACATGAGGGTTAGTTTATACAGATTTAATAATAAAGTAGTGTAATGATATACATGTATACTTTATGAATATGAAACGAAATCTCGCAAAATACACAATATATGAAAGAATCCTACGGGATACCGAACTTAATCATTATTATTTCTTATCATTTAGATCATCGCGAAGTTAGTAACATCATCCATTTCCAGTGAATGACATTTATCATATTTTTTTAAAAACTCTTATTTCCTCTAGGTGATGTTCATACAATTCCCAATCATTTTTACGACCACATGTGTTTTACGGATTGTTTTTACAAAGAAATGTGCAAAATTGTCAACTCCACGATCATTTTAAGTTTGAAATACAAGACATGGCTAGAGTCCTGCAAGTGGGATCCGATTATAAACCTTAATATCTCGCAAGGGAGGAGTTATTCATGCTCCACCAACACTTGCAGAATTTTCCAAAAAGTACAGTATTGGGTATGTCGTAAAATTATTAGGTTACGTATCTCAATGTATGTTCAGTTATTGCTTACACTGCATGATCCTGTCAAAAATAACCTTCACAGTCCAATAATTATAAAGATTTCCATAACAAAAAATGTTATCTGAGATTTTCCTGCAGTAACTGTTAGTAGAGGGATTATATGTCACAAAACCACAAAAATCAGTTCTGAGGATGCAGGGCAAACCCCCAAAAAAATCACCCATTCGGTGAAACAAGCCTTATTTACTGATAACTCGTTAACCGTTGAAGATATAAAAAAATTGCTGATTATAAAAAAGAAAGCTGGACTAATTTCCTAAAAGAAGTCATCTTGTAATTTTCCTGTATATGCCATGATTTTTGAGAAAATCGATATAGAAGAAAATAGCAAAATTTGTATTTTTAATGCGTACGAATTTTCGTTTATTTGAATTTTTTTGCGCGCGGCTTATAGAAAAAGTTGAATTGCTCAAAAACCAAACAAGCTACGAAGAAAAATCAAAATGGGTTTTAAAGGGGATATAAAATACTCTCTTGTGTTTCCATTTTTGATGGCTATTGATATTTATTAGTATATAAAAATAACAATATAATATAGTTACCTCTTGATTTCTTGCGCTTTTATCTGTTCACAGGCCCATAAAAAATAACTGACTTTAATATAAGTTATAAATGCATTATCTTTTAGTTCAAGGTAGTACTTCAATGCAGAAAAAGTTAGGAATAAGAATATTCACATTTACAAATTTACCAGCATGTTGAATTTAGCCAAATTTTGGCCAATTTTTTTTGTTTCCTAAAAATTAAAAAAGACCCAAGCATCTTGAAAATTTGGCTCAATTTTTTTTTTGAGTTTCCATATCATACAACTATTGTTCCTAATCATATAATAAAAAAATGCATGATAAAAATATCAACAAAAACTGAATATGCAGCTTTTTTGGATTTTATTTGGCTAACTTCAACATGATGGTACATTTGTAAATGTGAATATTTTTATTCCTAACTTTTTCTGCATTGAAGTACTATCTTGCACTAAAAGATAATTTAATAATAATTGTATTAAAGTTAGTTACTGTTTATGGGCCTGTGAATAGTTAGATGCACAAGAAATCAAGAGTTAACTATATTATATTGTTATTTTTATATACTAATAAATATCAATAGCCATCAAAAGTCGCAACACAAGAGAGTATTTTGTATCCCCTTTAAAACTCATTTAAAATTTTCTTCCTAGCTTGTTTGGTTCTAGTCGTTCTCCAGCAATTCAATTTTTTTCTATTAGCCGCACGCAAAAAATTTCAATTAAACGAAAATTCGCGAGCATTGAAAATACAAATTTTGCAATTTTTGCCAATATCGATTTTCTCGAAAACCAAAAATTACAAGAGGACTTCTTTTTAGGCAATTAGTCAACCTATCTTTTTCATAATGAGCAATTTTTTATATCTTCAACGGTTAACAAGTTATCAGTAAAATGAGTCTTTTCACCGAAAGGATGGATTTTTGGAACTGATTTTTATTGTATTGTGATGTTTATTCTTCCCACTAACAGTTACTGAAGGAAAGTCTCATTTTTTGCGAGCTTCTGGTGTATTTTTTACTTTACCGACAGGACTAAGTGTTCATTTAAAAATGCAATGAAATATTGGTCATCCAGAACAGTAGGTATTCTTTTCTTTATCGAAAAATTTTAAATTATTCCTGATATCTATCAGTAGGTAGCATAAATGTAATAAAAGTAAACTGCATCTTATAGTTATTACTTATTTCTTCAAGCAAAATATCATAATAATATACTCCTAACTAAATATTTTTTAAGAATGTGATCAGTTTACCAAAACCATACAATAAAATACAGAAGGTATTCTTTTCTTTGCCGAAAAATTTTAAATTGCCTGATATCTGTCAGTAGGGAGCATAAATGTGATAAAAAATAAACTACACCTTTATAGTCATTACTTATTTCTTCAAACAAGGTATCATGTACTCCTAACAAAATATTTTTAAGATTGTGGCTGTCAGTTTACCAAAACCCGTAGGACTGAGTTTTGTAAACTGTGTTCTCGAATTTTAAAATACACTTCATGCCTTAGTACATAAGCAATTATTGTGATGTTTAAAAGTGAATTATTTATTATTTGTGTGCTTATAGTAATGAAACATATTCTGTATAGGATTTTGCAAACAGCGGAAAAAAGCTATCTATGAGAACTAAAACAAAAACTATATGTAAAAATATTAATGAAATATTTGCATTCTTTCGATAGCCTGAATTCTGGTTTGGTAACAAATTAAAATCCTAAAGTAAATTTGTTCAGTTTCTTATTTGACATTTTCATTATAACACTATCATCCAACGGCTCTGCAGATTAAACTAGTATTTACATGACCTCTACGGTATGAAGATTCAGTTAATAGTAAGAACAAAGATCTAAAATGAATTGGTTTACCTACATTGTCTTAAATATTTTTTCATTCTAATGGATTACATTTTTATGAAATCTCTCATTCAGTTTCTGGGAAATGGTTAGCCATTGAAACGTTTTTCGCCCATATTCTGAGCTCATCAGAAAGGCACAAAGCCACTCATAACGATGATTCATTCAACACCAAGGCAATATCCATGCTAGTAGCATAATCAGAATTCAGGTTATCGAAAGAATGCAAAGATTTCATTAATATTTTTACATTTAGTTTTTCTTTTAGTTCTCATAGATAGTTTTTTTTCGCTGTTTGCAAAATCCTATAAGAATATGTATTATAACTAATTAGTTGTTACCCAGGATTCGCAAACCTTTTACAAAGCTTGAGATTTTCCTGGGGGCCAATTTCCCTATGTCATCAGGTGTTAGTTCTACCTTAGCCTAGTACGGACTAGCATCTTGCATTTGCATATAATATGTTTATATTGTAGCATTACAGTATCCGCAGTGTCATTATCTACCTTACTCATATCCTTAAGATGAAATCTAAAGGGGCAATGGCCTGTTAAATAGCCTATCACCAGCCTTAAGTCGGACTTAAGTCGAACTGGAGGAGCCTTGTAGCATTCTTTTTTCGAATAAGTTATGAACTTCAGTTGTCTTAGGCCTGGAGTATTCGTCCAGTAGAACTTCTTCTGTTCCTTTTCCAACTTTTGGATCTTCTCTGTTAGGTGACCTTTAGATAAGCGCAAAAATGCATTAACTAATGTCCCGTCTATAAACATTATGTACCCATGGTATTATATATCCACCGTAGTAGTGTCATCTGGCGTTGCTAATAGATACTGCATAATCCAGAAGCTGATAATATTTAATCTTTATTTTCAATTGTAGAAGTTTAAGAATTAGTTTTAGCAGAGAATGCTTTTTGAAAAACTGATTAATTGCAATGAACAGTGCAAGTGCATAAGTGATATTAGTGGAAAATATTTCACGAGATAGTACGTGTTATCATTGTCTACCACGCGAATTACCCGATACCGCAATAAATATACTCTAGGGAGTATTACAATGATACTACTGCATGCGGTAGCTGTCAAAAGCTGATTTAGTTTGATTTACTACTAATTATGACACTAACTCGATGCACTGATCTTAGAAAATTGCATTTCATTGGTTTTCATGTTACTTATTGTACGTCGAATCCAAAGATTGTTGAGAATCTATACACAAATGAAAAGAGACATGTGTGAATTATGCTTAAATAAAATTTGCAAGGGATATCCTAGACAAGTAAAGCATACCAAGTAAAAATAATGTGCCTTTTAGACCGCAAACGTGCTGTCAATAAGTCAAAGTTTACGCTGAAAAAACTTTAATATATGATGTTTTTCTTTCAATATAATCTCAATAAAAAATTAAATACGTAATATATTATCGATTTCGAGAAGAATAACAATATTCAAACCGTGCAGCTAGAGACCAATTGAAAGAACTTTACTTGTTCTGGATAGTTTTACAACAAACGAGAGGATTTGCGTTTAATAGAATTTGTTATTCAGGGTAAGCCGGGGCAGTGCTTGAAGTAAATTTTGAACTTTTGGCGAACAGCTTTGACATTATCATTGTATTAGCATAATTTTGTGGTTTAGAACTAGACAACGATGATACAGTTGGGTGTCATAAATTGTTTTAAATGTATATATTTAAATTTATACGGTACAACTAAACTTTTGCCTGCCATTAAAACATTTCTTTATACAACATACTTTCCCCAACTTAAATATGTATGTTTATATTATGTTGCAGCTGGAGGAAAATCTAAAAAAGAAAAGATAGTTTAGGAATAATTTTCTGGCAACTGTTACTTTATTGAAGAAGTAAATGAAAATAAGAATTATTATTTTTGCCTGCATAGTACTCGAAATTCTATCGCAACACTCATTTAAGAAAGGCGTTTACTCCAAAAAGATTTAAATATATTTTTGATAGTCTCTAATAAAATAAAACAAGTTGTAGATATCATTTTTTTTTAAATTCAAAACGTATACAAGTATGCAAATCTCTCGCAGAGTATATAGAATACCATAGGATAAGATGGAATGGGATGAAAGGGGTGAGAGAGAAAGGGGCGTACCGGAAGTAGAATACAACAATATCTACATTACGTTTAAGAATTCAAATTTTTAGAACAAATATTACGCAATATAACACCTCTACAAACGCATATTTGAAAAACTTAGTAATATTATAAAATATACATATTATATCAAGAGAGCGTTGTCAGCAAGTACCGATTGCGCTGAGAACTGTGAAGAGTAAACATGTCCATAAACAAAACCCCATTGAGAGTCCCGTAGATGATCTCTAAGTATAAACTTGGTAGATAAAGTGTGAGATCGCGGTATTAGTGGTTGAGAACTGCTAGCTCCTCAAAAAAGTATTTTGTGGTATTGTTTGCATTATTATTTGACATTTACCTGTTTAGATAAATCATAACTTAAGTTACTTTGTTATCTATGTGATTGTTATTTAAGTGATTATATTGCGTTTACCAACAACATGTGGCCTAAATCTAGTAGATCCGCCCTAAAATGCCCCGCGCCCCTGTCTTCTTCGACATATACGTTATGTATTATACAAGTTTAAAACCTTAGTGGTAAGTAATGCTTCCTGTAATGTGGTGGACATATACTTTTGATTTAACTTGAACACATATTTTACTTAGTGAAACGCTTCTCTTTGAAACAAAAGTATAATGCTAATTTTTAAATATTTTTAATTTTCTGAAGACTTGGGTCTCGACCCCACGACCTTTAGATTATGAGTCAAAAGTGTAATCACTAGACCATGATTTCGTTCTAAAATTTTTGTTAGTATTTTTAATATATTATTCTCTACGAGTGAAAATAATGTTTCGACAATTAGATATTATGTTATTATAAAATGTACATTAGTAAAATATACAAGTAAACAATGATAGGAAATAACATTTCATAATACCAATTTTTGTTCAAATGTAAAACATAAGAAATAAAGGACTAACTTTTGAAAATTTAAATGACATCATTTTTTTCATTTATTAATCTATTTTGTACAAAATCAGTAGGGTTCTTTCTCTAACTAACACTAATAACTTACTGTCCAATAGTTCATTACAATCGAAGTTTTCAGAATTCGATCTCTAGAGGTGCGTTATCTATATCCACACTATACACTATACCGGGTGAGTCACGAATTGCGCTCGCCCCGATATTTCCTAAAATATTTGGAATAGAAAATTGAAATTCGGAGGCCTTATTACACGACTAAAATGCCATCTTTTCAATAAAAAATCAAGTTTGGTGCACATCCGGTTTGAGCGGAAATGCCCACAACTTTCGATTTTTAAATGGAACACCCTATATATTTTTACATTTTTGGAGTCTAGAGGAAATTTTGAATACAATACATCCATTTTGGTCACTTTTTGATAAACATTAAAAATTTTATTAAAAAATCTTTCTGAATCCAGAGTGCTGTGATGCCCAAAATATATTTTAGTTTGTGTTACTATAAAAATAAAAAGGGCAATACGATTGCATTACTTAATTCTCTAGAGGCGTTCAAAATTTTTAAATGTGATTTTTACCCACTAACTCGGTTTTTTTAAATGGGAATTTAATCGTTCACCAACATTTTTAAATACCTCATTTTCATACGAATCTAATGATACCAAAATTTTGAAAATCCGCTCAGAAATATTTGAGATTTCAGCCAAAATATAATGCAACCCAGCTTTTAGAAACATGCGGCTAATAGATAATAGATTGGTGGGCTTTGGAAACTAAAATGGCACATTTCTGTGTAAATCTGGTAACCTAATAACATTGGAAAAATCACGGTAGCCATTGAATGTAATAAAACAATATCAGCTGTCAGACAGACTCGTGTAGTTATAGGCAATCTTGAGCTATCAAACATTTAATAATTGTGAGCGCAAAGAATGTTACAATTAAATTTAGCATAGGTATGTGGAGGTAAACACAATTACATCCACAAGGACATTTGCTATAGAATGCGACATCAGTTCGGTTTTCAGAGTTTTATTTAAATGAACATAAATATCGGGCCTATAAATAAATAAAAATCAATTCCGTTTGAACAATTAAACTTAAACTAGGTAACAGTAGGTATCTTTAAAATAATTAATATAATTAAGCCATAAATTGACATTTATAGATATTGTTCAAAATGTCCACCATTTTTTTCTATACACAATTCGGCTCTGCGTACAGTTGCTTGAATGGCTCTACGCAATTCAGCCGGCGTTATTTCATCAAGAGCCCGTACAACTTTATTTTGCAGCTCTTCACGGGTTTTTGAAGAAGTTTTATAAACTTTATTTTTAAGAGTACCCCATACATAATAGTCGAGGGGTGTTAAGTCAGGTGACCTAGGAGACCACCTGATATGACCTTGATTTGCGATAATGCGTTCACCATGCAAGTTGTTTAAATATTCCATCACTCTTCTGGAATTATGTGGGGGAGCACCATCTTGTTGGAAAAACAGATTTTGTAAATAGGCAAGAGGAAGTAAGTCAAGAAATTCTGCTGTCTGGTTTTGTAAAAAGAATAAATATCGTTCGCCAGTAAGTGTTCTATCAAAAAATATGGGTCCAATTATTCGATCTCCAAGTACTGCAAGCCAACAGTTAAACCCAAATCTTTCCTGAATATTCCCCCGCCCTACCAACCTCGGATTTTCTTGAGCCCAGTACCTAGTATTATTTCTGCTAAACATACCTTGGTTCGTAAATCTACTTTCATCTGAATATAAAATATGAAAAGGAAAAGCTGGGTTTTGTTGTACTGCATTTAAGAACCAGTTGCAATATACTAGCCTCCTGTCGTTATCATCTCCATAAAGATGTTCGTGTATTTGGTATTTATAAGACCGAAACTTATGTTTCTTTAAAATTCTGCAAACTGAAGACTGACTAATGTCGCATTCCATTGACAATTCCCTTGTTGATGTTGTTGGGTGTACCATCACAAATCCTAATACATCAATTTCTTTGTCCTCACTTACAATAAATGTTTGATGGTCATCTTGTTGATTGGGTTCGTTTCTTAATTCTTGTTCCACTCTGGCAAACAAGTGTCTGCTTGGATGACATCTGTTGGGATATCGTTGCTGATAAAGTTCTGCAGCTGCAGTTGAATTTTTGAGACGCTCTCCATATATCAGTAACATATCAACCTTTTCATTTCTACTAAAATTATTCATTTTCTTTAATTTTTACTCAGAGATTTCCGCAACGCTTTATTTTGTATCTGTCTGACAGCTGATATTGTTTTATTACATTCAATGGCTACTATGATTTTTCCAATGTTATTAGGTTACCAGATTTACACAGAAATGTGCCATTTTAGTTTCCAAAGCCCACTAATCTATTATGTATTAGCCACATGTTTCTAAAAGCTTGGTTGCATTGTATTTTGGCTGAAATTTCAAATATTTCTGAGCGGATTTTCAAAATTTTGGTATCATTAAGTTCGTATGAAAATGAGGTATTTAAAAATGTTGGTGAACGATTAAATTCCCATTTAAAGAAACCGAGTTAGAGGGTAAAAATCACATTTAAAAATTTTAAACGCCTCTAGAGAATCAAGTAATGCAACCATATTGCTATTTTTATTTTTATAGTAACGTAGCACACAAACTAAAATATATTTTAGGCACCACAGCACTCTGGATTCAGAAATAGATTTTTTAATAAAATTTTTAATGTTTATCAAAAAGTGACCAAAATCGATGTATTGTATTCAAAATTTCCTCTAGATTCCAAAAATGTAAAAACATATAGGGTGTTCCATTTAAAAATCGAAAGTTGTGGGCATTTCCGGTCAAACCGGATGTGCACCAAACTTGATTTTTTATTGAAAAGATGGCATTTTAGTCGTGTAATAAGGCCTCCAAATTTCAATTTTCTGTTCCAAATATTTTAGGAAATATCGGGGCGAGCGCAATTCGTGACTCACCCGGTATACATTATATTTACAAAATAGCCTGTATGAACTTTAAATATATTTTGAATAGTCCGCGAAATATCAATAATTGATTGATTGATTGTCGTTAGAAGCCAATCCGTGGCCTTTCACCTCACACTAGCCACTTTGGGGAGAGTGCTCGGTCATCTTAGGTACATGCACTTGTGGATAATTTACGAGTTTACGACCTGGTCCCATTGGACGTGTTTATTTTCTTTTATCAGAGTTACTTTATGTTGCCAGATGTCTGTACTCTTTGTCGAGCTCCCCATTTACGCCTTTAGTTATTCCATAATCAAATATCAAATATCAGCTATATGAAATAGCCAAATTTATGCTAATTTATATCAGTATTTAAATACAGTCTAGGGTTTTTTATTTCATTAGTAATTTATATCAACTAATGTAGGATTATCCACTCTCTAATTCAACCCATTTTTGCGCGTTTTCACACCGTTTTTACTCGAGTCTTTCGAGATTTCATGGGGTCCACTTAAAAACGCGTCTGCCTTCGTCGACAACCGAACTGAACTACTTGTCGGCGAAATATCAATAATGGAATAAAATTTCAAAGCAGATAATCTCAAAATATTGGTACAAGCATCACTATTGATTCATGCACACGTCTACACCTAGACATTCTTTCCATCTCATCTTATATCCTTGATTTAAATATTTAAAAAATAATAGAACTACAATATTTATTTTGTGAAAAGGGAATGCAAAGAATACTTATAAAGACATTTAGATAAAATAAAGCTAAATTTAGCAGCTCATTGAAGTACTTACATGTCACAGTCACATGCATAATAACATTTAAAAAATCTGGAACATAGCCATTTGTAATTACACAAATTGTTTATAAACATGTATATGTAATTTATGCGTTTTCCGTGACTGTAACCATTACGATTTACCCCATTTAGTGTATAATTTTTATGCATATAAAGTAACTGTTGAATATGAATGTAAAACATTGCCTAGATTAATATCAGGTTATGGTAAAAGTTTTTAAGTAATTATTTCATTTAAAAGCACCGACGTAATTTATCAAATTTTTATACAACCTTATAAATCACTTTGAAATGGTTTATAGTTAGCAGCCGCTGTGCAAGCAGCGTAGAATGTTCAGAGACGGATTTTAATCGCCGATTTACACAATATGCCTTCTATATCCCAAGCCTAATATTTTACTTTTCTAACGAGTACGAATCTCTATTGCAAGTATTTATACTTTTTATAATTTATACGTTGTATGGTGCTGCTTTATGCTGAAGTCTAACAATAATTCGCTAGATAAAATGGTAGGCTTAAAGCCTCTTTGATGTGTTATGAATTACATCAATTTCTATATGTAGAAATACTAGATCAATATTAGAAGTGAAACTCATACATTGGCTCCACTTCATCCAAAATAATTTGTCAGTCAACTTCTCAGTTTGACAATAAAAGCTTTACATAACCTGGCACTGGAAGGGCATTTGCGGTATTTACAAATATAGAGAGTGTATTTAGCAACTTTTATGGAATAATTCGAACAGCTGAGGAGAAAAGGGGAATAAGTCCTCAACAATTAAATGGATACAATCCATGCTAAGAAGTAAATTAAATACAAATGTTGGGGAGGAGTCCGCTACGGTGATTGCGGCCAAGAGATGTTCACAAAGAGTTCTATCACCTTTGTTGTGGTCAATGGTGATGGATGACCTAGGTAATTCTGACTTCAATGTCCAGAGTTATGCTTATGGCCTAATGAAGAGGCAACCATGAGATATTATATTACAAGGTAAAAACTAAGTTTGAAAAGCTACTTCTTTCTTTCTTTATTCTCTTCTTGACTTGTCACATATACAATTTGTATCTAACGTTGACCAATAAATTATTATTATTATTATTATTATTATTACTGAATTTCTTTAGTAAAGTTAAATATCTAGGAGCAATCCTGGACCAAAGAAATACTTGGAACTCATATCTAGAAGAAACATTTATAAAAGCCACTGTAGCTATTTGGACGTACCACAGACTGTATAGTAAGACTTTGGACCTGAAACCAAATATGATCTACTAGCCTTATCTATCGGATGTGACACCATTGTGACCTACGTGTCATATGTATTGAAAAAACTAAAGAAATAACACACGAAGAGTTGCAGAAATTTCAATGTCTTGGATGTTTAGGAATTAGAGGCAATGTGCTCCTATCTCACAATAGCTATAGAAGCAATGATACTAAACCTACTTTATCTACATTTGTATGTATCGGTAAGCGATCTAGTTGCTTACTTGAGGATTTTGGAGCTAATCTAACTGATCGCTGTGACCAAGCTCACCAACTCTATCCCGAACAAGCAGGATTTCGATTATCTTTTATATCCTGATTGAATGCCTTCAACCGAGTAACGTGGAGGAACTGCGGTTGGACAAGAGATCACTCATATGGTATGCAGATGGATTGAAGATGGCTCAACAAGTTAATGTGAGCGTAGTAGGGCCTAAGTGTAGGTCATCCAGAGCCCTAGGCATGACTTCAATCATCTTCCAGATATAAATTTATGCTAACGATCCATGTACTCGGAATTGCAAAATCATTTAAGGGGCATTCAAAGGGAAATATTTATATATCAAATAACCAAGCAGCCTGAAAAGGTCTTACACGATTGAGTTTGAAATTGCCCGGTAATGCAGATAATCTCTGAAGTAATTGGCAAAAATCTTCAAGTTACTTTGATGTGAATGCTAGAGCGCGAGGTAGGTAGGCGTAAGTAGAAGGTAAGCAATTAGCTGACAAGTGCAGAAAAGTGTTGGAACCTCAGTTTTAGGGCCCGAACTGATTTCTGATTTATCATGGCGGCACATAACGAAAGAGACTCCAAAATGGGAAAATAAAAATAAAAGGTTCTACTGGAGGAATACTTCAGCCAAAAACAAGCAAAAATGTTCATAAATTATATAACACTGTGGACATATGCTCTACGAATGCAAGATGTTAATCAGCATTAGGCGGATGAAGATGTAAGAAAATTAGCTAGCAAGAAAATCATAACTTGGGACTCTTGGGCAACAACTAATTGTAGGGTAATTCACAAAAAATGTTTTAGATAGAGGTGCAGAAATGCTGAAGTCGAGCAAACCCTTAAACAATCTACAATCAACAATCCAGCTAGCTAGATAGATTCAATATTTATCCACCCATATCTATTACACACTTTTATAGTTACAATAAACCAGTAAAGAGCATACCAAATTACATCTAGTTTTAATAGTAAATGTTTCAAGCGAGCATGGAAATGGTTATTGTTTTGCGAGTAGTTTGAAATGGATATAACCGTGTATAAATTGTAATACAGACATATACATATACCTACTTGTAGTAAGTGCATCATAAAATTTTATTTAAAATTACGTACTTAAGTAATATTATTTCATTTTGAATAGTGTTTTCTGCTATCGTTTATTTTTAATAATTTTGACTGCATAAAGAATATAATTCCAACATATGGATATAGCTTTAACTTTATTTATTTCAAATCGTACTGTTAAAATTACATAAATTACATTATATCGCTTTTTGATCATTATTAATATGCGAATGATTTCAAATTCATATACCCTCATAAAATAATATGTAGTAATGGAGCATTTACCTAAATGGGATTAATAGCGATTTAAAGTAAGTTAGCGTACAATATTTTCATAACGGTACAATAGTAATTTGTAATAACTTCGAGGGAACATAATTTATAAATTAAAGGTTTCAAATAAAGGGGGAAGTTCTGTGTAAATATCTTTACCCATTTTTTTATAATTACATGTATCTTTAGATATGACCTTAAGAGTGATCTTTATTATGTCACTAAAACGAAATAGTTACTACCGTTCACAAAACGACGTAATAATTTTGTTGGATTTAAGACATCGTTTATGAATGGTTATATTACATTTAAAAACAAAACGTTTACTTTCTTTAGACTTTCAAATACTTATTACAATTAGCCGAAGCTAAAGTCTCTAACACTTTTTCTTTGTGTTTCAGGTACAGTGATGAAGCTGATGATAATCATCGTCATCCTATGCTTAAGTGGAGCGTCCAGCAAAGAGAGCGTTATAAAGGGAAGAAACAAGTCGAAGAACAAATTAACCAAACCGAAGAACATGTGCACTCTAGAACCTTCGGATTTAAACAACATACGTTGCCTCTGTACTAAAGAGAAGTTTCAAAGGGCAGCCTCTGCGGAATGTTGGATATTTGGGCCCGTCACGAAAGAACACTTCATTTGGGAATTAATAGTAAAAACACAGCCTTACCTAGCGGACCTTAATATAATAGCCAGCAATCAAGGATTCTTAAAGATCGTTCCTGAAGAGTTTGTCCGGAATATGTCGTTGCTTAAAAACCTGACGATTTCTTTCGCGGTTTTGGAAAGACTCGAAAAGTACGCCTTTGGTAATTCTTCTTCTTTGGAGGTTCTAAAATTGTCCAAGAACCAAATTCAGTTCCTAGACGCGTACGCCATTTCAAATCTACCGTCATTGCGCGAAATAAACTTGGAAGAAAATCGGATACAAGCGATCCAGACGCTATCGTTTTCAAATGTGAGCAACCTTCATTACGTCCAGCTCAATACTAATAATATTACAAAAATTGAAGATAGAGCGTTCAGTAGTATGAGTCATGTGCTGGAAATGGACTTATCCGAGAATTATATCTGTGACATAAACAATTTGACTTTCTTTGGATTGTCTAAGTTAAAAGTGATCGATTTGAGCTTCAACAGGATTACTAGCTTGGCGTCGTCGGTGTTCTCGGAGCTGTGGGATATAGAGGTGAGTTATCTTCTTATTGGAATTAATCAGTAATTTTTCTCTCTTCTAATTCTTTGGGACCTCCTGCCACATGTATTTTTTCTTTTTAAGCCGTTCTCGGAGAATTTACAAAATATCACAATTAACCAGTATGTTACTGGTAAATAACCTCTACGCCTGTGACTTTCAGGTCAAAGGATCAGTTAGAGGTTGCTTTTTACTTCCCTCTCATACCGAAGGGAAGTATTGTATTCGAGAAAAAATCACCCCCTGACATTTTTTCGGATTCTGACCTTTCAGATCACGTAGATTTCGAAAATATAGGTTTTTCAATTCCGTCAGTCAGTCTGTCTGTCTGTCTGTTGGTGCATTAACTAAAAAACTACTTGATGGAGAGCAGTCAAATTTGGTAGGTAGTTGACCCTACTGTCAGCGAAGAAATGGTAGAACTTTCACTGGAAAGTATACAGGGTGGATCGTCTAAAGGGAATAAATAATGAAAAAAAATTTTTTTTGCTCAAATTTAAAATTTCCACGTTTCATGACACGCTAAACCTATTTCCGAAAAAAAAAGAAAAATTGAAAATTTTTTTCACCATTTTTGAAAAAATTTTTACCACTAAAAAATGTGTTTGTCTCTGCTCAAATTTAGAATTTCCACGTTTCATGGCATTCTAAACCTATTTCAAAAAAAAAAAATTGAAATTGAAATTTTGAAATTTTTTTTTACTATTTTTGAAAAAATTTTACCACTAATAGACTCAATTTTTTTTCTTTGTTAAAATTTAAAATTTTCACGTTTTCATGGCATTCTAAACCTATTCAAACAAATTTAAAAATTATTTTGATTAAAAATTTTTTTGAAAAAAAAATTTTACCAATAAAATAGATGGAAAATTTTTTTTCTTTGCTCAAATTTAAAATTTTCACGTTTCATGGCATTCCAAACCAATTTAAAAAAAAAACACTGTAGAATAGAAGGGAACTTTTTGCTCAAATTTAAAATTTCCACGTGTCATGGCATTCTAAACCTATTTTTAAAAACATTTTTGAAAAATTGAAAAAAAAAACGAAATTTTTTAACCACCACTATACTTCCTCTCCACTACGTGTATGTGGAATTGAATATGTGACAGATGGCAATAATATTAGGCATATGCACCTATTATACTATTATTCAAAAATGTACAGGGTGGTCATCCCAAGAAATAATTCAGTCATGATGGACATTTATAAAGGTATTTGCCCAAGCCTTCCATATTTGGCACCTGTTATTTAGTATTGAACTTTTGCTGTTGGATAAGCACTGTATATTTTTTTGACCAAAACTTATCAGGTGTTCTTTGTAATAATAGTGATAACTATATTCCCATTATTATTTTCAATGTCACTTCGTAATTATTAATTTTTTAGAGTGACCGCCATGCACAAATAAAGAGAGAAGTTCTGTGTAAATACCTTTACCGATTTTTTTAAATAAATAACACAAATAAGTATAAAAACTTGAAATTAAATATTTCGCCGACGTTTCGGAAATCTAATGTGTTTCTTTTTTCAAGGCATTTTTAAAAAAAAATTTTCTGTGTATGATAAATACACAGCTCTAAGAATGTTTGTTATATTCAATATCCATAGATACTTAATATTTACATAGAACTGTTGATATAATTAACAGTTTTTTCAATTTTTATACAATGTTAAATTTGTGAAGTTCTTCTTTTAACATTGGCAACCAGGTTGTACAGACATCTACGGAACAATTTGTCACGCATCTATCCTCATTCAATAATATTATCGCTGATTCTTTAATTTTTCTTTATTTGCTATCTGCTTCTTTTGTTAAAATTTTTGCCGAGTCCCAGTTTATTCTACGTCCGTTCTCCCAAGCCTGCTCGCAGATCTTGTATCTCTGAATTTCTATTTTTCTGATATAATTTTGGTGTTCGCCCAATCTTACACTAAACGGTCTGGATGATTCACCCACGTAATATTTATTGCACTCACACGGAATACTATAAATGCAGTTTTCTGAATTTTGCTCGTGGTTCTTCGGTTTCGTCTTTATCAGAATAGATCTTAAAGTGTTGATTGTTTGAAATACCGTCCTAATATCAAATCTATCACCGATACGGCGCAACTTTCCGGATAATCCGCATACATAAGGAATTAACGCTGTGGAACGTTGTTCAGGTTTTTGTCTACGGAACAATTTGTCACGCATCTATCCTCATTCAATAATATTATCGCTGATTCTTTAATTTTTCTTTATTTGCTATCTGCTTCTTTTGTTAAAATTTTTGCCGAGTCCCAGTTTATTCTACGTCCGTTCTCCCAAGCCTGCTCGCAGATCTTGTATCTCTGAATTTCTATTTTTCTGATATAATTTTGGTGTTCGCCCAATCTTACACTAAACGGTCTGGATGATTCACCCACGTAATATTTATTGCACTCACACGGAATACTATAAATGCAGTTTTCTGAATTTTGCTCGTGGTTCTTCGGTTTCGTCTTTATCAGAATAGATCTTAAAGTGTTGATTGTTTGAAATACCGTCCTAATATCAAATCTATCACCGATACGGCGCAACTTTTCGGATAATCCGCATACATAAGGAATTAACGCTGTGGAACGTTGTTCAGGTTTTTGTCGTACCTGATTGTTATTTTCAATATTTATGAAGGTTTTATCGACAAAACCCTCAGGGTATTTTTTATTTATAAAAACTTCTTTTATAAACCGCTTCTCATTGCTTAGTATTTCATCATTAGAAGAAATGATTTTGGCCCCATCATACAAACATTTTACAACACCCCTCTTAACGTGCATCGTCTGATTTGAGTTGAAATTTAAATATCTGTTGGTATGTGTTGGTTTTCAATACACACTTATTTGAATTGTACCATTTACTCTTTTAATTAAAACATCTAAAAATTCATTTCTGGTTTCCTTTTCTAAAGTGAATTTAATAGAAGGTCCATTATTATTTAAATGTTCTAAAAACCTATCTAGTAACTCAATACCGTGAGGCCAGATTACAAAGATATCATCTACGTATCTCCACCAGATAATCGGTTCGTATGTACAATTTTGAACATGTCTAGTCTCAAAATCCTCCATAAATATATTGCTTAAAATCAGTGACAGTGGAGAACCCATTGCCATACCAAAATCCTGCCGATAGAAATGATTTTTCAATTGAAAATAAGTTGTTTTTATACACATAGTTAAAAGTTCCATTATGGTATTTACACTCAATTTACTTCTAGCCTCCAAATTTCTTTCGTTTAACAATTTGTCTTTGATTATTTTTAAAGTTTTGTCTACTGGGACGTTAGTGAACAGACTAACTACGTCAAAACTAGCCATCAGATGTGTATTATGAATATTGTTTTCATAAAGTTTTTCGATGAAATGTTTACTATTTTTTATATACGAGTCAGTATTTCCAGATAATGGATTAACAATTTTAAGCAAGAACTTTGCCAAATGGTGGCATAGCGAATTAATGGAACAAACAATTGGTCTTAGTGGGACATTCTGTTATATATTTTTGGTAAGCCATAAAAATGAGGAGGCTTGCTATAATGCGGTGTAAGCTTCCGTCGTGTAAAGTCATTAAATTCATTTTTGTGTTTAAATAAAGCTCTATAAATCTTGCCCTCAATTGATTTTGTTGGGTGTTTACTTAATTTTGAGTATGGTCCTTCATTGATAAGTATAATCATTTTTTCATCATATGTATTTTTATTTATAATGACTGTGGCATTACCTTTGATTGCTCGTAAAATGTTAATGGTTTCATCTTTAATCAGAGTAAGTACGTGTACATAATAATATAGAAAAATTGAAATAAAACATGACGTAGGGAGTACACGTGCCAAGATTTTGCTGTCAATATGTTGATTTAATGAAAGTAAAAGTTTTTTTAAAATATTTTTACACTTTCTCTAAATAAAATCAAAAAGAGGAATTGTTTTTAGGTTCGACACTATAAGTATAAACAAAAGATGGAAGAGACAAACGTGTCATTACTACATTACTACATTACTACTTACTCTTGATCATGGTCAGTAATTATATTAATGATAATCATAAATTATGCAAATAAGTAAATGAAAATAAATAGATATATTTTACATGGTTTTACACATACGACATGCATTGTTGGTTAGATAAAAAGAATCCGGTGGACAACTTGCAAGTAGTTCAAAACAATAAAATGATAGACATGAACGTAATAAGAGTCATGACCAATCGTCGGTAGGGCATAAGATTTTGTAACATGTTAGCCGGTCTACGACATATAGGACGCGTATTCACCGATAGAAACTAACGTAAGTCTCCACACAAGCTAATGTGAAATCCGTCAAAGAGATTTCCAATATGTTAACCGATCGCCTGCATACGTTCGGCAACGATAATTAACAAGTCCGATCCCACTTCATCGATTATAATAGTACTTGCATCATGAAAATCACAACGCATCGCCTGTAATGCCGTTCCCGCGACGGGTGTTCGTCGACGAGGACCGATAGACATATTGAAAGCCGTATGCACCATCGTACCATCGGTTTTAAGGCCCCCTTAGTGGTACAAGCAACGCTAGAATGTTTGCCCGCCACGGCATCTAACGGCATTCTATTAACAGTCCTGTTCTGCAAAGTAGTAATGTAACTTTGGAACCTGCCAGCCTAGTAAGAAACGATTCCTCTGATACTCTGACGAGTCACATGCATCGGCAAGCCTTTGTGATGTGTCATAATTTCTTTGCAATTCTTGTGTGGTCAAATATCGTTTAGTTGCTATACTGTGTGACAACGGATGGGCAACCTGAATATACGAAATAACCGCTATTGTTTCTAATCAAGATTCATGCTCTGTCTATTTCCGCACTCGACTGGAAAGCCTTACTAAAAATATTACTTAGTCCGTTTACTGGGTCTGTGTTGGTTGTCCACATCTCCTAGATAAGGGCATCATCTACTTGTTCACCCTTGAATCTTGTGTCAAGAAGTATTTGACAAACTTGACTAAACGGTTAAGTTGATTGGTTGGTTAGGTTTTGAATTTGAGAAGATACTTGGGGGAAGGCTTGTTGTCCTTCTCTTTTGAAAGTAGTTTTGTACCACTCCTATATTAGGAGAAGTCTCGATTGAGATGAATTCCCAATATATGAACCTGATGTGAATAGTGATCAGGTTGGGGTAGGTTTTAGAATAGCAGGGGTTAGTTAAGATTGGATAAGCAAGAAGAGGGTAGTGAGTTAGGATAGTAGGAGTTAGTTAAGATTGGAGAAGCAAGAAGATGATAGGTTGAGCGCGAGGGGGTTTGTGGGAGATTTGATGTCCTTCTCTTTTGAAGGTTTTCTTCTATTCCTCTTTTGAGAGAAAGCTTGTTTAGGATGGATTGTCCTTCATCACCACCACTTACTTTGAGGGGCAATATGGGCTTGCTCCCTTTAGTGCCTAGTTGGCCACCGATGGCGTTTCTAGGACGGCTATGTCTAGTATAGAATGAAATTGTAGATAACGTTCTATGTACCTGTTTCGATACAGAGAGAATCTGATTCTCAGTATTTGCAAAATCAACATTTACCAGGAAATATTTTCAGTCCCTCTCTCAAGTTATTACCTACGTCATTAAAGAGGCTGAGTCTATTGGGCAAGATGTTAGCCGCTGTAGATCAAATGATCGCAGTGCAGGATCTAGTACAAGCCCACCGACGTTTCAACCTATCATAACCTAACTCAGCTATAATGTTTGGCCAGAAAACGTCGCATTTTAAGAAAATTTTTAATTTCAGCAAAACCGATGTAGTAGAGCAAAAAAGGCATTTTTGCACCTCTTTAGGCAACATATCATCATTCGAAATATTTGTACGTGTACTTAAAATACTTAAAATAAAGACTTTCTTTAAGTGCTATAAGTAAGATGAATTTTACTTCCACATCCACATAGTAGAGTGGAAGCATAGTAATCGTAAAAAAAGTTTTCTCTGTTGAAATAGGTTTAGAATGTCACGATACGTCGAGATTTTAAATTTAAGCCAAAAATAAATTATGTTTATCTGTCAGTCTGTAACTTTTTTGAGTGCATGTTTTCTCTAGAACGGTTTAAGATATTGACTTATTATGTATTATGTACACGTTTGTATTATAACGAGATCTGGAACTGGATTATATTTTGACATGATTCCGTTGAAGGGTTAAATAGGGGTAAATAGGGGAAAGGAAGTAAAGCAAACAGGTAAGAGTAAAGAAACTTGGGATTTGATGTATATACTAGAAGCGAGGGCCGCAGATTTTTACAATATTAACCCGCCCCTTCCCCACCACCACCTCCACTCCATTATTAAAGTAGTTGATAAAATAAAATTGAGATTTTACTTGAAAGTTAGTACACGTATGTATTGTAATGGCATCTGATTGAGATTATTCCGCTGAACGGTGGGTGGTGGGAAGTAGTGAATAGGGGAAAATAAGTGGAGCAAGCTAATAAGAGTTCAGAAACTTTATCTTTGACGTATATGCTAGAAACCAACACATCAACTTTCTCTATGACATCTGCCCCAAATACTATTAAAATTCTATGACCAATAATAATTTCCACATACTAGAGTGCAAATATAGTCAAGATGTTTCCTTTAAAGTGACTTGGATTGAAAATCTGGATGTGGAAGTAGTGATTCCTTAGGCAGCAAGTTTAATTATATTTTTAACAACTAAAAATTTATGATAAAGTATATAATATACTATAAATATAATGGGAAAGAAATTTAATCTTAGCTTCGCTCTCGAAATGATCAGAAAAAGTAGTCGAGAGTTTTTATATTCTATTTTCGTAAAATTCATTGCAGGTTTCATGTGAATTAATTTTGTTATCGTTCAATTTAATTAATTGCAGTCCTCCATTTAATATTCATGAAGGAAAAATACCCCTTCTGAATGTTCATTTATTACTAAAATGCTTAAGTCAAAAGAACGATTCGTATTTGTATATACATGGAATCTTAATGAGAATTCTTCACCCTGAATGAAATTGTACCTACCCGAATTAATTATAGAAAATCCTGAAATTCGTCAATGTTATTATTGAGATCTCCTTATAGCATTGAGTTTGTATGCAGAGTGTCCCATAAGTGGACGATCAAACGAAGGTGGGCGATAGTGCAGGTCATTTCCTATCAAAATAATTCCAGTCATTTCCAAAATAGTTAGATTTAAAACTACGGAGTAGGAAAATTAGCACAATTTTTAAATTTAAATCTAACTATTTTGCAAACCTCTGAAATTATTGAGTGAGAATTCATAGTAATAATAATCTTGTTATGGCTCTACTTATGTAGTCTTCTAGTTTTTTAAATATTCCTACTAAGAAAAAAAGTTATGGCCAAAAATAATAAATATTTCTTGAAACTAAAATTAAGTTCTTAGTAGCACATATATTAGAAATTAAGCAATAAAATATTAATTAGTTTACTTACGCCCTTCAAATCTTAGAATGTTGTAATATTGATATTTTGTGGGTGGCCACGAGTCAATGTACGCCCCCAATATTTTGGTTGTTTTTGTATTTAAAAATTTGGTTTTTGGTACAAATAAATTAGACAGTAATAGGCTACTTTTAGACTAACAGGAATGAAAATATCGGTTCCGGTTGAACCGGAAGTGACATCAACTTTTTTTCTTAAGTGGAATGGCTATATTTTTTTATGGTTTCTCATTAAGCATAAATTTCTAAGTGCAATAGTTTTTTCAGATGTAAAAATTTCCAAAAAATAAGTGAGATACGAACAATTTTATAATTTTTTGAAAATGGCCGCGTCAGATGAATGCGATGTAAGAAAATTACTAAGTAGGCTATGCAAATTATTAGTCAGGTTGTAGACTTGTCTGTAAAGCAGAAAACAGATGTTTGAATTACTGATAGGTACCAGGATTTTTAGTTTTTTTCAAAAAAACGGAAATTTATTTTCATTTTCGTTTCCGTAGGGGTCCTGTTGAATTTTTTTTCCTTCGTATTAATAAAAGTATTTTTTAAAAGTAAACACAAATTAAACAAGAAATAATTTTAATAGGTATAACTTTATAACCATGAATAAATTACCAAGAATAACAAAACTGTTTAAAACCTAAATTATAATAAACCATTATAAAAATTGTTCAAACTGTTCAACGTTATGATTAATACACAGAGTAGCGCGACTTATCGTTGCACGTCTAACATTCTGTAATTGTTGAGGTGTTATTTGTGCAATTTCGTGTCGAACTCTTTCTTCCAGATTTTGTCTTGTGGTTGGAGCAGTCATGTAGACTCTATTTTTTAAATGCCACCAAATAAAAAAATCGAGTGAGGCTAAGTCAGGCGACCTTGCAGGCCATCTGACTGGACCATGGGTCTCAGTCCAACGATCTTAAAATAATTGATTTAAGTAATCCCTAACGATAATAGCATTGTGTGGTCCAGCCCCGTCTTGTTGGAAGTAAACCTCGTCAATATTGGTATTGGGATTTTGATTAATCTGTGGAACTATTATATTTTGGAGAAATTCTAGATATCTTGGTCCAGTTAGAGTTTAGTTAAAAATTATTAGACCTATGATATGGTCGCCCAGTACGCCAACCAAACATTGAAGCCAAGCCGCTCCTGAGACCGCCCCTGTCTCATAATATAAGGATTATCAATTGCCCAATATCGAGTGTTGTTTCGATTAAGTAACCCAAGGTTTGCAAATCTCGATTCATCAGTGAACAAAATGTTTTTAATAAAATTCTTATTTCTTAATTGGCGTAACTGTAACCAATTACAAAAGGTTATTCTTCCATGATAATCATACTCATACCGAAATTGATGCAATTGATATTTATAAGAACGATAGCCATGTTTCTTTAAAATTTTTCTGGCTGATTCTTTGGAAACTGGTAATTCATGTTCAATTTGTCTTATCGAAATGGTTGGGTCAACATGCACTAAAGTTAATACATTAATTTCCATTTCTTCATCCGCAATAAATCTTTCTTCAATATGTACATTAGGTTCAGTTCTAAATTTTTGCTCCAACGGGGCGAAATAGTTTCTCGGACGTTGTTCTTCTTTCTGGATATCTCTGCCCATACAGACTTTGTGCTCTAGTTGCATTACGTCGAGTATCTACATAAATAATGATCATGTCAACATTTTCATCTCTTGAATAATTTTCAGCCATTTTATATTAATTTTAAAATTAGTGAGTAAGTCAAGACTAATTCAATTGTTGCGAATGTCTGTCATTTTCATGGCTATCTGCAATTTTGGATTTAAATGTAGATAGGTACCTTATTAAAATGATTTGTTGGCGCTTACTTTTTGAAAATACTTCTATTATTACGAAGGATATCGTTAAGAAATGATTAATGACGAAAAAAATATAGTTTATGAATCATTATTTCTGCTTAATAAAAAAATAGCACAGTTCCATTAATAAAGTTACATAGGACCCCTACGGAAATGAAAATGAAATTCCGTTTTTTGGAAAAAAAAACTAAAAATGCTGGTACCTATCAGTAATTCAAACAACTGTTTTCTTCTTTACAGACAAGTCTACAACCTTACTAATAATTTCCATGGCCTACTTAGTAATTTTCTTACATCGCATTCATCTGACTCGGCCATTTTGAAAAAACTAAAAAATTGTTCGTATCTCACTTATTTTTTGGAATTTTTTACATCTGAAATAAACTGCAATGCAGGTTTTCACGGCCGTTGTCCAATGAAGTAGTTTCTTCCGGGTTTTGCCGCGGTCGTCGAACTTGACTTGACGTTTCGCTGATCATGCTGTCAGCTTCTTCAGAAGGGTTCCAGTCTTTGGAACCCTACTGAAGAAGCTGACAGCATGATCAGCGAAACGTCAAGTCAAGTTCGACGACGCGGCAAAACCCGGAAGAAACTACTTCATTGAAAAAAACTGTTGCACTTAGAAATGTATGCTTAATGAGAAATCATAAGCAAACACAGTCATTGCATTTAAGAAAAAAAAGTTGATCGTAAGTGATATTTTCATTCCTGTTTGTCTAAAAGTAGCTTATTATTGTCTAATTTATGTGTACCAAAAACCAAATTTTTAAATACAAAAACAACCAAAATATTGGGGGCGTACATTGACTCGTGGCCACTCGGTATGGTCACTTTTAGATCAGTTGTTATAACTCTTTGAAAATGGCCGAAAAGCCGAAACACATGTCAGAGAAATATGAATAAAAATTGTGGAACAATAATACCAACTATTCTTAATACTTATTCTAAATAAATAATGACATATTTTTGAATAATGGAAAATAAAAAGTGCTTTCTCTTGTCCCGTTCACACACTGTATACTTCTAAGAACTCACCGGCTGGTAACTCTTCGAATATATTCAGGTCAGTGCAGTTTCGATAGGCCTCTAATGGCTCCATCATGATTTAGGCATGATACGTTGTTCGATAAATTATTTCGAATCGGGCTGACCCGATCTCGTCTACATAATAAAGCTTAAGAGATTTCTTGACAGATTTGCTTCGTGAAATTGATATATGGTGTCCCCACTGATATCTGGAATCGACATTTAGGGACAGTATTGTTCAATTTTGCTATCGTCATGTAGACTCTGCGGTGATAACGGGTTCATATTCTTGTGAATGATTTCAGAGATTCGTAATAAATTACCCATAGTTATGTCTCTGTTGTACATTAATATTTTCCGCTTCTCTTTGGGGATTAAGGTAAATTACGGAAATTTAATTTAAATGTAAACAGAAATTGGCTTCTGATTCATTATTTTGCTGACTGTTACAAAACATCTCACCTACAAGTATATTAACCTCATTTACCGTTATTAAAGAAAATAATTTTCAGCTGAATTATGTAATCCTGTTATTCAAATTTTGAATTGGCTTTGATGGAATTAACGAAATGTTAGCTTTATACGCCAAAGAAATAAATGTGGGAATAAATCATTTGAAATAATAGTCAACAAAGGAATCGTTTTCAACTACACTTAGTATGTTCAATTATTCAAGCTGCTGTAGACTTGGCGCCTCCGCCATAATTATTAATTAAGTGAATTATACAATATACATACCTAACAAAATATACAAAGCGTGTAAAATAGGTAGATTAATTACAGAGGCACACAAAAAAAGTCCTGATACAGAAAGGTGAAGTACATTCTGGTACGGTGTGCTAAAAACGAATCTTAGGCCAGAACTAACCCATCACCTTTAGATTTTGCCCCAGCACACCCTCGCACCCCCCCCTCAAATGTTCAAATTTTCACATCATATAAAAATTCAAAATAAATATTTCATTTTACGTTTTTCGGTGTGCTAAGAACGATTCTGAGGTCATGATTTACCCATCATTCTTAGATTTCGCCCCAGCACCCCCCCCAAAGGGTCACAATTTTACTTTATATAAAAATTCAAAAGAAATTCTACTCATTCTACTTTTTTGGAGTAGTGAAACCGAATATGGCAAATAAAAAGTAGATTTAATTTCCCTATCTCCCGCGGCACCGCGGCCGACCCCTTCATCCCTCGCGGTTTTAAAACTTCACTGTATTAATATCTCACTGTATTTTGGCACCTGCATTAAATGAAAAAAAACTACCACGGGTCTCAAACCTACCAAAACAAACAAAAATTGTCATATCCTAATACTGGTACAACGTTACAAGGGTCAAAATATAACCGTATTGTGAAGGGGGGTGGGGAGTTATATCAAAATAAAAACGATTAAATTACATTGAAAAACGTAGAATGAGACACATATGATGTAAAAATTTGACTATTTGGGAGGGTGCTAGGGAGTGCTGGGGCAAATTCTAAGGGTCATAAGTAAATCATGACCCCAGATTCGTTCTTAGCACACCGAAAAACGTAGAATAAGATATTTATTTTCAATTTTTATATAAACTAACATTTTTACCCTTTGGGGTGGTTCTGGGGGATGATGGGTAAATTATGACCTCAGATTCGTTCTTAGCACACCGAAAAACGTAGAATGAGATTCTTATTTTGAATTTTTTTATAAACTTAACATTTTTACCCTTTGGGGGGGTTCTGGGGCGAAATCTAAGGGTGATGGGTAAATTATGACCTCAGACACCGAAAAATGTAGAATGAGATATTTATTTTGAATTTTTATAGACACTTTTTATAAACATTTTCACCCTTTGCTGGGGTTCTGGGGTGTACTGGGGCAAAATCTAAGGGTGATGGGTAAATTATGACCTCAGATTCGTTCTTAGTACGCCGAGAAACGTAGAATGAAATGTTTATTTGGAATTTTTATATAAACTAACATTTTCACCCTTTTGGGGGGATTCTGGGGGTGCTGGGGTGAAATCTAAGGGTGATGGGTAAATTATGACCTCAGATTCGTTCTTAGCACACCGAAAAACGTACCAGAACATACTTCACCTTTCTGTATTAGGACTTTTTTTTGTGGGCTTGTGTTATACAGACTGTCTATTTTACGAGGGCCACACCAAATATCTCGCTTAATATCTATTGTAGAAGAATAAAGTTTTAGAAACAGTTATCCCATTTTTTGTGAGCTATATTTCAGTAAAATGAAATTTAAAATCCATAGCCTACTTTATGAGATATATTACAAAAACCTGAAAAATAGGAAAACCACAAACGGTTATAGCTTCCTTATTTGAGGAGATACGAAAAAAGTTAAAGGAATGAAAGTTAACGGCAAAGACAATAAGAATAATAACGTGTAACAAAAAAATCGAAAAATGCAGTTGGCTTTGACATACGCTATTGTGCAAAAATGAAAAATACATATCTCAAAGTAGGCCATGACGCCATTAATTCCGTTATTTTTTTCTCATTCCAAGGATATAAAACATGTCACAGAAATTTTAACCGATAGTGTCAATATTTAATATTTTACGAATACCACAATTCATATAATTGAATCGTAACAATCAGCTGTGCCATAATAGTAAAAATTCACTTTATAATAATTATAATTCCGTAATTATTTATTGCAATTTAATACAAACCAATAAATATCTCATAAATAAAAATACAAGTACAAAACGAACATCCAAAGAAAAAAACGAAAAACTATGTATAACAGTACTACCTACTACTATATTGAAAAGAAATTGTGTGTATTTATTTTTCTAACTACAAATGCTCAAATTGTGCACCATGCATTCTGACACATAAACATGCTCTACGAGACACGTCACGCATTACATTTTGGAGCATTTCAGGTGTAATTGCCTCACATGCGTTTCGAATTCTGGTTTTGATGTCCTCAATATTTTCAGGGGCAGTTTGAAATACCTTGTCTTTAATATAACCCCACACGAAAAAATCCAAGGGAGTAATATCTGGTGATCGAGCTGGCCATAGAATGGGTCCATAGGTGCCTATCCAGCTATCTGGCATAACTTGATTTAAATAATTTGTACATATTACAGCAGTGTGAGGTGGAGCCCCATCTTGTTGAAAATATGAATAATTTAATCTTTCTGCCACTGTTAATTCATAAAGAAAATCTTGAAATTCGTTTTGCAGGAAATTAAGGTATCTACGAGCGGTTAATTTGCCATCATAAAAATAAGGTCCAATTACTTTAGTCCCTAAAAGACCCAACCAAACATTCGTAGAAAATCTTTCTTGGAAAGCAGTCTCTCTGCACCAATGTGTATTTTCTCGTGTCCACTTATAATGCATATTTCTATTGAAAAATCGATTATTAGAAAAATTTGATTCGTCCGACCAAAGAATTTTGCTACATATCAGCGCGTCATTCCTTTTTTTATTTAATAACCATCTACAAAATCTTACTCTCATTGGCTTATCTCCCTCATTTAAATGTTGAACTTTCCTCATTTTGTACATTATCCGCAACATACGCTCGCCTTACTACTTTTTTTGAAAATGAACCGTGCGTTTTTAGATTTTGAACTAACTTCCTAAACATAGTTCGATTTGGCTGCGGAGCATCTGGAAATCTATCTCCGTAAACCGTGACTGCCATCTCAGCGTCAAAATTGCTCTGACAATAAATGCTAATCATATCGAATTTGTTATTATTGGTGTACACCATAATTACTGATATAAAATTTGTCTTAGAACTCGACAACGCAACATCCAACAGTGACAATCTGTCAAATTTATTAATAACTGTATACATTGTTTTTCACTAATTATGGCACAGCTGATTGTTACGATTCAATTATATGAATTGTGGTATTCGTAAAATATTAAATATTGACACTATCGGTTAAAATTTCTGTGACATGTTTTATATCCTTGGAATGAGAAAAAAATAACGGAATTAATGGCGAAATGGCCTACTTTGAGATATGTATTTTTCATTTTTGCACAATAGCGTATGTCAAAGCCAACTGCATTTTTCGATTTTTTTGTTACACGTTATTATTCTTATTGTCTTTGCCGTCAACTTTCATTCCTTTAACTTTTTTCGTATCTCCTCAAATAAGGAAGCTATAACCGTTTGTTGTTTTCCTATTTTTCAGGTTTTTGTAATATATCTCATAAAGTAGGCTATGGATTTCAAATTTCTTTTTACTGAAATATAGCTCACAAAAAATGGGATAACTGTTTCTAAAACTGTATTCTTCTACAATAGATACTAAGCGAGATATTTGGTGTGGCCCTCGTAAAATAGACAGTCTGTATATACTGGTTGTCCAGTAAACCATGAATAATCCTGAATTTGGTGCTAGACCAGATCATGGATTATATCGAAATATCAAAACTTGACCTTGAGATACTGGGCACGTTTTAAAATTGGAATGTGGTCAATTATTTGTGCTATGACAATCAAGTAAAATACTTGTTATACTGCAAGAACCGTATATACAGAGCTGGCTTAACGCATGCTGACTTTTTAACGGAATGTGTGGGTTGTCTTTAACAAAATCTACAAATGAACTGGAGAAGGATAATATTTATATGCCTGGTTAAAGTCAAATATATTAATAATAATATTTGAATGAACTGTGTGAGCAAGGAACATGTTGCGTATGTACGTATTTCATTGTGGCATAAAATATCATGTCATAAAGTTTTATTTATAATCTTATTTAATCTTTTCACTTCAAAGGATAAACGTCTGAAAGAAATATTATACATGACTTAACGTAAAAGTAAAGCACAACTTAATTACGTAAAAGTAATCTTATCAAAGACATCTACTTTAAAGCATAAAATATTTTGTTATCCACTAGATGAAAGAGTATTTTATGTCTCTTAATACAGAGCAAGCATATCAGATTGATGTTTAGCTTAATTTGGCCAATAGTTCACTTTCCACGAGTTTTACCACAAAGAAGTTACTAAGTGAAATTTCATATACATCATTTTATATGCAGTGTGACACACTTAAGATGAAGACACCCCCCTGTTTAATTCATTTTTGGAAGTAGAGATTTAAATTCTGGTACAGTGCAGGGTCTTCTTGTACAAAATTAGTGAAAATATAAATTGAGCACCAAAATGCTATTGATTATTTGGGGAGGTAATTTACTCTCACTGTTGGCGGCATCTCTTCGCCAATAGAGCGTCGTAGATAAGGAAGTAGTTTTTACGTAACTTTATAACTTAACAATACTAATACGTCACGCGACTTACATAAAATACTATAAATTATATATTGAGATTTTTGTTTCGCGAAGTTGCGGAATACAAAACATAATAAAAAACCGCTGCCTAAGGAATCACTACTTCCACATCCAGATTATTCGTCCAAGTCACTTTAAAGGAAACATCTTGACTATATTTGCACTCTAGTATGTGGAAATTATTGGTCTTAGAATTTTAATAATATTTGGGGTAGATGTCATAGAAAAGTTTGAGGAGTTGGTTTCTACCATATACGTTAAAAATGAAGATTCTAGTTTACCGTACTTATTTTCCACTATTTACAACCTACCACCTCAATGGAGTCATCTCAATCAGATGTCACTACAATACATACGTGTACTAACTTTCAAGTGAATATCTCAATTTGATGTTATCAATCCCATTAATAATGAAGCGGAGGTGGTAGAGTTTGAAAAATATTAGAAAGAAATCTGAGGCCTTGGTTTCTAGTATATACACCGAATCCCAAATTTGTGTAGTCTTACCAGCTTGCTTTACTTATTTTCCCCTATTTGCCCCTATTTAACCCCCAACCCTTCAACGGCATCATCTCAAATTATGATCTAGTTTCAGACGTCGTTATAATACATACGTGTACCAAATTTCAAATGAATATCTCAATTTTATTTTATCAACCCTTTTCATATTGGAGTAGGGGTGGTTGGGTTGAAAAATATTATAAGAAAATCTGACGCTGTGGCTTCTAGTACATACACCGAATTTCAAGTTTCTGTAGTCTTACCAACGTTTTACTTATATTCCTCTATTTACCTCAAATTAACCCCCAACCCTTCAACGGAATCATCTCAAAATATAAACTAATTCCAGACGTCGTTATAATACATACGTGTACGAAATTTCAAATGAATATCTCAACTTTATTTTGTTAACCCCATTAATGGGGTAGGGGTGGTGGGGGGTTGAAAAATATTATAAAAAAATCTGAGGCCTTAACTTCTTGTACATACATCGAATTTCAAGTTTCTGTACTCATACCAGCTTGCTTTACTTATTTCCCCATATTGACCCCTAAATAACCCCCAACCCTTCAACGGAATCATCTCAAAGTATAATCTAGTTCCAGATGTCGTTATAAGTCATACGTGTACCAAATTTCAAATGAATATCTCGATTTTATTTTATCAACCCTTTTAATAATGAACTAGGGGTGGTGGGGGTTGAAAAATATTATAAATAATCTGAGACCTTGGCTTCTAGTACATACACCGAATTTCAAGTTTCTGTAGTCTTACCAGCTTGCTTTATTTATTTTCCCCTATTTACCCCTATTTAACCCCCAACCCTTCAACGGAATTATCTCAAAATATAATCTAGTTCCAGATGTCGTTATAATACATACGTGTAGAAAATTTCAAATGAATATCTCAATTTTATTTTATCAACCCTTTTCAAATTGGAGTAGGGGTGGTGGGGGTTGAAAAATATTATTAAAAAATCTGACGCTTTGGCTTCTAGTACATACACCGAATTTCAAGTTTCTGTAGTCTTACCAGCTTGCTTTATTTATTTTCCCCTATTTACCCCTATTTAACCCCCAACCCTTCAACGGAATTATCTCAAAATATAATCTAGTTCCAGATGTCGTTATAATACATACGTGTAGAAAATTTCAAATGAATATCTCAACTTTATTTTATCAACCCCTTTAATGGGGTAGGGGTGGTGGGAGGTTGAAAAATATTATAAAAAAATCTGAGGCCTTAACTTCTAGTACATACACCGAATTTCAAGTTTCTGTACTCTTACAAGCTTGCTTTACTTATTTCCCCCTATTTACCCCTATTTAACCCCCAACCCTTCACCGGATTTCCTCAAAAAACAATCCAGTTCCAGATCTCGTTATAATATATACGTGTACAAAATTTCAGGTCAATATCTTAAACCGTTCCGGAGAAAGCGTGCGGACAAAAAAAGTTACAGACAGACCGACAGACAGACAGAAAATTTTTTTTCGCTCAAATTTAAAATCTCGACGTTTCATGACATTCTAAACCTATTTCACGAATAAAAATTTTTGAAATTTTTTTTGCGATTACTATACTTCCAATCCACTACGTGGATGTGGAAGTAATTAATGAGAATCAGACACATCTTCTCCAGATCACATTTAATGCGGTGGACAAACGAGCAAAAGAATACTATATCATACGTTTGACAAAATAAACATTTATTATTTAACAATTCAGACATATACAGGGTGGACCATTAATAATAGGCCATAGTGTAGGGGTAGATTCATTGGGCTAAAATATGAGGATATAATCAAATATGCTTTAGTAAAATGTTGCTGTGGAAAAAGATACAGGGTGCCAAAATTCAAATTATTGTTTGTTTTTTCCAATAAATCAACAGCCTCTTGAGTGATCTTCGCCAAATTTGCTAGAGGAACTTTTTCATTCTAAGAGACAGTAATTTATATATTACATCACGTTAGATCATAGAGGGCGCCGCAGGACCTGTATCTGTATCTTTTTGAGACGAAACTTTGTAGTACTTCAGACCAGAAAATCTGATGAGGGCGTCATTTCCACGTTGTAACATGCGGAATGCTGAAGAACATCCTTCGTTACTATTAATATTTATTAGAAAAATTATAAATTATCGGAAATATTATTCCCACAAACTATACTACTAATAGAGTGCACTTATTCCTTAGACTATAATGAACATACGTCATCTGTCAGCAGTTAACGCTCACGAATAATAGATAGCGCAAGGTATGAGATTTCAACTAAATAACGCCGGGTGAAACTCTTTCTCGTTGAACCATTGAACCAATTAGACGTATTTATAATTTTGTTTGACCTGTAATGGGGATAATTAGAATTTGAAAAACCTCGTGATGATCACACGAGGTAAGGTTTTAATTATTATATCGGTAAATACCATGTAACATTTAAAATATTGTTTTAGGTTTTTCTCATAAATCTTTCTGATAAGGTTTTTCTCATAACGATAAGTTTTTCTTATAAATTTTTCTGATAAATTAAGAATTAACTTCTTAATAATCATACTTATTGACGTCTTATACATTTAACGTAGAAGTCTTTCAACGTTACATTATTTGCTTTGAGCAAGATTTGAGATTATCTGCATTCAATTTGTGATACCTACTACGTTTTCCACTAAGCAAGCAATATTTATATGAAGTCAACCTTTCTATACTACAATTTGAATTGGAATATACGAAAACATTCTGGGCGAAGAGATTTTCTTCATTTTGTCTTGGCGACAAATCTGGTACGAGCACTTCCACAAATTTCATAACCTCAAAATGGGATTAAAGCAGCCACATGTGAAACATAACTTTTAAATCCATAATCATCGGAGAACAGGATCGTATCTAGGAATTTCCTTTATCAGGATAACAAAATAAAAGATGAGTACTTTTGATTGTTGCCAGTAAAAGGGATTATTTTCACATGATTGTTGAGTTATAAGAGCCAAAAGTGTCAAGATTTAACATATTAGATTCAAGCGAAATCTATTATATTTTTGGCTAGATTACATTTTAAATCCGTTGTTATAATTAAACCCATTGTTGTATATTAATTCGTAGTTGCTTATATCTTGAATTCGTTATCGCAAATATTTCGCCGTAGTATTGTTTTCGTACTTACTTTTATCTTGATTCCGCAAGGTTAATATTTTATTGTAGTTTGTTAGTGATATAGTAAGTCGTGGTTCATTTTTGTGTAATGAGTGTGTCTAGAGTTTATGAATTTTGAGATAATGTTACGAGGCATATTTGTTGTAATATAGTATTTTGTCTCTCGTAAAAAATCTTTAGTTCCCAATTTTGTTGTAATATATGAATTTTAGTATTGAGGTAAAAGTTATGAGATGTATCTTTTGTAATATATTTTTGTAAATTTATTTTGCTATTGAGCAATTTGTAATATAGTGTATCTTGTAATATAGTATATTTTTTATATATTTCTGTTTGATATTTAGCTATACAGTATCGTTGATGCTGTGATAGTTTCACTTTTTGTAATATAATATTTTTGTAATATAGTACTATATGTAACATTTGTCTTTTGTTTACCTTCATCTTTAATTTTCCTTGATTATACTAAGTAATCATGGCGCCCAAGCCTTGAACTCAATGCCCTTCTGCTCTCCGTATCTTTACTGTGCTAGCCAGGTTAAACCGGTTACGCTAACCACGTTGCTCGTACGGTGGCCCACCACAAGAACCACTTGGGCAAACTAAAACCTTATTTTCTTAGCCACAACGTATGAAAGCTACACTTGGTAGAACTTGATAACTCCAACCGTTTTCGAGGAAATTGCCGTTAAACATTTGAATAATTTTTTGAAGGACACATTAAAATTTAATGAAACAAAATGTATTTATTGAAAAAAGTACAAAACGTAAGGAAAAACAAAATCGTAATAACAGCGTAAACTCTTTCTCACTTTCTTATGAACTAATGGAGTATTTTTATGGTATTGAGATAAATACATAAATCAAAAGATTGTGTGAAATAAGGATCTAATCTTATTAGAAGACCAAAAAATAACATAATAGTTGACTTAGTGACATTAGTATCTTCCCCCATGCAAAAACTCAATTGCTGTACCTTAGGGTAAATTTCAAATATGGTCTCTACCTACTTCTACGCCTTTTCTAATTAGTTTCATAAAAGATTTTCTTACATTGAAAAATACATTTTCCAGTCCTCTAATAAAGTTGGTTGCGTTTTGTATTTTGCCCCACAGTTCTTCTCTTGAATTGATACTATTTGCATAGACTAAGGACTCCATATATCCCCACACATAATAATCCAAAGGATTATAATTAGGACCCCTTGGTGGCCAAGCAAACTCATTCACTTCCTCGACTGATCCATCTGCGTGGGAAAGTCCCATCAAGATAATTCTTCAATAGATAAATGAGGGGGAGCTCCATCTTTCATAAACCACATTCTATTCCGTATGTCTAACATGAAAGCAAGTAATATATTTTGAAGAAAAAACAGATAAGACTGTCCATTTAAATTTGGAGGAAGGACGAATGGTCCCAATAACTGATCGCCGATAATACCACACCAAACATTAATCTTAAATTCGTGCTGAAAATGCCTTCCTTTAACGCCATGAGGATTTGTTACCTCCCAGTAATGTTACTTCGTCGCTAATTAAAATGTTCTTAACAAAATTTCGATCCCTGTTGTGTTTATTTAGAACAAATTGACAAAATTGTAGCCTTTGTGGAAGATCCCTTCGAAGTGGAAGTTTTGTACAATTTTGTGTAATCTCAGCCAACCTCGCCCTCAGCGATCTCGTAAATAGAACAGATTCTCAGTATCTTGCGTCGCGTTGCAGACTTCGAAGTAAGTTACTAGAAGAAGTTGTTCACAATCTTATCTTATTATAGTTATTGTTGCTATTATAAAATCTATTATTTACTGCTATGAAATTCATGGTTGAACGTTAAAAAAATTCAATTCAATTCCCTTTTGTTTTGTAATCTCCAATCTATATTTCTCTTAACAATCATAGATTTAGTTAGGTTTTTTGTCATTGAGCAAATGGAAGAAGAGCTCTACCATTCAATTTGTACCATATTTACTTTTGTTTGAAATAAACGTATTAGTATTACTGTTATATATAATAAAGCTTTATACCTAAAATAGTGCAGATTCACGGCTGGAAGATCGTGCGTGGACAATACATTCACTCTACAACTAAGAGAAAAACGAATAGCAAGCAGTAGGGAGATTCATATAGTGTTAGTAGACTTAGAAAATGCATATGACACGGTGCTCTTACAGATATTATTGTGTTGCACAACAGCTCTGTTCATTACGAATACTTAACCACCATAGGAGTTCTTTATACAAGACAAAAGAGTGGAATTAAAATTGGCAATCAAATGCCCGACACTTCCTTTGAAGTCACGAAAGGATAGCGCCAAGAATGTTACCTATCACCGACCCTATTCAAAATCTATACAGATAATGTTTTACAAGAATGGCAGGCCAAATGCAGGAACATGGGCATGTGTGTAAACGACGAGTACCTGCATTCCCTTCTTACTGCAAACGACCAAGTGGTAGTTGCGTCAGATGAAGATGACATCAACTACATGATGCGAACATTTACGGAAACCTACGAAAAATGGGGATTAAAAATTATTTTTGACAAAATCAAATATTCGGTGATTGGGGAGGAACGAAATGACGTGGATGTAAATAGAGGAAAAATAAAAGTCCATAGTGAGTACACGTATCCAGCAGCCATTATGTCAATAGAGGGGAATAGCCGAAGAGAGACAAGCGACAGGATAATACAGGGTAAACAGGCTATTCACAAGCTAAACTCGATTTGAGGGACAGAACAAATAAATAAGCCGAGAGAAAAAAGATTTTATAAAGACGTTGTTCAAAGCATAGTGACATGCATCAGAAACGTGGGAAATAACAAAAAAATATAAGGAAACGCTGCTTGCGGTGGAAATGGACGCGTTGACAAGAAGCTGTAGGGTGTCTATTCTAGAACATGTTATTATAAGAAACACCGACATAAGAAACAGAATGAACACGGAAGAAATGATTATAGATGAAATAGAGAAGAAAACATTGTTGTGGACATATAAGGCGTATGGAGCCAGATAGGTGGTCTCAACGAGTTTGGCAGTGTTATGCTCCAGAAAGGAGAAAAAAAGGTAGACCTGTTAGAGAATCAAGGGAGGCGATGGGAAGAAGTGACATGGATGAAAATTAATGAATAAATAAGAGAGTGTGACCCTTGCGAGAAGCGGACCAATTAGCTATAAACAACTCGCTGGTTATATATACCTAATACTTTCGGAATAAGAAAAACGGATTTTGAGTACGAGCAAAAATTTTGGGAAATGCGTCTCTCGTTTACCTTCCCCGATGGTGCTGTTTGTGTCACTGCATGCGTTTAATTTGCCTCATCTCTGTGAGTGTAAGAAAACATCAGCTGTTGTTTTAATTTATAACGGGGTCTCTCAATTTCAAGTTCTATAATTAGTCTAGTTAGACAATAAAACGTCACCAAAATTCAATGTCCATAATTCGAACCCGGGACTTCGTGATCTCAAGCTTAACACGTAGAAACTGAGCCACTGACGTTAACGTGTATTTCAAGTTTTTGAATTATTGTCAATCTTCATAAAAGTAACTATAGATATATTATTTATATAAGTAAAATTATTATTACTTTAAACGAGAAACATAGTATCATATATTCTAATACATGATATATTTTTCCCACGTCTATTTGAGAAAGATCACTGGCAAACTAAATAATAATGTATATTAAAGTCATTTGTTATTGCATATTCTGTTTAATCTCTTATTAATAACTCATTTAATTATTCATCGATGACCTGTAGTATTGTATAAGTTGGTCTTATTACAATATTCAATTATATAAAAAATACAATTTGTATTATTAGTTTGAATGATCCGTTAGAAAAATATTTCCAGGGCACATTATTTTAAAAATCATTTACAAAAAGTGTCATTTGGTCCATATTACCCCATTGTTGCGAAATTTTTCAGCTCGAGTCAAGTACTTTAATCCTGTAAAGCTTTTTTTTATTTCATTACATGTCATAATTTTTAGTTGAAAGCGGAAGAAATCAATTAGTTTATTAATTAATTTAGAAGTTAATGAATTTTATTCTTCGGAAAATATACTACACAAGATATCCCAGTTATATTAGGGAAGTTATTTTACCACACAAGCAGTAAAGTAGGTAATTGAGTAATAACAACTCCAACTTGATACGACCTGACAAATCCGTGATGTGCTTTAAATTACGTGCTCTGACTGGATACATGATCTCCTGGAATATTTATGGTTTAAGTAACCAAATATTTCACAGGCACATAATTTGCAAAATCGTGAATGACTTTGTGACAGCAGCCATTCTCTTTCGCAAATTAATAAAATCCTGTACCAAAAATAACTTCAATCCAATAATGCAACTCAGTTTGATAAAGAATGCGCTTCCACATCACCAAAATACTTGCAGCACTATAGTCGAATATTTATTACCCTCGACGCGCGTTTCATCTACAATGTTGGCATCATCTGGAGATGATAACAAAAGAAAATATAAAGTATATCCTATATTTATTACAAGCTTTTGTTCAACTTGACATGTTTGTCAGTCAGTATAGGTCAAATCTTACAAGTCAATTTTGAACCACTTGCACTCGATCTATCGCCGTGAAATTTTGCACACGGTAGTACCGATGACAATACATTTTTTTAAAAGATAAAATCCATAAAAAATCGATTATATAAGTCAAAAGACGTGACAAGGTCGTGTTTGTATTATCGACGACTACGACAAAAATTGAGAAGTGATAGCGGTTTATTTAAGTTAGTGGTTGAGTGTATGGATAATGGCCAAATGCTAGACCGATAGTTGAATTGGATAAATTTTGCATGAAATGCTGTTATTGGGTTGATATCATTTTAATTTGCCACTTGTTACCAGCTTTTATTGAACCTCACATATTTGTCAGTAAGCTTAGATCAAAAATTGCTAATCCCCTTTGCCTTGAAATTTTGCATATACATGTGGGACCGATAATAATACAATCTGATGGCCATGACCCGATGCTGCAGCTGGAGTAGTCAGCTCACTATGGAACTCCTCAATGGTCAATTGTAGACATGCCGTGACTAAACCGGAAATAATAAAAAATAAGTCTTTACTAATTTGTACTAAAAAGAGCATAAATATTACGTGAATTGATTGGGACAGAGTCATAGTCCAATAAGTGCGAACTCAGTGCAAATGAGTGGATATCAACAAAGGTGAGTTAGAAATTATCGAATCAAACAAATAACATCATTTTATCAATTTTGACCTGACCTAAAAGCTTGTAGCTGGTACATTAAAATAATTCTATCTCCGTCGAAGAACTTCTCGCGACAAGTTTCTCTGTCAGAAATTTTTACCATCCATTCATTCGCACCGAGTCCACTCATTGGACTACAATCCTGCACCAATAAAATAAGGAATATATATTTTGTTCGCTTTAGTACATTTTAATGAAACATGCCAACATACCAGCATACCAGTTATAGACGAAAAAAGATAAGTTTTAAGTAGTAGTTTTAGTTTATTAGTGTACTAATTTATTTCCTTAATAAAATTGGAAAATAGTGATAAAAAAAATCGGTAAAGGTATTTACACAGAACTTCCCTCGTTATTTGTGCATGGCGATCACTAAAAAAATATTAAATACGAAATGACATTGAGAATAATAATGGAAATATAGTTATTGTAATTATTACAAAGAAATCCTGATAACTTTTGGTCAAAAAAATAGTGCTCATCCAACAGCAAAAGTTCAATACTAAATAACAGGTCTCCCATAAATTATTTCTTGGGATGACCACCCTGTATATTTTATAATAAAAGTATAATAGCATATGTCAAATAGTATTGCCATTAGACAGTTCCACATTCACGCAGTGAAGTGGAAGTATAGTGGCGGTAAAAAATTTATTTATTTTTTTTAAATTTTTCAAAACTGTTGGTTAAAAATGTTCACTCCTTTTTCTTCTGCAATAGTTTCAGAATGTCATAAAACATGGAAATTTTAAATTAGAGCAAAGAAAAAAAAATTCCATCCGTTTTAGTGGTTAAAAATTTTTCAAAAATGTGTGAAAAAAATTTTCAATTTTTTTTTTCTGATATGGGTTTAGAATGTCATGAAACGTGAAAATTTTAAATTTCAGCAAAAACAAATTGTTCCGTCTATTCTAATGGTAATTTTTTTTCCAAAGTGGTAAAAAAAAAAATCATCTATTCTATAGTAAGTAGTGAAATAGATTTTATCAATTTTTTTTTATTTGTTTGAATAGGTTTAGAATGCTATGGAAACGTTGAAATTTTAAATTTGAACAAAAAAAAAAAAAAATTTTTGAAATTTTTCCAAAATCTTGGTTAAAAAATTTTTTCTTCTGAAATAGGTTTAGAATGTCATGAAACGTGTATATTTTAAATTTGAGCAAAAAAAAATTTTCCATCTATTCTAGTGGTAATTTTTTTTCCAAAATGGTAAAAAAATTTTACAATTTTTTTTCTTCCGAAATAGGTTTGGAATGTCATGAAGCGTGGAAATTTTAAATTTGAGCAAACAAAATATTTTCTTCTATTCTATAGTAAGTACCTACTTAGTGATGAATACATAAATTTTTTCAAAATTTTCGGAAAACTTTTTAAATTTGTTTTAATACGTTTAGAATGCCATGGAAACGTGGAAATTTTAAATTTGAACAAAAAAAAAATTCCACCCATTTTGGTTGTAAAAATTTTTTCAAAAATGTTGGTAAAAAAATTAAAAAATTTTTTTTTTTTAAATACGTTTAGAATGCCATGAAACGTGAAAATTTTAAATTTTAAGTAAGAAAAAAATTCTCATTTTAGTGGTAAAAATTTTTTCAAAATTGGTGAAAACAATTTTCACCGTGGAAATTTTAAATTTGAGCAAAAAAAATTTTTTTTAACTATTTATTCCGTTTAGACGATCCACTCTGTATATTTTCCAGTGAAATTTCTACCATGTCTTCGCTGGCAGTAGCGTCAACTATCCACCAAATTTGACTGCTATCCTTCAAGTAGTTTTTTAGTAAATGCACCAACAGACAGACAGACAGACAGACAGACAGACAGACTGACGGAATTGAAAAACCTATATTTTCGTAATCTACGTGTTCTGAAACGTCAGAATCCGAAAAAATCTCGGAGGGTGATTTTTTCTCGAATACAATACTTCCCTTCGGTATGCGAGGGAAGTAAAAAATGAAAAGGTATTAAACATAGGTAATGAAATAGAAAAATGCCCGGAATTGGAAAACGGCAGTTGAAAGTGATTACTATAAAAACAAAGTAATATACAGGATGTGCAAAATATTCTCTCGGGCCTCTTTCCCATAACCCACTGTAACAAGCTCTTTCTACCGCGATACAGAGCTGTTCCTTGCACTTCCGCGGTAAGTGGATATTTACCTGTGGAACGGTTAATAAATGAAAGCTCCCTGCAGCGAGCGAATGTATGTATGTCTTGGCAGATAAACGAAGTGAACGCAAGCAGGCAGAAGGAGGTGTACACTGCTAGATTCAGAAACAGAAAAAACAGAAAACTTAGAAACAGAAAAAATAAGGAGATGATGATAGATGGAAACTTAAATGAAGCATGAAAACTAGAAAGAAGCATCTTGTAAACGCCTACACTTCCCATCCGATGATGACAGATGGAAACTAAAAAAGAAACATGGAGACAAAAAAGAAGCATCCACAAACACCTGCCCTTCCCATCTTATATTCCTACACCATGCGTCATGTGACTATCTCTGCTGACAACAAGCATGTCCTATATCCAACACAGCATATTCAGCCGGTTTGGCGGTATATAAAGCATCCAAGGTTTGGTTCTGGCACGCGGTTTATCCGTCCGTTGGGCGTCATTGCTCACCTTACGCTGGTAAATCAATCAATCAATTAATTTAGAACATTTTAATAAAAGCTAGATTTTAAAAAGGTTTTTGTTTATATCATATGTTAAACTAATACTATAATGCATCAAATTCCTACCTATACTCAATGATCCGTCATCTACTAACAATGGAGACTATTTGGGATCGAAAGGACCTATCCATCACGATTTACTCTGCGTTTACATTTTATATTTCTAAATATCCAGCTGAATTATTCAAAATCGTTATGTGACTGTTAACAAAGACGTGATGGATAACTCCAATTTTCCATATTTGATGACCGTATGTTCCTTAATATTAATCGTTGCATTTATCCAAAATATCAGAATATCGTAAATTATTTACTTTTGTTTAATTGAATTATAACTTTTGCGTTACCTGAAACTTGTAATTTTGTTGAAATAAATAAAATACGCTACTGTGTTCTTTGAATCGCGTTTTAAAATTTCTGCAAATTTGTCCTATATAAATGTAGTTTGAACATTTTAACACATACATACGTGTTAAATTTATTGATCATTGATTGTATATAATATATTTAATAACTGTATGATTTGAATGCATAATAAAGTTCTTCTACTATACCATTCTCCTACCACGCATGGCGATCAACAAAAAATTCAAGTGTGAAAAATAATATATCCAATGTATTTATTAATGCTGAGCTATTATGTGTTAATATTTGCTTTGCTCGTAAACCTCTCTATATGTGTATGTAGCCTATTTACCACCGTCATTAAATTTTGATGCATATAATTCCTTGTTTGAATATTTAGAAACACTTTATGTAACGAATGATAAATTCTTGCTATTGGGGGATTTTAACATTACAAACAATGATAATATCTTAAACAGGGTCCACAATTTTTGCTAATTAGTAAATTGTGAACAGCATAATAATGTACCAAATAGTATTAATAGATTTTTAGATTATGTGCTATCAAATCAACCTTGTAAGATAGTTAGAGATAACCCGAAGATCCTTATCACTCCAGTTCAAATGTTCAACTAGAAATTAGTCACAAGTTCAGTGAATGCAATATTAATAGCCAATCCTATTTTAATTTAAAAAAAAGCAGACTTTCTGGGCATGTATCATTTCTTAAGACGTAAATTGGGGAATTCTTCATTCTTACACAGATGTGAATATTGCTGTGGATAAACTTTATGACTTAATTATAATCAAGTTGATGTTATTTACACCTATTTTGCCAAGGCATTTGACAAAGTTGACCACTATGTAGTTATAAATAAGTTAAAACAATTTGGATTTTCTAATGACCTATTACAATTTTTTATGTCTTACCTGTCTAATCGAAAACAATATGTAATTATCAATAATTACGAATCAGAACATTATTTTGCAAGCTCTGGAGTTCCTCAGGGGTCACATTTGGGTCCCTTACTATTTCTATTATTTAAAAATGATATTGTTTATTCTGTCAAAAATTGCAAAATTTTATTCTTTGCAGATGATTTAAAAATGTATAAAATCATCCGTAACTGCGAGGATTCTATACTAATGCAACATGACATCAATAACTATGGTCTGTAGATAACCATTTACCCTTCAACATTCAAAAATGCAAAATATTAACTTTTTCACGTAACAAGCGAACTATGGATTTTTCCTATTTTATGGACAACCTTACTCTGGAAACAGTGAAATCAAAAATTGATTTAGGTATTAAGTTCGATTCTAATTTATCATTTAATGAACACGTTCTCTATATTTCTAATCTCGTCTACAGGAATCTTGGTTTTGTAATTCGCAATTCTAAATCTTTTAAAAATATTAAGACCCTATCAACGCTTTACACGAGTCTTGTTCGATCTAGACTTCAGTATTGCTCTGTAGTTTGGTGTTCTTTCTACACAAAGTACATACAGGCATTAGAGAACATACAGAAAAAATTTATTAAACTTTTTGGGAACTCCGAGTATTTGCAAAATTTACCAAGTTATAATCTAACGACCTTGTATAACAGACGGATTTATTATAGCATAATGTACTTATATAAAGTTATAAACAATTTAACTTACGACCCAGATACCCTAGTAGAGATTTGTATTGGAGTTCCTAATTTAAGGACGAGGTCCAACAGGACATTTCACATACCCATATTGAGGCAAACCTATGTAATGAGATCACCTATGTTTACTATTATGATAAATTATAATAACATACAACAATACTGTGATATATTTGGTGATTCGTTTCAGCTGTTCGAAAAAAAAAAAACGGAAAATAAATTGAGGGAAGTTTCAAGCAATATTGATATATATCATTGAATTATGTAGGTTGTAGAACGTAGGTAGATATAAGTTGTTTTCCCTTTTTGTATTAAAATAAATTTAGGAGTACCTGTTCTTTAAAAAGAAGGTTACTTTTTCTAGGATTATACATCATGCTTTATCCGCATACACATTTATAATTATCTTAATTGGATAAGTTTAGTGTCATCTTATTTTAGTTTAGTATAGTAAAATTCAAGTTATTGTAATTTAATTAGTTATCTATTGTTGGTTGAGATTTAACCTAAACAACTGTCTGTAATTGGGATATCCATCCTGTAGACATTTTTACCTAAATACATAAATAAATAAATAAATATCATACTCAAGTACATTAATAATTAGGAACAGAGAAAATAAATTGGTGTTTGATGCACATAGAGGAAAGATTCCAGCCAGCACTATTAGGCACTGATCATATGTGCATCAAATGCCAATTTATTTTCTCTGCTCCTAATTACTAATGTACTTGAATATTGTATAATAGTAGGAGGCATGGTTGTAGAATGGTATAGTAGAAGTACTTCATTATTTTTTATTTCATAGATCAATTTTACTACTATCATTTCATTTAAAACAAAATTGTCTATATCTGCAATTTTTACATCAAGCCATATGAATATGTCATCCACATATCTGAAATATTTCCCACGGAAATACTCAATTTCTTCCTTTATTTTTGTTTCGAACCTGCTCATAATTGGGCTACCAATGAAAGGTTACCAAGTGTTCCTCTTTACGCTCTCTCCATATCGCTAAAAGAAAGTTTCATTGAGTAAACAATTTGCTTAATGCAAAGCTTGCTTAATAAGGTCAGTATTTTCTTTAACAATATTATTTAATTCGAATAAATCTTTAAGATAGTCCCAAGGTTTGTGGGCTGAAGAACATAAGAAACATCAAAATAAATAAAAAATTCACTTCCATGCAAGGTTTCTCGTCAATCGCACTGACACAATCATTGGTATAGATTACTACTAGACTAGGTAAGTTTAAGATGAATTTTTAAATAAATCTAAACAGTGAAAAAGTTTTGGGTGGGTGATGACTGGATTGGTTGACTTCATTCAACCATGACATTGTAATATAAATATAGGCATATTGTAATCGTAAAAAAATTTAAATTTTTTTGTTCTTGAAATAGGTTTAGAATGTCATGAAATGTTGAGATTTCAAATTTGAGCGAAAAAACTTTTCTGCCTATCTATCGGTCTGTCTGTAACTTTTTTTGTCCGCGCGTGCCCTCCAGAACGTTTTAACATATTGACTATATATATACTAGAAACCAAGGCCTCAGGTTTCTTTCTAATATTTTTCAAATATTTTAAAATTCTATGACCAATAATTTTCACATACTAGAGTGCAAATATAGTCAAGATGTTTCCTTTAAAGTAACGAATGAAAAGTTCTGGATGTGGAAGTAGTGATTCCTTAGGCAGCGGTTTTTTTAGTTGTACTAAGTGGTCAACGAAATGTGCATCGTGTGTTAAATATTCCAGAGTTGTGTTCAAATGGTTTGATGTCAAAAACTAGGTACTTCAGAGGCACTTAGTTCGTATTTTCCATTTCAGCTCTTCTCAGTATGTAAATCTTACGTGATAACAAAAACAAAAATCAGTTTTTAAAATGCCACTTTTAGTAGATTAAGAACAGTAGTTATTGAAACAAAAAACCTTTTAAACCTAGGCCTGTATAATTTTCAGTCAAATAGAGGGAAAATGATTAGCCGAAACGCTAACGGTAATGAAAGTGTTTGTTAAATTTTAAAAGCAGTATTTGTAATCTTTTTAATTCACATCGGTAGACTTGAATCCATACATACCATTAAAGAAAATATGTTAATATATATTTGAAATGTCGCTTTCATACACAGAGCTGTGAAGAAGGCGCCATATAAATTTTGCATGTACTTTATGTCCTCCAGTATACCTACTTTCATCGTTTGATTTCCTTCTCTCAACGATAGCAGCAATTCAATTTCCACGTCAAAATGTTAAAATATTCTAAACTTATCGTGTACACTCGCAGGCACGCAAACAGACAGAAGTGGAAATTTGTTTCCGTTTCCGCCTTTTATTAAGGCAGGCAATTTAATTGTGTTTTTTCTTTTTCGTGATTTATCGTTTCTTTTTTAAGAAGCTATCCTTAACTACTTTGATTTAAGAACAATCATGGGATATTCGTTGGTTTGATGAACTTTTATAACTTATATAAAAGGAACATTATTATTTCTTTTTCTTATTTGCACACAGCTGGTCCTGTTTTTCTAGGAAACACCCTCATTTTTTAAAATTTAAATGCTTTTTAAATTGCTTTCTGTAACAGGTATCTTTGTAACTGCATTCTTATGGTGCATTAAATTTGGTAAAATATGAGCGCTCGCCAACTGTGACTTTTTTTTGCGGAAAATATTGAAAACTTATTAGCGATTTATTATTTTAAATCGCCTTACACTACCGGGTTTAGCAACCGATTTCTTAGTGAAAATTTAAAGAAGCCAATTTATTGAATTTAAAAAAATATGTTTTATGGGACAAAATTCAAAATTTGTGTTAAAATTGGAGTTGTATTTCCAATTAGATGGATGCACTGCACACCAAACGATGCCGTGTCAGAAACTGGTGCAACCAGAACATTCCTAATAGGTTGATTGGATGTCGTAGTCCACTGATGACTTGACCGCCAATATCGCTGGATTCGAATCCCCTTGAATTTTATAAGGCATAAGGTATTTGGTAAAATATGAGCCCTCGCCAACTGTGATTTTTTTTGCGGAAAATATTGAAAACTTATTAGCGATTTATTATTTCAAATCGCCTTACACCATCGGGTTTAGCAACCGCTTTCTTAGCGAAAATTTAAAGAAGCCAATTTGTTGAATTTAAAAAAATATGTTTTATGGGACAAAATTCAAAATTTGTGTTAAAATTGGAGTTGGATTCGAATCCCCTTGAATTTTATAAGGTTTATAAATCTCGACCTGAAGATTTATTAGTGTTCGCTATCTGAAATATATTTTCAGTCTTTATCTAAAATACACACACCGCTAAAGTTAACTAATTACAGTGTGTCTTACAAAATAATATATTTTTCAATAATGTGTTTGTCCTCCACGAGCCCTTATGACTGCAGTTGTATTTCTTCCCATACTCATAATGACATTATCGTCCATTTCTTGAAGCAAAGATTTCTTATTTCCTTATAACATAGGGCCGTGGGTAAGGAGTGTGTGGACACTCAAAGGGCGCCACCTGCTGTATACTACGTACTATGATTTAAATAATTGCCAGCCAGGAACAAAATTAAGTTACTAGCAATGATGCGATGGAAACACTAAAATCAACAAATAATGTCAAAACTTACACTTTACATTAGACATGTATTACAACACAGGTGAGATGTATAAGAATAAAAAATATGTAATTTCACGACCACTCCTTAAACATAATCTATACGCAATACAAATTCAAAATATGTGCATGACCCAATTTAAAATTGTTTCAGTGATTTGAGTTCTTCATAAGAATGCAACTAGGACTTGTGTGATATCAACAATGAGTTTTAGATTTACAACAGTGAGTTTGGATTAAAATTACAGCTCATCACTAAAATATTATTGTGCATTACTAGATGTTAAAGAATGTCTAAAATAAGTATGTTCTATTAAAAATATTTCACATGTGACGTAGTAGAAGGTAAATTAGCATTACATGGTACCATATGTTGCCTTACAGTAAATAATCTTAATATATTTTATCATACTAGGTATAAACTTAGAGTTTAACTTGTAGTTGCAAAATCGGTGTGTAATTTACTCTAATATTTGAACAAAAAATCACTGAACAAAACTATGATTATTTTTTTAAAAACATGTAATCGAAATTAAACAATAAAACCTGATTCTTAGAGACCTGGCATTTTCTGTGACGACTGCAGCGTGACCTGTCACCACTTCATAGACGTTCACGATGTTGCTTGCGACTAGGACTATGTGTCGCTCCAAAATTTCTGCCTAAATCTCTTGGAGGCTGCTGCGAACAACTCTCCAACCAAAACTTCTCTAAATGTCAGCAGGACCCACACAAAACCAAATATCTGAATAATAGACTTCCTCCTACTACTCCTCTAAATACTGGGCCCCTTCAAATCACCAAAATGACTGCATCAACCAGCTTGACCCATACATTAACTACTCTGCGTAATAGCCTAACCAATATACATATATGCCTATCCAAACATAAGCCTCTCCAAAACACTTTGTAATAATTACAGTAAATAAGAACTAAATAAAACTCCAAAGTAAGTAAAATAAAAGCTCACCTCATATAGAGAGTATTACATAACCTCACGAAACACGTGGCGATAAAATAACGGCAAACAACAGAATTCCTTCCTGCACTTTACAAAATGCTTTCGGCAGGAGGGTAAAGAAACACTGGGAACATCAAATCAAATCCCTTTTCAGTGTAAGTGATGTAAAACTCAAATTCTTCAACACAAAATCGGGATCGCCGCTGTTCACTCTCGTGGCTATCGAAGAACGAGCTACCAGCCGGAAATCTCTTTAACAGTTCTCAGTGTTGCCAACTTGAGCATTTAGAGAACACTTTCACTAGTCAATGAAAATGCGCCAACAAAGGACTTTGCAATCAAAAGACTGAATTACACAATCATGTAATATCTCAACTACAAGAATATACGACTAACACCATCATTCAAGTTATTCTTAAAGAAAACCCGTTTACTTTCTGGATATTAAGATTTTTACAGATATACTACACGCTATGTCCTTTAAAGTACGGGTGGTTGCCTACCTCTCTGCTCGGATAAGTGAACTAGTTAGAGTCAACTTACCGCCAATCTATTGAAATGAATCATGTAGCCTTTTCAAATACTTCACCCCTAGGAAACCACCTTCCAAAGTCCATGGATTCAAGAAAAATTACAACAGCAACACCTTTAACAATGTTTATTACTTGATATTTCCACTTGGTATTTACTTCGGATTTCTAACCTTACTGTCATTCAAAAACTTCCTTTCGCATGTTTACATTTAGGCTTATATATCCCACAAAATGGATCTTGAACATTGTAGAGAACTCGATTCTTTTCTATATGCTTCTAGAAAACATACCACTACGGTTTCAGAGATGACGTGCATGAACCCAGCTGGGGAGACATGGTATTGCAGTTACCTACACCATTGCTAGTTCACCACTCATGAGCTTCAGCTCCAGCCCCCAGGGAGTGCAAGCGCGCCACACTATCCCCTCCTTAAACCTGATCGACCCGGTCAGGCAATTCAGAATCATTAATGTATTTCACCCTTCTATCCAAATGCACGATATTCAGCTTGAACTTTATGCTTCGTTGAATCCGATAGACAGCATCATTAATTCGGGTAATAACAGTATACGGTTCCCTATCTGGAAGAGCCTCCCTGGTGTCAGCTTTCTCGGGTTGTTCTAGCTGATATGTCCTAGTTCTCCACACTTATAACATTTCATACGTCATCTTCTTGGCCTTCCACTACTTTGTTTATTCTGAGTCTCTTCCGTGTTTGCTGCATTCACTTTTCTCGAGTTCCGCTGTCGACAGTCTCGTTTTGTATCTCCTGCCTTGCCTTATTTTATTGTTTTTCCTGCTTTCCAAGAGTATCCAATTAAACCAATAAATGAGTAAATATTTGCTGCATCTCGGTCAACGTAGGGTTCTGGTTCTCCTTTTCTGGCTGAGATTCAGCCCCTAGGGGGTGCAAGCGCGCCACACTATCCCCTCCTTAAACCGGATCGACCCGGTCAGGCAATTCAGATTCATTAATGTATTTCACCCGTCTATCCAAATGCACGATATTCATTTTGAACTTTTTGCTTCGTTGAATCCGATAGACAGGATCATTAATTCGGGTAATAACAGTATACGGTTCCATATCTGGAAGAGTCTCCCTGGTATCGGCTTTCTCTGGTTGTTCCTTCGGCTTCGCCGCATAACTAGCATTTTCTCTCGTCAAGGTCCTCTATGGACATTCTACTTCGATAAGTCCTAGTTCTACACACTTATAACATTTCATACGTCATCTTCTTGGCCTTCCACTACTTTGTTTATTCTGAGTCTCTTCCGTGTTTGCTGCATTCACTTTTCTCGAGTTCCGCTGTCGAAAGTCTCGTTTCATATCTCCTGCCTTGCCTTATTTTGTTGTTTTTCCTGCTTTCCGAGAGCATCCAATTTAACCAATAATTGGGTAAACATTTTCCGCATCTCGGTCAACGTAGGGTTCTGGTTCTCCTTTTCTGGCTGAGATTCTTCGACAGTCACAGCCCGAACTTTCGACCTTGGAGTATCCCTACGGACGGCTTCTATTTATATCAGGCTATCGGGATATCCTGAAAACTCGCATCATCTCCTCGTCCCTTATTCCATCTAGGAATGCTCCCACTGCCAATTGTTCTTTGAATTCTCTTGGCGCATTAGGGTACGCCAAGTGTGCCAGTCTTTCCACCGCAGCTTCAAATTCTTGCAGACTTTCTCTTGCGTTGTGAACACCCAATTTCAGCCGGAAATGGTATACTTTGGCAAGGTGTTGATCGCCATATTAGACTACAAGCCCAGGCAAATTTTTAGGGGGTGATTTTATACACAACGAATCATATATAATCTTGAAGTACTGGTCGAGAAACAAAGTTTAGGCACTATGCCGTCAATTTTCCGCGGTACAGGTAAGTGCACAGGTGAGTTGAAATGTAGAAAAAAAGGGGGTACTTTTCGATTAATTTATACATGACGGCACTATTTTCGTTAAAGAGGCAATGAAAAAAGAATGCTCTTAAACCCAGTGCCGTCAAAAAATAGCGGTACCGCAAGTCAGAAAAAATTTTTGAAATCGGCGAATTTACCCCCCCCTCCCCAGTTAATCGAATACTTAAGGTCATTTATTTCAGGACGGCATATGGTTTTTTATAAAGTAGAAGCGAATTATTACGGTTTTATAATGATGCCGTCAATAATTCGTGGTACCCAATGTAAATACAAAATAAAAATAAAAATGAACAAATTTAAAAATTTTGGAAACTTCATACAAATTTATAAGAGCTTATTTTTGAAATATTATTGTGGATAGCACTTCTTTAAACATTAAAAAACATAGAAAAATCGGTGCCGTCAATTTTCTCTTGTTATATTTTATGCATTTCACGTTAAATCTCATGCCTTTTTTGGCTTACTTAACCTACCATTTTGGTCATGATTTTGGTCAAAAATTACAAGACAGCATTAACAATAAAATATTAACCACATTAAATAGTAATTAAAAATTGTGGTGCCGTCAACATTAAACGGAAACTTTACGTAATATGAGAATTTAAAAATTTTAAACTACAATCTTAGAATATTCGTTTTCGATCCAAAAATCGAATATCGAACTTTCATGCACAGATATGTGATTTATCATAAAAAAAAGCAGTGCATATTTAAATTTTTATAAAAAATATTAATTTTTATAAAATAAGTGTTTTAAGGATTTGAATAACAATGTATAAATCATTAAAATTTTATGAAAGATTATAAACTAAATAACTTATTAATTTTCATAAAAAAGGCATTAGTCTTTCATAAAGTTTTAAAAGCAATAATCAATGTTTATAGTATTTTTATTATTATTCAAATTCATAATAAATGGATAAAAAAATGTTCAAAACATAGAATATACTTGATAATACTCATGATTCTTCATCAGAACTCTCGCTGTCTATTTCTGAATTACTTGCAGAATTACGCTTAGTTTTCAAAGTATCAATGGTATTATTAAATAATGTAACTTTACACATTCCTATTTCAAATCGAATGAATTCCGTGAAAAATAAAATTACCTTTATTAATATATCCATATTTAGAACCATAGGATAGCCTGAACGGTATTTTTCGACATGAAAAACACATTTTCCAGCGTATAGTACCATGTAAAATTGACGGCATAGTAAAATATGTTATCTTTGAAGGATATAGCATTGAAACAGCTAAATTTTAGGTTGTATAAAATGACCACCCCCCAAGGGGTAAAAATCCGGTTTTGATTCGCGATTTCTGACCCCATGTCCCACCCTTTTCTGACGGCATAGATGTATTATAGCTTTTAAAGGAAATGCAAAGGTAACTAAATCAACGCCGTCAAGTATTCGATTAACTGGGGAGGGGGGGGTAAATTCGCCGATTTCAAAAATTTTTTCTGACTTCCGGTACCGCTATTTTTTGACGGCACTGGGTTTAAGAGTATTCTTTTTTCATTGCCTCTTTAACGAGGATAGTGCCGTCATGTATAAATTAATCGAAAAGTACCCCCTTTTTTTCTACATTTCAACTCACCTGTGCACTCACCTGTACCGCGGAAAATTGACGGCATAGTGCCTAAACTTTGTTTCTCGACCAGTACTTCAAGATTATATATGATTCGTTGTGTATAAAATCACCCCATAAAAATTTGCCTGGGCTTGTAGTCTATATCTACAGCTTCTAAAACTCCAAAGTTCCGTTGTTGGTATACCTATTTTCTATCCTTCATTTAAAAATGCCAATGTGTACTTTATTATAAAAAATGTACACATAATTTTAACTTACGAACTACATTATTTACAGTTCCACAACGAATTTATGCACCACTACATATGAAAGAATATATTATACGTGGATCAGTTACATTTTTCGTTTTATATATTTCAAGGCCGAGCTAAAAAATGTTACTTAAAACTGGAACAGGAAGTATGCAGTTACCATTTTTATGACTGGAATTACTCCAACTGAACTCTGCTTTCAGCAATTTATTTGATATAGTACCCCTGAAGAAGACGTTAACGCGAATTTATGGCTTCGATTTCAGATCAATTGATGTACGACTGTTATTTTTCATGAATGCAATAACATGCTTCGTGTATCTAGACTAAATGGATTTTTTTCTATTCCATCAATCTTATAATTTACATTAACGATCTAGCACTCTCTGCAACCCGTCGACAAATCACAATTTCTTTGCGCTAGATGAAGTGCGGCAGTCCATCAAATGCTGGAGATTGCTCGTTCCGGCGTAAAGATAAAATAGTATAATTCTAATCAGAATAAAATCCGCAAAATGGGCAATATACGTTAGCGAAGTCATAAATTTTATACTTTACGTAGTTTTTTATGGCGTTACTCAATTTAACAAATTTAATTTAACGTAACTACTTAAATTAGTACATAGTTTTAACATTGGAAATGTTTAAGGAATCGGTAGAGTAATGCAAGATGTTAGGAATAGCTGTAGAATCTAATAGGGAAACTGTAAAAACTATATTTCTTTTATTTTTATTTTTTTATTTTATGAATACAGCTGCCCAGACAGATGTGCATCCAATTACAGGGCAGGAAATATACAAATAACTATGTATACAGTACAGAGTAAAAACTTGAAACTACATATTTTACAGTGAATAATAACTATCAAATCAAAAATGGAAAATGCAAAGTAATGTGAGCAGATACTTTAACTAAATGGTGATATAGTAGGAACTAAAGGTTAATTTAAGAGTGAATTAAAATACATTGCTTTATATTATTAGTACTACATTTAAAAATATCAAGGTTCAACTGATAGCCTAATAGTTAGAGCACATATTGTGAATAGGAGAAGATTTTAGTAATTTGTTCTTGACGTAGCTAAGTAGAATAGGCGTATGAGCGAGTCTGAAAAGATGGAACATTGAAATCTATGGAACTGAGAATATCCGGCCAGTCTATCCGACTTGTTACTAGTTTGTGTAGTAACAAGACAGAAAAATAGTCTCTAGGTGTCGCTAAGTCATTTAGATTAAATCTGGCTAATTAGTCAGATTGTGGTGTGCCTCTGGGGGGATAAATTCCGTCAGTTTTGAGGGAGAGATATTTGACGTGCCTTCTCTGAACCCGTTCCAAATTAAGAATATGAATATTGTATTGTGGATTCCAGACAATACCATTGTATTCCAGTTTTGGGCGTACAAAAGCATTAAATAAGAGAGAAAGTGTGGAAATATCTTTAAAGTGCCTTGAGTTTCGCATAATAAAGCCTAGATTTCTGTAGGTATTAGCAATTGTGTGATCAATGTGGGCAGTAAGTTAATTTTGAGTCAAAGATGACTCCAAGATCCTTGAATTGAGTGCACCTAGTTACCATATCATTGCCTCTTTTGTAGGAAAATTTTGTAGAGTTATTTCTTGTCGTAAAGGTCATTGAATTACATTTTGATGTATTTAAGGGTAGCCTATTATTTTCGCACCATGTGTTTATTTTTGTGAGGTCGTGTTGCAATCAATGACAGTCTTCTTCGGAGTTAATAGATGCAAACAGTTTAAGATCATCGGCGTATAGGAGGACATTACTTTGTATATCTTGGCAAATGCCATTGATGAAAATTATAAATAACAGTGGGCCCAAAACAGAGCCCTGTGGAATTCCTGATGAAAACCCAGTATACTTCACGTTTAATGTTCTGTTACCAAAATATGACTCGAAGAAACTTAGAAAGTCAAGACTTAAACCAAAATCTGATAGCTTCTGCAGCAAGAGCCCATGATCCAGTCTGTCAAATGCTTTAGAGAGGACTGCATAAATTACATCTGCTTGACCACCATGATCCAGTGTATTCGCGATAAAATGTGTAACTCTTCCCAAGTTGGTAATCGTAGATCTACCTGCCAATAACCCATGTTGACTATAGGAGAGTTGAGAATTAACATGAAAAGAGATTATATCATATAGGACAATTTCAAAGAGTTTGCCAAAATTACAGAGGATAACTATAGGTCTGTAATTATCAATATTAGTCTTATCATCTTTTCTGAAAACAGGACACATTTTTGATTGAGTCCATAATTGGGAAAATGTAGTAGTTTGCAGAGCTAGATTAAAAATGATAGAAGGTGGCAGTGCAAAAATAGAGGCACAGTCTCTTAATAAGAAATCTGATATAACATCTGGACCCGTCGTAAGTTTCTTTTCGAATTTCCTAGTGCTTTTAAAACATCATTTTCGGTAATGGTTGGAATATTAAGTTGGGGTACATTGCCGGTAGCTTCTTATTGGGTTATGTTATACGTGGATGACGTGATAAAGGATGATTGAAAATATTGGGCAAATGCATCCACAATGCTCCCAGTATCAAGGAATTATTGTTGTAACACATCGAATTCAGTATGCTAGTTGTATTTCTCATAGTATTTAAAAAAAGACCGCATATAGAACAAATATGCGGTATATGATATATGAGTCCTGTGTAGAGGGAAATATAAACGTTCAAAGTGCAACAAATGTTCGGTCGTGACCGCTGGACACAGGGTAGTCCGATCGGAGCGTTTCTGTTATCATCGTCTAGGTTGGACCTTTCTGAGTCGCATAAATGTGGTTCGGAGGTTCCTCGATTACAGGGATGCCAATGGAGGAGGAAAATGTTGGATCCCTCCATTTTGGCTATTTTTATAAGACTGTGTCGATGTTTAAGTGTACTATAAGTGTAAAATACAGGGTCATAGAAAACGTTCCACCAATTTCAGAAAATCAAATCTCGCGAAGGACAAGAGTTAAATAAATATTTCTTTTAAAGAAATATTCAGGGCAAATTCGAGTTATCTTTGAATATATTACAACCGTGACCTTCACTTGCGATGCGCAGAGGTAATTAGCGTGCAATACTGTCAAACCTGCAATAACGACTGTTCAATAGAAAGCCCAGTGCGCGTTATAGTTAACTAAATTTCAATCTGTAGTTATTATGTTTTGTAGTTATTTTATAAGAAGATAATGGCAAGGTGATATAAACAATTTAAAGAAACAGACAGGGCTGATATCAAGAAATCTCCTGTACGACCTAAAATATCTGACGAAAATTTTGAACGGCCCTAAAAACTTGAGAACGCGCCGCAGTTTGGATCTCGGGATCGAAAAGGAAAATATTCAAAATGTCCTTCATAAACGTTTACGTTTGCTTATAAGGTTCAATTAAAACATGAAATTAAACCTGTTGATTGCCCTAAATGTGTTACTTTTTCAAATAACATACTTAAGAAACATAGTTTACAGTTAAAAATCAGAACTTAAACCAGCTACGGAGTGGTTTGTTGCTGCCATCGTCACAGTCACACCTGACATGCTACCCAGGGGGAAATGAACTATCACTATGACTTATGCAGAGCCACTAATGGGGCATACATTCAAAGTTATTAAATTTCAATGTCAATATTTTTTTTTAGTATTAATTTTTCAATGACACTGTACAGTGTTTTTAGTATAGAGTTAGCTAGTCCCGGTTACTGCGATTCAGCTTCTTAGAAAGACCCGTAAAAAAGACCCGTTGTTTATACCCGGGAATAGCTTAAGATAACAGTATAAAAAATAAGAGATCTTTTTATTGAGGTAGTAAAGTTTCCAATATCCCCATTCGTTGTTATACTAAAACGCAACAAAAAACGCCATTCCCTATTTATATTGTAGAAACAAACGTAGTAAGAAGGAGCGTTTATTTAGTAGTCAGTTGTATATTTTGCGAAAATTAAGTAGTACATAGAAAAGGGATCGCTTTCTAAACACTGTATAATGAATACTGCGCAAGAGAGATGTACTTCTTCTTACTTATCAAGTTTTCAATCAAAAGAAAAATACTGTTGAAAAATTTAATATTGATTGATGTATTATCTTGGAATAATATGCAATAAGAGTTAACTGTTTCAAAATTTGTTTTGTTTGTTTTTTCGCAGAATTGTTGTTCCATAGTATTCCAATGTAGACGCTCACGCTTTACTGAATACACTAATTTGTGCCATAATTACTTCCATATCCACGTAGTGGAGTGATCGAAAGTAATCGTGAAAAAAAATTCAGAAATTGTTTTTGTTGAAATAGGTTTGGAATGTCTCATGAGACGTCGAAATTTCAAATTTGAGCGAAAAAAGAATTCTGTCTAACGGTTTGTCCGTCGGTAAGATCTGGAACTAGATTATATTCTGAGATTACTCCGGTGGAAGGTTGTGGGTGAATAAGAGTAAATAGAGGAAAATAAGTATAATAATGATGATACAATTCTTTATTCACTTGGCTATACATTTACATAGATGTGACAGGTCAGTTTTAAACACACGTTAATAACATAAAGTAACATTTAAAATAGTAAACATTAATAAAAATTACAATAAATAATAAGAAAATATATAATAGAGTTACAGCATAATTAATAAAACACATTACTTATACGATACAAAATATTGAACACTGAACGGCACAGAATACGATGCTACATTTTCAATACAACCATTAGTTGCGTACATTACTAAAAACCTCTTGTATGGAATGATAATATTTATTTATTAGGTAATTTTTAAATTTATGTTTAAAAACTGAAAAGCTAACTTTTATCTCAACTGGAAGTGCATTAAAATTGCTGGCACAACAGACATACGGACTTTTTCTAAAACAGAGGAAAATAATTAAAGCAAGCTGGTAAAAGCTTAAAAATTTGGGATTTGGTGTATGTATTAGATACTAGCGCCTCAGATTTTTTTATAATATTTTTCATCCCCTCCACCACCATTTATAAAAGGGTTGATGAAATAAAATTGAGATATTCACTTGAAATTTGGTACATGTGTGTACTAAACGACATCTGCAATTAGATTATATTCTAAGTTAATTCGGATGAAGGGTTGGGAATTAAATAGGGGTAAATAGGGGAAAATAAGTAAAGCAAACTGGTAAGAGTACTGAAATACAGAAACTTGGGATTTGGTGCATATACTGGAGGTCAAGACCTCAGATTTTCTTACAATATTTTTCATCCCCTCACCACCACCCTACTCCATTATTAAAGGGGTTGATAAATTAAAATTGAGGTATTCACTTGTGGCACACGTATATATTATAACGACACCTGGAACTGGATTAAGTTTTGAGATGTTTCCGTTGAAGGGTTGGGATTAAATTCGGACAAATATGGGAAAATAATTAAAGCAAGCTGGTAAGAGTACAGAAAATTGGAATTTGGTGTATATGCTGGAAACCAGGGCCTCAGACTTTCTTATAACATTTTTCAACCCATTCCATTATTAAAAGGGCTGATAAAATTAAGTTTAGAAATTCGCGAGGGGACGGTAGCTCAGTCGTTTAGCGCGTCTAGTTTGCAGACTGTCGGGACACAATTGCCTCGAACGGGTTTTTTCATTGAGTTTTTTCCCGTCTCAGCAATCCAAATTCTAAAATGTGAAACAATGCGCGACCAAACGCTTTAAGTGAAACATTTTAATTTTAAGCTTACTGTGTAGGCAAAAACAATGTTAATGCTAATTTTAAGCCGCCACAGGCGGCAGGAGTTTTAACCTTTAAATGTAAGTTTTATTGAGCCGAACCGGTCGCGATTCGCCCAATCGCACTAACACCACGGCGCTGCGCGACGTGGTTGTACGGTTGGCTCCGGGTCTCGATCCGGGGAAGCAATTTACTGTATTAAAAGAACTAAATAAATTTGTTATGATAATGATGATGCGTCTAGCTTGCATACTGGCATACCTGTTCACCGCGAAATAATTTTAATTATAGAATTATTCCCAAAATGTGGTTCGGACTCCACTATAAACTGTACGGCCTCGTTTCTCTTTATCTAACACAAAATAATTCTGGATTTTCAAGGAGTTGCCTCGGTGACTTGAGAAGCTGTTAAGAAAACTTGAAATTTGATACACGTATGTAATATAATGATATCTGGAATTAGATTATATTTTAAGATGATTCAGTTGCAGGGGTGGGGGGGGGGGGGAAGTAGAGATGAATAGGGGAAAATGAGTAAAGCAGGCCCCAACCTAAATATTATTAAAATTATATGACCAATAATTTTCACATACTAGATTGCAAATATAGTCAAGATGTTTCCTTTAAATTGATTTGGATGGAGAATCTGGGTGTGGAAGTAGTGATTCCTTAGGCAGCGACTTTTTAAATATTTTTAATAAAAAGCACTGCACTAACATTATTAATATGAGTGCTATTTGTTTTGAGGATGAGACTATTTCATATAGTGTGTGCTTCCTTAGCAAACATCCTCTTAGTATATATATATCACTTTTAGCCTAGTTCCCGGAGAACAATTAGAGGGAAAGATCGTCCTTATGAAAACTTCTAATTTTTTGGTACTATTTTGGTAGTAGAAAAGTATTTTAAAAAGGTCCTCTAGGCCATCTTGGTCGGAACATAAAACAAAATCCTTCAAACCATAAAATTTTATATAAAAAAATACCTTTACTAAAAATTTCGTACATGTAAAATTTAGTTTTCATGCAAAACAAGAATCAAACTTATTGCGTTACGGTACAACGCACTAATCCCAGAAGCTACCTTTTTACTTCTACATCCAGGAATTGGTGTGGAAGTATAGATATCGTACAAAAAATATTCCGTTTTTTTTTGTTGAAATTGGTTTAGAATGTCATGAAACCCGAATATTTTAAACTTAAAAATATATGTCGGTCTACCGGTCTGTCTAACTTTTTTGTGCGCATGTTTTTCCTGTAACGATTTAAGATATTGACTTCAAAGGTGAACGTATGTATTACAACGAGATCAGGAACTAAATTATATTTTAAGCTTGTTCCGATGAAGGGTTGGGGGGGTAAATAGGGGTAAAGGGGTAAGCAAGCTACTAGACGTTTAAATTACTTTATGATCCGATGATTTCTTCAAAAGTTATTAACATTTTTGTGTATATACGCACGGAAAAAGCTAATTTTGACCTTCACGCTCGAAGCTTGTAATAAGAAATGAAATATATTAAAATTACTGATTATAGATTACAATAATGCCAATCTTGGTAAGAACATATGTCGCACAAAGTGTTTACTTTGTTCTCTTTGTGATGTTATATAAGTAACGATAATATATCCTTGAAAATGGCCCCTAGCAAATCTTGTCTGATCTGTTATTACATTGGATTTCATTATCGTTCCAATAATAAATTTTGTCGACGAGTTGCAGTTAGTATTCGTTTTATCCTTCTATGTCTGAAAGTATAAAGCTGGAGAGTGTTCCACAAATAAATTGTACCTAGGTCGTTCTTTCTAGTGGCTATTACAAATAAAAATTGTTCCGGCTTCGAGATTAGTTAGTTTAACGTCTGCTCCGTATAAAATGTAATTATGTATATAGGGAGAAACCATGTTGTACGAAGTGAGAGGATAATTTTCGAATATAACACATTCGACGAGTAACGACTGCATGTGAGATATTTTACATCAACATTCACGTAGTGGAGTCGAAGGATAGTAACCGTTTTTTTTTTTTTTTTTTAAATAATTTTACAGCGTTACGTTCTCTGAAGCTTCTTGTGTGCGCACGCTTACTTTGGAACAAATTAAAATATTGACTTGGAAGTTGGTACATGTATGTATTATAACGAGATCGGAACTAGATTATATCTTGACGTTATTCCGTTGGAGAATGGGGGTTTTACTTGTTCATCCCTTAAACAAGTAAAGCAAGCTAGTAAGAGAGTCCAGAAACTTGGGGTTTGATGTACACAGGGTGTTTGGTACATCGATAGAAAAATTTTACTTGGTGATAGTTGGGGTCGTTTGGAACCTATATGATTATATTTACCTTTGTGCAAAGTCTCACCGTTTTTGAGATATCGGCATTTTTAGAAATTTTTGCGAAATAGCTGAGTTGTTACTAATACGTGTTAGTTTTTGTGGTACTGAATACTTTCAGGTTTCTTAAATATTTTTTGTATCTATTCTTAATATGCACTTTTAGGCGACTCTGCCTGGGGTAATAAAGCGGTGATTTTAAAAATTTTGTATACCATTTGAGTTAGCAACGGATTCTTATAGGAAAAATTCCACTGAAGAAGATTTTCCTATGAAAAATTTTCCTAAACCGCGAGCTTCATGGTCAAATAATTGTTTAAACAAATTTTTTTCGTCTTTATTTAATAAAATGAAAACTGTTTGACGGATCCAAAAAAATCTTGATTCAATAAAGAGATATTTTCAATACGCGTCGGTTGGCGTCAGGCACAACTCATTTTGTCAACCCGTTAATTTGTTATAGCCAAAATAAATTTATAATTAACAAATTGATTGCTCCGAAACTAATGAGGTCAGGATATTGTTTTTTTTTTTCAAGAAACATGCCATTTATACTAAAGAATATACCATATTTTTTTGGCCCGATATCTTCAATACTTTTTGATTGTTTAAACAATTGGCATAATTTATTAATTAGCAAATAACTTTTTTTCGAAAGTTTGATGGACTTCAAACCAACTTTAAACGATAAATATTGATGTCGGGCATAACCCCCATAGAAGTCTTCACGAACGCAACTTTTTGCTTTTGTTTATTTAAAGTTTAAATTAATTTTGCAAAATAACAAACGGAATATCTCGGCTCTGGGTAAGCGTATCGAAATGGGGTTTTATGGATATGAAAGTGCTTGGTAAAAGAAAAATTTTGAGACCAAAAAGAACTTGATCGGATAACCGAAACCGGAAATAAGAGTGATATTGCGTGAAAGGCTCTAATTTGTTTATTAACAACTTTTTGGACACGAGGTTTGGTGCATATTAAAGCTAATAAGTTTTTCCATCGACCACAAAAAGTTCTACAAAAAATATTCAATCCCTGAAGTTATACGCGTTTTTGACCCTTAAAAAAATCATTACCGCAACGTGAAAATAGTAAGATCTGACGCGCAGTGGGGTGGCGGGTTCGATCCTCGGTGTGAGCAAATTTTTTTTTCGTCAAATTTGCTCTTTTTCGTGTAACCAAGTATTTTTTATAATAATGAATGATTTTACTTTCTGAAAAATTTTTAAAAACGTAAATAAATTTTTTTGCAATTTTCATTAAATAAATCTTGCAACAAACATATGATGGTTCTGGCCCAACGAGGGTTTGCCGGTAGTTTTTGTTTTTTACTACTTTTTATGAAAGAGAGGGCTTGTTTTACTTTATTTGAGGGGGATGCCTGTCGAAAAAAGACTAATAATAAAAAGGAAACAAATTTATTTTTCACTTTTTTCTTATAATGAAAAAAAGTTCACGTCGCATGAAAAAAACACACACATTGTTATTTGTAAATGAGAAATAATCAAAATATTTAATGGCAAGCCTTCTCTTTCACAAAAAGTAGTAAAAAAACAAAAACTACCCACAAACCCTCGTTGGATAAGAACAATCATGTTTTTTGCAAGATGGCCATTTGTTTAATGAAATTTGCAAAAAAAAATATTTACGACGTGTTTGAAAATAGAAAGTAAAAAGATGCATTATCATTAAAAATACTTGGTTACATGAAAAAAAAAAAGCAAATTTGACGAAAAAGAAAAATTGCCCACACCGAGGATCGAACCCGCCACCCCATAGCGCGTCAAATCTTATTATTTTCACGTTGCGGGAGAGAATTTTTTGAGGGTCAAAAACGCGTATAACTCTTTAATGATAGAATATTTGTAGAACTTTTTGCAGTTGATCGAAAAACTTGTTAACTTTCATTTGCACCGAACCTCGTGTCCAAAAAGTTGTTAATAAACAAATTAGAGCCTCTCACGCACTATCACTTTAATTTCCGGTTCCGGTTATCCGATCAAATTCTTTCTGGTCTCAAAATGTTCCTTTTTCCAAGTACCTTCATATGTACAAAACCCCATTTCAATACGCTTACCCAGAGCCGAGATATTTCATTTGTTAATTTGCAAAATTAATTTAAACAAAAGCAAAAAATTGCATTCGTGCAGACTTCTATGAGGGTTATGCCTGACATCATTATTTATCGTTTAAAGTTGGTTTGAAGTCGATTAAACTTTCGAAAAAAAGTTATTTGCTAATTAACAAATTATACCAATTGTTTAAACAATCAAAAAGTATTGAAGATATCGGGCCAAAAAAAAGTATGTTATATTCTTTGCTATGAAAGGAATGTTTTTTGAAAAAAAAACAATATCATGACCTAATTTGTTATTTAAGAACTTTATTTTGGCTATAACAAATGAACGGGTTGACAAAATGAGTTGTGCCTGGCGCCAAACGATGCGTATTGAAAATATCTTTCGATGTAATCTAGATTTTTTCGGATCCGTCAAACCGTTTTTATTTTATTAAATAAAAACGAAAAAAAATTGGTTTAAACAATTATTTAACCGTGAAGCTCGCGGTTTAGGAAAATTTTTCATAAGAAAATCTTGTTCAGTGGAATTTTTCCTATAAGAATCCGTGACTAACTCAAATGGTATAGAACATTTTTGGAAAAAATCCCACGCAGACTCGCCTACTTGTCGAGACAGTACAAAAAGAAATGCCGAAGTATTGGTATAAAAATTATATATAAGGACAATTTATATGTTGAAATACATTGGTTAGATTTTTTTCTATTTTAAGTAAAATTTTCTCATAAGCGGTGCTACCTCAAGAGATTCAAATAATTTTAAAAACTTCCCCATTGCATACTTTTTCCAGTGGTATACCATGTTACGACGGAATTATAATTCATTAAACTAAAAAGCCAATATATTTTTAGACATTACGTTTTATTAAGGAAAGAATATTAAACAAAATCGTAATAAATTCTTTCTACCGCAAACCGGCGATTTTATTTACTAATACGTAAATACAATTATTTTCTGTCTGTGACATACTGAAATAAAATCAAACGTACAGTGAACAAGAAATGATATAAACAAAGGCTAAACATCAGGCAACCAGTCGCAAAAAATTGTTTTGCTTTTAAATCAGTGACACTTTAAACGTTTGTGTCAAACGCTGTTTTATTTAATTGTAGAAATATTACACATTTTCCTGTAATGGCATATTCTTCTAATGCCGAATATGCCGATATTCTCTTTATGTACGGAAGAGCTGACGGAAATGCAGCAGCAGCTAAAAGTTTTTATCGGCAACGATTTCCAACAAGAAGGATTCCCAATGTCCAGGTATTCGTAAGAAGTTACCTGTTTCACGAATACCTTCATCATAGCGAACGGGTGCATATTGTGTAACATGGTCTTGACATAAATGAGCAAATTTTAGACAAATTCGAAGCAGATCCTACCGGTAGCATTCGACAACTGAATTTGTCCATATGTAAAATTTGGACAACTCTCAGGTTTGAAAGAAAACATCCACTCCACTATACCCATGTTCAAGGACTCGAAGAAGGTGACCCAATACGGCGAACTGATTTTTTCCGCTTTGTGTTGAACGTTGATCCAGAAGATGGACGTTTTCTTAAAAGCATTTTGTGGACAGACGAGTCGAAGTTCTCTCGACAAGGGACAACATTACTGGGTTGATGCTGATGATTTCAATATAAGATCAGTGCGAATGTATGGGTAGCGGTAATTGGCAGAGTTTTCATTGGTCCATACTATATTCCAGACAATTTAAATGGTGACAGTTATTTAGAGTCTTTACGGAATAATTTGCCAGATATCTTAGACGACACATCTCTAAATATAAGAGACAACATGATTTTTCAAAATAACGGATGTCTTGCTCATTACCGAATTACTGTGAGGACATTTTCAAACGAAACATTTTCTAATCATTGTATTGGAAGAAATGCGCCAATATTGTGGCCAGCGAAGTCTCCAGACTTGACGTCCCTTGATATTCATGTCTGGGGTCTAATAAAAGAGCTAGTTTATGAGATTGAAATAACCGACTGTGACCACCTTGTATGAAGAATTAATGAAGTAGGTGCCAAAATTAATAATATTTATTTAATATTTTCCTTATTAAAAATGTAATGTCTACAAAAATGCTTCCTTTTGAGTATAATGAACTATATAATACTATTATAATCATAAAATTTTGCTTAAAATAGAAAAAGAAATCCAAACAATATATTTCAACAAATAAATTGTCCTACATAATTTTTATATTAAAAATTCGACATTTCCTTTTGTGCTGATTCGATAAAGTGCATATTAAGAATATCTAAAAAACATGTTTAAGAAAGCTGAAAGTAGTAGAAAGTAGAGGTGGGACGGTATTTCTGTAACGTTATTTTGGAACGGTATTTTTCTGTCGGAAATGATAAAATAACGAGTTACAGCGTTACAGGTCAACTGATATTAAAAAATCGACTGTTTTTAAAGTTGGTAGAAAAGCGTGATGTGATTATTTTATATAAATATAAGTTTTATGATATAAATAATATTATTAGGTAGGTACGCGTTTTTTTTTATTACATAGATGTTCATATGTAGCTTTACATGTTTTGCTTACATCGATTGGCGATTAGAGGGAGCGATGTGAAGTAGACCGATGGAGAGTGTTTATAGTGAATTTGAAATGTGTGTTTGTTTTAAAAGTGCTGTTTGCTGAAAATTGTATGGATGAGGTATGAAAATAGATCCATGAAGTAATGGTAAAATAAATAGGACTAGAAGTATTGTAAGCATGAGGAATCTTCTCCCCCCCCCGCTCGTCAAAATTTTGATGAAGGTAAATATATAATTTGAAGGAATCTCCCCCCACCCGCTCTTCAAAATTTGAATCGAGGTAAATATATTATATAATTTGAAGGAATCTCCCCCCCCTCCCCGCTCGTCAACAGTTTGATTGACGTAAATATGTAATTTTAAGGAATTTACTATTCACCATTAACAATTTTACCCATACGCCGTATTATAAAAAGTCGTGATCACATCACGTTTTAAATTCACTGATATCAGAAAATCACAGTAACTATTCACGTTGTGATTGAAAAATCGCGATATCGCCCAACACTATACCTTACCTTATTACATTTAAATATGTACCTTTGTCTATCGGTCCGCGACATGCCGATGAAACCGTTATACACAGCACAGAACACGTATAGTCACTACAGCGGCTTGTACGTAGAGCCGTTCCAAAGTAACGTTATTTTGGAGCGGTATTTTCCTGGAGCGAACGCGACTGGAGCGCTCCACATGAGGAACCGTTCTTCCCATCTCTAGTAGAAAGTATCATAAAAACTAACAGGTATTAGTAACAACTAAGCTATTTCGCAAAAATATCTAAAAATGTCGATATCTCAAAAACGGTGAGACCTTGCATAAAGGTAAATAGTCCAATCAACCGGTCACGGTTTAATGTTAAATTTACCAAAATTAATACCCGGAAACAAAAAATATGGTTGTATAGACGAAAAAATTCTATGATAGATTTGTGTTTCGATTGACTCGATCTGAAGTGGCGAACTAACCTAAAAAACTTGAGAAGTTTGAAGAAATTGTTTTTCGTAAATAACGAAAAAATTATGACTCTAATCGAAAAAAATTGAATGGGAAAGTTGTAGGTGCTAAAAAAATTATTCGATTGCTATTTAAAGTATCAATTGCGATAACACTTTTCAAGATATATCGAAAGAACCTTAAAAAACCGGCTTTTGTTGTCTTCCTTGTATCTTTTTCAAATTTACGTAAGTATAGCTCACGGCAAGCCAAAAAAACAAATTTTTAAAAACTTGGAGAATATCTCTTATTACTTGAGATATATCGATTTTTATAAAAAAAAAGGCGTTCTCGAAAATCGGCTAGTTTTGCTTAACGGAGGGTTTTACAGTAACGATCTTGGGCTCATTTTCTTTATAAAGAGTGGTCCTATCATGCTGTAAAAGAATTGTAACGGTTTTATTAATATAAGGGTAAATAAATGGCTTTAAAATAATTGCATTTTTTTAGGTTATGTTGTTTTAAAATAAGTTTACAGAAATGACATACGGGAATCGATTACTGACAATTTTTAACGAATTTACGAAAATGTTTGTCCTACGACTTTCTGGAACCCAGATGATATTAAAATTGACAAAATTATAAAAAAAAAACATAACCTTAAAAAATGCAATTCTTTTAAAGCCATTTATTTACCCTTAAAATTAATAAAATCTTTTCAATTCCTTTCAAGTGTGATAGTACAACTCTTTATAAAAAAAAATGAGCCCAAGATCGTTACGGTAGAACCCTTCGTTGAGCAAGACTAGCCGATTTTCGAGAACGTCTCTTTTTCGAAAAATCGATATATCTCGAAAAATAAAAGATATTTTAAAATTTTTCAAAAACGTTGTTTTTCGGTTTGGCGTAAGCTGTACTTGCTGTTGACGGTAAGTATTTAAACTTAAATTTGAAAAAGCTACAGGGAAAACAAGAAAAGCCGATTTTTTATGGTTCCTTCGATATATCTCGAAAAGTGTTATCGCGATTGATACTTTAATAAATAGCAATCGAAAGACCTATTTCGCACCTACAACTTTCTCATTCAACTTTTTTCGATTAGTCATAGTTTTTTTTTGAAAAACTGTTTTTTTCAACTTCTTCAATTTTCTAAGTTAAGTTCGCTGCTTCAGATCGAGTTCATCGAAACACAAATCTTTCTTGAAATTTTCTCTTCTATACAACCATATTTTTTGTTTCCGGGTATTAATTTTGGTATACATTTCTACCTATTGATTGGGCTAAAATATGGTCATATAGGTTCCAAACGATCCAGTAAAATCTTTCTATCTATGTACCAAACACCCTGTATACTAGAAACCAAGGTTACTAATTTCTTAATGAAAACTGCCTCTCTAAATTAACTGTTGAATAAAAGTTTATAACAATCTCTTCTATCGTAGAAACTAGACGCTGGTCGCACTGACCGAGAATAGATCACAATCCACCGGCTTCTGCAATATTTAGAAGAAACTAATCGCAATTTTCACCATGAAATATATTGAGAGAATTGGATGGCGCTAGTATTTTCTTCAGTATAATAGACCAAGAGCCGTTTGATATTCAAATCCATGAAACCCCCCCTCTTTGGAGAAACACCACTGAAAGAGGTGAGGTTTAATAGACTTGAATATCACACGGCTCTGGTCTATGATATCGATCTATCCTGTAAACTACAGTTGAAATCACGAATCTTGTCGTTCAAGTCATGATCTTTTTTTTAATTTCTGTTATTTACATTGTCATGCGCTAGTATACCGGGTGAGTCACGAATTGCGCTCGCCCCGATATTTCATAGAATATTTGGAATAGAAAATTGAAATTTGGAGGCCTTATTACACGACTAAAATGCCATCTTTCAATAAAAAATCAAGTTTGGTGCACATCCGGTTTGACCGGAAATGCTCACAAGTTTCGATTTTTAAATGGAACACCCTATATATTTTTACATTTTTGGAATCTAGAGGAAATTTTGAATACAATACATCCATTTTGGTCACTTTTTAATAAACATTAAAAATTTTATTAAAAAATTTATTTCTGAATCCAGAGTGCTGTGGTGCTCAAAATATATTTTAGTTTGTGTGCTACGTTACTATAAAAATAAAAAGACCAATATGATTGCATTACTTAATTCTCTAGAGGCGTTTAAAACTTTTAAATATGATTTTTACTCGCTAACTCGGTTTTTTTAATGGGAATTTAATCGTTCACCAACATTTTTAAATACCTCATTTTCATACGAATCTAATGATACCAAAATTTTGAAAATCCGCTCAGAAATATTTGAGATTTCAGCCAAAATACAATGCAACCAAGCTTTTAGAAACATGCGGCTAATAGATAATAGATTAGTGGGCTTTGGAAACTAAAATGGCACATTTCTATGTAAATCTGGTAACCTAATAACATTGGAAAAATCATAGTAGCCATTGAATGTAATAAAACAATATCAGCTGTCAGACAGACTGTTTGATAGCTCAAGATTGCCTACAACTAGTCTGTCTGACAGCTGATATTGTTTTATTACATTCAATGGCTACTATGATTTTTCCAATGTTATTAGGTTACCAGATTTACACAAAAATGTGCCATTTTAGTTTCCAAAGCCCACTAATCTATTATCTATTAGCCGCATGTTTCTAAAAGCTTGGTTGCATTGTATTTTGGCTGAAATCTCAAATATTTCTGAGCGGATTTTCAAAATTTTGGTATCATTGGATTCGTATGAAAATGAGGTATTTAAAAATGTTGGTGAACGATTAAATTCCCATTTAAAAAAACCGAGTTAGTGGGTAAAAATCACATTTAAAAATTTTAAACGCCTCTAGAGAATTATGTAATGCAATCATATTGCTCTTTTTATTTTTATAGTAACGTAGCACACAAACTAAAATATATTTTGGGCACCACAGCATTCTGAATTCAGAAATAGATTTTTTAATAAAATTTTTAATGTTTATCAAAATGTGACCAAAATGGATGTATTGTATTCAGAATTTCCTCTAGATTCCAAAAATGTAAAAATATATAGGGTGTTCCATTTAAAAATCGAAAGTTGTGGGCATTTCCGGTCAAACCGGATGTGCACCAAACTTGATTTTTTATTGAAAAGATGGCATTTTAGTCGTGTAATAAGGCCTCCAAATTTCAATTTTCTATTCCAAATATTTTTGAAATATCGGGGCGAGCGCAATTCGTGATTCACCCGGTATAATCTGATAGTAAAAAATATATCTGTGATAAGTACATAAATTGATGACGTGAACGATGAAATTCGTGATTTCAACTATACATAATTCCACGATTAAAAATTATTAAATTAATTAGGAATATGTAGAAGCCAATATTATTACACCTGAATTTTACTTAGAGACGATTCTTATACCCAATTTTACCTATTTTGATAGAAATATCAAGCTCAAAGTACACCCTTGTTTTTAGTTAATAAAATAATCGCATATTCCTTGCGCCTCTTTCCTTTGTTATTACTCTCTGAAACGAGTTCATACATTTCTCCTTTATTTTTCATATTGTGCTCGTTACAGTTTTGTTGAATGAAGCTAATATTAAAGGGACTAGATGTCAACCGCTGTAGTACTTATCGCATTCACAATGAACACTCTAAATGCAATTAGCGGAAGGTTTAACGAGTGCTGGCTTATAGCATCCATTAAAATTCATCACAAAATATTAGCCGTCTGAAACGCCTTAATAACTAGTATGTGGAATTAGCGTTGTATACAGTTATTGTGCTTTAAGCTTGAATTCGCTTTTTCAGAGGTTATCCGACGCCGACTTCGTCCCGGCGCTAATTAGTGACAAACGAATGTAAATAAATGAGCCTATAGATTTATAACTTTATTTCTCGCTACCATTCCGTAAATGATGATGCGTAAAATAATGTGCATTTTTTTCGAAATTCGGTATAAAATTTACTCACTTTACCTTTTTATTAGATTAAACATGTATACAGGGTGTCCTAATAAAAACTCCCAGGCCGGATATATTCTAAACGAATAGAGATATTTTAATTCTGTAAAAGCCAATTTGTAGAGCATAAAGAGAGCTTCATTTTTGAATATAATTGTTTTTTTAATATATCAGTATATAAATGGCGCTGTGCTCTAAAGAAATATTTCGATGGGGGAAACCTTGAAATGGGGTTTATGCGAAGGAAAATGCATTTCTAAGCAGATTATGTTCTAAAAAAAATACCATATAACTAACCGTTTTCGAGATATTTGAGTCCAAATGTTGGCATTTGCCAATATTGAATAATTGTAATCTCTTCAACATTTCAGCCCTTTAAATAGTATTTAATTTACAAATTTTAGAAGAAAATATTTAAAGAATTTTTCGTATCTTATGAATTAAATATATCTGAAGTAACCCTTGGAAAAAATATTATTTATCATATAATTCAAACATTTAATCAATAAAAAAACAATTTTAATAGGTGTTCAAAATTATTGCCATTTTCATTAACACACATCGTTAACCTATTAATTAGTTCAGATCTACAAACTTTTAATAATATATGCCGATTAATGGCGGCATAAATTTTATTATAAAGATCTGCCATATCTTCTATTGGTTCTTTGTACACTTCACTTTTTACAAATTCCCATAAATAAAAGTCTAATGGAGTAATGTCAGGAGATCGAGCGGGCCATCTAAGTACTCCATTGGTACCAATCCATCTTCCTGGGTATGTTTGATTTAAATAATTAACAACGTTGTGATGATTATGTGGGCCTGCTCCATCCTGATGAAGCCACATATTATCCAACTAAGCGGCCAAATTCCTTAATAGTACTTGTAAATCATTTTGTAAAAATTGTGAATATCTTTCACCTGTTAAATTCTCATGGTACATGATACCACACCATTTCCATTCCATTTTAATTGTTTTTATTTTCTTTATCTATATATAATTCATTCCTTAAGCTATCTTAGTGTACAATATAGATCATTTACATATTTAATACATTATGTAAGCAAAACACCAAATATTTACTCCAAAACGATTCTGGGATCTAGTATGTCTTATCCGCCTAGGATTCTCTTGAGACCAGTAACGAGTAATTATGTGTTGTGATTATTCCACTGTTGTGGAATCGACTTTCATCACTCCACATAATTGTATCTAAAAGATTTGGATTTTTTTCTAAGAGAATTGAAAATTGCGCCAAAAAATCTAATCTCAGCTCATTATCCCCTGGAATCAAATGATGAACTAAATGGACTTTGTATGGAAAAAAATTGTTTGTTTTAAGAATTCTGTGGCAGGTGGAACGTGCAATATTTGTTTCTTCCGTCAACTTGAGTACTGACATGTTTGGGTTGTTTTCTACTTGATGTAATACCAATGCAATATTTTCAGCAGTTGCAGTTCTTTTTCTTCTTGTTGTTTTTGGTTCCTTAAAACCTCCAAAATTTTTTAAATTAGAACACAAACTTACAAAAGTTTTCCGATCTGGTAAAGGTCTTTCAGGAAAATATATTTCATATAAACTTACAGCTCTTGAATCATTTTTACGACATTCCCCATAAATTAAAATCATGTCTTATTTATCTTCATTTGTATGAGAAACCATATTTAATAATAAATGTTCACAAAGAAAACAATAATTAGGTACAATAATACAGTTCTATTAACGCACCAATAAACAATATGTGATTGAAATTGAGAAATATCAAAACTATTATTCCAAAGGTAATATTAATTGTATTTAATTTATAAAGAATAAGGGTTATTATACTCACTACATATCAAGTATTTTTAATTATAATCTAACCTAATAACAAAGCAATTATATGAAAAATTCTTTAAATATTTTCGTCTAAAATTTGTAAATTAAATACAGATTGTCCCACTTAAAGGACTGAAATGTTAAAGAGATTACAATTATTCAATATTGGCAAATGCCAACATTTGGACTCAAATACCTCGAAAATAGTTAGTTTTAGGTATTTTTTTAGAACATAATCTGCTTAGAAATGCATTTTCTTTCACATAGACCCCATTTCAAAGTTTCTCCCATCGAAATATTTCTTTAGAGCACAGCGCCATTTATATACTGATATATTAAAAAAACAGTTATATTCAAAAATGAAGCTCGCTATATGCTCTACAAATTGGCTTTTACAGAATTAAAATATCTCTCTTGTGATAAATAAAATTTCTTATCTTTCTAATTCACAACGTATCAACGTATGTTTTATGATTCGTGCATTATTCTAGCTGACCTCCCTTTGATGTACGTTTGACAGTATCATACCATCTGTTGCGATTGTCTGCTGGGTGTACGATCTGACCAATATTTTCTTCCCGTGTGCTCTTTGACGAATAAGTCCAATAATTTTGTTTCTTTCAATTTTTTCTTCATTGTTTTTAAAATAAAATGTATTAACTTAATAATTCGTGCTTTAATTATGTCATGGTGTCAACATTATAATGTCTAAATGTTAAAAGTATTGTTGGAAGAGGCGCTTAGTTCGCTAATATTTCTTGTAATGATAACACAGGCCCACACAAAAAATGTCCTGATACAGAAAGGTGAAGTACCTCGTGGTACGTTTTTTGGTGTGCTAAAAACGAATTTCACGTCAGAACTGACCCATCACCCTTAGATTTCACCCCAGCACACCCCAGCACTCCCCCAAATGGTAAAATTTTCACATCATATAAAAATTCAAAATAAATATCTCATTCTACGTTTTTCGGTGTGCTAAGAATCTGAGGTCACAATTTACCCATCACCCTTAGATTTCGCCCCAGCACCCCCCAGGACCCCCAAAGGGTGAAAATGTTAGTTTATATAAAAATTGAAAATGAATATCTCATGCTACGTTTTTCGGTGTGCTAAGAACGAATCTGGGGTCATGATTTACCCATGACCTTTAGATCTCGCCCCAGCACCTCCTAGCACCCTCCCAAATGGTCAAATTTTTACATCATCATATAAAAATTCAAAATAAGTATTTCATTCTACGTTTTTCAATGTAATTTAATAGTTTTAATTTTGCTATATCTCCCCACCCCACTTCACCATATGGTTATATTTTGACCCTTGTAACGTCGTACCAGTATTAAGATTTGACAATTTTTCATTTCCGTGCGATGAAATCAGGCAACAGAATCATTCCTAGAAAAAATGCTTCTATATTAAAACACATGTAAATGAATTTAAAATGCTTGGAAGATATACTATATTATCGGTGTCAATATGTGACCGTAGGTAATTACCTACATATTGACACCGATAATACAGTATATCCTCCAAGCATTTTAAATTTATTTATATGTGTTTTTTGCATTTTTTTTCTAAGCATGATTCTGTTGCCTGATTTCATAGCATGGAAATGAAAAATTGTCACATTCTAATACTGGAACAACGTCACAAGGGTCAAAATATAACCATATGGTGAAGGGGGTGGGGAGATATAGCCAAATTAAAACTATTAAATTAGATTGAAAAACGTAGAATGAGATACTTCTTTTGAATTTTTATATGATGATGTAAAAATTTGACCATTTGGGGGGGTGTTAAGGGGTGCTGGGGCGCAACCTAAGGGTCATGGGTAAGTCATGACCCCAGATTCGTTCTTAATACACCGAAAAACGTAGAATGAGCTATTTATTTTCAATTTTTATGTAAACTAACATTTTCATCCTTTGGGGGTTCTGGGGAGTGCTGTGGCGAAATCTAAGGGTGATGGGTAAATTATGACCTCAGATTCGTTCTTAGCACACCGAAAAACGTAGACTCAGATATTTATTTTCAATTTTTATATGATGTGAAAATTTGACCATTTGGGGGGTGCTAGGGTGTGCTGGGGTGAAATCTAAGGGTGATGGGTCAGTTCTGACCTGAGATTCGTTTTTAGCACACCGAAAAACGTATCAGAAGGTACTTCACCTTTCTGTATCAGGACTTTTTTTTGTGGGCCTGTGTAATTTATTATAAGAAATATTATTAGGCCGATTGTTAAAATGCGATTTCCTCGAAAACGGTCAATTTCTAAGACTAATGACAAGTTTACTTCTTTCCCGCCAAAATGAGATAGGTTTAAGATTTTTTAATTAAAAAAGCAATAACATTACGAGTAAAAAAAGTTAAGAGTACATTTACACCTTAAACATTGCTTATGTGGCGCCCTCTAGGATCTGCGCATAATTGGCAGCAGATTTGAATTTTACATTTCATTAAACCCCTATTCACCAATTTTCACTTGTAATCTCCCAAGTGCTTGAATTATTGCCCGAAATTTTTCGAGTACATGAATTTTCTTAAATAAATAAAGCACGCAGGGGATTCGGTAAGAAAATTTCACACGAAAGTAAATTAAATAAACTCTAATTTCAACTGACATTCAAATTATTCTAAGACACAACAAGGTATAAGATTAGTAGGCCATGAATGGGTCTTGTTGACAAAGTGACAGAAACGCATCGGAAATAGTAACAGGATCCTTTTCGTAAAGGATCCTTTATGTTTAAAGTTGACTTTAAGCATAGAGCATCCTTTTACCTAGAGGATCCTTTTGACATCAAAAGAATCCTCTAAGTAAAGGATGCTTTATGCTTAAAGTCAACTTTAAGCACAAAGGATCCTTTACTAAAATGGTCCTTTTGGCGTTGTTTATGGTACTGGCCGTAAGTAGTGTTGTTTCAAAAGTTAAAATTAGAAAAGTTATTCGAAAATGCGTATAATAGATAAATAATGTCTTTTCCACCCATCTTAGTTTAAAAAATTGTTGAATATTGTTTAGGACAACTCTATTTGTGTGTTATGGAATAAGTTTTATTCACTAAAATGCAACAGTATCCTATAGCAATGTTCAGTATGTATATTTTTTCAGGAATTGTACCTGGATCACAACTTAATAGAATTCATCTCCAATCGAGCCTTCGATGGTCTCCGCTTTTTGAAGACGATAAATTTAAGCAACAATAGACTTTCTAGATTTCCAGCAGGATTGTTTACCAGTGTATTTACCCTCTTCAATTTGGATATAAGCAGCAACAGACTGGAGACTCTCATTTTCGATTCGATAGAGCAGCTGTACAACAATTTGATAAACAATGGCACAATCGGATTGAAAGGTAAGAGACCGTTTTGTATCTCCTTAAATTCTCTAGTGGGTATTGCTACGGACAGCCGCATTTTAGAACTTTAATATTTGAAATCTGTGCTTGTTTCTGAATTCAAGGTAATTCTCACTGCTATAGGATAGTTGGGGATCTTCGATGCTGAAATCTACAACGCAGTCGACTTAAGGATATACAAAAGCGAAAGCCAGATTTTCTTTCAATATTCCGTTCGCCATTAGAGACATCGAGCTTAAATTACAAAACATTCTTTTAGCCTTTTATTTGGTCATAACCAAAGGAAATAGTTGTTAATAATATAAGTGTGAAAAGTGGTGTTTTATTTTAACACTTATATTCATACACTATTTCTTGTATGAACACTACTAACAGCATCATTGAAAATCTGATTTTAAAGACATAATATCTGCGTAATATTGTTTTCAAATTTTGTGTTTGTCTGTCAAAAATTACAATGGTATAAAGTTAGACAATCAAGGTATTCAGAGAATTTCACTGTAACTAAGCAATGAAAATCTGTTTGTTTATCTCTATGACTTTGTTTATAAATAACGCTTAAATATAATCACTTCTGTTCATCTCGTTCAACTGTGGTTTATGTGAAGCAGTTCAAAGTGGTTATAATTTGTTAAAAAATGTGTAATAATCAAGCAAATTTAATATAAATTGAAGACGCAGCTAATAGAGTTACTTTTAGCCTGCCAGTAAAATAAAGACAACAGTATGAGATTGTCTATAATTGTTTTATGGAATGATGCATAAGTAAAAGTCTATCAATAATGAAAATGTATTCTTAGCGTATTTTAAAGACAAATCTTGCAACCACAACTTCTCAGCTGACAGTTGAACAAGTTAAGGAAGAGTAGCAACCAGTTAGCTCAGTAGTTAATTCGTGAGTTACTCTGTGGCGAGAAAAGATCTATATATGTATTTTCTTTATCTTTTAAATAATTTATTCGACTGTCAAAAGATAACCAAGAAACTAAATAAACAAGAAGGATTTGAACCCCAGCGTATTCTGTACCTGATATTTTGCAATTATTTTTGGGAGAAAACAATTAAGAGAAAACTTAAAAACAACAATATATTAACAAATGTAAATTGTTACAAAATCTCTACATACAATAATTATACAGGCATTTATTTTAAACAACTTGACTAGAAAAGGAAATCTTGAATGTTAAAAGTACAGATTGACTGTTAGATTAATTAAAATTTAAAAAAGTTGAGAAAAATTGAAAATTGATCAAAAATATAACTACAAAAAAAAATCAACTGGTTTACATTATAATCGTTTCTGACCAATGGACGCTAGCTTACTGAACTTGGCAGAAGATGTGGGGTTCCGACGAGATCTTGTCAGGACAATCTCCAGGGAGATGGCCCCGGGTACCCAGGGATGAGGACTTTAAGTTCGTGTCCTGACAACGATGAATATTCAGAAGGATTCTGAGTCTGAAGATGTTAATCCACTGGCCGTCAAGCTTATCTTGTGCAGTGCTTCGGTGTTGGGTTGGTCCGGTGTTTTACATGAAAAGTAAGGTACCAGTTGGTAACAAGTAAAATGAAAATTTATGATGACAAGTTACAATAATTAGTCTAATCTCTAAGATTTTTAAAAAAAAATTCTGCACCTTATAAGTTTGTGACTACTAACTTGATCAATTAAAACATAACAAATTTGTGATAAAGTTTCCCAAAATGTATTGATTAAGATAAAAAAAAATTACAACCTAAACTAAGAAAAATTTTAGAACTTGTAAAAATGTACGTATTGAATGCAATGAAACAAATCTGTTTAAAATAGCAAGTGGTAAGAAAAACTCCACTGTACTTAAAAGTTAAGAACTGCGGCACAAAGCCTCGTAAAAAAAATTTTAAGAAAAAATTATCTAAAATGGTTGAAGACCAGGAAAAGAAAGGTATGAAACACTTTCTTTATAGGATTTTGCAAACAGTGGAAAGAAAAGCTATCTATGAGAACTAAAGGAAAAACTATATATATAAAAATATTAATGAAATCTTTGCATTCTTTCGATAACCTGACTTCTGGTTATGCTAACAAATAAAATTCTGATTTGCCATTCTCATTTTAACACTAGCATCCAACCTAGTGTTAAAATGAGAATGGCAAATCAGAATTTTATTTGTTAGCATAACCAGAAGTCAGGTTATCAAAAGAATGCAAAGATTTCATTAATATTTTTATATATATAGTTTTTCCTTTAGTTCTCATAGATAGCTTTTCTTTCCACTGTTTGCAAAATCCTATAAAGAAAATGTTTCATTACTATAAGCAAAAAAATAATAAATAATTCACTTTTAAACATGCAAAGAAAGGTATGACTCAGAAAAAACTGATAAAAAATTTAGAGAGCAAATCTCTTGGTTGTTCTTTGACTTAATAAGATTATTAAATTTGTTGTCAAACACCAAAAAAAAAAAAAATGAACAGAACTGAACAAAAATTATGTATTACGATATTAATTGAAATATTTTAGTTAATTCAACAAAAATTATAATTTCGACCTTAATCTCTTGGACTATTGTACTATGAGTATGTGACAAAATTTGACTTTAGTTTTCAAACATCAGTGGGTTCTAGTAGAGAAAAGGGATCGCTTATATCCTCAAAAAAAAAATAAATAAAAAAACGGAAAGGAACTCTCTTTTCGGTTGGTTTTTTCTACGGTTACAAAAAAAAATAAATTACTGATATCTCACAAAATAATAAATTGATAGCCCAGAACCTGTTCTAGGATACCACAAGCAGCACTGAACTTTTCGGAAGGAAAGTGAACCCTTTACAAAAGGTAACCTGATGGTTATTTAATAATAAAAGTGGTTCACTCAGCTCCAACAAATTCCAGACGTTACTAGTCAGTGTGCTCAGTTTGGTAACCTCGGCCTCGTGGTCCTGTCTTGTTGGGGCCTCTGCACGATGTGTCCAAGAAATAAATTAAACTAATTTCCCTTTCACAGTATCCTAAAATTTAAAATCCACGCAGTAATTCATTCAAAATTATTCAAATGAACGAATTAACTACACGCGTGTCTAATAGGACACGTGGCTGCAACCTTCGGTGCACATAACCAACAAAATTAACTAAATTTACGCAATAGAATTTACTATTCCTTTAAAAAACTACCCCCACAGGTTAATCAAATAATGTGCCAGCAATCAACGTGAAAATATAGTTAAAATATCCAAGGATTGATTTATAAAATCTAGATTGATATCAACAAAGAAAAAATATAAAATATCTACTCACCCAGATCAAAAACGAAAGTGAAGCCGTTCGGAATTCGCAAGTCTCTCCTTCCGTATGCCGGTTTTATCGCACCTGCGCAGTGTATATCCGAGCAGTATTCTGTCGGAATCACAGAGCTTGAAAAAGGGAGTATGGTTGCTATGTTGATAAATTTCAACACAACGGAACGTTGTGTTACAATCCAGAACATGGAACTATTCAACACTTCGAAGTACTCTGCTGAATGTAAGGAATAATCACATCAGCAAATATTATAAGCTTATTGCGTTTTTGAAAAGAAAGGGTGAAGGATGCAGACCAAAAAAATCCAAAATACTGACTAAGGAGCAGGATCATTTTCTTATGGAAGCACCAGACGAAAAGTATTTAATGCTAGAAGTGGCTACGATTTTCTGCATGTTTGGAGCTTGTCGTCGTGAGAAACTGTGCCACTTGACTTTAGAAGACATCGACGGTAAGGAAAATGTAATAGTTGTAAATATATCCGACACATGAACCACTGAAATCATGTTTATGATGACTATGTCTTAAATTTTTTGAGAAATAATGAAAATAATGCAAAGATGAGTCTTAGGCAAATGTGTCGAATTTTAGGCATTTCTATTCATAAAATTCGTGACTGTTTCAAAAGAAATAAAAGAAAGCCATTCAAACCAAAATTTCCCCTCACCTTGGAGGAGAGAGATCTGGCGAGGAGTTTGGAATTTTGTTTATGGCTTCAAGGGGAAATCTTAAATGATCCTAGATTTTTGAAAAAAAACATATGGACTGATGAAGCAACTTTCAGTACTAATGGCACAGTATCTGCTCAAAATAGTAAATACTGATCATGTGACAATCCTCAGTGGGTAATTAGTTGCAAAAGACAGTATTCTAAAAAAGTGAACCTATTTTGTGGGACTATTGGTGATAATTTGATCGGTCCATTTTTTAAGGAGCTAGACTGCTGCGATTCTGAAGGACCACTTTTACAGAGGCGCTAGAAGAACTTCGACATGTGTTTTCAATTCGATGGAGCTTCAATTCATAACGCTCTGATTGTACCGGAGTGGATTAACGTCCATTTTTACAATAGATAGATATGACGCAATAGCTCCCTCATTTAGTCAACTTCCAGGTCTCAGATTTTCCAATTTTCAATATTTTATTATTTTTCCCAGATTTTGATGAAACTTGGAATTTGACCGGTCTTAAGTGACTCTGAATAACTGTTTCTTATAAAAATTTTTGATAAAAAAATGCCTAATATGACGTCTTCACTTTTGTTATTACATATCGAATCATGGTAGGCCTTGGAAATTCTCCAGGAAGTTGTTACTGCTCAAAATAATTGACACCCAGTCATTTGCCCAAAAATCGTTTATATTATCTGCAACTTGGAAAAATTAGTGGAGCTCTGCGATTTTATTAGGCACACTCTGTATATTTTCATGTTTTCAAAACTTTGATAAAAATATCTCCTTTGTCCAATTTCGCATTTTCGAATTAACTGGCGAACTGGAAATTCGAATCTGGAAGAAAATATTACGCGACAATATGTTTTACGTTTTTGTAATCATTATCCTCACCTTTAAAATGTTTCCTAGCGAGAACTAGATTTCTTATTATGAAGAATATTGCATTGAAACTAGCAGAACACGCGGTATGAAGAGAAGATAGGTACCTACAGTTTCCACTTAAACATTTCCTCTTCAGTTCCCAATTTAAACTTACTGTGTTTACGTCTCTCAGGCCCTTTATTTTCTTCGAAATGTGAAATAACAAGATAAAGATGACGGAAAAGTTTGTTTATTATTTTATTTCATTTAAAATCGTAACATTTTCCATTGTAGGTACATGAATATTTTATTATTGAAAGCGTGTTCCATGAAAAACAACGTGGGCGACAAGTGGCTAACAAGTTAAAGGTCATCCTTAAATTAATTCCCGGGTCTTTTAATATTCTTAAATGTCGAGTTTGTGAAATGCGAATAACAAAATATACATATGAAATATCTAAAGTTTTATGTTTTTAATATTCAATAAATTGGAAGTAAATTACATAAATTCAGAACAACTCAACAATGGTCGGTTCTATCTTAGTAATTTGTTTTACTTAAATTTACTTTGCTTTCCATTCCCAATTATTAAAATAATAATGAATCAATTTATTTTTAACAAATTCCAAACACCCAATTACACGAAATGATTGAAAGTAGAAATTAAGGAAAGGTACACTGGTATTATCACACGAAATAAGAGTAAATACACAATAGAATTTATTACAAGAAAATCACACAAGTTCGACGTATGAAACAAATAGTTAACATAACTAATAAATATCCAAAGCTAATCATAGGTCTAGAATTGCAATAGTAAGAATTTTTAATAAAACTATGGTGAATATCTCACAAATGAATTACTTTATAAAGTTATTACTACGGATAGATGTTGATGATTAAACTAGACAAATTATTCTTGGAATATTGCAAATAAATGTTTTACTACTCCTGTCTTCTTATGCAGTGAAAAAAAGTTAATTAACTTAATATCAAGCTGTAATCGATTTTACTGTAGACTAGATTAAATAAATAATAGTAATAATAATAATAAAGAATTTATTGTCCAACAGAATCGTCCAGCTATAGGACAATGTTACAAAATAGAAATAAATTACATAAATACAAAGTATACAATATGAAATATAAATGTTATTATATATAATATATTGCTGTAATAGCCATGCTGTGGAACACTACCTAAGTATCGTGATTGAAATCATAAATAAAATTCACAATTTGTGTAAATTTTAGAAGATAACCATAACAGTTTTACCTTAACAGAGCATACAGAAGCAGGAATGTTTGCAGTTTGTTTAATTGATTCTAGTTCACTTGTTCTGGACGAGTAAGATGCATGGAATGGAACTTGGTATTGAATTTGAGCAAAGTAATTAAATAAACATAAAATGGAGTTAATTTAGTTTTAACAAGGTTAAGCTAAGTAGTAGGTATATCATAAAATATGAACTTTTAGAGATTTTCAGTCTCGTTTAAAATAGTTTAGAATGGACTTAAAAAACAATAAAGTTAAATTTGTAAAATCTGGCATTCATGTCAAAAACCTAGGGCTGAAAATCTTAACCTGTGTAAAAACATTTTAAACCTACACAAAATGATCTGAAATCAAAGACAAATACCAGTAGTTGCATTGCAGCGTGATTACTTCAGAAATAGTAAGTCCATAGATTACAAAACACTGAATGACATTTTAAGTTTTCAGATATTTTCAAATATCATTGCATAAAGGTGTTTTGTGAATGATATTTCACATCATGCTGAAAGAATGGACTAATAGTATGATATTAAATGTTTATTGGCGTATACATTTCTTCTATTTAGTTTAACATACCAATACTCATGAATCTGTCAGTCTAAAACATTGCAATATGTTTTTAGCTACTAGCATTTTTTGTTTACGATTACTGTTCATCTAAATGTATGAAATAGTACTTATTTGAGTTTGGAATTATTAATTGTAGTTATAAGTAGATTTTAAGGAGTAAATGTAATATGTCAATATATTTCGAGTAATTACAGTTATTCACTTAATAATGAAAAGTAGAATAAGAAATTTATCAGGAAAATTAAAGAATTAGAAACAGTATTCAAAACATATAAAGAACAAACAAAACTGAATAATTTAAAAATTAAATTAAAATTAAATTTTGAAATAGTAGATCAAAATAGAAAAAAACATAATTGAAACATTGGATATTAATCCAATTAAACGACTTTATATTACAAATCAGTTGATCATCGACCGCTGAACAGTTAACAGCTAAAAATATTCAGCCAAAATTAACTAACAAATTTATAATAAAAGAAAAGTAAGTGAAATTATTTGAAGGTTAGGATAATATTACTATCCAGATATACTGATATCAAATAAATATTTGTCCAAGTATATTAAATATAAGTGAGTAAGTAAACTTTGAAAGTATTACGAAGAATATTATCCTGAAAGCAGATTTAGAAGAGGGAAGTATTTGTTAATCCATTTATCCATAACTGATGGTGGAGAAATTCAAACGTCTATCAAGTGATAGAAACATTTCAACGGAATTTTGAAAATAATTTGGAGGTTATAAACAAACGTCAATCAGTGGCATCAGAAGAAGAAGAAACCTTGAGAGGTTATAAAAGTCAGTCAAGTGACATTTTTAATTAAGTTAGATATTGTTATTTAAATTAGATAGTTAAATTCCAAATTGAAATTATTAATAAATTTATACTTTGTTCGTTCAATATTGAGTTTGATTTATTTTGATTGGTGTTTTGATCGATGAGCACAATTGACCCGACTTCGTTGAACCTTGAGTAAGAATCAGTCTATAGAGTATAGATAATCATGCTAATGATGTTCTAGAGTCTGTAATTTTTAATAGTTTCTTAAAACTATTTGGCGTCCAATAATCTCATTTCAATTTATTTTCAAAAAGTAAATTATGACAAACAAAATATAAAATAGATTGAGAATATAAAACAATATATAAATATAATTATTTAATTTACAGTCGCTTGATATTACGGTTATGTACTTAAATACACAGGCTGTCCATTTTATCAGGGCCCTCGAGAATATCTCACTTAATATAGGTCGTGCAAAAAAATTGTTTCAAAGAAAATTGTGTAGATTTTCATAAGATACAAGATGGTTTAAGGACATCTGAAATCCATGGCCCACTTTAAGAGTTATGATGGAATATATCGAAAATGCGGAATATGTCTAAGCAAAATATCTCCGCTATTTGAAGAGATATCACGAACATTATAAGGCGACAATTTTTTGCAAAACAGAGTGTTTCGACGAGCTTTTATCTAAATTTTTTCAAAACCTCTTTATTTTGAGATTTACTCTTTGGCGTGTTAAAACTCTTTTTGAAACAGACCGGAAATGGAATCATTAAATAGAGTCTTTTCCTCACTTTTCAACGACATATCACGAGCCATATATATTCATTGGAATTAAACAAGTAATTATAAAAACATTTTTTAAACCAACATTTTTTTTTACCTAGCATCATACTTACCATACTTCTCTTATGATAAAATAAAACGATTAAAAATCCAATCAAATTTTTACTATAATCTAATATTAGCACAATTAAAAAGAACAAAATAAATTCAGCTAACAAAAAAAATTAATGTTCTGTGAGCTATATTCATTTTTATTATTAATTTTCTTGTTAGCTGAATATACTTTATTCTTTTTAATTGTGTTTGATTATGATTATGTAAAAATGTAACGAACTTACTGAATTTTTTAATCATTTTATTAATCACACTTCTCCACGGCTAGTTAAAGAAATCGGTAGAGGTATTTACACAGAACTTCCCTCTTTATTTGTGCATAGCGGTCACTCTAAAAAATTATTAATTACGAAATGACATTGAGAATAATAATTGGAATATAGTTATCACTATTATTATAAAGAAAACCTGATAACTTTTGGTCAAAAAAATATACATGGTCATCCAACAGCAAAAATTCAATACTGAACAACAGCGGGTGCCAAATATGGGAGGCTTGCGCAAGTACCTTTACAAATGTCCACCATGGTTGAATTATTTCTTGGGATGACCCTGTACATTTTCAATAAAACTATAATAGATGCACTCGTAGGTGCTTGTGCCTAAAATTATTGCCATCTGTCACATTTTCAGTTCCACATTCACGCAGTGGAGTGGAAGTATAGCAGCGATTATTTTTTTTTGTTTTTTTTTAAGTTTAGAATGTTATGCAACGTGGAAATTTTAAATTTGAGCAAACTATTTTTTTTTATGTACTCTAGTGGTAAAAAACCATGTAAACCATGAACAACAACAAATTTAAATTATTATTAGTCGAGTGGTTGATTATAAAAACCGCATTTAAGCAATGTACTAAATGTGTTTCCATTTGTCGAATCAAATGGGTTTGAAAACAAACTTTAAAGTAGTAAACGTGATTAAAACAGGATATCTCGTTTTTAGTCGGGAGTGGAGAGATAAAGCGGAAACTTTTTTAAGCTTTAATTTGTAAAACTTTTAGTGGCTTTATAATTGTTACTGTTTAATTAGCTGAGTTTCGGAGAATTTGTGTTGAAAATTTATAAATAGCTTTTTAAAAAAATATGTACTGCTACAGCGTTAAACTGTAAGCAGATTTTAAGGAACGTGTTGAGTCTGTCTTGCTGAATAAATCGAAACATCATAGTACAGCATGTTTCTAAAATGAGGTTCAAAACTTCTACAGCGTCTAATATTCATTAAAATAAGTAAAAAATTTCTTACAATAAAACTCATTTTCGCTTTCGAAATAAATGTTCTACCGCGAAGGCAGTTTTTAAAATAGTTGGTAATATAGCCGAGGACCTTGAGAGTGGTAAGCAAGTCTGTGTGATCTCCTTAGGGCACTCGACTGTATCTCACATGAGTTTCTTGTGGAAAAGGTGAGCGTTTATGATATTAGAGCTCTGCAGTTGTCTCTGTTCAATTCTTATCTCAACAATAGGAAACAATGTGTTGCTATTGATAATATTAATTCCGAATTTCCAACACGGGGTGCTCCAACGCTCTGTACCGGGGCCCCTATTGTTTTGTTTATATGTAAATGACTTATTTCATTTTATGTTCCCCAGAAAATGCTTTGGCTATACTGACGATACATCGATTTTGGATTTTAATTCCAATATTAGCAATTTAAATAGACCACTGTTTCCGTACAATAAACTAGTGATTGGTTTTGTATAAATAATCTTAAGCTTAATGAAAATAAAACTCACAGTCTTGTTTTCTCTACAAGTGTCTCATTGGTAAAACGCGATAGTGTTAAATTTCCTGGAGTAGTCCTTGACGATTTTCTGCGCTGGCTTAACCACGTGGAGGTTCTATCTAATAAATTATCTAGTATTAATTTTTTGTTACGCGGACTAAAAAATGTACGGTGTGCAAGCACCTTAAGAAATTGTTATTTCTGTGTGTTCCATTCTTATGTCTGTGACGCAATTCTATTGTGGGGTGGCTCCTCACATGCAGAAAAAAGTTTTGCTTACAAAAGAGAGCTGTAGGGTTAATTGGCTATGCTGGCTGGAGAGACCACTGTCATCCAATTTTCAGATAATCTGTGCATAATACCAGTTCCCTGTTTGCCTATATATACTAGTATACCTGAATTCTCTATAGAGGAGGGCGTCTTTGAAGAAGAGGGAGACAAGAATTAAGATTAGACCATTTTGAATTCGCCATCTTGCATTTAAATTTTTACGACACTTTGGTTGTTAAAATTTGTTCAAATACCTGTACTATAATATTTAAACTATGATATGAAGTAGTTATTAATAAGTATAAAATTGTGTGTGTTTTAGAATTAACCCTGTACCCTTCGCCTATGCTCACCACTACGTCATAGTTCCAGAACGATCAATAAAGACCGTGATTAACTACCTCAAATTAAAATATAAATTGGACACAAAAATAACAAAAATGAAACAATCATTAAGAATCCACTTAATTGCCCTTTTTCGCCCTCCTCAAGAGGATTTGCGTTTAAACCACGACTATCTATCATTGCCGCCTCTCTTATTTTCCTAATTACATTTAACTATAATTTAACAAATTGTAATTTGCGCGACGTTATACACAACAGTTTGCAAAGTTATGCACAAAGTTATGAATAGAATCAGGCGTTATGGCACTCATATATCTTAATGTCATATCAGAAATACGGAAACGGATGTGGGGAAGTAGGATAAGATGCAAGTAGAAAAGCATATGCCAAGAGCTTTCTCGTGCAACCCCTATAACGAGACTTAATGAACGGTTACCTCACAAGTTGCTATATTTGTTCGTTTGTGTGCGTTTTGCCTTTGAGGCATTTTAAATGTCCTCCTTTAAATGCATACTAATAAGGAGACGTCATCTTTGAAGACTATATTATAGTTTCACTAAAGTTTTTACGCGAATAAAATTGGTTTTGTGGTTGAGGTTCTCTTCGCCTGTAACATTCCATTAATTTGACATGCAAATGTGCTAGTTTTCTCGCTTTACGAGGAACTTTAGAACGGAATAGGCCAGGGCTCCGAGGATTTAAATAGAGAATACTTCAAAACCCCTATTTTACTTCCACATCCACGTATTGGATTGGAAGTATAGTAATCGTAAAAAAAATCCAAAAATGTTTTTTCTTGAAATAGGTTTAGAATGTCATGAAACGTCGATATTTTAAATTTGAGCGATAAAAAAATTTTTCTGTCTGTCGGTCTGTCTGTAACTTGTTTGTCCGCACGTTTTCTTCGGAACGGCTAAGATATTGACTTGAAATATTGCACACGTATATATTATAACGAGATCTGGAACTGGATTGTTTTTGAACATATCCGGTGAAAGGTTGGGGGAAATAAGTAAAGCAAGTTGGTAAGAGTACATAAACTTGAAATTTGGTATACGTATTTGAAACCAAGCCCTCCAAATTTTCTATAATATTTTCCATAATCCTCCCCCCCGCCCCTCCACTCCATAATTAAAGGGCTTGGTAAAATAAACTTGAGATATTAACTTGAAATTTGGTACACATATGTATGTCGTTATAACATCTGGAACTAGATTATATTTTCAGATGATTCCGTTGAAGGGGTGGAAATGTAAGTGTAGGTAAATAGGGGAAAATGTATAAAGTAAACTGTGTAGAGTACGAATATTTGAGGTTTGGTGCGTACCTATACTAGAAGCCATCCCTCAGATTTCTTTATAATATTTTTCAACCCCCCACCACCACTCCATTAATAAAGGGGTTGATGAAATAAACTTGAGATATTCACTTTAAATTTGGTGCACGTGTTTATTTTTTGTTGAAGGTGTAGAGGGGGGTGTGTAATTGAGAAAAATCAGTAGAGAAAACTAGTAAGAGTCCAGAACTTCATTTTTGGCATAATTATACGTCTCGATGCCGACCGACGCACGTACGACAGCTTTGTCGATTTGAACGAGCGAAACCTCAATATCCAACTATTTCCTATATAATTCGTGAGTGTTGAAAAGAGTGCCCAATTAATACACCAGTAAACGACAATAAATAAGTCGAACATCTGAAGTGCTTCCGAGTTGACATACCGGTGCTTACTTGTGTGATTTCTTCGCATATATTATAAATATGGGTTAGTATCTTAATTTTATCATATAAACTCTAAAGTTTTTATTTACATATAAAAAAAAACAGATATATATTGACGATTTTCTAAATATGCATTACATTTATTAGACTGGAAAAGTATCGGATTGATAAGGATTTCTAGTGATTGTGACTTTATTATTTCAAGCATGTATTAAGGATTGTATTTGTACTGCATTCACGCAGTAACTTGCTTTCTCAATAGTTATGATTTTTTTTCAGCGTTGGCGACTGGTTTTACTCGGCGTATGTTATTCGACGTGTAGAGAAATGAGCCAGTCCCACAGAATAAATATCGATCAGTTTTGGACTACGTGTGTGAAAATAGTGATTATAATGAATTTGATGTACATTATCAGTGCATGATAAAAAAAAAACGATGAGAAATTTTTGTGGAGAGTTAATGAAATTTATAGAGTTGTTAACCATTCTGCAACAAAAAAAGAAAACAGATAATCGAAATAATTTCGTCCTCCTAGAAATATAACATTGTCCGCTGTACCTCTTCAAAAATGATCCCTTAAGAGCTTACATTTATTTCACGATAATTACTTTACCATTTTTCGAAGCTTCACAAATCTTATTCAAAAAGTTAAGTAATTTTAAAACAATATTTAATTTTCAACCCATAAAATCCATCCCCTTGGTCCTCAGAATTTTGGGGCTATTTTTGGTGTATTCCCGGATACAATATTATCAATGCTACAGAGTTTCAGAATTTTAAAACTAAAAAATGTTTTCAACCCCCTCAAAAACCACCAGTGTCTAAAATGTTTTCAATATTTTTTCCTCTATTCTAAAGAATATTTTCTGTTCATTTGCAAATTTTTAGAATTTTGTCCCGCTAGAACTTGAAACACGACCACTGTGCGACGTGTGTTTGACGAATTTTGATACCTAGATTAAGGTTCTCGCATTTTCACGAAACCCATTTTTTTGTGGAATATTATTGTTAATGTAATATTAAACTTTTATTTAGTTCTATCCCCTGTACATTTTGCAGATTTTGTAAATATCATGTCAGGCTTGAAAGTTAGCCAAGTTCATTTTCAATGATTTAATGAAGCTTGTTAAATTGCAACATCTGTAAATTTTTTATGACATTTGCCCCTAATATTATTAAAATTCTATGGCCAATTATTTCCGCATACTAAAGTGCAAATACAGTCAAGAAGTTTACCTTTAAAGAGACTTGGAAGGAAAATCTGGATGTGGAAGCAGTGATTCCTTAGGCAGCGGTTTTTTACATTTGCCACCGTATTTGGACATAACAAGAGTGCACCTGGTTTTGTAGAAACAGGGCCGCCATCTTTTCAATTTCACGTGTGGTGCTCAGTTTAGTACTAAATACTGAAAGAGCGAGATCGTTAGTTTCGGAGTTAGGTACGTAAAAAACTTCAAAAATAAAAGTTACAGAAAACCACATGTTTTCCAAAAATCGTTTCAGAAAGTCGCATTTCGGAAATATGAACTTTTCTTTCTTTTTTTACACCATTTGAAAGGCCATAAAAAAGTTTCTTAATGATATATAAATCTTATTATTTGCTTTAAGAGTGGGTATTCCGTCTAAAAATCAGACATAAATTAGTCTAAAACGCCGCACCGTTCGCGACAAATTATAATTAGACCATTGCAATTACGAAATTTGTACTGGTATATTTGAAAACATTTATTGGGCAATACAATTGATATTAAATTTTAAAGATGTGTTCTTGTCGTAAACACATGAATATAGAATTATAAGGGGCAATGCGAGTTGCAATGAAAGGAGTTAGAATCACAAAAGCAAAGCGCCCATTTTTTCCATTTTCTCATCAAGTCACACGTATCAGTTTGTTGCATTAGACCAAGCAACAGGATTTTTTTCATAATAACTTTTATTTCTGGGAAAAATAGAAAGAAATGTTTGGGACAAAAACTGTGGGCAGTAAAGTTATCTATCGATTTGTCAAAATAATGAAATCTAGGCTCAAAATGTAAAAAGAAACAGAGAAACCAACTTACTCCTTTAAACCCGAAAATATTTTCCAGAAAAAAGCAACTTTCGTGAAAATTTAACAAATCAGAGCTAAAAGTATTGTCCAGAAGGTGTTGTGGATCAATGTTGAAAATATTTTCTTGTTGAGATCGCGCAACAACGCAGACGTTCTAAGACAATGGGCTTTTCCCTCAATTTTTTTTTATTGTGTTATTGGAAAGAGCCTATCAAAATATTGCTAAAAATGAATTTTTATTTTTTTTCTGAGCGCATAAAATACCACAAAAAAAATACAAATGTTCCTTAAATGAACAGCAGTTTGAAACGATAGCTTTCGGGCGCCAATGTGACGTCATCATAAACTGCACCAATCAGTATGAGATTAAACGGCCGTCAGAATTAGCTATGAAGGTGCATTCAAAAAGAACCTCACTTCTCTGCCTTGCTTTCCACAACCTACAATTCTATTGGTGCCTGAAGTACATTTCTGAGGAACTACCAATAGAATCTCATATTGCAAAGTGGTAACGCTTAATTGAGAACGTGCGTTTATGACGCCCATTGACAGTGCCAAGAAGTATCTGTCATAAATCACGAGAGTGCAGCCCAGCGTGTTTACTTCTTGTTTGGTGTTATAGTATTAATTTCTTTTAAAAATATGAGTAAATGTGAAGACAGATTTGTAAAAGGTCCACTAAAAGAAAGAACAATATATACATACGTTAAAATGATCTTCGCAACAGAAAAATCCAGGAGCAGTATAAACAATACCTGGGAACTTTTGCAACTTTCCACAATAATTTTCGAATTTCCAAATTTGTTGGAACTCGCAAAAATAACTTCGTACTATTTTCACTATTATTTGGACACACTGGTACAAAACAAACCTTTTTAAGCGGCATTTTATAATTAGAAGAGAGCAAAATTAATTTTCGTATCGAACGTAAACAATAGAAAGTGAGGTTATCGAATAAAGTTTGAACATTTCAGTACAGCGTTGCCAAATGAAACTGGCATTATACCATATGTGAACCAAATGAACAAAAATAGAGAATATAAATCTGACATATAGATTTTAGAAACTCATACAGTCAAAAGTTGATACAATTTTTGCTTTTATTTAGTGTCAGAGAAACGAAGAATACGTTGTAACGAAAAAATGCGCTATTCAAAGTAGACAATTGATAACGGAAATACGATGTTCATGTAAAAAGACATACATCTGGCAGTAGAGGATCCTCATTAAGAATACGACTTTTATTGGTCTAATCAGTGTGACGTCACGCATGGCGCCTTAAAACTTACGTTTCAAATTACCTGAAATAAAACTGATTTTGTAATGTAAATATTTGGTAGAACGTAAAAAATTGGAAGAAACTAAATTAAAATAAAATTATATTGCAGTTTATTATATGGCTTGATTATAGTGAAGTAGTAACATTCAGTCATGCGGGAAAGGCCCATTATATTACCGCCACTGCCATGGCTGCCGACAGCCTGCCTAACATTCGGAGAACGAGTGCCGACGATGGTTTACCTCTCGATAGACAACTACTGAATTTCATAATGATCCGTTGAATTGTTTAATGATTATAAATAATTACTTATCACTGACTTTCTGCGAACCATTTCTTTTATTCTCGGCGTCTATTGGATGTATAAGAATAACAATTAAAATTGTTTTTTTGTTTAACTTGCCATAATTCAAAAAACGAAAACATTAATGGATCTCAATTTTACTATGTCATCACTACATATTTATTAATGAACTGTGGTAATATGAAGGTCAAATTTTAATAACTGTGAAAAATATGATTTTTTTTTTTAAAACCATGTCGATAAAATGTGAGTATTTGCAGGGATCAGTTAACGAACGGAAAACCCTTTAAGTCTATGCTGAGAAAAAATAAAGATAGAGACATATTTTTTATTTGAAACTTTTTTTCCAAGTTTAACAGTTTGTAAGAATATCGCGTATAGACAAATTAGACCAATAAATAACTAATACTCTACGCTTAACACTTATTGGATAAAACAGCTTGCGTGGTGTATATTTTTGATTTTAACAATGGTTGCTAATTTTTGTTTATTGGTAAACTACCATTATTTGAGGGAGACTACAAATTAAAAATTCTAGAAGTCCTGAGGAGTCCCCTGAGGATCCAAGAGTTTAAATTTTGATTAGTTAAATGATGTGACAGCTAAAGCTTTACACATACGAAAACTAAACAACATTAAAATGTTAAGTTTTCTATTTAGTTATAAACAAGAATTAGTACAATACCCCCAATAACAAACAAGACTGCAGCTATGGACACATATTTCGGAGTTATTGCTCTTCATATATGGCACATGAGGTACGAAGGTGCAAAATAGAGTACCTACAATACACTGTGCTTTCCCATCTTTGTTGGTCTTGCTTTTAACAATATAACAATATTATTTATGCCATGCTACGCTGATGGGGAGCAATAACTCTGAAATGTGTGTCCGTAGCTGCAATATTGCATACCACTAATTTTTGTTTATAATTTTTATCGGACCTCATCAACTCTTTCATTCTTTTTATTTAATATTATTATTTCCTTATTGACCACTATTACTAATTAATGCACTATTACTAATTATTGAATATCTTTTCCATTATGCAAAAATATAGATATACTCGTATACTCCATATTACAAATTAAAATTCTAGGGAAGCATAATACCTAGCCGTTTAAATTATAAATACTGTATTTATTGAAGGAATAATATGTTAAAAACGCATTTAGGTTAGAATGATAGGATAGATGTGTCGGCATAACCTTTGAGCTTTGGCAGGTAGAATTTATATACAATCACGAAGTAATTATGAGCTTATACGTAAATTGAATCACGGTCATTCATTTCTATTTACTACTTAGTGTACTTGGTACTATAAATACACAAAATAATATTTTATCGTTTTTAAAGGACTGCCCACTGGAGTTTCCCTTTCACCTCCCCTGTTGCAAATTTTAGCAGCTTATCGAGGCATACCTACTCTTAAGAAATGTTTGTCTAATTTACTGTAAATTGGCAATTTAACAAATTAGCCGTGGAAAACAAAAATATGTAATTTAAAGTAAACGATACGTTAATTACGTCAAGATATTTGTTGGTAACTAATTTCACTTTGTTTTACATAAAATAGAAAATTTCAATGATTACTATATATTTCTCGGACTACCACGACACAATGAGAACAAAATATAAAATTAAATATCTAGTTGTTTTTAGGAAAAATACTATAAGCATATCATTAAAAAATCGTAAAAAAAATTTATATGGCCTTTCAGATGGTGTAAAACCAAAGTAATACTCATATCTCCGAAATTCGACTTTCAATTGTTTTTATGAGATGATGTTTGTAAAATACATGCAGATTATTATTCTTGAGTAGGATCCTGCTGTACCAATTTTAAACGGCACTACACGCTCACGCAGCACAGTGATAGAAAGTGCTACTAACGTAGACAATTTCTCTTTGCCCTCCAATTTTTATCGTTTTCTTTTTCTAAATAGCTATTGTATGCAAAAAGTATGGAGCGCGAGTGTCAAGAAATTAGCCTTTAGAACAAAATCAATATACCATTTTATAATTTGTAAAATTAATTTGCATGAATCTCTAAGATAATTCCAGGTCTGTGGAATCTCATTCAGAAACAATGAGTAAACTTCAAAAATATCAAGATTTGACCTTTAACTATGTACGTTCATGGTAATAATATGATCAGAAATAATTATTAATATAAGTTAATAAATAACTATTCGAATTTTTCGGTTAATCACTCTGGTTATTAGAAACTCGGTAATTCAGTTGCAGAAACAGTGGTTAGTGAATTATGTCTACATTATGTAAACGTGTAGATACCCTTATTACTACTATCAATTACTATTATTTTTAATTTAAGATACAGGTAAAAGAATCAGCATTTCCTGCATTCAGGTTAAGTAAGGATTCTCCTTCCGTCCCTGCGTTTCCTAGCAATCCTGCAATGAATTTCTATCAATGCAGCAACTCTTTACTTCGAATGAAAATACTCTTTCGTAGCGTGCAAGTTGAACGCTCGGCGTCTTCTTATTTTACCTGAAAATGAGATATCTCCAGCTTATCGTCCTGATGAATTGTAGATTGTAGTTGGTGTCTGTTTTTACTCCGCTGATGAGGGTCGAACGCTTTTTATACGGCCTTGTATTTCTTTTATAAAAAATAAACCGTACAACTTTTTGTTAAGTAGTGAGTCCCCGAAAATGTATTAACTGCTTGGGCCATTAAACTTTTAACAAAAAGTTAAGATATATGTGCCAAAGTAATTAGACTTTTATTGGCGAGGACGCTCACCTTGACTCGCTTTATATTTTATGGCTTATGCCCGCAATTTCAAGTATTAAAGAACATTAAAAATATGGCAATCATTCTTGCAGAAACAATTCAATTTCTAACTGACTTAATTTGACCCATATGCTTATGATTGTTTATTTTTAGTATATTTGCTGAAACATTTTTCTGAAATATTAGCGATTCCTATGGAAATTATGTGCAAACTGTAGAGTATGGCTCGACTGTGGTCTCTTATTGGTTTCATCATGTCTAATATAAGACGAGTAAAGAGCGGATATTTTTCTACTCGAAAATTTTCTAGATTTTGGCGAAGTCGCCAGAAAATAAATACCTGATAATAATTAGTAACTGACTATTCTCAGGGAAGCTGATACTAAATCTGATATCAAAATGTAAGGATTATATACGGCGAATCTAATAATGCTGCACTAATTGCATAACATGTGTAGATTTATATGAAATTGGGCCTCTAAAAAGGGTGAATTTTTTTTTCAGTAAACCACCTTTCGAAATACTCGCTAAAAACTGTGAAATGAAGTTTCACCTTCATTTTGTTAATTATTTATTATTTATTACCTAATATCAGTTTTGAGATCTGTGGAAAAATTAACAAATGACAAAATTATCGACCGAATATTTACCTGCTCTCAAAATTATAATTTCAAAATCTCTAGTGACCATTTACTTTCGATTCAATAGCAGATGTTAAAAAGTAGAGTCCTTATGGTTTCTTGTATATACATCAAATCCCAAGTTTCTAGACTCTTACTGACTCAAGGATTGTGCTCGTCAAAAGACGCTTATTTTAGCGTCAGAGGTCGGCATGGGCTAAGGTAAGTCTACCGAGCTGGTCATTTGGTTGGTACCCCCGGGATCGGATGATTTGGGTGTTTTTGGTCATTGTCTACTTGCGGCATGACTTGAAGGTCGGGCTGAAACAGAAAACAGTTAAGTTATACTTATCCGTTATCCAGGACCTGAATCTTTGGCCTCTTCTGCCTCTGAGCGTCGTTGGGGTCATACTCAGTCACCTGTCTGACCAGCGGATTCCCTTGCTCTGCTGGTCGGGCGTACAGATTCTTCGCTCTGTCTCGGATGACTTCAGTTAACGAGGTGTATTCCAGGTCTCTGAAGAGGTTGGCGTTTCTGATAAATCATGGTGCATCCACGGTGCACCTAAGTGCGACATTTTCCATAGCTTGTATCCTCTTCAGGTGGGTGCTTGGTATCCCCAGGCAATAGAGGCACATGTCAGAATAAGTGCAATTAGGGTCCTGATAAGCGCGAGCTTGTTCCTCAGGTTGAGTTGGCTCTGTCTACCTATCATAGGGTAGAGTAGAGTCCTCCTCGTCCTCGCTTTCTGTATTGTCGCTTCCGTGTTTTGTCTCCACGTCAGGCTTTGATCCATGAAAACGCCCAGGTACTTGACGGTATCGTGCCATTGGATGTTCTCGCCGTTCATGGAGACGTCTCCTGAGTTTGCTTCCTGACTCTCTTGAAGAGGATGGCTTGGCTCTTCTCCGCGTTGACTTTGACTTTCCACTTGTTGTACCACTCTTCCAGAAGGGATGCTGCTTCCTGGCGGTTGCGGGTGGCAAGTCTTGCACTCCATGATCTTGCGATTATGGCCGTGTTGTCTGCGTAGAGCGCCACAGAGGTCCTTGCGGTTCTTGGCATGTCGGATGTGTAGATAGTGAACACGTGGGGAGAGAGTACCGATCCCTGCGGTACACCTGCTTCCATGGGCCTGTAATTCGACAGCTTGTCGGCCATCCTCACACATTAATTAGCAAAGTTGTAGTAAACTAGAGAAACGAAATATATTTTTAGATAATTTGACGAAGAACAACAACTTTCTACTAGGTATTGTAACATTTTCGAAAAGAATGCGTATTCTCCGAGACATAACGGTTCGAATTTATCCAAGAAGGGGGAAGGGGGAATAAAGGCTTCAGAAACATTCTAATGAATGTATTACAAGACCTTTTTCCTCTATGACTTTTTCATAAAGTGCACTCTGTCCAAGTTTTTTCGGAAAATGTAAAATCTCGTAAACTGTAAAATTTTAAAATCTAGAAAATTCAAACGTGTAGGTTAATATATTCTTAAAATTTGGGTCTGTTGTCATTTTTTTGTAACGTGCATATTTTCCGAGTTTTCAACAATTTTTCACGATCAAAGGTACATTTTTTAAGGATCCGCGGGAACCAGTAGGGGGTGAGAATGGGCTCTTACAAAAAAATTGTTGACCAAATATCTTTAATTTGGTGTTTTTAAATTAGTTGTATAGCAATAATTAATCGAAATCCGGCCATTTTTCGAGCATAAGCCAAATACACATACCACATACCGAGAGCAAGCAACAACTTATTCAAGTGTTAATGAAAATATTTACTGATAATAACGTCAAAGCCGATCAAGCTTGTCATGATGCCTACAAATTGATTGTTGATACTGCGATTAGTAACTCCAAAAGCTTCACGATAGTTGGGCAAGTTGTTGATCTGCTTGTTCTTCGAACTTCATCTACTACTACAGTTTAGGCTTCGCAATTACTACATTCAGAACCTTCGAAAATGTACATTAGAGAACATTTTAAACCTGCTTAATGCTTTGTTGCATTTGCATTATAACGTGGAGAAGTTTCCTTTGCACCCACATGTTATTAATCTAGAATGTCTTTTGGTGCAGCATCTAATGTGGTTTGGACTGGTTGCAGAATATCTCCTTTCTGTTCCCATACCAACTATTCAGGAAACCTTTCATTGCCAAGTCATTTTTGTACCAAATAATATGTCCTATGTGAGTGTTATACTGCAGCAGCAACCGTTGGAGACGATCATTCCCATTGAGCTGTTTTTTAAAGCGATTATTCAGACACATGAAATCTTTGTTGGTCTAGTAAAATTTCTCTCCTGCCTCTTTTACTTCATTTAAAGAAGAATTTTCATTATTAAAGCAGTTATAGTATTTTGCTCTCGAACTAAACTTTATACAAATAGTTTTATTGTCCCTTCTTTTTATTTATTGTACTGAGCGCTTGTTGTATCGCAGCTTCTTATCGCGTGAGCCACTTTTTTATATTATTGTATTGTCCTTGCAAATTTAGTACAGTTTTGATTTAGTTCTAAAAATGTTTGGATTGTAAAATATTACGTCTGAATCTTCATGAGTTATGCTATTAAAAGAACAAATAGATAACATCTTGCCCAACGATTATTGTTGTGAAGTCTGGAGTTGCTAATCGCAGTATCAACAGTCAATTTGTCGCCACCATAACAAACTTGATCGAGTTTAATGATACTATCAGTAAATGTTTTGATTACCATTTGAATAAGTTGTCTTTTTGTTCTCAGCATGTGGCAAAACCTTTTCTTACCTTATGCTCGAAAAATTTCCGTATTTCGGTTAATTATTGTTATTGCTATAAAATTAATTTATGAACACCAAAATTAAAAATAACTTGGTCAGAAATAACTTTTATTTGAACTATTTTTTTTGTAAATGTCATATTTCCCGAGAAAATAGAGAAGAATCGATTTCTTTAATTAAAAATGCCCCTTTCTACTCCCTACAGGTTCCCGCGGATCCGTAAAACTCATAAACTTTTTTGATTCGTGATCTTTGACCTAATTTAAACTTATACCAAGGTTTAAAGTCTTCACAATTTTTTTGCGAGTTACGGTCATTTTCTCCAATCCTTTCCTGTACTAAATTATATTAATGATTAATTAAAACACTTATTTTGTTTCTACCACTGTATTTTTTTGTAACTTAACGCTAGTGTAGTTTCAATACTTCAACGTATCATCTTCAAAGCGACTCATTCATTAATGAACACAAGAGAGAACCTAAGCTATTTATAATTTACGTTATTTACATAGTTTTATTACTACGGTATAGGGGATTTAAAATTAACAGAACTAGATAGAAAGTAATAAAGAGATTAAAGGATTATAAATTAAATATATTAAAGAGGGGTGTATTATATAGGTCCACCTGGGTTATTGTTTGATTCAAAAATTTCTGATGATTCTAATAAATTTAATTTAAAACCTTTATTTTGTACGTGTAATATATCAAGAGTATTTGTATCTGGAAAATGATGATTTGATTCTAACAAATAGTTTCAAAAAGTGGTCTGTTTTTTGGAGTCTGAAAGAGCGTAGATGTTCTTTGTATCGTGCTGCAAAGGACCGACCAGTTTGTCCTATATAAAAGGCATTACAGTTTCCTGAGTTTTTAAATTTTTCTGTTTTATCTTTTGCATTACATAATAGATGTGACACTTTTGTTTGTTGTTTAAAGGCAACCTTAAGATTATGATGTGAAAACATGCCTGCAATTTCTTGTGAAACGTTACCGTAACATGTCAAAGATACAAATTTACTCTTACGTTCCATAATAGGGGGATATATTCTGTTACAGGCTAAGTTGTACTGCTTTTTATTAATTAAGTTTTGTATTGTTTTTTCTTGGAGCCCGTTGTTAATTGCTATTGTTTCTATGACTCTTAATTCTTTTTCTAAGGTGTCTTGTGAGAGAGGTAACGACAAAGCCCTATGTATCATTGAATTGTAAGCTGCTAATTTAGGTGCATTGGGACTGAATGGGGAATTTGGAATAGTGGTATCTATAAATGTTGGTTTCCGAAAAATTTCAAAATTTATTTTATTCTTGTTGTGTATTAACGTTAGGTCCAGAAATTTTCTTTTGCTATCTTTCTCTGACTCGACTGTGAATTTGATAGTGGGATGGATACGGTTAATAAAACTTAGGAATGTTTTTGCACAAATAACTAAATAAAACACACTACTATGTTTTCTACCACTATGTATTTATAAAAATTGCGACTGCAGTTTCGACTTACAAAGCCATTGTCAAGCAGTGAATCAAAAATGACTGATTTACAATTATACAGAAATGTTATATATAGACAATTTTGGTTGGATAGATAGGTACAATAAGGGCTTAGGCAGGTAGATGACAATAATAAACTTAAAATGATTAAAATGATTAACTACCACAGAGTAACGGCTCCTTCAATCATTTTTTTTTACTTAGGAATGTATTTAATTGTCTTTGTGTACCTGTGAAGCAGGCTATTATATCATCAACATATCTGTACCAAAATACTATATGATCTATGCCTAGCTGTGATTTCAATATTTTATCTTCTATATGTGACATAAAGATATCTGCTAAAAGAGGACTCAAAGGGGAGCTCATTGCCAAACCTGCATCATGAGTAAAATATCTGTTATTATATTGGCAATAATTTTGACTAAGACATAGATCTAAGGCTAACATTAATTCGTTTTTCTGAATAGTGTTAACGTGAGATTTATTTAAAATATCTGATATAAGTGGTTTACGTTCTTCGGCAGAAATATTTGAAAACATGTTTGAAACATCTAAAGATACCCCGTTTTCTGGAATATCGCGATGTGATCCACCAATTTTTTAAATTGTATTATTTGGCATCTTCTGATCAGTGCGACTGATCTAAACCTAAAAACATTATTTATGTGATGTTTATTATTAAAAATTAATCTGGTTTGAATTAGATCCATTGAGCAGGTTTATTGATAGGATGCGGCGACATTCATTCATTATAAATCCGGTGGTAATACCATACAAGCTATTCAGCGACGTTATTATTTATGCATATTTAATAACAAATATCTCATAAATCAGCTACTGTGGCCTTAACTTGTTTATTAGTACTTACAGATTACGTACGTCCGGGCTTCATGTAAATTAAGTGGGTATCTATTTGAGAAGCATAAATTTTAGGGGTTTATCTACCCCAAGATCAGTTCTAAGAGGTTGTTCAGATAATGCTTAATTATGACTTACGCGTTTATCACTTGCCTCCAGCAAATTGTAAAATTCAGTGAGGTCAAACAATTAATATATCTGTAGATAGTAGTGTCGACAAATGAACTGATGTAATATTATAGCTCGACAGAAAACGGATCAAGCATAGAGTAAGCGAAGGTAGATTTTTACGTTAAAAATTATAATAACAATCATTATCTCTTACATGAATGTACCTGCAGTCATCAGACAACTGTTAATGAGCTTCTTGAGGTTTACACATATTAAGCACAATAACAATAATAACAAGAATTTTTATCCACAATCACATTATAATTGGAGTTATCCACACTTATGAAGCATATAAAGTACTACTTTATCCACTAGTGGAATAATGAAATTACTTTATTGCACTAGTGGAATAATAAAAAATACAATCTTAAATGAATTACATTTTATTTAATGTTTGTTAATATTAATATTAACACTTATATTAATAGGCATTTCCTTATTTGTTTTATCATGTTTCACTTCGTTTCCATTAATAACAAATTTGTAGTTGCTATCTGTTCAGAACGCATAGTGCTTGTCGAAGTTTTTGATAAATCTGTAGAAACAATGAATGTTTCCTCTTGTAAGGAACAACTAATACCAGGAGTACCTTGGATTTTCCTTGCGATATCAAGCTTATTGGATATACAGGGTGTTTGGTGCATCGTGTGCCAAATTGAAATGGCCGACAGAAAGGGTTATCTGCAATCCTTTCAGGCCCCTTAACACTTCCCATGCCCTGCGGGATTTTTCATATCGACCTTCTATGTTTTTAATGATAAAAATCCCAAATTCTACATTTAAATTCAAATTATAAAAAAAGTATTAGGCGGAGACCGCGAATTTCATTTTTATTTTGATGTGTATTGTTGAAGGGTTCTTTTAAATCCAAAATTAGTGGCATTAGTCATCTAGTTGTTTTTTATTCACTCGCAAACTTTCAGAATAGGTAAAATTTAAATTTAAACTTAGACTTTAGACGGCTATAAAAAAAAACTCAACCGGGATCTTCCAACTCCCTCAAAAATTCTCTAGTCTATCCTCTTGCTAATGATGTGCCACATGTCATAAAAATCTTTTAATAACTTCATGAATTCGCTAAATTAATGAATCGGGTCACATAAGGCTAATATTCAAAATTTCGAATCAAGAATTATTTTTGCTTATATTATGCATGGCAAACAGGTAAAATCTGTTACCTCACTCTTGCGAAGTAAAATCTATTTTCTATCTCTTTCTGTTCATTGGTTTTCTTGAAATAAAGAAACAGTTACATTTTTATCATTTATTAAAAAAATTTAAAAATGTTGCTCAAAGTGTTGGTCTCTGTTGCGAATGCAGGCCCGACATCTGCTTCGTATTTCGGCAGTTGTTGTATGAAGTCGTATTTCCTCCCTGATTGTACGGAAAGCCGTTTCTATGCGTTGGACAAGAGGACAAGTTCCTCCCTAGTCGCAACCTCCGTCGTGTACGCGAGCTCTTTGGCACGTCTCCAGACATAAAAATCCAACGGAGTTAGGTCTGGGGAACGTGGAGGCCATTGAAGAGGGCCATCCCGCCCAATCCACGCATTTAGGAACACATTGTCTAGATATTGTCTTACAATCAATCGCCAGTGCGCGGGAAAGCCGTCATTTTGAAAAACTATAGACGTATGCGTAGATTGGGCGGGATGGCCCTATTCAATGGTCTCCACGTTCCCCATACCTAACTCCGTTGGATTTTATGTCCGAGGTCGTGCCAAACAGCTCGTGTACGCGACTAGGGAGGAACTTGTCCTCTTGTCCAACGCATAGAAACGGCTTTCGGTACAATTAGGGAGGAAATACGACTTCATATAACAACTGTAGAAATACGAAGCAGATGTCGGGCCTTCGCAAGAGTGAGATTACAGGTTTTACCTGTTTCCCATGCATAATTTAAGCAAAAATAATTTTTTATTCGGAATTTTGAATATTAGCCTTATGTGACCCGATTCATTAATTTAGCGAATTCACGAAGTTATTAAAAGATTTTTATGACATGTGGCACATCACTAGCAAGAGGATAGACTAGAGAATTTTTTAGGGAGTTGGAAGATCCCGGTTGCTCTGAGTTTTTTTTTATAGCCATGTAAATTCTGAGTTTCAATTTAAATTTTACCTATTCCAAAACTTTGCGAGTGAATAAAAAAACAACTAGATGACTAATGCCAGTAATTTTGGATTTAAAAGAACCCTTCAACAATACACATCAAAATAAAAATGAAATTAGCAGTCTACGCCTAATACATTTTTATAATTTGAATTTAAATGCAGAATTTGGGATTTTTTTCATTAAAAAGACAAAAGGTCGATATGAAAAATCCCGCAGGGCATGGGAAGTATTAAGGGGCTTGAAAGGATAGCAGATAACCCTTTCTGTCGGCCATTTTCACTTGGCACACGATGCACCAAACACCCTGTATAATCCTCGATATAACTTTCTGCTATAGCGGAACTTTTCCATCCATGTCGTTTAATTATTGTGAGGTCAGCACCTTTATTAGCCAGTAAAGTTGTTGAAGTGCGCCTCATGCAGTGGCCGCTATAAGCTTCTGCGTTTGCCAGATTAAAAAATGAAGCAATTCTTGAGGGAACTTTTGAAAAAGTGTTGATTCCAACAGGTTGTGAAGTAAATTTTTGTTTAGTGTATCGTAAACCGAATGTGTCGTTGGATAACTTCTTCGGACGTAAGGACATGTATTTTCTACACGTCTCCACAGTATTGATAGAGAATCCTCCTTCCATAACTGTAAATTTTCGTGAGACGCCGGTCTCTCTACAAGCGATATTGCCGGTTTTATAAATGTGCCGATCAAATTCAATATCCCTCTGTTTTGTATTTTCGAAAAGTATAATAATGTTTCTCTATTTAGAACCATTGTGAACAAATCGTTCGCAAGATCCTAAAACTGGCTGGAAAGCTGATGAAAGATTTGTTCAGTATACCCGCCAAAAATATTGTAGAATATTTTTTATTCCTGAAACAATTATAAACCACCTAACAAGGTAACCCTGGACCAAAATTCACCCCTATGACTTTTTTAAATTAACTTATTAAATCAGTTCCTTTTGTGTTATTAACAACTGTTTGTTGGCAGGTGTGAAATTGTCTATCTATACTCTTAAGTTTAGCCAATGACCTGTATTCACCAATTTCCTTGCACTTATTTGACTTCCTTGGAATTTGGATGCTTCTAGCAGTAGCATTCAATGATTAAAGTTATATTTTCGTGGCTAAACGTTCGCTACTTGCCGTACTAGCCGCATTTAAAATCTCAAAAAAGTAAAGTTTCGGCCACAAGTACTTAAACATGAACGTAGAAAAATATCTCGAACTACAGTCCTAGATCATCACGCTGTGGATTTATTAGACATAAATTTTCCCAATTTGCATATCAAACTGTAGATTTACTTCTACTTATAGAAGAACAGTGGATGGTAATTCGGTTTAGCATAATATATCATTGTTTTTGAGGCGTATACAAGAGATTAAGAACACTTGTGCGCCTCCTAGCTTTTAAATTTATTCCGCGGAAAGAGGGAAGGAAGCTAATTTCGTTATCCACCAGCGTTATGACATAAACATATGTTATTATTAATAATAAATATCTCCTAATTTAAATGTTACACCTAGGTACGAGCTTTCATGAGGCTAGTTGTGTTGAGATCAAGTTATTAGGTAAATCTTATTGTAACTGTTCTAATATAGAAGCAAAGTTTATACAGGGATCTGCAAATATTTGCTCCTAATTTAACCCTCAATATTCTCTAAAGATTTTAGATCTTATAGCACTATTAACCTTTTTGATTCCAACAAACAACCATCCCCCGTCCGTAGTGAAATGTGGAAACCATCTTTTTTTTACTAATTTTGGGTTGTTGAATACGAATCGGTCATCTGAATTGGCTAAAAACATCGAGACGGCAGTAAAACACAACTTTTATTTGGGAGTGGCATTGAAATTTATATTAGAATTTGCAAAATACTCAGTTCCGTTAGGTAAGTAGAAAAGGAAGCAACAATTATAAATTCAATTCATATTCAATGGTCTGTAACATGGTATTTCTTTGAGCTATCACATTCGTTTGGATAATGGGAAATAATATGTTCCACTACTGTATATATCTATTTTCTTATCTTTAAGACAGGACGTTAAAATATATAAGGCGATTAAATAAATAAATAAATAAATGTTTTTGAAGACATTTTTTTGAACGCCTGCTTAATATATTTACCAATAACTCTGAAACTAACAATCCTAGAAAAGATTATGTCTAAAACTATTACGAACTATTTTAGCATCATTATGTTATGAGTGGATAACTTATTCATGCGTATTCGAAGATGTCTAATACAACTCAATATATAGGTGCATCTCATAAGTTTAATGAAACTTTAAATGTTTTTTTTTCCTTCTTCAATTCTTTGGGACTTCCTGCCACATGTATGTTTTCTTTTTAAGCGGTGTTCGGGGAATCTACAAAATATCACAATTAACCAGTATGTTACTGGTAAATAACCTCTACGCCTGTGACTTTTACGTCAAAGTTAAAGGTTGTTTTTTTTTTAAATAAACAATACAAATAAGTATAAAAACTTGAAATTAAATATTTCGCCGACGTTTCGGAAAGCCATTCTCTTTCCTTTTTCAAGAATTTTTTTGAAAAATCTTTTTTGCTGTGTATGATAAATACACAGCTCTAAGAATATTTCTTATATTCAGTATCCATACATACTTACTATTTACATAGAACTCTGTTGATATAGTTAACAGTTTTTTTAGTTTTTATACAATGTTAAGTTTGTGAAGTTCTTCTTTTAACATTGGCAACCAAGTTGTACAGACATCTACGGAACAATTAGACACGCATCTATCCTCATTCAGTAATATTATCGCGGATTCTTTAATTTCTTTTTTTCTATCTGCCTTTTTGTTAAAATTTTTGCCGAGTCCCAGTTTATTCTGTGTCCATTCTCCCAAGCGTGGTCGCAGATCTTGGACCTCTGAATTTCATTTTTTCTTATATAATTTTGATGTTCGCCCAATCTTACACTAAAAGGTCTGGATGACTCACCCACGTATTGTTTGTTGCACTCACACGGAATACTATAAATGCAGTTTTTTGAACTTTGCTCGTGGTTCTTCGGTTTCGTCATTATCAGAATAGCGCAACTTTTCGGATAATCCGCATACATAAGGAATTAATGCTGTGTAACGTTTTTCAGGTTGTTGTCGTATCTGACTGTTATTTTCAATATTTATGAAGGTTTTATCGACCAAACCCCCAGGGTATTGGTTTTCTATAAGAACTTCCTTTATAAACCGCTTCTCATTGTTTAGTATTTCATCATTAGAAGAAACGATTTTGGCCCTATCATACAAACATTTTACAACACTCCTCCTAACGTGCATCGACTGATTTGAGTTGAAATTTAAATATCTCTTTGCATGTATTGGTTTTCTATAAACACTTGTTTCAATTGTACCATTTACTCTTTTAATTAAAACATCTAAAAATGGTAATTCATTTCTATTTTCTTTTTCTAAAGTGAATTTAATAGAAGGTTCTTTATTATTTACATGACTAGTAACTCAATACCATGAGGCCAGATTGCAAAGATATCATCTAAGTATCTCCACCAGATAACCGGCTTGTATGCACAATTTTGAACATGTCTTGTCAAAATCCTCCATAAATATATTGCTTAAAATCGGTGACAATGGAGAACCCATTGCCATACCGAAATCCAGCGTTAATTCCTTATGTATGCGGATTATCCGATAAGTTGCGCCGCATCGGTGATAGATTTGATATTAGGACGGTATTTCAAACAAACAACACTTTAAGATGTATTCTGACAAAGACGAAACCAAAGAACAACGAGCAAAATTCAAAAAACTGCATTTATAGTGTTCCGTGTGAGTACAACAAACAATACGTGGGTAAGTCATCCAGACCTTTTAATGTAAGATTGGGCGCACATCAAAATTATATAAGAAAAAATGAAATTCAGAGGTCCAAGATCTGCGAACACGCTTGGGAGAATGGACACAGAGTAAACTGGGACTCGGCAAAAATTTTAACAAAACGGGCAGACAGCAAAAAGAGAAAAATTAAAGAATCTGCGATAATATTATTGAATGAGGATAGATGCGTGTCGAATTGTTCCGTAGATGTATGTACAACTTGGTTGCCAATGTTAAAATAAGAACTTCACAAACTTAACATTGTATAAAAACTAAAAAAACTGTTAACTATATCAACTATGTAAATAGTAAGTATCTACGGATACTGAATATAACAAATATTCTTAGAGCTGTGTATTTATCATACACGGCAAAAATGATTTTTCAAAAAAGGCCTTGAAAGAGGAAACAGAATAGATTTCCGAGACGTCGGTGAATATTTAATTTCAAGTCATTACACTTATTTGTACTGTTTATTTAAAAATGCAACCTTTAACTGATCCTTTGACGTAAAAGTCACAGGCGTAGAGCTTATTTACCAGTAACATACTGGTTAATTGTGATTCTCCGAGCACTGCTTAAAAAGAAAACATACATGTGGCAACTCCCAAAGAATTGAAGAAGGAAAAAAAATAAGATAATGCCACAAATAACATTTAGACAATACTTTAAATGTGTTTATAACTATCAATTAATTGCTAAAACAAACAAAATATCAAATTTAGAAACATTCCTTCCTTTTCTTCACAAATTCGCGAGAACCTTCGTCGTCTAAATTAATAATTGTTATCTGCGGACCTTGGATCTGTCATTTTTGGCAACAAAACTGCTTTTCAATTTTTCTCGATAATATCCACCTTCTTTTCCATTACTTTATGCCACTTAACCCATTATATAATATAAGATCCCCCAAAGACTCCAAGGATCCACTAAAGTTTCCCAAAGAACCACAAAAATCTTTAGAAAGTCCTCAGGTATTTCCAGAGATCCTCTATTTATCTCCCAAAAGCTCTAAATACTACCAAATATCCGTCAGAGTCCCAACCATTTATGATTTCTAATAATTATGAGGTATTTGCAATTGCCGATAACCATTAATGTAAATATAATATAAATGAAGCTAATAAAGCATTAAAATAAATGACCTTACTACGATATCGATAAAACAGTTCCTGCATAACCGTAACATTTCTTACCCACCGTCATCAACAGTTTAAGCAAATATTTCTGTTTTATTAAGTCGCATCATACACTAATTGTTTTAGAAAGCACGAAATCACGAAATCCATGGACAACTCTATTTACAAATACAAGTTGCCCAATAACTTCAGCCAATCGTATCTTATGTTCCTCCATATCAGTCTGCTTATCCACTGAAGACGAAGGGTGATTCTCCTTGATAATTTGGTGTAGATATGTGTCAATTGATTACTAGCATACATTTATTTTTAATGAATGTATGATTTCTTTAACAAGTTATTTACATGCAGAATGAAATTGAGTTGTTTGTCAAAAGTAACACTATGTTTCTTGCCTATGTTATTATAGTGAGAGTAGCATTATTAATTGTAATTGCCATGCGATTTGCTAGATGTGCACATTAACTTTTTGGAGAAAATAATAATACTGAGCACTTGAAAGCCCTTACAGTTAAGTTGTGGTTTGTATTATATGGCTACTGATTTAATGCAGGGCAAGCTAGTGTGAGTTTTAAAGAAATGTATGATATAGTTGTGTATCATCCACATAGGTTTTTATGAAGCAGTAATTTATGTATTCATAAATATCTGCAGTATAAATAAGAAATAGCAGAGGTCCTAAAATAGAGCCCTGTGGAACTCCAGATCCCACAATTTGGACAGATGACATGCCAGCTTGGATACGTACTCTCTGGCACCAGTCTGTAAAATACGACTTAAATAATTCTTGCGACATATTACCAAGATGACAAATCGTGTTTTACAGACTCAAAAGCCTCAGAGCAATATAAAAGAAATGTAAGTACAGCTGTAACTTTTTTGTAATCCTGCATTTACAAAGTCGTCTGATCTATTAATAAGGTAAGTGCTACGATTAGGTCTGAACAAGGATTGATGTCTTGAAAATTTTAACACCCCGTATCTCCAAAACGAATCAATTTTTGCATTTGTTTGTGTAAAGTTCTTTTCTTAAAATAGAATAAGGAATGGCACCATAATTGATTTTAACCTTAGCAGTAACCCTAGGACCAACTAAGTTCCATATGCGTTATAAATTAATACAATCATGGGGTTATCGTTTCTCTGTCTTACTCTTATAATATTTTCGCGAAATAAAACTATAAGTTTCTCCGCAGCTGAGTTTCTGAGACAAGAATTTAAAACATTCTGCGACAACAACGGCTTTCGTTTTGTTGTGATGATGGCAATTGAGATAATAAAACCGTGAATTCCTGTAAACACCTTAATACATTTTAAACTTAAATAGTTTAAATTCAAATCCTCGCTGTTTGTTCACGTTTTTCATTTGCAATAAAATTATTACGTGGGTATTTTGCACTTCCTTTTGCGGATCGGATTAGCATACGAAGTAGAGGTCACTCTTTGGTTCCCTTTCCACTGGATTTTCTCAAGGATGGGTAATGCAAATATGTCCTGCTTTCAGCCATGTCACTGCTGAGGTTTTCTGCTGGAGATTATCCCTACGTTTTATAGAATGTTGCGTCAAGAAAATTTATTACGGTTTAAAACTTCCCAACACAAAGATCACTTGCCTGCTTCCCTTTTAAATGGGAAATTGTTTAGAATAACATGTGTACATGCAAATATAAGAGAATGACTATTGAGTAAATTATCCAGGATGTTTGTGTCTTCAAGCTTTGATCGTCATATGAAAATTGGCCCAGATATGATTTAGTAAAATATTAATAATAATGATACTGTTAAAATATTTTTTTAATTTTTTTGCAATAATAACGTAACGTATAACAGTCTCGCAATTAAAGACGAGCAATAATAATCTGTTATTAAGCAATTGTTCAAAGATTACGGCAGGCAAGCCTCTTCAGCCCTAAATTTTTCCCGATAACTTTAAGACAGTTTTGAAGGAAAATTATTGTCCAGTCATTATTTTTAAACAAGAAAAGGTACACTTTCTACAGGATGCTAAATGAAACAGGTTTTAAGAAATATACAAGTTAAATTTCCAATCCAAACGATTCTCCTTCTTATTCACAATGTCTTGCTAGAGGTTTTGTGTTCCATGCATCTTGTTGGACTGCGTGTATTGTATAGCACGTCTAATGTTCGGACTCTCACTAAAGTATTAATGTACCTACTTTCAGCAGTTTAAAAAAAAAATTCATAACTTAAGAAAATGCTTTTGATAGATCTCAGGGAGATACATTTAATTTGCTTTTTCTGGACACACTGTATCAAAAAAGCTTTACAATTTTTTAAAAGGATCAATAAAAATTTCACTTTTCCTTCTTATTCTTCTTCTTCTTCTATGAATAAGAACACAACGCCTTGTCAGACTTTTTGTGATTCATGTATTATGCTACCTAGCCTTCGTCTTCTATATAACATCAACTGTCGTGGTTGTCTGTTAGGTGCACGGCCTCGCCAAGCTCATTCTGATCAGCACCTTGGTGACATCATCCTAATGCTTTGGAGGGCATCCTCTTCCAACCGTCTGGTATCCCTGAGCTAACCTAACCATCCTGTATTATTCCCTGTTCGGTTGTCCACAAAATGAGAATATATGGGAAACATGATGCTGGAAAATCAACTTGCAAAGTACTGTATAATTTTTTAAACCAACTTTCGTACAGCCACATTTACTAGTGCAATCGCCTGTGCAACCTCATGTTATTAAATTTTGATTCTTTAGTGCACGTTGTGGACAGAGGCACTTTGTTAATTTTCTCCGATCCCCATCGTGTCGCTTTTTATGGCCAGCCACGTTTGCATTTAGTAGTTAACTTCGAATGATTGATGTGAACTTTCATCGAAGGTTGATTGTAACAATTCCAGCATTACACTAAACTTATTCACGTTATTCAAACATAGTAATGAAAATTCGTGAAAATCATACCTGTATTAATAAAATTAATTTTCAAGAAATCTTTCAACTCGTAAACGATTTATAAAGGAACTACAGATATTCCTCGCTCCCCTACAGACGTAGGGAATATTGATTGTTTATAAACATATATATCTGGATTGTATTCAGAAGACTATTGTCAGTTATCGATAAACGAAATGAGTAACGTTCAGAAGTTGACCCTCTGTGACCAGAAAAATGCGACGAATGAACATGGAAAATTGAAGAAATATCTATTTACGTTTGCAAAAATAAAATTCCAAAAGCCTTAAATCTCTTACTCGATTTTTATCGAACAGGGACCAAATCACAACCAAATTACAGGAATTTAAAAAAAAGGCATATTGAGATTTCTTCATAGTTATTTTTTAAGTAACAGACGTGGAAATCGCAAACAGCGATATTATTTAAGCATGTTCCGTCCAAAGTGCAACTAAAAACTCATCGGTTTGTTCAAAGGTCCATTTATGTCCATTTAAAAAAAATAAATAAAATTGCACTACCGTTCCTATTTTTTGTTAAGAGAAATTTTCATCTGTTTTACCTGTACTGAATTATGACTAATTTTTATCTACTTATTAGTTGTAAATAATAATAAATTGAACAATATTGCCTAATAAGTTTATCTGCGTTATTTGTCATTATTATTATTATACATATTTTACACTATTGTACAGTATCTGAGGGATTTGAGCTAAGATTAAGTAATCGTTATGAAAACTTTTAATTTTTTGTTTTTTTGGAAATAACTTTTAAAATATCAAAAATATAAAACCTAACATGGGGATGAGAATAAAAGAGCAGAAAATGAGAGAGAATCATTGGAAATTTTGTACCTGCTCATTGTACGTCTCGACCACTACAAAAAAATTCACTATATGTAACTGAGAGAACTGACATTTGTATTTCGTTTACCGTAGATCGCCATTGGAAAAAATGGAAGTATTCATTACTGAAAATATATTTATAAAAAATCTCCGACTTTAAGATACATGCAATATATTGGCACAATCCTATTAAATCTAAATTATAATGAAAAAGTGGATACAGCTCATTAAAAAGCCCTTGCGTTAATTTGCATTTTATTTCACATGTCAAAGTTAATTTTACTTCCACATCCACGTAGTGGATTGGAAGTACAGTAATCGTGAAAAAAATTTCAAAAATTTGTTTTCTTCAAATAGGTTTAGAATGTCATGAAACGTCGAGATTTTAAATTTGACCAAAAAAAATCTGCCTGTCTATCGGTCTGCCTGTAACTTTTTTCTCCGGAACGGCTTAAGATATTGACTTGAAATTTTGTACACATATATACTATAACGAGATCTGGAACTGGATTGTTTTTTTAACATATCCAGTGAAGGGTTGGGGCGTAAATAGGGGGAAATAAGTAAAGCAAGTTGGTAAGAGTATAGAAACTTGAAATTTGGTGTATATCCTAGAAGCCAAGGCCTCAAATTTTTTTTATAATATTCGATTGATTATATAAAATTGAGATATTCACTTGAAAGTTAGGACACGTATGTATTGCAGTGACATCTAATACACGTATATATTATAATGACATCTGGAACTAGATTATAATTTGAAATGGGCCCGTTGAAGGATTGGGGGTTAAATGGGGGGAAAATACGGGAAAATAAGTAAAGCTACTACTGGCTACTGGCCAAAAACATATTGGCGCCTTGCAAAGCCACCTGCGGTACCAAAATAAATGGAAAAAATAATGAAATCATATTAGGCATTTTTTTATCGAAGCGCTTTATTAATGAAAGTTGTTCAGAATTCTTGTTCAAAAACCTAAAGTCCAAAATCTCAGCAATATTAAAGAATATTGAATTTTGTTTTTGAAGTCCAAAATGTACAAAATTTATAAAAATATACAAATCACTTGACAACTACCTGGCAGCTTAAGTTTAATGTCAAACAAAATTGTCATAGCACAATTTTCTAAAGAAAAAAAAACAATTAAAATGATATTTTCGGACTCGGACATTGTTTTAAGCGAAATTTCAATAGTCTCTAATATTGCTGAAATTATTGACTCTAGGTTTTTGGACAATTCTGAACAACTTTCGTTAATAAAGTTTTTCGATAAAAGAAATGCTCAATGTGATTTCATTATTGTTTCCATTTAATTTGGTATCGCAGGTGGCTTTGCATTTGTAACACGCGAATGTTTTTTTGGTCATAAGTAGATCCTAATTAAATTTATTCTATCTATTGGTAAAATTTGGTTCAAATCGGATAAAAAAGAAGAAAGTTATATGTGTTTCCATTTTAAACGAGTCAGACTGTATATATCAATTCGACGCCATTTTGTTTTATATTTCGCCCACAGTGGCCTTGATAACTTTTTAAAATACTGTTCTATTGAAAACGACCTACCAAAAAATCAGAAGTTATCATAAACATTATTTTTTCCCAACTTTTACCGCTATTCTTGCCTACTAACTGAGCTAATACTAGACACATCTTGTTCTATTTGCTTAACTCTAACCGATACATTTAAGAGAGATATCCGATCGCTTGTGATAAATCACGTCGAGGCTCAATGTTTGTACATTTAAGAAATATATCTGTTATGTACCATGAATACTTATTGAAGTTAAAAATTTATAGTTCAACGCCAGTTCAAATATTAAACGATACCGTGAATCTTCTACTATCAACTTGTCACACTGGCCCGTTGCTGCAGTCATCTTATCCTAGTTCAATAAGTAATTTAGTTGCCCGTTACTGAAAGCTGTGACCTATATTTACATATTTCAAGGAAGAAGGTTACCATATTTTTATTTATTGGTTTAAATTTCAGGTAAGAATGTATTTAATTTTTAATAAATATTAAGGAGCGGAAGATTTTATTAATTCCATTCATCGCATCGATTCAATATAGCTAAATAGTTTAGGAGCTAGCGTGCAGCGTGCCAGTGCCCGACACGATTGTATCAGATAGAGACATTATTAAACTTTTGACAGAGAACAAAAATGATATGAGAATTTTTCTCATGAGTGGATGATACTTCACTAAATAATTCGTGAAACTCGAAGAGTCTCAAACATTAGCATTATTTACTTATTTATGTATTTAATTTTCTAGTAGACCATAAAACCTAGTATAGGAAACGTCAGAACATTACAGGTGAACAAAATTGCAAAATTACATTAAAATAGAGCATAGAATATACTGATACAGTATATAAAAGTGCATAGAGAGAATGTGAATAAGTTAAATATTAAAAGAATACAAAATTATAAAATACAATATCATTGTAGAAAATATAAAACATAAGTAGGAATTTAAAATTTAGTAAAACAACAATTAAAAAAAAGATAAGTGCGGTGTAAAATTAGTTAAGAAAAACTACAATCTTAAATATTCTTGGGTATTAGAAACAGTTATCAAGGAGAAAAGATTTAAGTTTATCTATGAACAGATTGATATTTTCCATGTATTTAATTTCTGACATTAAATAATAAATAATATACAGTATAATTCCTACGTACATAGGACTATTGTCGTATATGAACAAACAATATGTAGGAATTGACAATATAGACCTTTGTCTCCTTTCATAATGGTGAAAATCGCCATTAATTGTAAATGTCTCCAAATCCGATTTAACGTATATTAAAATTTCATAAATATAAATACAAGGAAGTGTTAACAGCTTTAAACCTTTGAAATAATTTCTACATGATACTCTTGTAGATATTCCTATTCCTACTATGTTAATTATGGCCTTTTTCTAATTTCAAATATTCTGTTAAGATGGCATGAGGGTCTTCAAAATATTATTTCATAACGTAAACGAGATACAAATTGTGCATGATAAAAAGACACTAAAGTAACGTTATTAATAATATTTTTTAATCTGTACAAAGTGTAACTAAACGATGCAAGTTTTTCCGAGAGATAATCTATATGCATGTCCCAATTCAAGGTGTTATCAATAAGTAAACCAATTTTTGAAGTTTTGTATTCTCTACTTGAGCAATGGACTTTCGTTCAACTTTTATCCATTGAGGAATTACGGGATGAAAAATTCATAAACACTGTTTTAGTTTTATTTAAACACAACTTGTTCTCATGAAACCAGTTTTTAAATTTTACAATTATATTTTGCATTTTTGAACTTATATTGGAATCAGAGCATAAATATGTATTATCATCTGGAAACATCATAAACAAAATTTCAATGGATCAAGATTAACTTGATAGAGCAAATTAATCGTAAGTAATATAACTGTTGCTTAAAATATTACCGGTAGAATTTTTTGGAATTCATAAGTGCCTAATAATAATATAAAGTGTATAAATAGGCTGTTTATTATCAGATTAAATCCCAGTGCTTCAACACGAGGAACTTAATTTTTGATAATAAGCTAGCAATTGATACCATTTATATATTTCCATTTGGTTTGGGAAAAAATGCATAGATAACATTTGAAAGCATAAGTGATATTTAGGAAGAATATTCTATGAGCAAATTAATTAAAGGAGGATGATTTGGACCGACGAAACAATCGTGCTGGTATGTTTAATCAGCATAACGGTCACATTTGGGAGCACGGAAATCCTCATGCCATTTTCAATATCATACAACATCCGAACTCAACAGGTTGAAGAGGTGGTATTAGAGGTAGTTGATGAAGACCCCGAAATTAGCACTAGAAGGTTGGGCCTACAAGTGGGACTACCAATCCTTCCTGTGGCGAATATTACATGTTCAGCTGTTGCATCCTTATCACCACACGAGAGTGCAAGAATTATTACCCAGAGACTTGCAACCAAGAGTAGATTTTGCCCAATGATTATTACAAAAACATCGCCGTGATAACCATTCCTTAGAGAAGATTATTCGGAAAAACGAAGCCGCGTTCGCTCTAAAAAACATGACCCTGTATATATTTTTTTGGAATTTCTCTACGATATTCGAAAAGAACACAAAAAAATAAGCAAAATGGAGTAGTTCACTTTTAAGTTACACCTTTTTGGTAATTTAAATACGGTGTTAAATGTACAAGAATATGAATTTCAGAACGGTATTACATGAAAGTCACGTAAAACAAATTAATTCTGTAACTAAAATTTGCAAAAATTTTATTTAGCATGGGTAATTCCTAATTCCGGGATGCTTTAAAGATCAATTTTAGCAAAAAATGTAGCCCTAATCAGTAATCGGGTAATAAATTAACAAAATATTTAATCAGTCATAGTAGGCTTATTCAGAGTGACAGATAATAAAACTATTTAAGCCTAAGCAACAAGTGACTTTAATCAAGAAAATCGGCAATATTTTACACCTAATAAAAATTGAAAAGCACAACAAACTAAAACCCCGAAATTAATAAAATAATATCCTTTCTGGTAACAATAAACAACCAGCCAATAACTGAATATGTTTAATAATAAAATACAATTTACACAAAAGTAAAGTTTCAAAGTGGCCTCCCTCAACTTCTATGCATTTTCTTACGTGTTTAGCTAGGTCACCGCGCCAATATTCTTGACTAAAGATGACGGTCTCGGATGATTAGGGGTCGAGCTTGAGCTCTTTGCCCCAATCATCGCTGTAGACCTGGACCGGCCTCGTAAGGGGTGGGCCTGCTTTTTCGCCTATCCCCCCCGCGAATGCGGACGGTATAGGCGATGTTAGCAAACCCCCCTTGGTCCTGGCTGTTGGACCCTGCCAGCTGGGTCGTTTCTTCTGGCGCTCTTCTGTCTTGTTCTTCTTTCTTCGCTGGCATGTATAGGCTCCCGGGAGCGTTTTTCGTCTGTCGTGAGAGGGAACGGCTGTTACCGAGCCCTTTCGGAGTTTGAAAGGGATTTGGGGGTGTTGACTAGTCGGAATCCCAGGGTGCCAATTGGCACCGTGTGCTCCGATTTCGTCGGAAGGAAGTGTGAACTGTGTAGTTCAGGATTGTGTTCGGCCAGAGACGCTTTCTTAGCGTCAGTGGCCGGCACGGGATAGGGTAAGGGTACCGAGCTGGTTGTTTGCTTGGTACCCCCAGGATTGGGTAATTCGATGTTTTTGGTCATTGTCTCCTTGCGGTGTGGCTTGCAGATCGGGCTGAAAGAGATAAAGGGTTAGTTATACTTACCCATTATCCAGGATCTGGAAGCTAGGTCACCAATTGCTCAATGTATTATTGTCGGATTATTCCGTATTTCATCGCAGGTTGTAACGATGAGCTCGGTTAATTGTTGCCTAGTATCAATTTTCACGCTATAAACTCCTTTTTTAAGTGGCCCAATAAAAAGTAATTGCAAAGGTTACAATCAGGAGACCTTAAATTTTCACAATTTAATGTACTTCACAAACTAAATGCGGATTATTGACATATTAAATGACAAACAATTAATTATTCAACTGATGCTCCTTGTTATTATATTTTGAAAAAAAAAAATGTATAGGGTTTGCATTTTTCCGGCGGACCATCGAAACCCGAAAAAAACGTCGAATCGAAATGAAAGTCGTATCTATCGATTCAAAAGCCAATTTAGAAAATTACGTCCGTCGGTCAGTCGGTCTGTCTGTCGGTTTGTCACGCCCAGCTCCCCTAATCCGTTTTCGGATTTCGATGAAACTTGGGTGGATAATAGGAGGTCTTTAGAAACCCTTAACACCGGAAGCACGGCTCCGTCGGAAACCGGAAGTACCCGATATAGACGTCTCGAGTTTTTCTGGAGAAATTGAATATCTCGATAACCTGTAGTCGGATCGAGATATTTCAAAAAAACAATGGTGCCACTGGCAAAGCTCTACAAATAAGTATACCAGAGACTATGTCGAAAAACAAATGAAAATTGAATTTCTTTGTAAAAAACTGGTTTTCTCGAAATCGTTCTAGGAAGTACGATAACTGTCCAGAATATGGATCGATTTCGATGAGACTTGGTGAGATCAAAGGTACTCGGCCACAAATGAAGCCCATTGCTGGCGGCCCGAATCCGTTGACGGCAAGTATTTTTTCCGGGACCTAGTATGATTTTGCAAAGAAATTAATAACTGCCGAACCGAAGGTCCGATTTTGATTTTCAAAAATAGCAGTTGTAGGGCTCGATTGGGTCTATTAGCTGACGTTCGTGAGAAATTTGACAAAACAAAAGCGAATCTACAAATCCTGGAAAACTTGATTTTTTTGATAAATTCGAAAATTAACTATTCCGTCAATCAATCTCTATAATCAGTATAAGGCATAGACCTTTTTGTACCAAAAATCTGAAATAGAGTTTTTTCGAAAAATTTACTTAAAATAAACTAGTTATTTACGAAAATGCATTCCACAGAATTAATTTAAAAAATATTACAAATTGATAAATTCTCCGTGCGACATACGTGCAAAAAAATATTGTTATGGTATGTATCATCATTCATTTGCTTATTTTCATTTACTAAATAAAAATAGAACCGATGCCCTTTCTGTGTTTCAAAATGTAGTTAGCCTTTACTTTAGTCAATGCAAAAAGAAAAATAAAACATGTCAAAATGTACTGAGTCATCTTGCGACCCTCTGCTCAAAATGTACTGAATCATCCCAACAGGGATAAAAAGCATATCAAAATGTAGTTTTTTTAGCTTGTTATTATCTGTAACTTTGATTAAGCTTACTATGATTGATTAATTATTTTGTTAATTTATACTCGATTACCTATTAGGGCTATATTTTTTACTAAAATTGATCTTTAAATCGTGCCGGAATTAAGAATCACTAACGCTCAATAAAATTTTTGCAAATTTTAGTTACAAAATTATTGATTTCACATGACTTTCAATTAATACCGTTCTGAAATTCATATTCTTGTATATTTAACACCGTATTTAAATAATCACAAAGGTGTAACAAAAAAGTGAACTAGGCCATTTTGCTTATTTTTTGTGTTCTTTTCGAATATTGTATAGAAATTACAAAAAATATATACAGGGTCATGTTTTTTAGAGGTAAAGAAGAAATCTAAAATCTAGTGACTCCGGACCTGGATTTTTCTCGTGTGTCACATATACTTCTGAAGGATCGTTACTGTATTAGCTGTGCCAAATATGAATCTGTTATTCCATTTCCCTGTCAAAGTAGTGACAAAAAGTAGTTTTTGCCAAAAATGACAAAACACCCTGTAATTTCGTAAAGAAAGCCCAATGAGAAATTTCTATGGGAGGTTCTGGTTACCACTGATGTTCTCCTGTTAAGCTATGTCCCTCTCATGATGCTCTCCCCTCTCATGATGCAACACCCTGTATAATAAAAAGAAATTAGTAGTAAGTAGTAGCACCTTGTCTGTTTTTATAAAACTTGCATTTGTAATGACCTTTTATTACTGTCTTTCATTCCCAAAGAAACTTAAGCGGATACAAATGTGTCAGGTAATTGCACGTTAGCTCCTGCACTATAAGAAAAAGAAAGATGAGCATCGGTGTGTGCTAATTCTCAGAGGCGCTTATATTTTGTACATCAGTCACAATGTAATATATGTTAGATATGTTTTGCCGCATCATATTCCCATATGAGCTATATCTATTATTCATGTACAACCTCTGCATCCGTTTATTCCGAGTGCAGCAAAAGTTAGGCAAAAGATCAAATTCTGCAAGCGATAAAGCGCACCCTATGTATTAATTAAGTGGTATAAAAGTTATAAAAGTACTTTTAAACAAATTACTTTGAATATTTACGGCAAACTTTCAAAACATAAACAGCCAGCTTCCATACATTTTCGTTGGTCTTTGGTTAAATGGCCACTATTTCGTGATGGAAAATGCGCCAAAGTATCTGTAGAATGTAGACTGGTTTTGAGATGTCCCCACAGAAAAAAAAATATGGGATTGAAATCTTGCAATTTAGACCACCAGGCATGAGGTTATCCTGGTCCGATTTACTGGGTACTGATTATCCAAATGCCTCCTAACTTTAATACCACATGTGTTAGTTGATCTAGTTAAATGTTTTCTCTTCTCATTCAGGTTGTGTGAATTAATGCAAGCAATTAAAAGCAAGAAATAATTTTTACCAAAATTAAATTTTATTATAAAAAATCTGCAGCATTTTTTTACCATTTTGGAAAATAATCGGCAAAGGTATTTACACAGAACTTCCCTCTTTATTTGGGGACGGCCGCGGCGGTCACTCTAAAAAATTAATAATTACGAAATGACATTGAAAATAATAATCGGAATATAGTTATCACTATTATTACAAAGAAAACCTGATAAGTTTTGGTCAAAAAAATATACAGAGTGCTCATCCAACAGCAAAAGTTCAATACTAAATGACAGGTGTCAAATATGGAAGGCTTGCGCAAATACCTTTACAAATGTCCACCATGACTGAAGTATTTCTTGGGATGACCACCCTGTACATTTTTCAATAAAAGTATAATAGCTGCATATGCCAAAATTTGGCATATGCACCTAATATTTAATATTATTGCCATCTGTCACATTTTCAATTCCACATTCACGTAGTGGAGTGGAAGTATAGTGGTGATTAGAAAATTTCATTTTTTTTGAAATTTTTCAAAAATGTTGGTAAAAAAATTTTCATTTTTTTTTCTTCTGAAATAGGCTTAGAATGTCATGAAACGTGAAAATTTTAAATTTGAGCAAAAAGGAAAGTTTCCTTCTATTCTATAGTAACGGTAAATTTTTTTTTTTTTAAATAGGTTTAGAATGCGATGAAACGTGAAAATTTTAAATTTGAGCAAAGAGAAAATATTTTTCCATCTATTTTAGTGGTCAACAATTTTTCAAAAATGTTGGAGAAAGAAGTTTTCAAAATTGTTTTTTCTGAAATAGGTTGAGAATGTCACGAAACGTGAAAATTTTAAATTTGAGCAAAACAAAATGTTTTCCATCTATTCTAGTGGTAATTTTTTTTCAAAGATGGTAAAAAAATGTTGCAATTTTTTTTCTCGAAATAGGTTTGGAATGTTATGAAACGTGGAAATTATAAATTTGGGAAAAAAAAATTTCGTCTATTCTATAGTAGTAGTAGTGATGTTTTCAAAAAATGTTTTAAACATTTCAAAACAAATTTTAAATTTGTTTGAATAGGTTTAGAATGCCATGAAAACGTGGAAATTTTAAATTTGAACAAAGAAAAAAAATGTTCCATCTATTCTAGTGGTAAATTTTTTTCAAAAACAGTAAAAAAAATTTCTAATTTTTTTTTTAAATAGGTTTAGAACGCTATGAAACGTGGAAATTTTAAATTTGAACAGAGAAAAAAATTTTCCATCTATTTTAGTGGTGAAAATTTTTTCCAAAATGTTGCTAAAAAAAATTTTTAAATTTGAGCAAAAAAATAATATTTTATTATTTATTCGCTTTAAACGGTCCACCCTATATATTTTCCAGTGAAAGTTTAACTATTTCTTCGCTGACAGTAGAGTCAACTACCTACCAAATTTGACTGCACTCCGTCAAGTAGTTTTTTAGTTAATGCATCAACAGACAGACAGACAGACGGACGGAATTGAAAAACGTATGCGAGGGAAGTAAAAATATTTAAAAATTAAACTATTTCGACACTAAAAATAATACATATTATCTAAATATTCAAAGATATTGTTTACGCATACATTAGCTGTTTTCATACATCTTTTAGATTGAGAACTTAATTTCATATGATTATTAGTTACTGCCTCCTCATAAATGTAAAATTATATTTAAAAAAATAGAAATATAATTAGTATTGTGGTGATAATTTTTTACCAAATGTATTAACCAATCAAAATTTTGCGTTTCAAGTCTTGTGTCAAAATTCAACCAATCAGTAAAAGATTACAGCGATAACACACATACATGTGGTGTTATCAGCCAAGGCACAAATGATGTGTTCAAATGTCATATTGAAATTCAACAAATGTCAAATTGAAAATCAATTTAGAAAAATATCACAAAGGTTTGGTAATGTTTCAAACGATTCAATTAATCAAATTGTATTAGAAAATACACCTAAAAACACTACTAAAAGTAAAAAGTATACGTAGAAAAATTCTCACAATTTTGATCGATTAGAAAATACAAACCATGCTGTGTTAATTTGTTAAAAATAGTAAAAAGTAGTAAAAAATTATTATCACTTGTAATCTCCCAAGTGCTTGAATTATTGCCGGAAATTTTTCGAGTACATGAATTTTTTGAAAATTATCCCGAGTCGCGCAGCGACGAGGGTAACTTCCTTAAAAAATTCATGTATGAGAAAAATTTCCTGCAATTAATTCAAGCACGCGGGAGATTCGGTAAGAAAATTCCACACGAGAATAAATTAAAATAAACTCTAATTTCAACTGACATTAAGATTTTTGTCTAAATGTTATTTGTGGCATTATCTTAATTTTTTTCCTTCTTCAATTCTTTGGGACTTCCTGCCACATGTATGGTTTCTTTTTAAGCGGTGCTCGGGGAATCTACAAAATATCATAATTAACCAGTATGTTAAATTTTTTAGTTTTTTTAGTTAAAAAACCAGTAGGTTACTGGTAAATAACCTCTACGCCTGTGACTTTTACGTCAAAGGATCAGTTAAGGGTAGTTTTTTTTAAGTTAAACAACACAAATAAGTATAAAAACTTGAAATTAAATATTTCGCCGACGTTTCGGAAATCTATTCTGTTTAATTTTTCAAGGCTTTTTTTGAAAAATCTTTTTTGCTGTGTATGATAAATACACTGCTCTAAGAATATAACAAACATTCTTAGAGCTGTGTATTTATCATACACAGCAAAAAAGATTTTTCAAAAAAAGCCTTAAAAAATTAAACAGAATAGATTTCCGAAACGTCGGCGAAATATTTAATTTCAAGTTTTTATACTTATTTGTGTTGTTTAACTTAAAAAAAGCTACCTTTAACTGATCCTTTGACGTAAAAGTCACAGGCGTAGAGGTTATTTACCAGTAACATACTGGTTAATTGTGATATTTTGTAGATTCCCCGAGCACCGCTTAAAAAGAAAACGTGGCAGGAAGTCCCAAAGAATTGAAGAAGGAAAAAAAATTAAGATTATTCTAAGACATAACAAGGTATAAGATTAGTAGGCCGCCATGAACGGGTCTTGTTGACAAAGTGACAGAAACGCATCGGAATTAGTAAGTAGTGTTGTTGTGTCAAAAGCTAAAATTATAACTTATTTGAAAATGGAATACCTATATACGTATAATAGATAAATAATATCTTTTTCACCCATTTTAGTTTCCAAAAATTACTGAAAATTGTTTAAGACAACCCTATTTGTGTGTTACGGAATAAGTTTTATTCACTAAAATAGGTGGAACGTTATTTTCTTTATAGGTATATTTTCATGTTTTATACACAGTATAGCACAGTTTCAGCACAGTATAACTTGACAGAGATGGCTTTGATACAAAACGTTATTGGTTCATTGACAGTTTAACCAGTTTAAGCTCAATATTTCTTATTGTTGAATTAATTTTTGAGGTTTTTAATGAATAATATTATAGAGTATGGAAAAAGAATATAATATGCAATGTGCGCATATTGTGAAGAACTTTGTGAAGTGAAAAAAGCCATCCAAAATTGAAATACTTATCATACCTGATGAGAAGTATAATATGGAGGAAAACGAAAATGAGGAGTTATTCACAATCGTAATTAGGTATTAAACATTAAATAAAATGATATTTCATAAAACTCAATGATTTTTTTTATAATTATCTCGTTTAATATGAAAAATAAAAATTCATTTTTATGTAATAGCAAATGTCAAATATGATCATATGTCAATAATTTCACAGAAAATTTATCAATTATTAATTTCGTTCAGGGTACCCTGGAGGATGAAAATTTCGAGAAATTTTTTGGGTTGCCATAGTAACGACCTAAAAACTAATTTCTGATTGGCTAAAAAATGTCGTGAAATTTTCTTAAAGCAACACGCTTTCAGCAGTGTGTCTGACAAAATTATTTTTGGTATTATCAATACTCTAGGTGTATTATTTTGATGTATTTTTGAATATCGCAATACAACTTGAAATATTGTAAAGTTAACCTGCTTGCTACACATGCTCTATGAATATTGACTCCAGGGGTTACTATTTACTAATTCTGGAGAACTTTTTACCTCGGGGGGTGGGGGGCTTCTTTGGCTGACCTTTGACTCCAGGAGGTGCCTTTTGACCTCTGCTTATCTGTTTGCTCTCTGGGAAACTATTCAACCATGCCAGGTGACTTTTGACCCCAATAGGATAACAAGATGGTCTTTGGGCCACAGGGGGAATCTTTTTACTCCAAGGGGGTGACTTTTGGTTCCAGCGGAGTGTCCTTTGCCTCAGGGGTTGAATCATTACCCAAGCTTTCAAATCAACTCCTTCTATCTAATTAACGTACATTTTCGTTAAAGAAATGAAAATATTGAGTGTTGGGCCTGACGCACGGGGTTTGGAAATTTTTAAACAAACTAAAAAATTCTTCATTTGGTCGCAAATAATGTGATGAAATAAAATTTTCCGCACCTCTTTATCATAACAATTTTGATATACGGACCCTGTCGACCTTATCTTTTAGGCCCAAGGAACGATCCTATCAAGTTTATTCCAAAATTCGTGTCAAGGGGCATTTCAACTATCTTATCCTGAGGTACCCTTTCTAGAACAGTCATACTACTACCGTCTCAGAGAAGGCGTGCGTTACAGGCTTTGTTTGATGGTACGGCAGTTTCCTATCCTCATTGCTACATAATATCGTCAAAGATTAGGACCGGCGGAAAACCTTTTATCTTTTAGCAATGACGCCATTGACACGACCTCGACATGTAAATTGCAGTTCTCGTGCAGTTGCCACAATGTGACAATCAGACGGAGAAGGTAACATTAGAAAGAGAGGCCAATAGTGGCAATTGGACAACACTGTCCTGATAGAACGACAGAACTCAGCTGACAATCAGTATCCAAGGTCACTAAAGAAACAGGTTGCTTTGTAATATATGTCAAATGAAGTATTTCTATGTTTATATGGAAGGTATCTATTTGGTTAAGATAGAATTGTACAAGAATAATTTTGAAACTTATTCTATAAAATGAGGAAAAAACAGCCACACGCAACTGTCATTGAGATCTACAAGTGACGTAGCACTTGTCGATTCTAATGAGCCAACCTATCTTTCAGTAAGCTTGGTCAAATTCCTTTAATGGGTACTCGACAAATCCCGAAACCATTTCCGCTGGATGTCGTGTCCCTTTAAATTGGAGTTCACAACTCTCTTCGTCATCTCCGTCTGACTGTCCTATCTTATTAGTTCTCTAATCTTTGATATCGAGTAGGATTCTTGGGCTACGAACACCAGTCCGTAAGGAGCGCAAGCGCGTAACAGTATGATGCGTTGAAATAAAAATAAGTAAATGATAATGAATTACCTAAACGGGTATTGAAAATATAGCTTTAGCAAAATTAGTTCTTCTAATTTACCGTAAAAATGGAAAACACTCAAAGTAATTGCCGTTTCTATCTTTTCATCTTACAGAAAACCAGATACATAGAAATATAGGGAAGTAAATCAATACCAAGGTCAAGAGAGGCTTGAAAAATATCTCACTTCTTACCCTCTCTTGATCTAAAACTTATTATTCTCAAAGACCCACATTTATTTCCCGAAACGCCACCTTTATATTACACCAATATATTTATAGTCACAACTCCATAGGTCTTATTACAAAAAATTATTTATAATTTGTTGCCAGATATATTTTAAACTAGAGATGAACGTTATGAATTATAGTCTTCTCAGTTTTATTGCAGTTTATATATTATTGTTGCACAATCTATAGGGTGCTTTTGGCATTTTTTTAACATTGAAAATGTTTAACGAATCGAAAATGAAACGGGAATACGGGGGTCTAGTAGAGCTAGTTAGTGTTATTTTGAAAATCTCGTCAAATGTAAGCTATTAGAAGTAGTTTAAAAAAATTAAAATTCGAGTGGGCGAATATACGGGGGTTGAAACGTTTTTTTGGACACGAAAGCGTTCGGTGCTGTTACATCGCATACTTTTTGAAAGATACAAATTTGATTTTAGTCTAGTTGGAAAGAGGATGAACTAGCGCTCATCGTACGGGTTGATTTTGGAGTCTGTGATGCACAGGGGTGAAGTAACAGGGGTGCAAAATTGAAGTACGTTTTTAAGCGGGTGATTTTTTTGTTGATGTTTTGATGAACGAAAAATGTCGATCTAGGCTTTTAGCATTATGTGGACGAATCTGTGGGTTGTTCAAAATTTTTTGGCGGAGTTGAATTTAGAGGTTGAAAAATGGGGAAAATTTATGATTATGGGAAAAAGCTGAAAATCGATATTTGTGTGAAATTCGTGTTTTGAAACTTTTTACGGGTCGATTATATTTATAAGAGAATGTCTGATGTGGTTTGGGGTTTGAGGGGAGGGTAAGAACTTTGTTTCGTGCTGAAGTTTTGGTGAGAAAAAGTGCATATATGAGCTAATATGTTGGTTTTTTAGAATTTTTGGCCTAGTTGAATTTGGGGGGTTGAGAAATGGAAGAGAATTATAAATCAGTAGAAAAAGTTAAAAATTTATATTCATGTGAAATTTGGTGTTTTGAGATTTACCTATCGCTTTTAATTTTGAAGAGAATTTAGGAGGCGGTTGTGGGGTGACTGTGGGTGATTTTTTGTTGTTGTTATTTTGATAAGTAAAAAATACGGAAATGCGTTTTTAACAGTATGTGGACGAATCTGTGGATTTTAAAGACTTTTCGGCCGAGTTGAATTTGGGGGTTGAAAAATATGAAAAAGTTATAGTTATCGGAAAAAGCTGAAAATCGATATTTATGTGAAATTCGGCGTTTTGAGGCTTCTTGACTGTAATTTTTGTAAGTAAGTACCCCTAACTCCTGTTATAAATAAATTTTGCTACGGCACCAGCTAATATCAATGAAGGAATGAATCCATAAATAAGCTAAAAATATCTTTTCATGCGCCAAAGTTACCCCCATCACTCCAAAAGATTTTAATCCAATTTTAATCTGAAGTAGGCGCTTAATGTTCAAATAAAATTGCGCCGTGCAGAGTTTATTCATTTTTTCAAAGCTTGCAGCATACCTAATTTAAAGCAAACAGTATTATGGGCTTTTCAGTGCCGCTGGTATTGATGCAGGTAATAAAATAAAGTAATTTTACGTCCTGAAATGCGACGCGATATTACCGACATCGCATAAAATTGGCTTTGAAATTTCATTAATTAATTCATATCGTCACAGCGTAACAACTCGGTAACAGACATCAAAGAGATAAATGTATACGTCAAATAGTGCCCATACTAGTATGAATTCCCGGCGTTTAATTCTCCCGATTGCCGTAACATACATTGAAGACGAATATGATCTGACTGCATTTCAGTGCTCAACGTGTGGTCGGTTCAATAAGCCAATTGCTATTAGTTCAGATGAATTTCATAATTTGTTAAATGCATTATTAGTACGGGAGCAAATGTTCCAAAAAGATCTGGAAATGGTTAGAATGTTCAAATGTCTAAACACTAAAACCTGACTACGAAATTATTGGTGTATTATAATATCAATGTAATTCTTCCATTGAGACATTTACTTAGATACCTGTATCAATATGGTTTAATAGTGTATTATTTAATGAAAGATAATCTTCACGCAGAAGGAGTTTGCAGTGCGAGCCGTAGGCGAGTGCTGTAATTTATCGCAAGGTGAATATTGTACGTTATCTATGATGTGATGTGTTTTATTCACCCGACAGCTGTTAGAGCGTTACTTTGACACTCGAGCTTTGGCAGTGGGTTGATGGTAAGGACGGAATGCGGAAAGCTCAGCCGTCAGTTCCTTTTGTGGTGGAACAATCAGTTACCCTCAAAGCCGGTCCAGTAGGGCTACAGTGAAGAAACGGTAATGTCCAGCGGGTCTAGGGATAGTTAGACTTCACATACACTACAGTAAAAAGCACGTTTCAGATTATATAATAATGTTTATTACCTTAAAACCTACTATTTACAATCCTACCTAAAGCTACGACTACTATTATCAAACAGACAACTAAGAGCTAAAGCTAAAGTGAGGCTACCTTAAACGAAAGCAAAGCTAATATGAAAACGGTGATCATACGATGATAAAAACGGTCAGGTGGTTAATGAGATGGTGATCCGGTAAACGGTTAGTGAGTGATGCCGACGGCCAAAAGTAGTAAAAACGGGCAGTAGTACAAATAGTGCAATATAGACCAGGAGTGAGTAGACACTTACCAAGTTGGTACTTACAAACTTTACTCACTTCTGCTGTTGCTGATGGGCACACGTACAGCTCAACTGACTGAAGTGGACTTCTCTCCACGAACGGCAGTCACAAACTCCCGTCTGGCTTCTAGATTATGCCTCTTGATACTCCAGAGAGACGGCGTTGTCAGGTTGCGCACCAGATTTGGACTTATGGGAAAATATAAGCGGTCTTACCTACAAGTTCCTCTACTTACTACTCCTTGCACACGTCTATCCTCGCGGTAGGTCGGACACCAACTGAATTCCCCAGCAAACGGTGCACTGCTTGATGGGAGGCAGATTGGCTCTGCAGGTGCACTTTTGCAGGCGGTGGTAGGAGCATGAACTGCTCTCGGTGAGGCTCCGGCACAGACTAAATAACTAATTGAAATAAAGCTACATGGCAAACTACATTGCGTACGCCTTTACACTTGAACTATTTCCACGTATTTCCTAGCCGTTACAAATCAATTATAGCAATAAATATTAATTTAATAATTTGAAAACATCCAAACTACTCAAACATGTCAAATCACCTTCCTACCCTCAATAATAATGGACCATGATATTTTACTTTGCGCGTTACATCAATTGGACAGGCTAGGCATGAAGGTGATTGTTGTAAAAATTAATCATTAGAAAGTTATAATAATTCACGCTATTTGTTTATGGATACTATTACATGTTCAAAGACAGTTGATTAATTATTATATAATCTAATAAGAGTAGATAAATACCTTTACCTACTCTTATTAGATTATATTAATTACTCAATTGCTTTTGAACAAGTAACAGTACCCATAAACAAATAGCGTGATTTATAATAATCCACGAGTGTTTTATTATAACCCACTGCGTACAGTCAGTCACATTTAACTTCATGCCTAGTCTATTCAATCGATGTAACGTGCAAAATAAAATGGAATTGTCCATTATTATTGAATGGGGGAAGGTTTTTTGACATGTTTGAATTGTTTAGATGTTGCCAAATCAAGTTAAGTAATAATTGTGCCAAAAATGATGAATTCGGTTAGTGAAGATGAACTATTATATTAGTATTTATTGTTATAATGGTAGATAAAATATAGTATTCAACTTATGGCTATAATAGTAATAATACAGCACTCGCCTACTTCATCTGCGTGAGTTTTTACCAACATTACCGCTCCTTAAATAATATACTATTACAGATTTTCTATTAAACCTGTTGTATATTGCAAAGACAATGATATTCATTTGGAGAGTCTTGAATAAGCTGTATCGTATAAGCAGGATATCGGGATTCAGTGCAAATGCGTACAATTTAAAAATAATAATAGAATAGTTAATTGGTATGCCATGAGTTTCGGTTATGTTTTATATTGTTATGAATAAGTAATAACTAATTAATAGGTTCTAGAGTGACAATGGAAAATAGGACTGGAATTAGCGTGGTAATGCTGATAAAACCTTTTATTTATTTCCCAAATGTTCGCGGCTTTTAAACTAAAACTCACGACCTACATTGCTTCATTGGTATGCTGATACAATTCCATGGCATTGAACGCGAGTAGAGGTAGTTAAAATTTAAAAAACTGAATTATTTATTAGCGAGTATATCAACTTTGAAAACTATAATTGGCGAGACTATTACTTTAAAACTAGACATTGAAGGTACTCTGCAATGTCTGAAATATACATGAAGTGAAATTCTGAAATACATTGTTACAGTTATATTTTAGGTAAAGCAGCATCTGCATGAAAAGACGTATAGTAGAGTCCTCGGGGGATTTGAGCTAGGATTAAATAATAACCGTTTTGATTTGTTGGTGGGATCGTAGTATTAGAAAAGTATTTCAAAAAGTCATCAATATCACCATGGGCGGAAGATGAAAGAACATGGCGTTAAACGTTTACAATATACACACTTTTTAAATGCGAAAAATACAAAAACTATCATAGAAATTAAAATGGAAAAGCAGAAAGTTTTACAAAAACAATGTACTTGCGCATGGTGGTCATTATTTTCACGTGTTATTAATGACACAATATAATTTTGGATTTGCGAAAATTCTACTTTTCGCCGATTATTTGAAGTTGTTAATACCATAAGTGATGCTGAAAGGTTGTAGTGTGATACTGACAGCTTTTGTGATTGGAATTTAAAAATTGTCTTGAAATCAATATAAATAAATTATATAAGATAATTATTAACATTCTCTTAGAAGAAAAGTAATATTATGTTTGATTATTCTGTAAATACAAAGAAACTTGGCAAAGTCGACTCTATTTGTGATCTGGGCATTACTTTGGACGCCGGGTTAAGATATCACTTGCGTATTTGAGAACGTTTTAAAGAGAGCAAACCATATGTGTGGTTTTATTAAACGACAATGTGGGGATTTCATTGATATTACTTGTATTTTAAATATATTTATTTCACTTGCTAGATATATATTAGAATATTGCAGTTTTGCCTGGTAACCTTACTATCAACCTGACATTGACATACTCGAATGTGTGCAAAAAAATCGGTAAATGTATTTACACATAATTTCCCTCATTATTTGTGCATGGCGGTCACTCTAAAAAATTATTAATTACGAAATGACAGACAGACAGACAGAGAATAATAATCGGAATATTGTTATTGCTATTATTACAAAGAAAGCCTGATAACTTTTGGTCAAAAAAATATACAGAGTGCTCATCCAACAGCAAAAGTTCAATACTCAATAACAGGTGCCAAATATGGAAGGCTTGCGCAAATACCTTTACAAATGTACACCATGACTGAATTGTTTCTTGGGATGACCACCCTGTACATTTTTCAATAAAAGTATCACAGGTGCATATGACAAATATTATTGCCATCCGTCACACTTTCAATCCCACGTTCACGTAATGGGGTGGAAGTATAGTGGTGGTTTTTATTTTTTTTTAATTTTCAAAAATGTCAGTTTTTTTTGTGAAATGGATTTAGAATGTCATGAAATGTGAAAATTTTAAATTTGAGCAAAAAAATGTTTTTTCCATCTATTCTAGTTTTAAATTATTTTCCAAAAATGGTAAAAATTGTTGTAAATTTTTTTTCCGAAATAGGTTTGTAATGTCATGGAACGTGGAAATTTTAATTTTGAGCAAAAAAAAATTTTTCGTCTATTCTACAGTAGTGATAAATAGATTAAAAATGCTTTCAACATTTTTTTAAAATTTATCAAAAACGTTTTTAAATTTCTTTGAATAGTTTTAGAATGCCATGGAAACGTGGAAATTTTAAATCTGAACAAAGAAAAAAAATTTTCTATTTATTTTAGTGGTAAATTTTTTCCAAAAATGGTAAAAAAAAATTCTATTTTTTTTTTAAATAGATTTAGAACGCTATGAAACGTGGAAATTTTAAATTTGAAGAAAGAAAAAAAATTTTCCATCTATTTTAGTGGTAAAAATTTTTTCAAAGAATGCCATGAAACGTGAAAATTTTAAATTTGAACAAATAAAAGAAATTTTGGTAAATATTTTTTTAAAAATGTTGGTGAAAAAAATTTTGAAATAGGTTTAGCGTGTCATGAAACGTGGAAATTTTAAATTTGAGAAAAAGAAAATGTTTTCACTATTTATTCCGTTTAGACGGTCCACCCTGTATATTTTCCAGTGAAGGTTTAACCATTTCTTCGCTGACAGTAGGGTCAACTACCTATCAAATTTGACTGCTCTCCGTCAAGTAGTTTTTTTAGTTAATGCACCAACAGACATACAGACAGACGGAATTGAAAACCTATATTTTCGTAATCTACGTGATCTGAAAAGTCAGAATCCAATTTTTCACATGAGGAAATACTTCAGTTGTTGGGTATTACATCTCTTAAGGTGGCCATTCCCTAGAAAGAGACATCCGATAGGGAAATATTTATAATTTTTAGCCATAACTTTTTTTTCTTAGTACGTTTATTTAAAAAAACTACAAGAGTACCTAAGTAGAACCATAACAAGACTATTGCTATGAATTTTCACTCAATAATTTTAGTGGTTTGCAAAATAGCTCGATTTAAATTTAAAAATTATGTTAATCTTCCCATTTCGTAGTTTTAAATCGAGCTATTTTGCAAACCACTGAAATTATTGAGTGAAAATTCATAGTAATAGTCTTATTATAGTTCCACTTATAGTTTTTTTAAATATACGTATTAAGAAAGCAAAGTAATGGGCAAAAATAATAAATATTACCCTATCAGATGTCTCTTTCTAGGGAATGGCCACCTTAAGGAAAGGCGTCTTAAAATGATAACAAACATTTGGTTTTAATATTATCAATAATGAAATAGATTCCTCAGCAATTTTGTAATTATTTAATTTTAGAGTCCCTAGATTTAATACGAGAAATAAAGATTTGTTCTATGATGATCATTGTTTATTCGAATTACAATTGCTGTTGCCTGTTGCAAAAGACATATCGGTTATTAATAATTTACCAGCAAATCCTGATGTTCACTTTTGTTCATTTACAAAATTTTTAAATTGTATCTCTGTTAGTACCTACTAATCTAGCTTAGTATGTTTTTGCTTTCTTGTATTTGTCTTTTGTTTTCAATTTATATCTGTGTTATTTTATAATATACATTGTCAATCTTCTTTTCTCTATACAATATGGCATTATATTGTTTCAGTATCATTGGGGATTGACCACAGTGCGCCAGTAATTGAGCATGAGAACACTGATGCACACATTTACAAAATAAAAAAAAATTAGCGATATCCGAGCTAAGACTGATTTTATACCGATTTCCCAGTTACTGCCTTTGATAAGTAGCTTTGAATTCATGAACATGCCTCAGCAGAGACAAACATAAATTCGAACTGAAAATCACCTTTTAGTCCTCGAAAATTAGCCAAGAAGGAGGAAACCTGGACTAAATCAGTAAAAATGTAAATTTTTGCACAGACGTTCTTTAAGGTGTCCCAAACCCAAATCCACAAAAATCCAAACTTGGCTACCCAAAATATTGAAGTTTTTTACAAATATCTCGCGTCCTATGCATCGGATGCCCATGAGGTCAATGTGAAAGTTGTAGAGAATTAAATTATCTACAAGTTGTCTTTTTTATTTTTTTACAAACTCTCCCCCTTTTCGAGATATTCAAGGTCAAAATGTCAAAAACATTTTTTTGCGAATATCTCGCGCCAAAAAAATTCAGACAGCAATTATTAACATCAAAGTTGTATAGAATTCAATTATCTACAAGATTCGTATTTTGCAATTGACCTCAAAACCTCGCCTTTTTTAAGATATTCAAGGTCGAAATTAAAAAAACGGTTTTCCGCGAATATCTCGCTTCCTATCGATCTTACGTATCGGGGTATAGGAAGCGAGATATTTGCAAAATACCGTTTCTTTAAACTTCGACCTCAAATATCTCGAAAAGGGCGAGGTTTTGGGAAAAAATGCAAAATGCCAATCTTGTAGCTCATCAAATTTTCTACAACTCTCATGTTAACTTTATTGCTGTCTGATTTTGTGACGCGAGGTATTCGCGAAAAAACATTTGACCTTGAATATCTCGAAAAGGTTGGTAAAAAATAAAAAAGAGAACTTATAGTTTTCACTCAATACTATTCCCTACGTGCACAGTTTTATTTTTTGTCGTGTGACGTATACATGCCGCAGAAGTGTTCCTTGCGATAGACAGGGTTGGCTTCAGCTCAAGAGCTACTTTAGGCAGGGGTGGTATTAAGTACTTATTCCCATGATATGTTATGAATATGATAAATAGATGTTGCTAAATAAATTCTAATCAATCATAATTTGTATCATTCACGTTAACAAATTACTCTTCTTTTTTATTGCACTTGCATGCATTCCTAACCAAAATAAACCCAACTGTACTGAATTATTCATAATTTAACAAATATTACATGGAAATTCACAAGACAATATATGAAATGAAAATTTATCTAACTGAAAATTGAAAGAACATTTTCTTTATGTGGATAAGGGATCATACTAAAATATAACAAAATATTAAATATTCCATTTATTTTTATTCCAGTTTATTGTAAAAAATGTAGGTTAACAAAAAATTGATGGTTGAAAATTTATACATAAATACTTCTAAATTGTTCAAAAGATGCATAGAATAATGAAAATCTTCCTAGCAATAGTTTCCAGTATTTTCATATTAATACTTTCTAATGTTAACTAGGAATAAACTATCTATGTTTGATTTTTAAAATTAATACTAAGAAGTCAAAAAATATATATTTATAGAAATACGTAAAGAGCATACAATGGTTAACAATATAACACACTGAATGTGGGTATATACAGAGTACATTTATTGTAAATAAAATTAAAAAAAAACAGATCAACAAAAATATACTTAGATATCTCGATAACTAAATATTCAAAATAAAAGTTATCACAAGAATTTTCATAAATAATGGTAATGTACATATATATTTTTATAATTCTTGCCAGTGTTACTGCAAAATAGACTAAGTTACAGAAGACAATTTCGGATGCCTCAGAAAAACAAATTTTCATGTGTGTGTGTGACAACAGGTGCCATTTTTTTAATGGTATCACATGTTATTCCGAAAAGTGATTCCCACAAAATTTAATAAATTCATCTTTTTCCATTTGTCTCCTTTTCGATTGACGTTTCTGATGAAATAATTTTCTTTAGCAAAAAAAAAATTGAATTTTTGTTATGATACACTGTATACGTCCATACAAAATAAACATAAAACATTTTAATTTTCCTTGTATAGCCCACATTATTTCATACTTAATATGTATACAAGAACAAGAAAAAATGGTGGACATAACATAACCTAACGTTGAATCGTATCGAAACCAGTTAAGGCGTAGTTCGAGAGTGATGAAACATACAAAAAAATGTACGGATCGAATAAGGCATACCTTTTTCTTTCTGATAGGAAATTAAAAAGGACTTTTTAAGATATATTCATCAATTATTGCTTAACATATTTAAGGATGAATTTCAAATTAAAACAAAATCATAAAATACCAAATAACTTTGAGAATACATTTTGAACTCTTTAGAAACGAAAATATAACATACCAAAAGGAGGAAATTAATGAATCATCAAGAGAATCAGTACTTGAACTCGATCCAGGTTGTTCTACGGCAGTAGTCACCAAATGGGAGGTAATAAATATGCTTTATCAATGCTGCTTGAGCACAGGGCTGTGATTTACATGCAATTAAGAAGTAATTTAAAATAAAAAAAAACACATTTAATTTAACTACTTAACCGATTATAACCTTACTATAATATTTGTTTGTTTATACATTTCTAACAACTTGGTTGTTATAATAAAATTAAATTGAACTACATCTATGCACAAAATAGCCATTTATGTCCCTACTAAACATTAAATAATAAATAATGAAAATGAAGTAGGTACCTAATGAATTTCGAAACTTTTCTGTAATTATTAATGGTCTTACTGTGTAAGTATTTAATAGTTGATTACAGACTTGCAATTAATTTATGATAAAGTCTTAACTGAATCTATGACAGACTGAAAATTGATGGTATACCCATATAACGTTCATTTAACTTGTTTTTCAAAGGATCTGAAAACATGTCTCCACCGAAATGCAAGCTGCACTACTGCACATATACGAGTGGGGGATTTTATTATATTTTCACGTCCATAATTCCTTGCCCAACTAAATATCTAATATAAAAATATAATTATAATTTTTGTATTTATTTTATTATTAATTTCTTTTTACCTCTCATGATCCTTAGGGAACCTGAATAATATGATATCCATTAATTTAGAAAACAGTTACTCAATTAAAAAACACTGTTATAAACGTACAAAAACAATCCTTCATAGAAAAATATTATGAAAAATGTTGAAATTATGAAATGTCACAGAGCCTAATCACGATGTTCGACGTTCAAGCAAATACTGATTGATATGATGCGCAGATCATTTCTAAATCGGTACCTGCCCAGAGTGGAGGAGACAAAGACAGAAGATTAAGCCATGAAACGTCATCAGTGAAAACTGTGTATTTAATCTACTCTGTGTTATGGTCATCTGATGCATAGGACGAGAGATATTTGCAAAAAACTTTGACGTTGAATAGCTTGGGTAGCTATGTTGGTATTTTTGTGGATTTGGGTCTGAGTCAACTCAAAGAACGTCTGTGCAAAAATTCAGATTTTTACTAATTTTGTCCTGGTCAAATGCTAATTGCCGTGGACTGTTTGTGAACTCAAAAAGGAACAAAAACTATTTTTAACAGATACGAAACTAAGCACTGTCAACAAACACAAAATTAAATGGCGTTTAAAAGTTTCGTAGTAATGTTTTCCACAATTAAAAGTAAGAGTGATATGGGCAAAAATAAAATTGCACCGGTAAAATAATCATTCTGTTTTCCCCAATAACCTTTCCACAGTTGTTTATTGTCGAGGACGTAATTACACCTGGCAATTTAAAAGAGGTTAACAAGGAGAGGATACCACACGCAATAATTACTTTAAAATCTCAACTAATTACAAAGTTAAACTTCAGGATTATGTATTTACGGGATAAAGTCTGTGTAAACAGTTGAAGATTTAATCCACAAAGAAGCTCGTATTACCAGAGTTTTTTGAAGTTCGTGTTGAAATGTTCTTCAAAGAAAGAGACTCGTTCCCTTTCTATTCATGACCTTTAATCCGTAGCTCTTAATGAATCGCACTTGATGTAGTGGGTTAAGCATTTTATATTACTTATTGTTGTCATTCAAATGGGTATTTCTTGAACGCTTGCTGTTAAAATACTAATAGAAATAGCAACATATGTACAGGGTGGACAACTAAGAATGGAGGCCGACCGTATCTTAGGAACCAATTATCGCACGTGTTTAGGGAAAAAATTACCTTGAGTAAAGGATCACACTAATATATGTTTCAGTTTCTAAAATGGCCGCTAGGGGGCGTAACAGCCATGACCGAATAGAAAATCAGGATTTTCTCTGTCTTTTGCTCAATTAAGTGGCACTGAAAATATTTAGAATCTTTTTAGTTTACCATTTTTTGTAACTTCAAGAATAGAATTGTGGGGAAATGCCAAAGAAACATTTTTTAAATGTCGATTACTCTGATTAGCCTTAACGGAATTTACCAAACTTCGTCTCATTACAAAGTGCTTTTCTTAATAGATCGAGGGCGCTTTACGCTGTTTTTGTTTGATTATTACCGTCGCCGCTAGAGGGCGTTATTCGACATGTCAACAAATTTCTAAAAAAATTAAATGAAATGGTATGTTTATTTTTACATGGTAAAATAGAGAATTAAAAGCTTCAGATGTCAGTGAAAACCACAACTCGAAAACTTTTTTCTAACAGTAGATATTAGCAAACAAAGTTGAAATTATGAATTATTGTCCGATCTTGCTGAAGAAATTGGCAAAAATAGCTGTTGAATACAAGTAATGTGTGAAAATGAAAAAACAACATCCAAAGACAATTTAGAATCTTTTTTGGAATAGACTTCCACGTCCTATCTACTTGTCAGGTCTAAGAAATCTCGAATGTTCAAATAGAAATGCACCGGGCACCCATCATGTTGGAAAAACATATCACGACGAATTGGTAGAGGTATGTCTTCTAAAGGGAGCAGCAATTCGTTTATATTTTTAGGAGCTATTTCAAGAATTAACACCTGTACGATACAGAATTGTATTTATTTGCATTTATGTAGACTATTTGGAAATTGTGAATAATTGCCCTACGTGGCAACCCCGCTAATTTGTGTTGCGAACTGGCGCTGCTAAAAAACAGTCTATAATCAAGTACTCTAAGAACAGTCCACTGCTAGACATTTCAGAGAGCGACGCTCTAAGAATTCCAATTTATTTGTTTTATGTATTTACCTATGGATATTTATTAGTGTGTTAGTAAATGTTAAAAGTGACAGCTGACTTTCATTTACAACAACCATATTATTGGTCCTTCCACCTGATTGACATCATACAACACCTTTTTGAACTTGTGAATTAGACTAAAAAGGGTTCACGCGTGGAAAACCTCATAAAATCAGCCAAAATCGCGATTTTTAGAAACTTCAACAGGATATCATTTTTCAACAGTTTTTTAAATTTTCTAAATGAGTTTCCCAATTTTATATGGATTTGACAAAAAATGGCACAATTAGGATTTAAAAAAAGGATTTAAAAAAGAAATAGATCGTTAATTACGCAAAAAGTAATAAACCGATATTGCTGATATTTTTTGTACATTATCTGGACAACATACCCTCTTCAATTTTTACCCCTTTATGTGCGGTTATTTTCGGGTAATTAAATAGTGAAAATAACGTGTTTTGAAAGGTATGGAAGACATTTGCAAGTTAACAATTGCACCTAACGACCTCTATCTCATTTTTTAGAGAATTTCATAACGAACAATTTTCCTATTGCATATGTTATATTAAAAGTTAGCAGAGACAGAGATATTTAAAGAAATACAGAAAAATGGCCTATTTTACTCACTAATTGTTAATTATAAAATTAGGGTGTTCAACTACATCCTAAAACTAAGCGATTCTACCAATAGGGGTACCTCAGGGGTCTGTATTGGGACCCACTTTATTCCTTATTTATGTAAATGACCTTAAGCAAGCCATACCGGAGGCAGACCTCGTATTATTTGCAGATGACACCACATTGTTAAGATCGGACGAATCATTAAATGCACTTCAGCAGCACATGGAGGATACACGATCAAATGCGGCAAGATGGTTTTCCTGCAACAAATTGTCCCTAAATCAAAATAAAACAATAAATATGATTTTTACTCATAAACATATAGTGAACTATGATAATCCAGAAAAAATCAAGTTTCTTGGACTTTATCTTGACCCAAAGTTAAATTGATGTCACCATGTGGATTTCTTTGCAAATAAACTGAGAATGAATTTTTAAATTGTGATGTATCTACGCTGTGATAAGCAGAAATAGGTATTTCAGGTCTTCTGTAAGATTTACTATTTTAGTAATATGTATTATTTTAGTGTAACAAGGACTGTAATAATGTATGACTGTAATGTTTTCTTTTTTAATTAGGTATCTCTATTTTTTGCTACCTTATAGCATTCATTACAAATTTTAAATTTTATGTATGCATGATGCTTTGTGTATATTGACGTGTGTAAAACACAGACAGTGTTGTGAACGTCAATAAATGATTTGATTTGAATAATCTGGCCAATTGGCCAAAAATTTATTTTTTAGCATTTTTTTCTGTCTGGCGTCTAGCCCATACTACAACTATAACGACGTATGTTCAATTTCGATTTTTTTTTAGAAATCTTCCTCGACTTTTTTGTATCCAGAAGTCTAAGGATTATTTAAAAAACATATATTGCGACTGGACAAAAATTAAAAGCTGTAGAGAATTTTGAATGGTAATTTTTTTTTCAGACTCACTGTGCAGCGTGGAATCCGGTAGCGGCAGCAATGCCTATTGTACGTTGGCTAGTTAATAGATTACTAAATCAAATAAGCAATAAATTAAACTTATAGTGAATGTGGTCTTCATTGAGGTCGACACAAATACCACAGGCAAATGTTAAATTGAGTCAATGACAAAAGTATATCTTTCAAACGAACTTCACGCCGTTAAAATGTTCTAGCAGTATATAGAATTCAAGAATGTGTTTAAAAGCAATAACTAATGTGTTTCACAATGTATTCTAACTGTATGTTAACTTTGAAACTCTAATTGCTGCAAAAGTTCTAATTTGCGTGACTTGAATAGCTGTTAACATACCTGCTGACTGATTTAAATGTATATTTATTAGTTTCAGCCGTTGACAAATTCCCTCAATTACAAAACGTTTTATACAAGGCTTAAATACCTAATAGGTTGTTTTTAATTCTTCCCTACGCTTTTCGGTCAATATTGCTTCTACACTTGAGCAACACAAGTGCTAGAAAACCAGTATTATGGAGCAATGCGACGATAAACCTCAATACTTTTTGGGGTGGTATTTACAGTAGAAATGATATCGGGTAGTTTGTGCTTAGGAATGATGCAGGTGGCAATAATAGTACGTTACTGTCACCGACCAAACGTGAGTAAAATATCAAAAGAATAGCTTCAAGCAAGAAAAAATTAGGGACTCACTAAAGATGTAATGATTTCTAGGTTTCAGCGTTAAAATTAATAAAATGTAGGGACACACTTCAAAGGGTGCAGAAGCGTATTTTTAACGAAGTAAGGGGATGAAAATGTGGAAACACCTCTGTAGAAAATTCACTATGGATCTAGTAAGTAGCAGTTATGATATGTCTCTCGAAAGAAGTAGACTGATCTTACACAATATTAACGTGGTTGTCACAACTACAGGGAAATAATATTATTCATCTGCTCTTATTAGATTATATATTAATTACTCAACTGCCTTTCAACAAATAATAGTATCCATAAACTATTATCGTGATTAATAATAACACACAAGTGTTTTATTATGACTCACTGCGTACATCCAATCACCTTAAACTTCACGCCTAACCTGTCCAATCGATGTAACGCGCAAAATAAAATAAAATGGTCCATTATTATTGAGGTGAGGAAGGTGATTTAACATGTTTGAATAGTTTGAACGTTGCCAAAGCAATTCGGTTAGTGAAGATGAACTATCATGTTAATATCTATTGTTCTAATCGTAGATAAAGTGTAGTATTCAGCTTGCGGTAATGGTAATAACACGCTTGATGATTTAGAGCACTCGCGTACGACTCGCACTGCAAACTTCATTTGCGTGAGTTATTATCTGCATTACTGCTCATTAAATACTATTTCCAACGGAAGTAAGTAAATAAACAACTATATTTAATGTTTTATTTTAAGTTATTAACGTTAATAGTAAAAGTATGACCTGTACAACTGGAAATATTTATAAATCTAAGCAACCTGCGCTGCGTTATTAGCATCAAATTCACCTGCTTTACCTTTTTAATTATTTTTTGTCACTTTCTATAATTCTTTTGACTTGTCAACAAACAGTCGCTACGTTGACAACGCAAAGGCTACTATTTAATATTGCCTCAACGAGATGAAAATACCTATCAAATTGTTGTTTAACATTAATAAAATCATGTACCGAGAGTGACAAAAATTATGTACTTTACATGGGAAGTAAGGGTTTACACTACCTCGCCTGACTGAATTCAAACCACAGCCTCGGTACTGTAGATCTTCCTTCCTTCTCTTGTAAATGTATATACTATTATTATAAGATTTTAAAGGGATATGAAAAAAAATATAGACAATAGAAACCTTTAGTTTACGGCAACAATTTATAATCTAAATCTAGTAGCGGAGTTAGATTTTCAATAAGAGAGAATCACTAACCAAATTTATCCATTATTGACATTGAAAAAAATCGGTAAAGGTATTTGCACTTGTTTGTGCATGGCAGTCACTCTAAAAAAATATTAATTACGAAATGACATTAAGAATAATAATCGGAATATAGTTATTGCTATTATTACAAAGAAAACCTGATAACTTTTGGTCAAAAAATATAGAGAGTTCTCATCCAACAGCAAAAGTTCAATACTAAATAACAGGTGCCAAATATGGAAGGATTTCGCAAATACCTCTAGAAATGTCCACCATGACTGAATTATTTCTTGGGATGACCACCCTGTACATTTTTCAATAAAAGTATAATAGGTGCATATGCTAAATATTATTGCCATCTGTCAGATTTTCAATCCCACATTCACGTAATGGAATGGAAGTATAGTGGTGGTTATTTCATTTTTTTTTTAAATTCGTAGAAATTTTAAATTTGAGCAAAAGGAAAGTTTCCTTGTATTTTTTTTAACGTCTTATTTATTTTAACATCCTGGCGAAGTTTAGCTAATGCTATTCCACCACTTAACCAGGACGCCGAAATGAGATATACGGTCACCTACCTAAGTAACAGACTCTCCCGGCGTTGCTTAACTTCGCCGATTGAGTTCTCGTATTCTATAGTAGTGGTAAAAGTTTACAAATTTAAAAATTATATATTTTTTTAAATAGGTTTAGAATGCCATGAAACGTGAAAATTTTAAATTTAAGCAAATGAAAAAAAAATTTCCATCTATTTTAGTGGTAAAAAATTTTTCAAAAATGTTGGTGAAAAAAATTTTCATTTTTTTTTCTGAAATAGGTTTAGAATGTCATGAAACGTGAAAATTTTGAATTTGAGAAAAAAAAAATTTTTTTTCATCTATTCTAGTGTTACATTTTTTCCAAAATGGTAAAAAAATGTTGCAATTTTTTTTTTCCGAAATAGGTTTGAAATGTCATGAAACGTGGAAATTTTAAATTTGTGCAAAAAATTTTTCCTCTATTCTATATTAGTGATAAATAGATTAAAAATGTTTTCAATTTTTTTTTTATTTTTCAAAAATATTTTTAAATTTGTTTGAATAGTTTTAGAATGCCATGGAAACGTGGAAGTTTTAAATCTGAACAAAGAAAAAAAATTCCATCTATTTTAGTGGTAAAATTTTTTCAAAAATGGTTAAAAAAATTCTAATTTTTTTTAAAATAGATTTAGAAAGCTATTATGAAACGTGGAAATTTTAAATTTAACGAAAGAAAAAAAAATTCCATCTATTTTAGTGGTGAAAAATTTTTCAAAAATGTTGGTTAAAGAAGTTTTCAAAAAAAATTTTTTTCGAAATAGGTTTAGAATGCCATGAAACGTAGAAATTTTAAATTTGAACAAAAAAAAAACATTTTTTTCATTTATTTTAGTGGTAAAAAATTTTTCAAAAATGTTGGCGAAAATAATTTTCTAATTTTTTTTTTCTGAAATAGGTTTAGCGTGTCATGAAACGCGGAAATTTTAAACCTGAGCAAAAAAAATTTTTTTCACTATTTATTCCGTTTAGACGGTCCACCCTGTATATTCTCCAGTGACAGTTTTACCATTTCTTCGCTGACAGTAGGGTCAACTACCTACCAAATTTGACTGCTCTCCGTCAAGTAGTTTTTTAGTTAATGCACCAACAGACAGACAGACAGACTGACTGAATTGAAAAAACTATATTTTCGTAATCTACGTGATCTGAAACGTCAGAATCCGAAAAAATCTCGGAGGGTGATTTTTTCTCGAATACAATACTTCCCTTCGGTATGCGAGGGAAGTAAAAATTCATAGTAGGCCTTGAAATTTGAAACTAATATCTAAATTTTCCCACTTGCCATGGGGACTGTGACTATGGAAATCAAAAAAAGATTCTCGCAAATCCCAAGAATAAAAATCAACTTAGTCAAAAGCTGAAGACGACAGTTAAAAATAGTAATTGTGAAGTATAGCAGTCTTCTGATGATTCCTGGTGCAGTAAATGAAAATTCACCTGCCAAATATAAACATTTACTCAGTCTAATGGAAAATATCCATGGGTACAAATATAGCAATAACTCGAAACCACCTTTAGAGCGTTGTTGTCTTGAGATGGCCAGTAGTGATGTGTGTTTCTACTAAGAAACAAAAAAAATTAGCTGTAGACTTCCAGAAATAATCAAGAGTGCCGCTACGAGCACATGTTTCGGAGTCATTATTCCTCATCGGCGTAGCGTAGCACAAATAATGTTGTTATGTAAGAAAGAGCTGCTTACTATTTCGGAAAAAGGAGCAACCTAAAAGAACACATAAAAGCATTTAACAATGCTGGTTCCAGTGTCCCTGAAATAAAAAATCTGGAGAAACAAGTTTCAATTTTTTGTACGGATCGAAAGGTGAAAATTATTCTCTTGATGAACGTAGATTTATTTCATTAAAAAAATCTTTATTGAAAAAAATCGTAAATTTGGAAATATTTCCTGCACCTGCTACGCAACATTCTTATAGAATCAATTATCAAGTACAACAATGGCTTAGTAACAAGATGTCAGAATGGTGGGACTGGATTAGAATAAATGGTGCAGCCGATAGAAATAACTCTAGAAGCAGCACCTCAATCCATATTAATTTTAATATAATGCGTTTGCACGAGAGACTACTATTTAATGATGTCATTGTCTGAAAGCTGGGGTAAATTCTGCAGTTGTATGACTGATGTAAAATATGCCAAGTACGTAACTGCGAGCAGGATCATGCACTCAATTTTATTGACGCTAATGGTTTCGATGATTCTAGTGTAAGCAATAATGAAGAGCTATATAAAAATGAGAGCGGTCGTAACACTGATGACGAGACTATCGAGTTATAGCATGTTTTCGTCTTAAGATGTTTCATAACTTGTATATTTGCTTTGATATTTAATCGAGCTAACACGAAACGTACTATTCAAATTTTAGTAAAATAGAACTTGGTCTATTATGTTATTATTGTTATATAAGATACGTGACAGATAAACAGACGGGCAGACGGACGGACATTTTGACAGTTATAATAATAATAATAATAATAACGACTGGGCTTATCAATTAACCTAAGCCACATAATTCAGAAAAGTGTGATTCTCCAAACATGCCACATACCTAACAAGAAAATTTTTAAACACAGTAGGATAAGATAAATTTCTTCCCTACTGATGTAGAATACCAACCAGCAAGACTGTGAAATAAAAATGAAAATAATAATAATAATAATAATAATAGAGCGACTTTATTCATTCTTAAAAAAATTAAATACAATTGAATACAGTTAATTATATTCATAAATAATGGAATGAATTGGCGAAGTCTCACCCAAAATGGGCGCTTTTAAACTTAACCAGACATTTGTTCAAGATTTGGCAGCTAACACAATAGTAAGAAAATTTTTGTCACGACCGACATTTACAGTTTTAAAATAGTGCCTGATAATATAATATCTGCAATTATAGCTTAGGTTATTAGGAAACGACATTAATTGATTTCTATTAAGAATATGTATTATTATTATTATTTTACGTAGAAGTAAAAAGATCTTGCAATTCAAAATTTTAGAAATGTTAGCAAAGACGAGATTATATAATATTCATATTGTGTAATTTATATAAAAGTTTCTCGACGATGTATTACTTTAGAGCCTAATGGAATTTTTAATTCTTGTACCGTCGCGTCCGTCGCAAAGAAGTTCTTCATAATTTCATTTGATTAATCGCAGTGGATGGAGGTCTATGTATCCATTTCACTTTAATAACTTAAAATTTTATGCAGAGCATGAATTTTATACCTTTTTAAAAATATTTCAAGAATTAATCGTTTTTAAAGTAACAAGTAATAGTTATTTTCTTAGGCCAATTAGAAAATGGATCACTTACAAAACTAAATATTCAAAAATCTACAAACTTCTTGTAACTTTTTTTAATTTGATGGTATATCGAAAAACAGTCTATATTTATAAGTAATGGTGCAAAAACTATATTTTCCAGTCTTACATTATTTCTGATTTTTTCATTATGTACTAACCAAGAAGAACCTTTAATTATTAGTGATAATTCATCGTAAGTTAATAACAGTTTATACTTTCTAGAAGTTCTAGCTTGATGAGGGTTTATTTTACGTCCATTAAGATTAGTACAGTAATATATTATTTACTGAAATATTGTAATCAATAATAAATAAGTTTATTTAAACGATCTAGTGGACTATTACTCATTAGATGACGAGTTGTAATTAATCTACTCAGTTTAATGATATAAAAGGAATAGGTAGTCATTTATGTTATTCGTCTTAAATATGCTGATTATAGACATTGAAGTAGGCGTAAACGTTTTCCAGCTATAATTTAGATAAAGACGTGAATCTAAAATATCTTCCCCATATGTAAAAGTCAATATCTTTACCACATAAATAATGCATATAGCAGAATAAGTTATGGTACTTAATAAATAGATACATTATACACGGTTCTCTAATGTTGTGCCTCTATATAGAATATCAGTGTCGTTTTACTTTTTTAAAAACGTTTATTATCTGCGTTTAGAGCTGGGATTTAAATATTATGGTAAAGCGCCAATTGAGGAGATATCTCCCTAATAATCATATTTTAGCCAAAAATAGTCTTCAACAATCCTACAGTATTTATTTATTATATACAACTTACACTTATTTTCAGTTAAATAACATCCTACCTAATTTGGACGTCTTGGCCGAGTTTAACCTTAGCTATTCCATTACTCAACCAGGACATGCACAAACAGTGTTGCAGGGCCTCCAGGTATAACGGGGAATAGTGCAAATTTTAATTTTAACGGCGGAGGCGGATGTATCAGCTACTGCAGGCTAGGGTGGTCTCCCTTTTCGTATTTTACGTGCAGTCCCCTTCTTGCATTATTTTGGTGGCGAAAGAGGCTCACACGGCCGACTAGACAGGTCCTTGGGGGTGGCTTCGAACAATTTGGGTGTGGCGGCTGTACACTGGTGAAAACAAATAAGCGTCTTACTAGAAACAGATTTAATAATCAAATTTAGGTACGGCTATCTCAATATCCCACAGAAATAGTATTTCACACAAAAAATATACCTAAATGTGTGGCCCACACTTAACCTAACACAAGATGTACGACAACTTAAAACTGATAAAACCTTAGCTACTACTATATAATATTACCTATGACCCAAAGTATACTTAATTAGAAAATTACGTTAAAACTACTGAACAGTAACTGTAATGTGAGCAAGATAATCTTACGTAGGTAAGTAACGATAGGCTAAATTGACAAAAGAAGTGAAAATTGCAAACGTTGTGTTCAAATCTACTGAAAATTTTATTGGTTATGTGCAAAATATTTAAATGAAACTGACAACTTGATGTATAAAATAATAAGCAAAATAGGTATTGAAACTGTAGTTACGTGGGTCAAATGACAACCATCTTACAATTTAGTATCGCAAAAACATGAGGGGCTCTCTATACCTCACGTGGAGGGTGGGATGTTGTATCAGATCCCTCGTTATGCTACTTAAAGACGTTTACCTCCAGCAGGTAGCAGAATGTTTACAGTAGGCCTACCAGGGGAGCGTAGCTTCCAACGGAACCAGGCAGAGGAGTCTCACAGATACAACCCAGGATTCCGTATCCAACCAACAGCTTGATAAACAAGTTACAGCAAAACCAAAGTTCACGTTCCAGCCTCAATTGTACACATAACAAAACAGATAAGATGTTGAGTGGGCTCACAGAAGTCCATGTGCTCAAAGAAAAGGGTTGTTCAAATCCGGAATACTTCCGCAATAGTACCCTCCCAAATGAACGATACTCCAACACCAAATAAAGGCACTATTTAATTCGTTGGGTAGAACACTATATCCCAATTAAATGAAGCAAACTCAAAATTCGCTATACACGTGATCATCGACACAACCTTCTTCAACAAGCCAACGGAAAAGAATCACCAAAAATGGCCAAGCCGGAAACCCCTGTCATAAATCCAAGGATGACCGAACCCCTTCATGGGTAGTGGCCTCTACACAGCATAAATCACAACTCTGATAAATATCCCTAACTATGTTTATTTTCCATGCATAATATTGGATTTCGTATTTCCATTAACAAAACAATAAATTTAATCCACGATAACGGTCCTGAGAAGGTTATAACCAGACGTTAAGAACTCGCTTCACTAAGAAATTAGCGAACGTCCTCCGTGATAGAATCACATTGATGGTCTTCTGAATTTCATTGCTACTCGTGGCCTGCATGGACCGCAACGGTAGGCAACCAGTTATACTATGACTAACCGCGCTTCTGAAGTTAAAGTGGACTCAACTAAAAGGGTAAGATTGGAACAATTGCGATGTTTAGATTTAAATGCACAGATCCGAAATTAGGCTGTAACAACAGACAGCAACACAACAACCATTCCCTGCGACATTGCAATCCACCGCAGCTGAGACTCGATCCCAGACGTCTAGCCGTTGCTGTTTCCGTTAACTGCGGTCTAACCCACTGTTGCCGTCTTTATAACATATTAAAAACGTTACTAAGCATCCAGAGCCAGGATTCGAACCCGTAACAAACTCCGTGGTTTCAAGTCTAATAGGTAAACACTACACTGACTCTGTTAAATAGAACACAAAGGTGAATAGAAAGAATTTTCTAGCCCATTTTCTACAGCCCTTTTTATAATCTTAAGCTATATTGCTTGAATCTGCACCCAGGGTCGGACTAGTCGCTAGAGGTCCGTGTTGCTTTTTCACATATTGTTTAATAAAATATAATTTTTCTTTCCTTCACTGGCTTTGGATGTCTCCACTCAGCCTCGATGTTTTTTGTTAAACATTAAACATATCACAAATAAGTTATAGTTGAAACCTAAAATTCTAGAAACTAATCGACCTATAACCTAACACGAGAGAACCCACTACAAGACTCAAGGATTATTGGTCAGGATCACATATATAAATATTAGATTTCCTCATTTAGATATATTAGTTTAAGAGCTACTGGTAGATCCGAATAAGGTGTATTGACTAAGGTAAAATTTTATGGAATGATAATTCAATACTAGTTAAATAAGAAATCACAATTAGTGATAATATAATCGATGCTAACAAAATAAAAACTGAAGATACAAGATTTTCAAGGGCGCCACCAATTTTATTAATTTTCACTCACTTTGTTCTAATAAATAAAATATTTCTTGGGATCTCTTCAAACTGTCTATTGTCTATAATATCAATAGACTCCGATCCAGAGCCCCAGCCACTCTGTCAGCCCGAAATCAGCAACAGTATTGGGAAAAAGAATGGAAGGAGGTTTCGTCAAGACACGGTAGAGGACTGCATTGTATTTGTCATAAGCCTACCGGTTTCGATCTCCCCAGAGAAATTTGGTCCAGTATAAACAGAATCAGAACCGGGCATGGAAAGTGTGCGACTTTCTCAACAAATGGAAAGTCAACCCAACCCAACATTGCGACGACAGACAGACGATCAGACACATAGTGGAAGAATATCCCTTGGGAGCATATCAAGGTCAATTTGAAGATTTATTGAACGCGACTGACAAAGCAATTGATTATATTTGTCACCAAGATGTTTGTCTCTAACACATATACTACTGTGGTCGTTGTATACAAGTTTTGTACATTTCATATACTTTAAAATCTGCTCTATTTTTCAACGAACTGAATGCAGAAATAAAATATGTCACAGTTAAATAATTTAACTTAATTTAAACTAAACACGTCAATTTATCGTAGGATTCTCAAGTAGCTGCTTATGTGTTTTAAATCTGGAGAAAATTCAGCCTTCTACTGCGAATCCCTTGACAGCTTATCACATATTTCACGAAACAAAATTCTCTCAATCACCTAAAGGTGAGGTTATTCCGCCGATGTACGTCACTCGGTATTTCGTGCACGATTCTGCTTAAAAATTTATAACATTTCTATTGGCGAGACTAGATTTTTTTATATTAGGTACAAGCTTCAGCTTGGTGGCGTCGTAAGTTAGCCCGGGCGGTGTTTGTTAATCAACGAAGGGACGCTCTGCGTGTGTTTAATAAAAAATTTATTATAATTAGCCTGCGAGTGTTTCAGAGGCAAGACACGAATTTATCTGTAAAAGACCCAAAAGCGACTCTCACGGACATATAAAAAGAACATACTGAATAGATACACAGTGTTATGATAAAGATTAAAACCAATTCGGTTCATGGTCATCGCTTAATATTTTTTTTTAATAATACGAAACTCCCTAGATATCTTCATATGCCATCGAAGGAGTTCAAAGTGGGCCGAGTTCGGTGACAGACGCGTATTTGGTAGCTCCAAAATTTCGAAATAAAGTCGGTTAAAACGGTAACAAATCGTACGAAATCGTGTTGAATTAAATCGTGTATAATTCTACATTGATTGATACAAAGTAGCGCGAGTTTGGCTATTTCATATAACCGATTCTTTATTAAATTATATTAATCTATACCTGGGTCTCCTTTCTTCAAGTGGATGATATAATAAGCAATATGTGTTTATAAGGCAGCATAGACAACCAGCTGTAGATGAAACAATTAAGTTTTGTTTAACTGGTGGTTTAGTTTATTAATGTAGTTTATTTCTTTACTTAAATTTAAAAAAATTAAAAAGTAAAGTTGAAACGGTATTAAACAGATAATGAAATAGAAAAATACCCGGAATTGGAAAACGAAAACTAAAACTGATTACTTCAAGTACAGACCAATATACAGGGTGTACAAAATATTCTCTCGGGCCTCTTTCTCATAACCCGCTGAAAAAAGCTTTTTTTCCGCGAGACAAAGCCGTTCCCTGCACTTCCACCGTAAATGGATATTTACCTGTATAAATAAAAGCATATTGCGGCGAGCTAAAATGCAGATTTCTGGGAAGCATGAAACCATATATTTATGGACGCAAGTGGGCAGGAGGCAGCGCACAATGCTAGATCCAGAAACAGAAGGGACAGAAAACTTAAAGGAAGAATAAATAAAGAGCTGATAGATGGAAACTTAAAAAAAGCATGGAAACTAAAAAGAAGAATCTCGCAAACGCATACACTGCCGATCTGATGATGTCAGAAACTAAAAAAAAGCATGGAAACTTAAAAAGAAGCATTTCACAAACATCTACACTTCCCATCCTATGTTTCTACCCCATGCGTCATGTGGCTGCGTATGCAGTCAATCCGGCGGTATATAAAACATCCAAGGTTTGGTCCGGCATGCGATTTGGTCGTCTGTTGAGTGGTCGAGTGGGTCCGCCTTGTCGTGTTGGAACAATCCTCCAGACTGGGTGCTGGAATGGGCAGCAATACCCACCTTACGCTGACAAATCAATCAATCAACAAAGGAGGTTTGTATCCCTGGAAAACCGATTTTATTATTTTTTAAATAGTATGTAATAATAAAATATTTTATCCAGTAGAACAGAAATAAAGATTACAATATTAGCTTTTTACATTGTATTGACACAAATATTAATATAACGCTCCTCAGTGGTCGTTCTTGAGGCCAACGCTATTTTTAAATTCAATGTATGATTCTTCTTATATAATTCACAGGTAACTCTGCAGTTTCTCAGGGGAATTTCACATATAATTATAACAATAATAAAAATGCTTTTCTTACTATAAGGCCATAATATTTGTGCTTTTTCAAAACTTAGCTGATATTGATTGACATGTTCTATTCAATCTTTACTATGTAAACCATGTTTTTGAACAATTTTATGAAAACATGTATGTCGTTGTTGTTTCAATTGTGCCTAAACCTGTAATTAAAAGCAAGAGTTACCCGCTCTGGTATCATTCCAAGTAATTAAAAGCATTAAATTGAAACATGGAGCTTAGCGTGATTACAAGAACCAAGATCCTCTTGCACAAGAGTTTAAATTATTAAGAACGTACATCAGAGAATATATCAAATATTATCGTAATATTGAAACTAATATTAAATTCAATCCTAGTAAGTTCTGGCAGTTTATCGAGAGAGATAAAACGATATGATTTACTAACAGCAATGTATTATGAGAATAAATATTATGTTGGCAATAAATATGTGGTTAATGGTTTTGTTCAATACTTTCGTAGTTCAATAATTCTCTGCCATTTACAGAACAAGGAGTTTGAAATTTTCTGAAAAATCTCAAATTCACGATGGGCCCTGACGATATTCCAGCGTTTATATTGCATGATTTTGCTAGCGTATTCACATTTCCTCTCACATTTTTATTTAATTTAGGCATTAAAACTAATATATGGTTACACAACCATTATTTTAATAGATGAATTGGTCAGGGTGCAGATACACCAATTCATTGGCCTGCTCGGTCTCCTGACATAAATCCCCTTGATCTCACTGTGTGAAGTTATCTAAAATCACGAGTTTATAATACTTGAACATTTGAGAGGAAAAGTCGATCAGAAGTTTACAATGCTACAGAATGGTAGAGGGAATTTATAGAGCGTTCAACATTCCTTAAAAAAAGATTGTGCATAAGGGAAAATGGAGGACATTTCGAACAATTTTTGTAATTGATAATTAGCACACGGGAGACAATTCTGGATCACCTATATATAAGAACGTGGAAAGAAGTATATTTGGAAGTACATACCTGTATCAATTTTCAACAATTCTTCAAAGGCATTTGAAAATATACTATATGAACCAACATCTTCTTGTGTAAAGAATTGCTTAAGTGAATACCAACACGGTTTTTGTCAAGGAAAAATCTTCAACTGATTTTTTTTGTAAAATTTAATATATATCTAATGCTATCGGCGCTAATTCGCAAATTGCAGAGACTTTATTTCATGGATTTGATCACAGTATTTATGTTAAAAATTTCAGTCATGAATACTATGGACAATGGTTTGCGGAATTTGTATCTACCTCAGATGTACCCCAAGACTCTTTCTTAGGCCCATTATTTTCCAATTTTCGTTAATGATATCACAGAAGAATTAGAAGTCAATTGTCTTTTGTGCACAGATAATATGAAGTTGTACAATAATGTATATAATGCTATTATGTGGCATTACAGAGAGGTACGAACGGAACCACTTTAATATGTTAGCTCTTACACCACCATACCTCTGTATTTTATGGTCCCTACAGTCATACGCTTTGGATAAGTCAAGAAAAAGTATTAACGTTATGTTATTAACGGCGATAACGTTGAGTATCCTCTGTGTAAATTGGTATATTACTACTTGTATAGACCATTTCTTTAAATATTCATGCTTAAAAAGATTGAAATAGTTTTATGACACCATATAACTCATTAATTTATTAGACCTTACTCTCTTAAATGTGTTCTAAAAAGCTAACTCATTTTCTTTTTTATGTAATGGTATTATAAATGCTACTATAAGTAGACCTCGAAGGACATCATATTTTAGAAAATTATTTATTATATTAATATTAATTATTACATAATGACAGTATTTTTCTGAATTTGAATAGCTCTAGCTTCGTCCACCACTGTTATACATTTCTGAATGCCCTCTAGGCATATCTAATTTAAAATTATTCTAAAATTTTCTTGCACAATCTTAACCATAACTTCAACATATATAAACTTTATATTAATTCGTTTTAATATCAGCGTACATTAAGTAATTACTTTACTGATATTCTGGAAGGTTTAGAACTCTAACAAATACTAGCCGAACTAGGATACCCACTCATCATACGCACTTATTGACCGTATACTTACTTCAAATAAGGATATTATAAAGGGGACGGGGGTGCTGTCAGTGCCAGAGGTAAGTGATTATAAATTAATTTATTATATAGGGTGCGGCACGCACTGACCTACATTTAAAGCATCCAATATCATTATGGATTATAAGATGAATACATATTGTTCATTATTTTTCTCACCACTAATTATTTTGTTACGTATTCGATATCTGTTTGCGTAATTTGATCCCTATTTGGACAGGATAATCATCTATATCAGGTTGCTACTTAATAGTGTATAAGATACTTATACGTACAATATAGTCAATGGATTCACACAAATGTGTATACATGACCAATAAATAATATCTCTGCATATACCAGATGATTCATACCATTTTTGAAATTGTAGTAATTTCATTGAAAGTTCATAGCAAAATTTTGAAATAAAATTGGTCCTTGATTTTATGAATAAAAATTATTTATATTGTTATTCAAATTACTTTTTACCATTTCCTGTAAACATTCTCGAATATACTACTTGTATTGTAAAAAAAAAAATGCGAAATTTTTCGTAGTCATATTTTAAATAAAACAGGAACATGTTTCCAACGCTTCACTAGATGTTTTGTGATTCATGATCTATTCTAGGGTATCCATATAAGTTTGCACAAGTTGTGTTCACACAGCTCAGTCAAAATATTCCAACAAAACAATTTTTATTGAATTTAGAAGGTTTCTAAATTCACTAGAAATTATCTGGATAACTGACTATGGTATTCCTATGTATTTTTCGATGCTAAATCTGAATCCAAGGCCAAAAAAATTCCTATGACGTTCAATTTTTATGTAGAGGCAAAAACATCCCTTCAATAGGGTACATTTATAAATATAAGTACCTATCCAACTAACAAAGTTGCTCTATAAATTTAAGATGATAATGATACAATTTTATTTTATTGCTATTGCATTACTGCTCTGCAAAAAATTATTTTGTTTTATTAAATCTGCCAAAGTGATTATTTAGTATTCACAACTAAATCGTCATATAAATAAGTGCTAAGAATGTTCTTACAGCTAAATTATAAAACATTTTGTAGAATTTGTTTCCCGCTGTTTTTTAAACGTTTATACAGCAATTATTATAGGATGTTTTAGCTCATGAAGCAAAATTAATTTATAACAGATTTATAGTAATGACCTCGGGCACTTTTTGACTATTTGCAAATATCTATAAAACTATTACTTAAAAGTTTAGCTAAACATTAATAAAACAATTTTATTATGACTCTTCTTAACACAATATTATTGCTGGGAGCATATTATATTTGGCCGCAGTTGCTAAACAATTGTTATATAAACCAAGCACACATTGCTCTCATAAAACATTTATAAAATAATTGAGAAGCTAAAAATTTCTTTAGACTATAATATGTTCTGTACCATTTTTATAAAACATGGGTAGGTCTTTATGCTTCATATTGTTTTCTCATTTACAGTAGTCATTTACAGGACCGCCCCCAAAGCTTTGCGTTTTCAAATGAATGAATTTAAAAAAATACATTTCTCTTTTAGTACATTTTCAGTTTTCCTTTTTTTAGTAAATTTTTTTAAATAGAAGCTGTTTTTATAATTTTATTTTTAACTTTTTTGTCTTTACCTCTGCACATTTTGTACCAACCATATTGTGCAGATGTTGTGTTGCACATATCGTATTCTACTCGTCAAACTCTTTCATTTGATAGCCACATTCAGGGTGTTCTCAAGAAAAAGATATTCCGCGATCTTGGGACGCCCGCCATGTTGGATTTAGAATGACGTAACATACTTATCCGTATTCTACATGTGTGCAATATATCAAAACTGTAGCTCAATCAGAACTAGTCGAAATTTTGATTGCAAGATTTATTACAAGTGAAGCTAAATAAATCCAGGAGTGACGACGTGGTGCCTTCCTTCTCCTTCGCGCAACCCTTCGAGGTAGTCTTCCCGGAAAGGGAAGACTGGAGACAACTCGAGGACATACTCAGGCCTGCAGATATCGTCTGGTTCACGGACGGATCGAGGCTAGAGGAAAGTACCGGAGCGGGTATATTTGGGGAAAGGCCCAGGGCAGAGCTTTCTTATGCCCTGGGCAAATTAGCCACCGTATTCCAGACCGAAATCTTCGCTAAATTGGTCTGCGCACAGGGGAACATCCGAAAGGAATACTCCAACAAACATATATACATATGTAGAGACAGCCAAGCGGCCCTCAAGGGCCTTGCAGCGGGTCAGACCAAGTCAAAACGGGCTCTCTGTCATCAAATTGGGTCAAGCTTCTCTGGGTGCCTGGACACAGCAACATTAAGGGTAACGAGCGGGCGGACGCTCTGGCCAGGAGGGGCTCTCGGAGACCTCTGCTTGGCCCGGAGCCGGCTCTCGGCTACCCTAGATCCCATGCCAAGAGGTTAATAGATAACTGGACTCGTTCCCAGTTCATTGACCTCTGGGATTCCTATCCAGAACTCCGGCAAGCGAAGCTCTTTATCTCTGGGCCCTTGCCGGAGAGAACAAAGCAAATGCTACGTCTAAGCAGAAAGCAAATAAGAGCCGTGACAGGCCTCCTGACCGGGCATGGCTCTTTCAGGAAACACCTGCACACAATGGGGGTGGTAGACCACCCCGATTGCAGGTTCCGCGAGGACGAGAAGGAAACTTCCCTCCACGTCCTCACTTCTTGCCCAGGACTGATGAACCTGAGGCACAAACACTTCGGTACTGGTTTTCCAGTGCTGGATGAAATAAGGAGTTCTCCTGTGGGAAGGATTTCAGCCTTTGGGCTGGAATCTGGTCTGTACGGGGGAGCTCATTAACTTGTTAGCAGTAGCACAATGGGCCACAAGGCCTGAGTGCGGCGACCTCTAGGCGCCCCGTTTAAAGAAGAAGAAGAAGAAACCAAATAAAAGCTTTGAAAATAGTAACATATATGACAGTATAGATGAATATATTATTAAATTACTACTTGCACTTTATTTATTTCATACTGATCGTTGTCTTTTGACGGGAACTCGTCGTATTTTAATAAAAAGCAGTATCGTGTAAAATTATTCGGAACGGAATATTAATGGAAATTTGCTTTTTGCAATACGCCCCTGTTTAATTACAGTAAAATTGATATATAACAATTCCTCTGAATATATTTGTTCTATAAGTGTTTTCATAGTTATAAATATGATTTATAAGATGGACGCCATAATGTTATTTATGTTTGAACTATTCGTATAGCGGCCATTTTGAACTTTAAAATAAAAATAGTAGAAAAATAAGAATTAGTGTCATATAACAACTTTAGCAACAATCTGTTATTTTGAAATATGTTATCTGCGAACCACAATTGGTGCTATACCACAAAGAGATCGATTGTAAAAATTTTATTTTCACTTTATTTTTTTAATTTTGATAAATATTCGTTATTTTTAGAGCGCTCAAATATCTCATTGTATATGTACCACATATATCGCAGACAGTCCTAATCAGTTAACATTTATCTCATATTACACCAAACATGTTGTTAGTTACGCCGCCATGTCCCATAGAATCTATATACCTTTGTAATATTTTAAAACTATTTTGAGAATTATTATTACCTGCAAAAACATTTAAAAAATAAATTACTTATGTTATTGTTGTTGTACATAACAAAAAAGTATCGATGGAAATAATAACACAATGCTTATAAACATGTTTTGTCGTATTTCGAATAATTTTATAATTATCGTTTACTAATTTTTTTAATTCTGTGTAACCGTTTATACAGTTATTTTATAACACCCATGAGAGCCATAAATTAAATTAAAGAACTACTTTGTTTTATAAACTGTGCCCATTTTGCGTCTATAAGCGCTGTATAGACGTTTTGAAAATGTTTATATCAACAATCTTACTTTATAAAAGATGTTTTGTAAACATTCTTTCAGCTTTTACAAAACATCAAATTGCTAATTGGGTAAGTAATGAATGGGAACTATTTATCTCTCGCACGCTTCTTTTTTAATGCCCAGGTTTCAGCGAGGAGGTAACAATTCTCCCGATGAAGTTGATATACCGTCTGCACCCCTTCTATACCTTTCTGGACATAGAACTGCGCCATAAAAGCTTCTGGCTTACAAGCTTTTGAGAATGCAAAGGAAATATGATAGATGGTACCCCCTTGCCGAATAAGGAACACAGGGGTGGAGTGAGATCTGGGAGAGCAAGTGTTCCTTGTTTTTGCTGCAGAATGGTCGCAGTGCGTTAGCGAAAATCCCTTTCAATTGCTTCGGCCGCATCCTGCAATGGGCGAAAACCTTCAGAAAGGGTTCGGAAAACTTTTAGAACCGGAAAAATGCGCTTTGGGGTTTTTGATTCTCTAACGTGAATCTAACTCGATTTTTTTTCACTCCAGCATTCTATGCATCTCTAGATCCCTCATAGTTAATTCTGAGAGGGAAAACAAACCGGAATCCATCTCTGTAGATTTTTTTTCACTCCTGCACGCATTATATACAGGGTGTCTCACCGGAAATTGAATCGATCGATGTAGAGAAAAGTACGCATCAGAAATTTTTGAAAATTTAGATAGTTACTAATGTCGGTGTGGCCAATCCAACTAAAATAATTAAAAGCATGGGGTACTTCCGGTTATACCGGAAGTCGATATCAACACTATATATTTTCGACTTTTCGAGATGATAATAAAATTCTGAGTTCAGTCATGTAGCATACCCTATATCTAAACCCAGTAGTTTCGAAGATATTTGACATTTTATAAAACATTTGATAGGTGAAACGGTTTGCAAGAACCGCTATAATTTTTTATGTGTAGGACCTCCTCCTTTCCTCTTTGGCACGGAGAAAGTACATAAGAAAAACTACGTTCTACAACTGAAATAAATTCAATAAAATAATACCAAGTGTTCCGTTTTTGGCCTTACATTTTGTCAACTTCAAACCGCGAAAAGTTGTTTAGGTCAAATGGAACACTCTATATTTTTTTACGTCAAGTTGTGTGAATTCCTTTTTTTCTGATATTAGCATTGAGGGGTTACAGTTTTCAACTTTTTGAAATATTTGCGATTTTATTAGAAATTCATGAATTGTTGTAATCATTTCATCAAAATAGCCATGATTAGAAACAATCAGTCATTATTTTATGTTAAAAAATGCCAGCACGTTTAAATTACACCCACGAAGACTTTTTAAATTTGTTTATTATTTATGGAGAATGTGATAAGGTAATATCAAGAACTTGCAGCACATTTGCTACTAGATATCCATAAAAACGGAAAATAATACTAACACTGTAACTGATAAGAATACCAAGGTCAGTCATCCAGATCAAAAGCTTTTCGTTTTTTTGTGGAGCTGTGTTGTGGTTAAAAACACTTGAATTTTGGCAATCAGTCGAATAATGCCTTAGAATAAGCCAAATAAATGGCCTCTTGTGCCAAGATGCAGAAATATGTCCAGGAACGTACCTTAAGGAGTTGTAGTGACAGTAGACAGTACCAAAACAGTTTTACAGCAGGTGTCTTTCCAGAAGTAGCTTTTACAAATCCTGAATTTAGTATTTAGAATTAGGTATTTACTTATTAAATCAGATGTAAAACGTAAATAAAGCGAACATAATAATTTAAACGCGATTTAAGCCACTGAAAAACCGATGACGTCACCGCCAATCATAGCTTGTTTTACATACTCGTTCAATTATTAAAACTTTATTTTATGATTATGAATCAAAACCATTTTCGAACCTGTTTCATATTACGCTTAAAATTAATTATACTGTATACATTCTCAGTGAGGAGCCGGAAATGTGATCCAGCCATAAATTAAGACGTTTAACAACCAGTGGTAAATTAGATATTGTTCGAATGTGGGTTACACGAAATAATTTAATTAATTAATCTGTATGATACCGCTGTTGCGGATAATAAAAGTGCACCTAAATAATCCGGTTTATGTCCGATACTGGATACAAACTAATTTTGTTATAGCCATGCAGAAACGGACTTAATTACAGATACCAAATTGTATTTTACAAATATATTTTACAGTATAGGAATGTGCCGAATAAATAGCGATTTTTACATTTTAATTTAAATGTATCTAATAAATGCTATTTTAATCTTACTTAATTTGTTGTGTTACATACTCATATACAATGTGTCCACGGCAACGCGATATTATAGGTGTAAATATTTTTTTTTACTATGAACACAATTCTCTGTATTCTGCTCTTGTCTGACCTGTTTTCAGTATGTTAGATTTTCAAAAATTCATAGAGGGAGCTGGTGACAGCTTAGAAATAAAATTCGCTTCCGATAGGCTGCCATTTCTATGCAAGATATTGAAGAATTCTATAATAAAAACTTTCTCAAAATTAAAAAAGTTAACGTTGTAACTAATTTGACAACTATACAGGGTGATTCACGTAGGCCGTTCGTTAAAAGTATTTTAACTTGCAGTTGAATTCCAACATATTTGAATGGTTTAATGGAAACAAATTAAAAATAAATCGAGAAAAGACCGTCTTTATAAAATTTGCCTTAACCCCTCAGTTAAGTAATTAGAGCTTGCTAATAAAGTTTGATAATAAAAGTATTCAGCAAAAATCGTCCCATATATTCCTTGGACTGGAAATAGATAGTCCACTGAAGTGGAATAATCACATTAGTAATGTTTGTGCCAAAATATCTAGATTGTGCTATGTGTTACGATAACTAAGAGAATTTGTTAATAAATTCGTTTTAAAATCGTTTTATTACGCTCAAATCCAGTCGATCATGTCATATGGCTTGGTTTGTTGGGGAGCACAAACTGACATATCTAAAGTGTTTTTTTCACAAAAGAGGGCAATACGAATTATGTTTGAAATAGATGCACGAGCATCCTGTAAAGATATATTTAAAGCAGAGAAATTACTAACATTACCGTGTCTGTATATTTATCAGGTTTTAATATACACACATAAAAATATCAACAGTTTTGTAACCCTAGGTCATACTCATAAACATGAAACTAGAAACGTACAAACCTTAAAGATCCCCAAACATAAAACAGCTTTCTATAAAAAATGTCCAATTGTATTAAAATATATAATCGTTTACCAAACGAATTTAAAACACTGTCAATCAATAAATTCAAAACGAACGTCAAAAAGTACTTAATTGAAAATGTATTTTATTCAGTTGAAGATTTTTTAAATACCAACTAGGGCCTCATATAATTTTTTATCTAATATAATATTTATTGCTTTTACTTGTGTATTTTTATGTGTGTGTTGTATCTACTCATTTTATTGTCAGTATGTAATGAAATGTATATTTCTTTATTCTTAAATTTTAAAGTCATTTTAACGTGTAAAAGACAATTTTTTTGACTTGTCATATATCTGTATAAGATCTGCTTGACTAATAAATTATTATTATTATTATAATTAGAAACTTGAAATTTCGTATGCTCGTTCTACCTAAAATATCTTCAGTCCTCCAGCTATACAGGGTCTGCCAAAAATTGAAAAACTTCTAACGTACGGCCTACGTAAATTAACCTGTAAAGTTATCAAATTTGGTGATGTCATATTTTTAAATTTTGAGCAAGTTTTTTTTATATAATGTTTCAATATCTTGTACAGAAATCGCAGTTTACCTCAAGCGAATTTTATTTTTAAGCTTCCACGAGCACCCTCTATGTATTTCTGCAATTCTAACGTACTGAAAATAGGTTTTGGGTTAGGTAAGAGCAAAATACAGAAAACTGTGCTCATAGTAAAAAAAAAATGTAATTTTGCCGTGGACACATTGCATAACATGTATGTCTGTTCATTAAACCGATAACAATAAAATAATACGGAAACGCATAAAAATAAACAAACAGGAAGTTGCAATTATTTTTACATACATGAAAATTCATTAAATATTCTATTACACCATAAAACGCTTTATTAGCTATAAAGTTATTGGTTATATTTTAAACGAATACAAAGTTATAAATTATTTATTTATCATCATTTAGAAAAACAATGGAAACAATGGGAAGTTCGATTGCAGTAGTATTTAAACAAATTGACTGGTAACTCAATTTTTTAGAAAATTATTTTTATGATTTTCTTAGAATTTATTTTAAAATTCTTAAATCGTTAAATGCAGGAATATTTATGAAACAAAAAGTTTTTTTTAATAAATGTAGAACTTAGCCGTCTTTGGTGTAAGAATGATAAAAATCCCGTATGGTGACGATTTTTATGATTTTTATTTTCTAATATAATTAGTTTATATAATGGTGCATTATGCTATCACACGAAGATTGCCTTTCTGGCTATCAGCGTGAAATTTGGTACACATGTTTACAAACATGAAAGTATGGTAAGGCTAATGAAGCTTTGCACTCAATTATATGAGAAACTAAATTCTGCATTCTTAAAGAGAGTTTCTAGAACAATAGCAAAATACTCACCATATTTTCCACGGTATAATAGAATGCAGAATATTAGCGGAAATCCCGCTTATCGAAATTGTATGAAAATACAAAGGAAGTTATACCATAATCAATTTAAATATTTGATAAATTGGGTTGATTCTACGGTTGGTTCCTTGTGAAACATTCTTCAATAATTTAAATACACAGGAAATTATGCTTTTTAATGTTTCAAAAAGTTTTATTAAAACTCTACATATGTTTCGGCCTATTAGTCCTTTATCAAGAGTACAAGATATTACTAAATTTAAAATACTTATTTTTACCTAATGGAAGGTATCAATTATGCAAAGCTTTTAATCTATTTATTACATGCAAATAGTTATATGATTCCTATCCTATGTAAATATACTACAAATAAGTTCTTAATGTTAAATTATTTTTTCTAGAATATTATGACCCATAAATAATGTTTGATCATTTGATACATTTTTGTTCTTTTTGACAGCTTTCATGATCTCAAATTGTTCTAGTAAATCTAACTTATTTCCTTTATTTTCTGTATGGAGTAATTCGACTTCATTAAAATTAACAAAATGATTATTTTCTATGCAGTGTGTTGACATACCGGTACTATGTAAACCGTTCGTTATTGATTTTTTATGTTCAGCGAGACGATTTTTTAATTTACGACCAGTTTGACCGATATATATAGCATCGCAGTCATTACATTTTAATTGATATACACTTGTTTTTTCTAACAAATCTCTTTTATCTTTATTATTAACTAACATTTTCCCTAGATTATTTTTATTAACAGAGGTAGTTTTACATCCTAGTTTTTCAGTTTATGACTAATTTTATCGCTAATCTTAGGCCTATAATTAATACATTTATATATGTCAGTTCTTTGTGGAGTATCAGCATAAAATTCTTTAAGTAACTTTTTCTTTTGTTTATGGTTTATTAATTTATCTATGAGGTTTTCACTATAACTGTTGTTTCTAGCGATTTCTTTAATGGTGTTCACTTCTTTCATAAAGTTATTCTTATTTAAAGGGAAGGTTAGCAGACGGTGGATATATGAATGGAAAGATGCCATTTTTATTTGTGATGATTGCTTAGAGTTCTTGTGAATGACTGTGTCTGTGCAAGTTGGTTTACGGTAAGTGTCAAACTCCAAGCTGTTGTTTCTATTTTTTAAGTTAACGTCTAAGAAATTTAAACCTTCCTCGTTTTCTATTTCTAGAGTGAATTGAATTTTATCGTGAAATGAATTCAGAAGATTTAAGAATTTATTAAGTTGTCTTTCTGTACCTTGCCAAATACAAAACACGTCATCCACATATCTAGTCCAGAAAAATACATTATTTATTAGGTTATTTTCGCAGTTAAACAACTTATTTTCAAAGTCTGACATAAATATTTCAGCTAATAACGGTGATATGGGGGAACCCATAGGTAATCCGTCTGTTAATTTATAAATTTCATTGTTAAATTGAAAGTAATTTTGACTCGTACAGGTTTTTATTATGATGTTTAATTGATTTTTTAATTCTAAGTCAATATCAGATTGATTAATAAGTATTTCTATTATTTCAAATAATGGTTGTAATGGTATGGACGTGAAGAGGCTTTTAACATCAAAGGATACTAATTTTGCGTTGTTCGGAATTTTGAGAATTTTGAAAAAGAACAAAAATGTAACTAATGATCAAACATTATTTGTGGATCATAATATTCTAGAAAAAATAATTTAACATTAAGAACTTATTTGTAGTATATTTACATAGGATAGGAATCATATAACTATTTGCATGTAATAAATAGATTAAAAGCTTTGCATAATTTATACCTTCCATTAGGTATAAATAAGTAAGGAACACATTTTAAATTTAGTAATATCTTGTACTCTTGATAAAGGCCTAATAAGCCGAAACACGTGTAGAGTTTTAATAAAACTTTTTGAAACATTAAAAAGCATAATTTTCTATATATTTAAAAAATTTAATATTTGAGTTCTAAAATGTAAAGATACTGCAAATACAAAAAAATACATTGAAAATACAGAAATGCATATTAAAATTAATTCATATCCTGCTTGATCTTTGTTTAACGACGTGAAATATACAACCAGTATTCTAAATTTAGTGAGTGAGACAATCAATCATTCAAGAATCCTCAGAGTATCGTCAGTACATTTGCCCAATACTCCTATTCGCCTTTTATTACAACTACATGTGAAATAACGAAGGTGGACACTACATGTACTGTTGTTCCTCTGTTTAACATTACCGAAGAAACATTCTGACAGCACTAAAGAAATTCAAAAACAATCTTGCAATTGGATCTGATGGTAGATCAGATTTCTTATTAAGATACTATGCCTGTATCTTTCGCTTACCACTTTTCATTATTCTTAATAATTTAACTAAAAGCAAGTTTGAACTTAGTAATAAATTGCTCTATTTTCCAAACGGAAATACAACAGAAATACAAATTAAGGTCAGTTGGGATATCTGGGCCCAGGGGGTAACTGGGCCATGGCTTTTTTCCGTAAAACTTGTGGGGGTAATTTCACTTCAAGCAGTTGGCAGCACTGAAGGACAATGGCATCTCACTATAACAATTAGTCTCATGTTTCTGAGTGTTGTTGCTTTCATGTAGCAATTTTTTAAATTTTGTAGTGCAAAAATTTCATAGCAACTTGATGTAATCTTGATATTTATGAATTATCCACAGGTTTACTGTTTATATTATCAACGTCACAATTAATTCAGCATAAATTAGAAGCATGATATATCCCTAAAATGTTATTGCAAGCACGTGTTCTCCGTTAGGTCAAAAGCTTGAGTGGGTGGCCCAGTTGCCCCCATATTTCAAAAATGGGGTAAGTGGGCCAGTTAATTGGGGCATCTGGGCACGCCTGGGACCAAGTTACCACAAGCACATTAAGTATGTTGTTATTGTCTTTATTCATTAGGTAGATGTAGATCACTTTTTTTGTGCAACTGTACAGTCACACAAAAAAAATGTGATCTGAACCCGGGATCCGACATAGTAATCCTCATGTATTTTGACGTGTTGATTGCGAATCCGATGTCCGTTTAGCTCCGTCACCCACCATTTTTTTGTAAATCGCGAAAATAGCCTAAGCAACACCATTTCTTTGGATTATTTTTGCTATTTACTAAAAGTTGGTGCGTGAATGGAGCTAAACGGACGTTGGATTCGTGTTCAGCACGTCAAAATACATAGGATTACTATGTCGGGTCCCGGGTACAGATCTTTTTTTTTGTGGGCCTATGTTATTTATGCTTACTTGAAATTGGCTGTTTTTTACGTTTAATGTTGGCTTTTGTACCTTAACAGAAGTTGTGTTATTCCTAAATTTGAATAAATTTCACACCTAATTGTTATGTAGTTCTCTTACATCGTCGACAACTCGATTATGGTGTGGTTTAAATGACTTATAGTAATTTTTGTACGAAGTTTACATCTTTACCAACAGATCCACTTACCCTAGCTCAAATAACCATCTTTTGTATGAAACCGAGACCCGTATGGTCCAGTTGCCCCAGTTTCTAGGAGTAACTGGGCCCATCAGATATTCTATTATTTAATTATTATTATAAAGGAAATTAAATTCGACTCGGGATTTGAATATTATATATTTAAAGACTGTATATTGTATTATATATATAAAAAAAATGTTTTAGATATTAATATAACTTATTAGTGGTTCTCAGGCAAGTTCAAAGTATAATATACTCGCTCAGGTTGTAAAATCATGGCCCAAATACCCCAAGTGACCTTATCAATTTGATTACAAATATACTAAATCGTTGTGTTTAAGTAGATATAATTTATACAGACTTGTCAAAAGCATTCAACAGATTTGACCATGGGCTTCGATTGCAGAAATTGTTAAAATTTGAATTTACTTTGCATTTTCACTTTTGAATCCCATCTAAGTAAAAACTAAATACGCAGTATAATGGCCTTCGATCTATTGATATGTTAACAACATGATGAGTCCTGTTTTGTGGCCACTGTTATTTATTCTCTTTATAAACGATATTTGCAGAGATATTCCAAAAATGTTCTTTAATATGTTGATCTTAAATTGTTTGCATCTAAACTCCCTATTTAACTAATTCCTGGTGTAGATCTAGAAGCAGATCTGTAGATCCATAGTAGTTTGCTTCTAAATATATCGAAATTTAATACTTTTATGAAAAGAAATAGGTGCGTCGGAGGCCGCTGCTGTCTATATCGACAGATATAAACTTACATTACATTATATAAGTTACTTTTGGCATTATGTTACTTCTAGCAAGTATGAGAGTTGTTCATTTCAGCGGCCGTAATGCATTAAACTATTAATTCACGGTCCAACAATAAATTTACAGAAAAATTAATAGCCAGTGTTTCGATCCAGTGAAAATAAATTGTCTGGTCCTTTTACTCCAGTAGATAAGACGAAAATTGTGTAAAAGTTGGGACACAGCATCGATTTTAAAAATGTCTTAATTCTTGGGGCATTTTGGGGCTTATAACCCCATAACACCCCCATTTTGTCCGTCCGCAAAAGAAGTGATTTTTATACACATTTACTGGAGTATTTTTAAAGGTTTATTTTTTGTGTTAGGGGTTTCTTACATTTTTGTTTTAACGTTTCCCCAATCTATTTTAAGAACGCATCAAGGGTACAGACTAAAAAAGTTGGAGGTCCAAAAAATCAATTTTTGAGGTAAATACGGTAAAATATAGCCAGGCACCTACAGTTTCCATATACCTAACTGTACAGAGTAACAAACATAAGAGCCACGAGTAATAATGACTTTAAAATATGTCGTTCAGGTGAAAATAGATGAGTGTACATGAGATTTACAGAAGAAAGATGAGGGTGCAGTGCTGTGTCGCAATTCCACGTCCACATGTGCCTGTGTTTACATATTTAATATTCGATAACCAGTACATTCTTCTTAGGTGTTTATAGTAGTTCGAATTATGGTTAATTTATTTCTGCCCCAAGCTGTTCTATAACTTTCTTGTTAAGATATCTGGCAATGAAACTACAGATTATCAGCCGTCATCGCGTCATCGTCCTAAAAATGACCAAAGCATGGCCGTGTTACTGACGCCTCAAAAAAGCTAAAACTTAGAAGTGACGAAATCGGTAAGAGTTCGAGATAAACAATGAAACCAACCAAAAAAATGGCAATCAGTAAATCCAGCCAAAGATACACAGGAGAGATCCGGAAAGACACTACCTGATGGTCAATTTATATTACCCGATTTAAAATACAATAACAAAATTTCCATAGATATTAAAAATACTAGATCCTGCAAGAACTCAAACGTTTTTGTAAAGCTCTTACTCAAGCGTATTCCGAGAACTTGCCTTCTGCAGCTAATATGTCGAAGAAAGGAACGAATAAGAAAGCCTCGAAGAGAGCTTAATGTTATGATAATGAAATCCCATTTCATTTTATGTTTATTTTGCTTAATTGTTTTGTTACTTACGACTTTGCTTTATAACATTAAACTAATATTCCAGTTTCGGTTTGTGATATATTTTGAAATACATTTTTTTAAATAATTTACGTTATTATTATTATTACTATAATGGTACTTTTATTTAAAAGCCTCTAAAACCATATATTATGATATTGTGAATAAATTTGAAATATTACAGAACGAACATAAGCAAGCCAGTGCCTACTATTTCATAACATTAGTGTTTGGACCTATATCATTTTTCCCCTGCCCAAACGTGCACAACCACTTTTCAATTTCTCTCCGCGCGCCTATGTCGAAACAATATAAATAATTAGTAGTTTGTCTAGAAATAAATACAAATAGTCTTCATTGAAAATTTCACCAAAGTCTGTAATATGTGCATAGTTTAAAAAACATGGGGTTTTAAATTTTAAAATTTATTTTTATCGAAACTAACATTTTGTGACCCTCGCCCTTTTTAGCCTGTACCCTTCATTTGAAATCAGTCGCTCTCATTTTACATTTCTGATCTATTTTCAGCGTCTTTTAAAAATGTGTTCTAAGTCGTACAGCGTTCGATTACGCGGAATTAAATTCGTCTCATTTTCCCAACTTACTGAGCAGTTACGGCTTTTTAAATGGTTCAAATGTATGTAGGATTGAACTCCAAACTTCATTGCAATGGAAGTTAGTGGAAGTATGCGTTATCGTATTATCGGGTTCCACATCCATTTCGTAAGTATGTCTTTACCCTTATATTACATATTATCAAGTTTGTTTAGTTCTTATCACTATTCTGCTGACGATTGTACCTCAGATTCATTATGCAAAGGAAATAGTGAATATTTTAACGTTGTCTGACTAGAGTCATATTTTAAACTCTGCTTCTAAACGTTTCGGATCTGGCGCCTTGCGTTGGCTTTACTTCTCTAAATTTATGACCAGTGTTTCCTTTATTTTAGTACCTTTAGATAGTTTTTCAAGATAACAATTTCAAAATATGTATTTTCGTTTAATAAAGTATTTATATGTCAATGCTTCATAAAAAATAATTTTTACATATTTTGTAATAGTCGTGATATTTTGAATAGTCTATGTACTACCCTGAAGATTTCAAACGGTAATGAAAGATCCACAAAACATTTACTGCAGATCCTTCTCATTTATCATTTACTACTTATTTAATCAGTTACCTCCAAATTATACACATCTATGAACTGTAAGCTTTAATACTCCTGCATTATTAATATGAACTTTCAGATTATATAAATATAAATGAAATTTTATACCAAAATCGATTCATGATTATTATACTAGACTGCAGACGTTGCAACTTGGTGCGTTGCAAATAATTTACCTCTGAACGTCAAGAAACGTAACGCGATGTCATTTAGTAGACAATCAAGTCATCTAGTCTTTGCTTATCAGATAAATAATGAATGCTTATCTCGTCCTAGCTTTATAAAACATCTTGAAATGGCATTTAATAATAAATTATCCTTCAACGGTCATGTCTAACAAAAATATCTTATAAATCTTGGATTTACAATAAGAAACAGTAAAAATTTCACTCATCCTAACACTGTAATTCCTTTTATTAGATCACGTCTGAAATACTCCTAGTCCGCACGGTTATACAAAATCAATCTGCATTTTGTGAAAGAAGCATGAAATTCGGCATAATTGTTCTTTGGAGGATTCTAAGTGATTTGACTTGCAGCAGACTTGCAGCACACTCATATAAGTCAAACAGGAAAATGTTGCTCTCCCGAGTTCATCTTGATGTTCCTTTAACTGAGCGCCAATATTCAAATTACGAAAAATTAATACATAGCGATTATCCACTTTTGATTTATACACTTCACAGTTTATTCACCCCCACAAACATAAATTTTACAGTGTGAAGTCTGGAGATGTTGCCGATCTACTAATAGGACCACCGCGACCAATCCATCGTCGTGAAAAGTTCTGTTTAAATGCTGTGTGATCGGATGAGCAGAATATGAAGGAACTCCTTCGTCATATTTTCCATGTTTGTATATCATTTTCCAAAAACTAACGCGTTAATAGATGGTGAATCTTAAAAATTAAAGTATCAATAAAGCAATGAAACATATTCTTTATAGGATTTTGTAAACAGCAGAAAAAACTATATATGAGAACTAAAAAGAAAAACTATCTGTTCTCAGTTTCAAAATTCTATAAGGAATGTTTCATTGCAATTACAAGGTCAATAAAGTAATTGTCAACGATGCTACACCACAAATTAACTGAAAAGCCATGCTGAAAATTTGATTGAACTATTGTATTGTATAGCATCTGACGAAAATTCACATGTGTGGATTTTCGTCAGAGCATCGATGGAAGTTACAGATATTGCTGATGATGTGAATGTACTTGCATCGCCAAAAAGTATGCAAGGAACCAAGTAACGATTAGTATTTGCCCACTTGCAAAATTGCATGCATCTAGAGCATAGTCTCTCGGTTTCAAACACTATACCCACTGTGGTATGCATATAAGCCCTGCTAATATAGTGTGAGGATCACTTTTGTCTGAGGAATTGCAAGTGCTGAAGACCGTGACAATAGTTTTTGTACATGGAACTCTGTGGTGTGAAAATCGTTTATTCTTCAACTTCAGCACCCATTTCAAAAGCCATAAACAAACACCATATTTACATATGTGAATGGGTGTGTCACATTGTTTAATAGTAAACAATTAATACAAAATGACAAGTTATCTGTTAGTATTGTCTGTAATTGTTTATTTGTGGCATATTCAGATTTTCTTACTTTTTATTGGGTATTTTGCCACTGAAAAATATTTAAAAATTTTAATGAAAAAACCTCTGCGCCAAACGGATCAGACAGAGGTTTGTTCTTGAGTACTTGACTGTTTCAAAAAGTCTCACACCTAAAATTATATAAACTAGGACAATGTTATAAACTAAAAACTCAATGTTAAAAGAAGAACTTCACAAACTTAACATTGTATAGAAACTAAAAAACTGTTAACTATATCAACAGTTCTATGTAAATAGTAAGTATCTATGGATATTGAATATAACAAACATTCTTAGAGCTGTGTATTTGTCATACACAGCAAAAAAGATTTTTCAAAAAAAGCCTTGAGAAAGAAAACAGATTAGATTTCCGAAACGTCGGCGAAATATTTAATTTCAAGTTTTTATACTTATTTGTGTTGTTTATTTATCAAAACCAACCTTTAACTGATCCTTTGACGTAAACGTCACGGGCGTAGAGGTTTTTTACCAGTAACATACTGGTTACTTGTGATATATTTTGTAGATTCCCCTAGCACCGCTCAGAAAGAAAACATACATGTGGCAGTGAAATTCCCAAAGAATTGAAGAAGGAAAAAAAAATAAAAACTCAAAATCAAAGCTATAGGAAGTTAACGTTTCGGAAGAGAATCTACTTCCGTTCTCAAAACTTTTTTGGCCGTCAAAGAACTGTCATGGTTGACGACCAAAAAAGTTTTGAGAACGGAAGTAGATTCTCTTCCGAAACGTTAACTTCCTATAGCTTTGATTTTGAGTTTTTAGTTTATAACATTGTTCTAGTTTATATATTTTTAGGTGTGAGACTTTTTGAAACAGTCAAGCACTCAAGAACCAACCTCTGTCTGATCCGTTTGGCGCAGAGGTTTTTTAATTAAAATTTTTAAATATTTTTCAGTGGCAAAATACCCAATAAAAAGTAAGAAAATTGTTTGTTAGTACTTCAATTTTTTTCTTTTTAATTTCGGAACTTATTTCTACTTCCTCACCGATCTTCATTTCTTTTAAGAGTCTGACATTTAACTACTTTATGTTTTTTTTTTCTCATGACCACAAGTTGCAGTAATTGGATCTAATACCACGCAAAACTAACTTATTCATTAACCGTGTAATATCTTTGAATTTTGATAATTATATTTGTCTCCACAATCCACAAAATGTATACGCTCCCATGTGGTTTGTTATAAAATCTCGTCCCTGTTGTAAAGACAGAAATATATTGATGCTATAATTGGACGAAATTGATTATTCAGTCACCACGAAAATATTCTTCTTGGCATCAAATCGGATGATAGGGTTCAAATTCGCCGTATTCTGAAGGCAAGGAGTTCATTTATACCTGGGGCATCCTCCAAGAAGGTTAGCATGTTCAAAATATCTCCTCTAAATTTCGAAGTAAACGACTACTTTGAGCTTATCAACTGGCAAGAATGTGAGTTAACGGAACTACCTATTACCTTCGGATTCCCAGTGAAGACCTACGAGAACTATCCTAAACTACTTACAGTAAATTTTGGAAAGTACCACTGCCACACACAGTGTGTTGAACGGTGCGTGAAACTAGTTACAGAAGCTTCTGCAGCAGTTTGTGGCCCCGATACAAGAGATAGTTTCATAAGGACGAGAGCTGATTCCAGCTGCCTTGCTTTATACGAAATCGTGAATAAGTAACAAATTTTAAGATAATAAACTACCTGTGATTCTAAAGTGTTTATTTACTACAGTTTTCTGTATAACTTGTGTCAGTATTTTCAATTATTGATACATTGTAATATTCCCTCTTCCAAATCAGTTTTTTTTTATTAAGCTTTTTTTTGATCTACATTAAAACTAAATGAATAGAATTACTGTTAAATTATTTTGTTTTAATTTCTATTTTATCGTTTGCACATTATACAACAGTTTTTAGTCCCTTTTGTATAAATCTGAAGGTAAAAGTAGCAAATTACTTGGTGCCCTTATATTGCGTAAATTTTATGGATACTATATCAAATACATAGAGGTCGATGCATTATATAATGTAGTAAAATATACACAGAGACACTGTAGTCGTCTATTGCTACCCAAAACGCCAAAAAGGTTATAGTGTATTTTCTTTTTACTTCTATGGTGTGACTGGGACTTCCATGTTTACTCCTCCTGGGTTAAAAACAAACTATACGTAACTATAAAAATGTTAAATTAGAAAATGTTCGAGGACGTTGAGGCAGTAGATAGGGTTAACGTATATTTACCAACTTTTGTCCCAACACTACGTAGTACAAAGGGAAACTTTTCCGCAATATTAGATTAACATCTCTCCAATGGGATATTTTTGAATGTCTTTTATAGTATTACTTATCGTGAATCTTAAATGTTTCAAAAATTCAAGCTCACTGAGTTGCAGAAGATAATGACCGATTTCGACAAACTTTCACCATATACTAAGTAGTGCAATAGACAATTTTTTTGCGGCTTTATGTATTTTAAAATCGAGAAAACAAATTACCTTTTCACTCCACCCTGATGCCCAGCCCACTTAATTAAAGTTAAAAACGGCGATACGAATTTTTTGGTTAACAAGTAAATAAAAGTTGTTTTTTTAGTCATACACTTACGTGAAGTATACAGAGTGTTCCTTAATGACGTACTAATATTTCAGGGTGTGATTCCTTAAGTCATTTTATGAAGAAAAGTTTCATTTACATCCTAATATATTAACCACGTCATTAAGAAACATCCTATATACTTCTGGAGTTTGGCACTTTCCTCTCGATTCACTATGTGTTCATGAAATAAATAGGTAAGAGGTGTCTTGTAACAAATTGACAGTATAAATCATACTGCGATGGGTGGAAAATTAAAATTTTAACAATCTGAAAATATCGAAAAGGTAACTCGAGTGCTTACACTCTAACACTTTCTCAACTTGTATATAGGTTATTCACTTTATCAACGCATAAATTTTTACACGAGTTTAACTATTTGATTTCGCTAAGTGCTGGTTTTACTGTTTACACCCCCGCCCGCACGTGCATTTATATATATGCAAACGATGGAAATAAACACACATTTTGAATATAAAGCTGGTGTCGGTTTTTATCTCGATAAATAAATTAGCTCTATAGTTAATTACATTTTATTGTGACATTTATGGGTCGTAATTTGTTTAATTCAAATACGTGTGAAGGGAAATATGAGAATTTAAAAACTTAAACTGCCTCTAATTCGCTTGACTTGATTTCTCTCTTGTCATAAAAAGCATTGTATAAGTATGCGAATTGAAAATTCTTATCGGACTGAAACTATGAGAAATAATGTTCTTTTCCAATATTACATCATGGTTAAAATGCAAAATAGAGGTTAAATTACGAGAAATAAAAATTTAGCTTTTAGGAATCGCAGTTGCAGAACTAACAACGATCAGTGGCGGAACTATGACATAGCACGGTTATGAAATAGGGTGGAATGATCTGACTTTCTTTATGGAAATGGGTGAGTTGTCAAAACTTGCCCTGTGGAATAAAACTCCGTAAAAAAAAATGTAGGCAAAAATATTAATGGCCTCATATTGCACAAGACCAATGACACGTCACACTTTAAAACAGCCATTGTGTAGCAGGAAATCGTAAGTTTATTTTACCCACTTTTTTTACGCTACATTGTGGCTAAGAAAAGAAGGTTTTGTTCGATGTTAAAATATTGCCCAAGTGTTCAAGTGTGGGCCACCCTACGAGCGACGTGGTTAGCGTCACTGGTTTCACCTGGCTAGCACAGTAAAGATACGGAGAGCAAAAGGGCTTTGAGTTCAAGGCTTAGGCGCCATTGATTACTTAGTGTAATCAAGGAAAATTAAAGATAAAGATAAAGAAAAGATAAAAGTTACATATATACAATAGTACTATATTAGGTACAAAAATATTGTATTGCAAAAGATACGTCTCGTAACTTTACCTCAATACTAAAATTCATATATTACAACAAAATTAGGTAGACTTGAGATTCTTTACGAGAGACAAAATAACTATATTACAAAAGATAAGTGTCGTAAATTTACCTCAATATTAAAAATCATATATTACAACAAAATTAGGAACTTGAGATCCTTTACGAGAGACAAAATACTATATTACAACAAATATGTCTCGTAACATTATCTCAAAGTTCATAAACTTTAAACACTCTCGTTACCATAAAAATGAACCACGACTTACTATGTTACCAACAGGAATGCATTACAATACTATGATAAAATATTTACAGTAAGGAATCACGATATAATTAACCACGAAATTAATACTACCATGAAATATGTGCGACAATGAATTTAAGATACAAGTAACTATGAATTAATGTACGACAATGGATTAATTATAACACCGTATTTAGAATACAATCTAACATAATTATAATAGATTTAGCTTGAATCTCATATTTTAAATTTAGACACTTGGCTTTTATGACCCAAAACTACAATCATGTGAAAATAATCCTTTTTATATGTAGCAATGAAAAGTATTTATCTTTTATTTTATTATCCTGATTAAGGATAAGTCCTAAATACGATCCTATTCTCCGATGATTATGGATTTAAAAGTTATGTTTCACATGTGGCTGCCTTAATCCCATTTTGAGGTTATGAAATCGTAGAAACGTTCATAAAGGATTTGTCGCCAAGACAAAATGAAGAAAATCTCATCGCTCAGAATGTTTTCGTATATCCAAATTCAAAATGTAGTATAGAAACGTTGACTTCATATGAATATTGTTTGCTTAGTAGAAAACGTAGTAGGTATCGCTAATTGAATGTAGATAATCTCAAATCTTGCTTAAAGTAAATAATGTAACATTGAAATACTTCTACGTTAAAATCATTAGACATGAATAAGTTTTGTTATTAAGAAATTAATTCTTAATTTATAAGAATATGAGAAAACTGTATGAGAAAACTCTATGAAAAAACTATGAGAAAACTATGAGAAAAATTCATGAGAAAAACCTAAAACAATATTTCAAATGTTAGATGGTATTTACCGGTGTAATAATTAAAATCTTACCTCATGTGATCATCACGAGGTTTTTCAAATTCTAACATCCCCATTACAGGTCAAACAAAATTATAAATACGTCTAATTAGTTCAATGGTTCAACGAAAAAGAGTTTCACCCGGCGTTATTTAGTTGAAATTTCATTCCTGGTGCGCTATCTAGTATTCGCGAGCGTTAACTCTGACAGATGACATATGTTCATCATAGTATAAGGAGTAAGTGCACTCTATTAGTACTAAAGTTTGTGGGAATAATATTTCCGATAACTTATAATTTCTCTAATAAATATTAACAGTGTAACGAAGGATGCTATTGAGCATTCCGCATGTTACAACATTTAAACACAAGGGCACCTTTTGCTATGCCAGCTGATGCTAAATTAAAAGAAAACAAACATATCAAAAAGTAATAATTTTTACTACTTGTAAGTACGACATTGTTCCTGATAATTAATTTTAAGTATAATTACATAATCTACATTATTTACGAATTATCAAAAACGTTGCATAAATATTTCATTTTTGGAAAATAGGTTTGAGTTAACAGATGAAGAGGGTTTCGTTATTTTCTCTACGATTATGAACTGACGAAAGTATAATTTAACTGACTGTTGGGGTGAATGGTGTAATATTTCCGTTCTTAGAGAAGACGTATCAAGTATATTGTAGGATTGACACGCTGTGTAACTTTATTTGTTACTGTCATGTTGTCTTTTCGCTAGTTGCACGTTTTTTTGCCATTACATATTATTGTATTGATAGATCCTGTCGTCCCAAAAATGTATTTTTTGGCCATCTTGAAAACATTTTGTTGACAATGCTTTTTGATGATCGCTTTGCAATTAGAACATTGATCCTTTTTTAGTCCTGACCTGAATTTTGAAGCCTCCTATTACATTGACCTAATTGCATGGCAAACGATTGAGGTAACACTAACATTTAAAATAAAATACATACATGCTATCATCCTAAAAAAAGTACCCCCGCTTCAAACCTTTTCTGGCTTTCCATGGCACACACAAAAGGTTGAACGAATAGTAAAATTAGTTACTGAAGCAGCAGCTACAGTATGTGGAGAGGATTCCAGAGATGGTTTTATTCGCGTAACTATTTAAGTGTCGAGCCATGATGCCAACCTTTAGTACGAAATCAGAGTATAGAACAATAAAAAAATTCTATCGCTTAACTAACCAATTGAAACTTAACTAAGCTTCTTATCACAAGAATGTACTTTATGTTTAAAAATTAAAGTATTTTTCAACAAAAATTTTTCTTCTTCGATGTTGTGCTGGGCTGGGGTTCCAAAAGTTGCTAAATAATTATAAACTCCTACAAAAAAAATGTTAAATGAAAATACAAATTACTTCATGTTGCACAAGTCACATTCTCGTTTTGTGCGGTTATGTGACGTGTGTAACATGACGCCATTTTTATTTGTACTTAAAACATTTTTTTGTAGGTGTTTTTATTCATTTAGCAACTTTTGACATCCCAGCCGATCCAAATAAAAAAATTTAAAAAATCCTATATGACATCGTTCTACCCTATTGTGCAATGATCAAGGACCCAAGCCACCCGTATTTTCATTCATAAACGACAAATTGACAAACTTAACCCATCTTGACTTACAGAGCAAAACTACAAAATGTACTGTTTTAGTTTTGTTTATGGTTTTGACTTTTATCAGGCAGTTTATTGACATTTTCGGACCCCTGCTATTTTTAATATACGTCACCGACATGAATGGTGAAATTCAATATTCTAGTGTCATGCAGTACGCTGATGACTCCTAGTTAATTCTCGGGGTTTGTCCAAGTAATCAAGTAATTGCACGAATATTACGATAGATCTACAAAAAAATCAAAAATATTTGGATCATAACTTAAAAATTAATACATTTAAATCTATTTTATTGATAGCAGGTTCAAGATATTCCAGGGATAAACTGTAAGATTTTGTTGTTAAGAATCTAGGTGTATTCATGGATGATGCGCTTACTTTTCAATCGCATATTTCTAATAAAGTAAGATTGGCATTTAGTCGCTTAAAAGGTTTATATCCATATAAAACTTGCATGTCACCTATTACCAAATATCGCTTATGCAACAGCCTCGTACTTTCAATCCTTGATTATGGTGATATAGTATATAATAACTTTATTAGTGCCGCTACATGTCGTCTGATACAAGCAGTTCAAAATGCTTGCATGCGCTTCGCGTATAATATTCCCTTTAGAAATCATATTACTCCCTACTACCTACGAAACAAGTTCTTAGTCCGGAACCATGAACAAAATACAAGGCACATGCAAGATTTGAAAATACTGCAACACAAATCCTCGGCTTACCAAAAATCATTCACATATAATACAATCCATATGTGGAACATGCTGGATCCAAACATTAAAAAGTAAATAAAAAATATGCTGCTTGCCGCTCAAAATGTTGCCACCTAAGTCAGCGGTACCCTTCCCTGCATGCACCATCTTAAAAACATCTCTACCTTAAATTGTTCTGATTGAATAAAGATATTATTATTATTATTATTATTTTACCTGTGACAAATTAATTGTCGGGTGACGAATAACGTAAGTTGTTAGGAAATCGTAAATGCCTTTACCCAAAGACTTCTTTATTGGTTTCCTACAATTATTTCACAAGTTCGTCAGAAGTGTTCTGTCACTTTTGTTACCAACATTCTTTTTCTAGAGGTCCAAGAAACCCGTTTTATTATAAAAGCTAATTTTGAAAATATTTTAACTCGAGCAATATCGGTTATTTTCGCTTAATAATAATTACCTAAGGATTCTCGAGGTCGCTGATTATGAATCTGGTGTTTAAAAAATTTATAAATAGAATTGCTGCTCCAAAATGGTATTTAAGACCAATACCATGCAAAATTCTATAAGATTAACGAAAGGTCGTTTTAAATCGATGTTCCAATATTATGCATTGGAGTTTTAAATACTTTTAACAACCACAAAGTGACAAACACTCGGCAGTACGAGAATCTTCCTCGAAATACTCAACGTTCGTATGTTGTAAATTTTTGTTATCACAGGGTGTATGAGGCTACACCTGAAGGTGTGTAAAATAACTATGCGTTGAAATTAACTATTTTTTAATTTCTTATTATGGAAAATAAATGTTAACTATACGCTTGTAATACAAACGCGCGTATTAAGGTAGCAAAATAAAAGTATGAAAATAGTTTGTATGTACAGATATTTAACTCTAATTCACAATTTAACATGTGGGAAATGTTTGTGAAATAAGAAATTCATAATAATTAGCTACTAGAAACTGCGTATTTCAGTGAAATATGCAAAAATAGAAAGGCACGTCTAATAGAGCGTTTTCGGAGCAATTCTCATCGTGCCTGCGTCACAGCAGGTATTTATTTTATTCCAGATACAATAATAAGTTCCAACCGAGGCGAAAAATGTATATACCTGGTGTACACTATTGACCAGTGGAAGGGAAATTATGGGGCGTCTCAATTTGTCGTGAAATATATTTCAGAATCAGGAAAAAGTGGATTCATCATGAAATGCATCAGCCCATCTCATACACGCCGGAAGAAGCAGGACGAGAAGGTATTTTAATAATATTTTCCTCATAAATACCTATGTGCAATCAACACGTATGCAAAGTTTGAAAAAAATCGTGCATTATTTATATCTTCAACCCGTACAACTTAACTGAGTTTCAAAAATATCGAGGGTTGTTTATACTTTCAACCCCTATATCTCACCCCAGAGGGTGTCAATTTTTTTTACTATTTTTTTCTTAATAATCTATGCACAATAAGTACATTTGCAGAGTTTCAGAATTTTGGCCAGAAATTTTGGATTCTAGTCCATTGTGAGACGTTGTGAATAACAAAAGATATAAATATCACCAAAAATAATTCAAAAAATGTATTTGCAAAATATAGTATTTCCAATTTTATCTCAGATCAATGAAAATGCGCCTTTGTCCTACATTTCAAACAACGTTAATTTATTTTCCTCACTTCCATTTATGAAGATACGAGGAACATAATTTACGTCCTATAACTTCAATATTTGTTTGAAAGTAATAATACGTTTTAAACATAAAGAGCATAAAATATTAATTATTCCTTGTCTACTACAAAACGTGTTTGTGTCATCGGACAGATAAATATCCCTAGTCATTTTATTCGGAGGCGAGAAAATACAACTCCCTCTATTATATTTACCCTAGGGATGCTTCCGGTATAATAGAATATGATGAAACTAATTGAAATAAATTATTTGGTTTTGTTTGTCTTGGACGATTCTAAATTAAATATTTCCAGCGAGAAATCAAAAAGAAAAAATATGTCTATATTTTCTAAAATCACTTACAAGCAATAATATTTAATAAACAAATAATTTTTTTAACTCCACTTTAATTTAATACATTAATGTTTCCTCGGGAAATTAGAAGATTTTTAGTTTAATGTTGTACAATACGCAGTATATTGTTGATCAAATATTTTAATTTTAGAAGACATTCATTCATCTTCTTGCTTCTTATCTAGAACAGTAAATATGTTGACAACAAAACTACTTTAGAGGTAATCGTGACATCCTCTAACGAAACGTTTCGTTGTGATCTAGGTCAAGAATTTCTTCCACGGGAAATAGACTAGAGCCCTGAACAATCGTCAATTATAAAATTAAAATATTTATAACTTTTATACAGTAGGTCCATAAGTAACAACTTAATTCATTATCTACGTAATATACAAATTATGAATAAAATCCTAAAATACGTCAATTTTTAATTCTAAAATGACATTTTTTGAGCATAATTTTATACCTTCCCCTTCAACCCCTTGGAGTGACAGCTACCCATTTAAAAATTTTAAATGGAACGAGGGTGCGTGTGATAGCTCATTTGAAAGGGTTTTTAATTCTTTATTCAGTAATATAAGATTTTTTTCTCTAATTTTTGTGTTGAAAAATATTACATTTTTAATGTTACTAAGTAAACAAAAGAACATGAAACAGTTTAAATGTTCAAACAGGGCGTCCGTTGTTTCTTGACAATAATGAAGGCGTTGCTGAAATTCTTTTAAAACACTTTGTATCGTTTCCGGGGTGGTTTCATCAATTTATTGCCTTCTGTCTTTTAAATCATTGAAGTTATTTGGTCTTTTGAAGTAGATTTTCAAATTTAAGGATCCCATAAAAAATATTCAAGCGGTCTCAAATCGGGAGAACGGGCAGGTCGCTCAATTTCACCGCGAGTACCGATCCACCCATTGGGAAGAACTTGATTGAGGTAGGCTCTTACTTCTAAACAAAATGCGGTGTAGCTCCGTCCCGGACAGCACATAATATCCTGACGATATCCTGTTATAGTCCCGATGTGCCAGATTTGGGATTATCCCAAGATATATCCCTAGGTCATCCCTGACTGGATATTAATGTCCTGTAAAGATCCAATTGCTTACGGATATCCTGACGGGAAGTCGGTATCCTACAAGTGTACAAAATACGTGTATTCTACGGATGTCCATGGGTTATCTTGTCTAGATTGCCCACGGATATCTAATCATGGGAGCATTTTTGCCAACTTTTTTTAAGAAATATATTTCTACAAAAATGGTAAAACATAAAAGTATATTTATTTAGGCACATGTATTAAACAAATTTAAAAAAAAATGATTGTGGTGGAGTCCAACCACGGACTTGAATCGTAAACAACAATAAATAAATATAAAGATATACCAGTGAGCTGTGACTTAAATAACATGACTTTAGAATTAATTTTAAACCATATTAATAACTTCAGTAATGACTTTCTTACCTTTACTACTAATTAATCATTTTTTACAAAGTTACATATAAGTGTAAATAATTGATATTACTTTTACCTATTAGTCGTTTTACCTTTTCAACATATACATGCGCACGGTGTATCATGCCATCATGATATATCTGTGCCATCGATTCATATTTCATGGTTGTCAGATCGTCGCACTCGCTATCAAAATAAAATAGTTCAAGACTTCTTTATTTGTTTATGTCAGGAATTACATATAATTGATAAAAGTGCAGCAAGTGGTCTACGTAGTATAAAGCAAAGTAGGTATGTAATATTGCAATTATTTTATTTTCATCAGTTGTTAAAATTAGCTTTCACATAACCTACAAAATTGTTTAAAGAAAACTTGTGTAATGATTTATTTAGTTATATAAGAATTTTCGATATCTATTTCGATATATTTGCTATATTTATTGCTTTTACTTTTACATTGAAATAGAGAGAAGACTTTATAAAAACATGGTTGGGACACGCAACTCATAGAAAACAACGAAAATAAGGAAAATATTACTACTAAATATGCACTTCTTTTAAATCTACGTAGTTGTAAAAGACAGTGGCGGCCGGTGAAATTCAGGTTAACCATATCGCAATATTGAATCATGCGGAACCCAGGCCATACTTTGGAGCATGTCTATCAACGCCAAATGAAGAAGTTCTACCAAGAAAAATTACATTTTATTTTAAATTTGTTCTTGATATATATAAAATTTCGAGATGTAATCTAATAAAAAGTAAAAATGTCTTAATGAAATCTAAAATATCAAAGAATTCTTTTTTATATATTTTATCACATATTATATGTAATAATCCTTTTCTAAGAATAGTATCCTAAAGAATAATTCAGAATTTGCGAGTAAATTGACTTTTCAGATATAAATATTATCTGCATAGTTGTCATGGAAGTGATGTAGTAGAAGCGACTTTTCAGAACTCCAATACAAATGGTACAAAACGATACCTAGGAAATCACAGCTCATTAACTTAGTAACTTAAATAGCCATTAGGCTGACTGTTAATTTGCTTTCAAACGATGTTAGCAGGTTGTCACTCTATTATATCTTCCAATAGGAGGAAAACTGTTAGAATTTTATGCCAAAATAATATTTTTGCTACGTATTTTTAAATTTAAATGCCCTAGTAGTTCCAACATAAGCTTACAAGTAGCAAAAATATTATTTCTGAGTCAAACGCTACAGTTTCCTATGCAATGTGAATGGAGGACTTAGCAGCGTACCAAATTTTTAACATTGTTTGAAAACAACTTGAAGTTTGGCTATTTAGGTAAACTACAGCCTTGAAAGCCTACAAGCATAAGACAGATCCTCCAAGGGTCTCAGGTTAATCCTGAGGATATGCAAAAATACGTTCGTGGAATACCCTGAGGATACGAAAATTAGTGCCACTTCTAGATCCCAGGGATATCCTTCGCATAATTTGGGATATTCCCAGAATATTGTTATATCCTAGTTTTTATATCCCTACGATGGCCGTAGGATAACTTTGAGCTGTCTGGGGGCCTTGCTGATACCAAATATTTCTATCAATTTCATTAAGGTTTCCATCATCTGGGAAAAGTATTCTTAACTCTGGAACTAAGAAATTTTGCAAAAAATCCAAGTAACGCGCCCCAGTTAATGTGCTATCAAAGAAATATGGTCCGATATTTTGGGAACTTATAATTCCAGCAAAAACTTTCCCCTCCACAGGATATTGATTATTGGCCTTCATCATCCAATGTGGACTTTCTGTAGTCAAGTATCTACAGTTCTGTTTGTTGACTGTTCCACTTAAGACGAATGTTGCCTCATCAGAAATGCGACGGTCAGGATACCTAGTATTGAAGATATCACATACCTGCTTCTGCGCTCCTGTTTTATCACCATATCCTAATAATATCAAAATTTCAGTTCTTTGAGTAACCGAAAGTCTAAATTTTTAACAATGAGACTTTCTTAAAATAATAATCAACTTGCCACCTGCGGATCAGAAAAAACGATACTTTTAAATTGAATGTTATGACGATACAAAATTAATTAAAAATGTCAGATTTGACAGACATTTGGTACATAGACATAAATGTTTAGGATACATTTCAAATACATTTTAAAGTTTTCAAATTTTATTTTCTTGATGAGCTACCACACGCACCCTCGTTCCATTAAAAAATGTTAAAGGGGTAGCTGTCACTTCAAGAAGGTTGAATGGGGAGGTATAAAACTATGAAAATGTCATTTTAGACTCAAAAATTAACGTGTTTTAGAATTTTACTCATAAATTGTAAGGGGTGGGCCTGCTTTTTCGCCTATCCCCCCCGCAAATGCGGACGGTATAGGCGATGTTAGCAAACCTCCCCTGGTCCCCTGTGCTCCGATTTCGTCGGAAGGAAGTGTGAACTGTGTAGCTCAGGATTGTGTTCGGCCAGAGATGCTTTTTTAGCATCACAGGCCGGCACGAGCTTGGGGAAGGGTACCGAGCTGGTTGCTTGCTTGTTAACCCCGGGATCGGGTAATTGGGACCTGTATAAAGAACCAAAACAAAACTTTCTCTGTGAAAAAATAAGTTGAGATTCTTCTAAGGGGATTGAAAAACCCGATAAACATAAATTTTTCGATTGTGTAGGAATTTTTCAGTATTCCACTTATCTCCTAAACGTCATACGGTTTTATAGCCAAACTGTCAGAAATAGGGTGTAAATGTATATAATGAAGCAGTTCCTTTCGGGTTTTGATTCAAGTCAAGTTCGACGACCGCGGCAAAAGCCGGAAGAATCTACTTCGTTGGACAACGGCCGTGAAAACCTGCATTGTAAATGTATATAACCTTTTTTAAGCAAAATTCCAAGCTCTACATATTTTATCTTAAACTTTCTTCCATGTCTCTCACCGTTCTCGAATTATACGAAAAGATAAACTTTTAATTTTCTTCTACTCTTAAGGGAAGGGTGGAGATAGTAGTACACTAGACTTATCTTCATCATAACCCAATACAACTTTCCCCGAAGAGATAACCCTCGGTCATATTTTGGTGTCTTCACCTCCTTATTTGCTTGAACTAATTTATTTGAATTTCAAGAAAACCAAAAAGAGCCTGTCTCCTCTTTCACATTCAATGTGAAATTGGTAATATGAAGCATTTAAAATTTTACTTTAAGTTTCATATGGTTCTATTAATTTTATGCTAACCCGAACGGTAACTGAAAGTCTGCAGAATTCTAGTGATAAGTGAGATAGCTCGGCGTTGTCTGGCAGATGCTTTTTATTTCAACTGATTTATTTAACAGAGGAAATTGAAATAAACGGACTTGGATAAATGGAGAATTATTTCACATCTATTTTACTCATTAATAATACTAAATATTAAAATTATGCAGTAATTATTCAAACGGAGCTTACCCACTATCTTTTAAACTGTCAAGGTGGAAAAATGTGAGTGTAGTCGTTCGAGAACGCGACATTTTCATCTTCCAGAAAGACATAAATTATCTGATATAGTTTGACAATGATATTAATTGTTGCAAATAATTGAAGTATTGTTAAATTATTATCTCTTCCATATTCTAATTTATGGCATGAAGATTCCTTGTATCCTGAAACTGAGTTTTTAATTTACGCTTCATTGTTTACTATATCAAAATGTAGATTCTAAAACTCCTATTTTATGCATCTAGGGACGTAATATCCACAAGCACCAAAACTTGTGAAAACAACTCGACGCGCGTGTCTCTAACCACATTAGCATTATCAGAAGATGATTAAACAATATCAAGTATTGGTATTCGAGTGTGTTTTCAAGAATTTTGGTGTTTCTGGAAACTACGTCACACAGGAAACTATGACGGTTCCAGCGCCCTCCATTTATATATTTTGTACAAGTACGTACTACGTAGATTGCAGATCAGTCTATTGTGACATTTCACGAGTACTTGTTGCTTGCGTTATATACGTTAAGTGTGTCCATATTTATACGGCACATTAAAAACACAAAGCTTTTGAGCGAGCTAATATAGCGGGAGGCCGAGGCATGCCAACTATTTCCAACTCTTGTGATATAGTTACGCAACTCATTTCTAATTAGAACGTCATATCCAGGGAACATATAGACAGAGCCGTACTCTGAATTTATCTATCAATGTCGCGAAGGACGAGTAATGCGTCCATCAATGCATAAGATATTCCTATCTTGATGCAACACAGACTATGATTTTTTGATTTACCAGAAACCTCATTAAGTTTCTACCGATAATACGATTTTTAAATCTCTAGTATTATTTTATTCATTCTAATACGCAAAAATTTGAAGTGCGTCTCTTTTGATGGCCCGTTTTTATGGCCTTCTTTATGCTCATTAAACAAATGGAAACAAGTATACAGGGTGATTCACGTAGGCCATTCGTTAGAAGTTTTTCAACTTGCAGTTGGATTAGAAACTTGAAATTTGGTATGCAGCCATAATCAATCATGCCCGTTATATCTAAAATATTTTCAGTCCTCCAACTCTACAGGATGTGCCAAAAATTGGTACCAACTTTCTTATTTTAAATGGAAACCTATATTTTTCTTTATATGGTTCGATTGGTCTTCTAATTCTAAGTTTAGAGAACCTAAGTTATGTTAACTTATCTATTACAATTTTTGACATATGTCCAATTTTTTGAAAAAAATTGCCGCTGTAGTAGTTTACGAACAAATTTGTATCTCGCAAACCTTTCAAAATTATGAAACCAAATTTGTGAAGCAGTTAGCTGGAAGTCCAAGCTAACTTTTGATGTCCCACCGGTGGTCCTATTTTGTACCATATGGGCGCAGTCGATTTTCAAATGCCGCAATAAAAAATTGTCAAAAAGTCAATTTTTTCAAATGGCACCTACTATTTTTTTTTCACACCATTCCTTATCACGCCGGGAGATTCCTTACTTCATCAAGTATGCCATGGAAATAAAAGGCAGTTGTAATAATTTTTAAAGAAAAATATGGATTCTTATTTAATTACACACAACACCAACAAATTATTATTAACGAACAAGTACAATGTTGACGAAATTCTGACGTAAATGTTCAATGTGACCACCATATTTTTGTTCAAATATTCTATTATTCTACTTTCAACAGATTGCGTAGCACATCTTTGCGCCTACCATTTTTGACGCCAGAAATCAATGCAAAATTGAATTTTAGGGCCACTTTTATTAACATTGTGTATGTCTATCTATAGTCGTTTTTGAGTTATTGGCATTTTTTGAAAAAAATATTGTTTTTTTTTCTCAAGGGTAGTAGGCTTTGGAAACAATCATTTCATTTTAATTTTTATTCAAAAATCGTATTGCGATAATAAATAATAACAACAAAATAACAACAAATAAACAGATTAACAAAATAATTATTTCAATACAAATGCTCAATGTGTGCACCGTTTTCACTGACAGAATTTAGTCAACATTGTTCTTGTTCGTTAATAATAATTTGTTGGTGTTGTGTGTAATTAAATAAGAATCCATATTTTTCTTTAAAAATTATTACAACTGTCTTTTGTTTCCATGGCATACTTGATGAAGTAAGGAATCTCTCAGCAAGATAAGGTATTTCTTGATTTTTATTGAATAACTCGATATGGGGTGAAGTTAGGTATAGGGAATGCTTAAGTAACTCACCCTAAAATTTAATTTTCTTTCGAATGGTGTGAAAAAAATAGTAGGTGCCATTTGAAAATATTGACTTTTTGACAATTTTTGATTGCGACATTTGAAAATCGACTGCGCCCATATGGTACAAAATGGGACCACCGATGTGACATCAAAAGTTAGCCTGGACTTCCAGCTAACTGATTCATAAATTTGGTTTCATAATTTTGAAAGGTTTGCGAGATACAAATTTGTTCGTAAACTACTACAGCGGCAATTTTTTTCAAATAATTGGACATATGTCAAAAATTGTAAGAGATAAGTTAACATAACTTAGGTTCTCTAAACTCAGAATTAGAAGACCAATCGAACCATGTAAAGAAAAATATAGGTTTCCATTTAAAATAAGAAAGTTGGTACCAATTTTTGGCACACCCTGTATAGTTGGAGGACTCTATTTTAGATAGAACGGGCATGATCGATTATGACTGTATACCAAATTTCAAGTTTCTAATCCAACTGCAAGTTGAAAAACTTCTAATGAATGGCCTTCTTGAATCACCCTGTATACGCTATACGTTGTTATTTTGTGATAGATCAATTATCCTTTTACTGTGTTGCATTAATTAGAAATGATTTTATAAATATTATCGGAAAGTAACATCGTGCTTATTTATGAAAAATTATAACTTTTTTCGATGTACAAAATATGTATTGTCCTCCAAATCCCCTGCACTGAGATGACAATGGAAGAAAACAAAATGTAAAATACGTTTGTTGTTTAAATTGATGAATGGCTTTTATCAATAAAGCAAAAAAAAAAACATGTTTTTAAACAATATGTAAGTAACAAAGAATAATTTCAGATTCTTGTTCTACCATCTAAAAACAGGCTATTTAAAAATAAAATTACAAGTTTTTAAAACATTACCTAAAAACCTGATAGTTCTAAGAACCTTGGCGACGTTGTACTCATTAGTAAGCAGTACATTGGTTAATCACGTATTTCTATAAGAAAATCCTTGCAGTCATCCAATGACAGAAGTAGTGACACTTTCGTTAATTACTTTTTAATTACGTTGTTGACCTTGAAAAGAGAAAGTTGTTTTTTCCGCGGTTTTGGATATTTTAATCACCGCGAGATAATTATCTTATCTGGTGGGCGGCCCCGGCCATTAACGTTAATTAGATATACGTGCCTTTCAACATGTGTAACCACTTGACTGGAATTTTTGAGCGATTAAAAAATTTAATGACGTAGCAAACTGGCTGGGATTTTGGAACTTGATTAAGACTCGTTTTCATAATACAAAAAACACTATTGTGAACAAATAGTATTCAGTGTTCAATTTTTACGTTTCCACGTCGATAAGAATAACATTTTAAACAACTTTGCATATTTTTAACAGATTTTATAAGTTTTGGTGTTTAGAATTATTTAAAAAGTGACACAAGTGACAACAAAAGTGTTTGTGAGTCGAAGCCGAAAACATTGATCGATCTTTAACTTTTGAGTGAAAAAAAACGCTGCCTTAGTAATCACTACTTCCACATCCGGATTCTTCATCCCAGTCACTTTAGAGTAAACATTTTGACTGCATTTGCACTCCAGTATGTGGAAATTATTGGTCAGAAAATTTTAATAATATTAGGGACAGATGTCAGTGAAATATATTAGAAAGAAATCTGAGAACTTGGTTTCTAGTATATATGCCAAATTCCAAGTTTTTGTACTCTTACAGCATGATTTACTTCTTTTTCCCCCATTTACTTCTACTTGCCGCCCACTCCCCCTTCAACGGAATCGTGTCAAAATATAATCTAGTTTCAGATGTCCTTATAATACATACTTGTGTAACAAAAGTCAAATTAAGGGAGCCAAGTCCGGCCCTGTCGCAACAGAATAACCGTATTCCGATCTTGGTAACATTTTAAGGGTCGAGACTTTAGTAAACTATCGTAAAATACCGGTCATAGATACATCTGTTTTGTTTCAAACTGAGTTATCTTGGAGCCCAGGAAACGTGCTTTGTTAACTTTACTCTTTATTAGGTAGTCGACGTTAGCCACTTGAAAACAATAAATAACCATCCAAATTATTTTATGTCCAATTCGCCTTTCTTACTTGAAGTTATGGACACTTGTTTAAATACGACCGCACCGGGGGGTCTAGTTAAATTTTCTAGACTAAGGCAGTTGAAATAGGATTCCAGAAACATATGTAATAGACTAAGATAGATAGATCAAATAAGGCAGATTTTTTCCCCTATACAAAGGCGAAGCAAGGAACAAAAGGGGTTTTTTTTCCATCTGCTGGACTGGTATTAAAATGTTAACTTAGGCCATATGATAAATACCATGGTCCGTTAGGTAATTTCAAATGAGTACGGTTTAAAGTAAAGAAGATCCTAATTGGTCGAGGGTTTAAAGTTTACGGCCCACTTTTGAAACGTATTATTTCGATGTGAGGATATCGTTACTCTTGGCTTAACGTTTGACCGGTCGTCATCTACCTATGGGGTATATAGTAAATTCTCGTTTTGCGAACCTTTTTCAATTTTAAAGTTTAAGTACATTTGTTCAGTATTTTGCCGGTTTTAATAAGCAGAAAATTAATGTGTTGTAATTGATCTAGGAATATTCGGTCGCGATTCAGTAAATTCTCGTTTTGCGAACCTTTTTCAATTTTAAAGTTTAAGTACATTTGTTCAGTATTTTGCCGGTTTTAATAAGTAGAAAATTAATGTGTTGTAATTGATCTAGGAATATTCGGTCGCGATTCAGCTAAAGATTTGAACTTGCCGCGGACCATTTCATTTCTTAATATAGTGTAATTACTGTTTGTTAATTTATTTAATCGTGTTTAAGTGTTTGTGATTGTCATTTTCATTTGCTTTCATTTTCTTGTGTAAATATAGTGGTTTAAGTGTTTTGAGAAATCACGTGTTTTATTTGCTTGTCATGAAATTAAGTTCATTTCCATATGCCATAAAGTTTGTTTGTGAAGTAACCTGGTTGAGGGACACCAAAATGATATAAACACCTAGAAGGAAAAGGGTAAGCACAGTTTTGATTTCGATGGATATACTATAATATCGACGGAGTCTGCAAAAGTAATTGGGACACTCCGTACTCTGCCAATGGTAATGTAATTAGGGGAATAAAACCCCAGTTATTACACTTGTACCAAATTTCAAGTGAAAGTCTTTAATTTTATCAACTCATCAACTTATTTAATAAGGGAGTGGGGGTGCTGGGGAGATGGAAAATCTTATAAAAAAAAACTGAAGCCTTCGCTCCTGGTATATACACCAAATCCCAAATTTCTGTACTCTTACCAACTTGATTAACTTATTTTCCCTTATTTACACCTATTGAACCCCCAACCCTTCAACGGAATCATCTCAAAATATAATCTAGTTCCAAATGTCGTTATAATACAAACGTATACCAAATTTCAAGTGAATATCTCAATTTTATTTTATCAACCCGTTTAGTAATAGAGTGGAGGGGTTGAAGAATATTATAAAAATCCGAGTCCTTGCCTTCTAGTACATATACCGAATTTCAAGTTTCTGTACTGTTACCAGCTTGCTTCACTTATTTTCCCTTATTTAACCCCCAACCCATCAACGTAATAATCCCAAAATGTAATATAGTTCCTGATGTAAAAAATGTTATAAAAAAATTAAGGCCTTGGCTTCTAGTACATACACCAAATTTCAAGTTTCTGTACTCTTACCAACTTGCTTTACTTATTTTTACCGTATTTACCCCTATTTACCTCCCAACCCTTCAACGGATTAATACCAAAATATAATCCAGTTCCTGATGTCATTATAATATATAAGTATACCAAATTTCAAGTGAATATCTCTATCTTATTTTATCAACCCATTTAATAATGGAGTGGGGGGATGGAAAATATTATAAAAAATTTTGAAGCCTTGACTTCTAGTACATACACCAAATTTCAGATTTCTGTACTCTTACCCGCTTGCTTTACTTATTTCCCCATATTTGCCCCTATTTACTCCCCAACCCTTCACCCCCTTGACTTCTAGTACATACACCAAATTTCAGATTTCTGTACTCTTACCCGCTTGCTTTACTTATTTCCCCATATTTATCCCTATTTACTCCACAACCCTTCACCGGATATCTTCAAAAAACAATCCAGTTCCAGATATCGCTTCCCCAGGGATCTATTCTGGGGCCCTTGTTTTTTAACATATTTATTAACGACATAGTGAACGAAATTAATTTGCCTCACCTTTTATATGCCGACGATCTAAAAATTTTCACAGTAATTGATGCAATCGATGACTGTTTTCAACTTCAGACTTCTCTTGACCAAAATAAACACCTGGTGTATAGTAAATAAATTATTCATGAATCCTAGTAAATGTAACGTAATGTCCTTTTATTTAAAAACATCACCTTTTATTTTTGATTACAGGTTAGATAATGTCATATTTCAAAGACCTATAACATTTCGCGACCTCGGCGTAACTTTTGATAGTAAATTATCCTTCACTGATCATAACGATACCATTGTGTCCGAAGCCTCCAATGCCCTTGGATTCATCGTTCGTACTAGTCGAGAGTTCACTAATACTGATACTCTGAAAATTCTTTATCAATCCTTCGTCAGATCGAAACTCGAGTACGCATCGCTAATTTGGAGTTCCAGTTATGATGTTCACAAGAATAACTTGGAGGCAGTTCAACGTAGATTTCTTAAATTACTGTGGTTCAAATCCGACGGTACCTATCCAGTGATTGGTTTTCCGCAAAGTAACTTGCTTGAAAGATATTCTATGACTACTCTTGAAGATAGGCGTATGTACTTTTCTCAAGTATTTTTTTTTTAATTTCTACACAATGATTTTGACGCACCCGAAATAATTAGTAAGCTTAATTTTCACGTTCCCAGATTAACCTCTCGTAATCACCAAGTTTTCTATTTACCTACGCCGCGTACCAACGTACTAAATAATTCACCTTTATGTAACAAAAGTTACGTTAAGTACGGCCCTGTCGAGTATTAGCGGCCGGTGTTTTGGCATTGCAAGACTCGAGAATATTCCATGGCGACAATACAGTTTATTGAAATAAAGAGTAATCGTTAAATAGCTATCTAAACCATTTTTTCCCTTAGTTTTGTTCAGATTGTTAGGGCCGGATACATGCACATTTAACGTAGTTTATTAGAGATCGACGGGTTTAAGAGCTACATGCAGGTCATAAATAGTCTTCTAAATTTTGTTATGTTCGAACAAATCATTTACTGAAAGTCGAGGAACCGAGGCTAGACAAATACATGGTTAAAGACGATAAACAGGCGCGCTGGGGGGGGGTCTAGGCAGATTTCAAAAGTACATCAATGGATTCGGAGAAGGTCCTAGAAAACACATGGAAGATCGAGAGTAGTAGTTTACGGGCGGACTCATAAATATGGTTATTGGTTCGTAAACATTCCCCTATCTTCTGTACAATAGATAGGGACCAGTCTGGTTTTTTTGTCCTTTGTAAGATGATACAACAAGGGTTTTTTTTTCACCGGACTGGAATAACTTAGCTAGCTTAGATATACAATAGTTTAAATTGTTAAAAGGATGTTTTATATTTAGGGCAATATTTCAATACTTCATTTTTTTACCAGCAGAGAACGCCAACTCCCAGGAGGCGATTAAGTAATAGACAGGGGCGGGTCACATACCATTGGTTAGGATAACACCAAAGTACCGCCCTACTCCACCCAAAAAGAACCGACGAGGGTGAAGCGTCAATTTAGAAAAAACACTTTTGGTTCGGTTCTCGAGTATGGTAAACGTGTCCTATTTTCTAAGTAGTGGTAATCATTTTTTTGTGTCACCGGGTTTCTTGATGTATTTTGAGTTTTTGCACTAAATATTAACTTATCGCCATTAGAGTTCAAATTAAACATCACCTCTTTCGAAGTGTCACTGGCAATTGGCGTTTTCTGCCCGAGTTTATAAAGTTTAGCCTTCAGAAATAACTAACTTCATGTCCATCAATGATATTTATTGTATTTTTGGCCCTTCTGGCAATCAGTTTAGGTTTTACGATAAACAGTTCTTCCATTAGCGAGGTCACTTTTCACTTAAGAACAGGACTACGGTCCCATTGGCCTATTTTCGTATTTGTTTAACTTTAAGTGTATTTTCTTTGTTTTAAGTGTTAATTATTGTTATGTTTTCACACCGATTATTTTCGTGTTCCTTTTTGTGTATAAATAGATTAAGTGTGGTTAGATTTTCGTGTTTTATTTACTTACTAAATTAGTGGAAAGTGGAGTCATCGAAGTTAGATCATCGTGGTGATCCAGCAGGCGTGACAAAGAAAATTGGGGTAAGTTTGAACTATATCTTTTTAAGTGTACACACATGTCTCTGTGAAAGGACCACGTAGAAACGGGATTCATGCATTGAGATATCTACGTGGCCCCATAAACAGAGAGACTGTGAGCATAATTTTAGAGAAAGCCTCGCGGTGGATGGATGAGTATTCCTTGGTAGCCGCATATAATATAAATTGATCTCAGTTGAAAGGGGCACGTTTCACGGATATAATCAATAAATATAATAATCCCCAGAGTAGTGTAAACAGGGTAAGTGGGGCTATTATTACAACTGGCGCAGTCTAAAAGGATTTTGTTAAGAATATCAATTGCACGTTCAATTAGAGTTAAATTATTGAATCAGGGCATTTTTTAGAATTTTTCAAAATTCGTCTTATCAAATAGGAACCTACCCCAAAAGTAAAATAGTACAGTTTTTGTTGTTGTTTTGTTTTAAATATGCGGGAAAAGTAATATTTTGTTCTGCAAAATTAATAAGTTATAGTAATTAAAACAATCGTACCTTTGTCTGATGTATTTGAGAACATGCCTTCTCTCTAAGAAATATTTATTGTAAGTTTATCAGGAGGACCGATTATATTAAGCTTTCATACCAAGGAATATTCGAAATCAAACGAGGGTTATTGACACTGTTATCACCTGTCGCGAAAGTGTATTTCACAATGGACAATTCATGGAGTTATATAGTTATAGTAATGACAAGTTATTGGTTCAGGGGTACGACTATCGTAGTAAAACAGGTAATAAGAAAATGATTAATTAGGTAGCGTATTGGTCTAAGATTCAGAGCAATAAAAGATTCAAGTGCCACGCGTTAAGGACCTATCAAGCTAAGTGGTTATTATTTGACCCGTCTCGAAAGGTCTGTATTGTTAGACGCACGTACCAGATAGAAAAGTCAAATAACTAAAGTAAATTGTAATGAAATAAAATCGGTAGATAATTGAGAGAATCCAGACAACAGGATGTAGGCTCCGTTTAATAGTAAAATGCGTTTTGGGTACCTAGTCCAGGTAATCAACCCTAAAGGACTGTGTTATGCAATCTAGAACTTGTAAATACCTTGTAAATAGGTAAAACTATGAGAAAACCCGTTATAAAAAAAATTAGAATTTCAAGTTTTTAAAGTTATGAATTGGAATGTTTTTAAGTTTCATAATATAATTAATGATCGATTAGAAGGTGAATATAAAAGCCGAATAAAAAAAAAATGTACTTATTGTTTTGTTGTTAACACACCACTAAGAGATATGTTAATTTTGATCGGGCAATAACTATGTTTGTTGAAATTATAAGAATATTGAGTGGTAAATTTGTATTTTGGATATCAGGTTTCAAGAAAAAGTAAAACATCTAAAATTTCTGTCATTTATGTACCTATCATAGTTCATAAATCTCTCCAAGATATGAAGTTAGGATAACTTATTTCAATTAGTGTTTGTGTTTCAGCTTAAGGTAGTAGCAATTATATATTTTTATAAAATTTAGAGTACCTAAGTAATAAGTAATTAATAGAGTAAAATGCTTAAATGTTATCCAGAAACCAAACTAGAGTATTTTTAAGGGTGAGATAATTTACCGCGGAAAATTGTAAAAGTACATTTTGGACAAGTTACCTAGTTTAACTTGGTTTTTCTTTCGGAATGACGAAAGTAATACATTTGTAATAGAGGCTATGTACGGTATGTTCGAAGATAATAATCCAAGTTCTAGGCTGTATCGCACAATTGGTTAGACACAATTTTTGTTTGGTTTTGTATAAAACATATAGAAAGTGAAAAGCATAAGATTGAATTAACATGAATAACAATAAAAGTTGCCGAAAATCGACAAGCAATAGGAATTGGTTGGATGGCAGGATATTTAAAGTTAGTTTCAGACATTATACGGGGTTAAGTAGAAAGGTTTGCAGAGGGTACTAGAGTCTTCCAATTTTGCGATAGTACAAAAAAAAAAAAAAAAAAATTCAGGTTAATTAAAACGCACGCACGTAAAGTTGATTCTGATAAGCTAGGAGCCAGGACTTTTACTTAGATAATAGAGAAATGTAGAATAGAAAGAAAAGTGAAAACGAACTATGTATAATTGTTTTAAAGTGACTATAATCCGTTGAAATGATTTAGCTAAATGATTTTCAAGTATTTTTTTTTTCTCTTATTTTAACGTGTACAACTTTCCCTCTGATCCCACGTTCAAGACCAGATACAGTTTTTTTTTAAATAGTTGATTTGCCTGTTTTTCAAGTGTGTAGTTGGTTAAGTAATTAATTAATGACTTATCGATAGATAATGAGGATATCTTTTTTCCATAGAGCTTTGATTACAGGATTCCTTATCACCCTTTTTTTTGGTTGTGATGTACCATGACCAAAATGTGTCATGTAAAGTTTTATTTTATATTTGGGTAATAGAATTTGTTAAGTTAGTCTAGAGAATAAAATGTGTTGTCACGTTTAAAGTAGGGTGAAGGTTTTAGTATCGGAGATTAGCCTAAATTAAATTGAACTATCGATTTTAATTTTACGAGTTTAAAATTTCTTAAGATTAACAGTTCCAGTAAAGCTAACTACTATGTATTTTTGAATAAAATCCAGCTGCACCGAAAACCAGATTAGCCATGGCGTTTTTTTGTTTGATTCTTCTCTCTAACTTTGATTGAATGACCACAGAAAAGAATATCACTCCCCTATATTTATTAATTTACTCTCGAAATTTGCGAGGAATGGAGAATTGAGTACAGGAGCGTACGAAAGAAAATAATTGCTTTATTTTGAGAAATTAGTCCTGTGGAGAGTAGATATAAATTTTGTACTTATGGTTTTGTTTTGGAAATTGTTTAAAGTGACTTAAAGTCGTATATTCGTGTACGTTGGATTTATTGTTTGGTTTTAAATGAAATGCTGGATATTTGTCATTTATTTCTAACGGAATTTTGTGAATACATTAGAACGATTAGTAAAGGTTGTTAGAAACATTTGCAATTGTTTTAAACTAAATAAAGGGCCTCTGTCGTAAAGACAGGTATACCTATATACCAACAGGTACACACGAGGCGTGGGCGTGAACCTAGGCACCGGAGACAGAAATCGTGCATCGATATTATGAAGTTATAAAAGTTTTACACAAGTCGAAACAATTTCGTTATTTACTGTTTGCCATAGTGAAATAGCGGAAAATTAGCGATACGGCCCAACGGCTAAGGAATGTAAGTTAACTAGTATACATTTCACGTAATCTGACGAGAGAAATTAAAAGTTTAGGAGAGATTATCAAAACTCCATTTAATAGTCAGAGTTTTATTTTTTGTGTTTTGTTTGTTGTTTTGTAAAAAGCGATTCACTAGATAGTTTGTACGATCAAGAAGTAATGTGAAATAAGAGGGGTAGCGAACGAAATCTGTACTCTAGTTCATGTTAGCTATCCCAAGATATATTGTTATAGTATCAGAAATCGTGGCCACATAACACCTATCAGCGGTTTAGTTTTAGTTAGTGGACAATAAGAGTGACGGCCAACGTTGCGGGTTCAAGAAAAATAGTTTACCCAGAACCAACAATTGATCTCATAATATTGGTAGGGAAACGAAATTTTCTATCTAAGTGAACGGTATGCCCCAGGTTAACAAGTGCTAAAGAAATATGCCCAGAATAGCGGAAGATGCGCACTTCCGGTATTCAGGTTAGGCAATTACGCGGACGTGTAGTGGGAATCTATGTAGGCATACATATGTGTATATAAGTATGTAGGCAGGGGGGTATGTAAGCAAGTATGTATGTAACCGTGTATGTAGGTGCATATGGAAGTACGTGGGCCCATAGGTATGTAAGTACATGAGTGCAGGTATACAGGTAACCAGGTGTGAATAGGGGAAGTGTACGTATGTGGGTATACGCATAGGTGTGTAAATATATGGTTATCTTGTCGGTTTAATTGAACATTAAGGAACCAATAAATAAAAACGTTCGTAGAGAACATATATGTTCGAGAGATAGATGCCGCCGAAGTTTATAGCTGTTGAAAGAAGAGAAGGGAGCATGCTGGGCATTATAGATAGGAGATATACAACGAGCACTAGATTTCGGTTCGGAAAAGAGACAATTTACTTTTTTAATGTCTTAATTAGCATAGTACCGTATTAATGTAAGTTTTGTGAACTCACCATATACATCCGCGGATACGTATAAGGAAAGGGATGTGGATATAGAGGGAATTATTTTGGAAATAACTCTGTGAATTGAATATTGTTAGTAAATAAGAGGACATGTGTTGACGGTACTGGAGAGCTGATGAAAAAGTCCAACAAGGTTTTCACAGGAATTCTTTGTTGTTTAGTATAGACGACATGAAGTATAGGGTTGGGCATAATGGGGAAATAGTTTTTGCAGTTTAACGCAGAGAATTTGTTTTTATTTTCAGGTCATCGGAGAACTTATATTGCATTTTTTTAAATAATTATTTTGTTCTTATTTCTTGTTCACACTTAGGATTTAATTTGTCCCTTTGCTCTACACCTATACCGTTATACACGTATACCACGTTAAAATTTAGTCGTCTTAACTAAGAAGAGCACAGGCGGAGATCAGTACAAGATTGGATTAGGCAAATTAGGTCTCGATATACAGGGTGTTCGCTAGTTGGCTATTGAAACAAGTAATGGATATAAAGAAATAAGTATACGGGAAACGTTGATGTTAGTAGAAATACTCCCTTTCTTTCAACTATGACCAGGTAATATATCCGAGAGATATATTTGGCATAATAAGCACATTTTACCCCCTCCCCAAAGTTATGGCAACGGGTTAGCGGAGCAGAACTGAAATTTTGAAGTAGGTTTAGTAATTGCTCCAAAGGAAATGGAAAGTTAGTTTTTTCCAATATGGTCCTAAGGTTGGACTGGGGTGAAATGAACTTATGCGGTTGTAGTTTAACCTTTTAACCAGTGACGGGCTCTCCAAAGGACAACAGATTATAGAAAACAATAATCCAGCAGGAGGAGTAGCGTTCGCTGTCTCCGACAGTGACTGTTTGCTGCGAGCGGATCGGAGCGATCGTTGCGGGAATAGCCGGATACCCCGAGTAGGAGAGGTGATTAGGGCCCCAAGCCGCGTGGCCACAGAAATACGCCCTTCAGATGTATGGTACCACTCAGACTCTGCCGTGGTGAACAAGTCTACGACTCCTGGGACACCACCCGAAAAAAAAAACGTACGACAAGTTTGACAGTACCGCGACACGGGGGCAACTTATACGGATATGATATAAGGAATTGAGGGTTGCACCGTGAATCGCGACTGTCAAACTGAAGAGATCATGCAATAGCCCAAAGAATTCCACGACTACGCTGACTACAACTTCCGAGTCGAAAAAGCAGCAAATGGGGGGTAGTTTCAGAAACACCCAAATGATGCACGATTTCGTGAAGACGCACATATTCCAACAGTCTAAGCTACGACTTAACTTTTCAATGAATACATGGTCGTGGAAATTCTCAATCACTACAATACCACAGACATTTCTCGCTCCACCCCCCCTCCTTATACATTTGGTGTCTGTCCGAGGTTAGCCCGATTTCGGAACAGTGCCCCGGCAAGACTCCTTATACGGCTAAGGATGAGAGAAGAGGGGACAGAGATCACTTGGAGGGTTACAGACTGAAAAGGGTAGTGCACACGAGAGTAGTTATTTCTGCTAATAACATGTTATGGGACAGTGAACCAACTAGTCAAACACCGAATCGACATAAGGGCCAGCCGCGAAGTAGGAAAGAAAGATATAGATTGAGTAAATCGGGCGGCCGAGATAACAAGACTGTAGCATACCGAAAATCGGGGAATTGAATTATGGGATAGATTGGGTAATCCTTTGAAAAGGAGCGGAGAAGAAAATACGTAACGGGAAACGCGCAGCGTCTAGCATCCATCCAGGATCATCAATTGTTCGCGTTCCAGAGAACGTTTTTTTTTTGTCTTCTGTTTTGTTTTGTTTTTTTGTTTAAGTTTGATTATAGATCAGAAGGAGAAGAATCAGGTTAACAAAGACGTCAAGGACAACTACCAACCAAGCGCCGACCGGGACGAATACAAGAATACCCACGGAGAAGAGACGGCAACAGGAAGGATGTCAGGAGGGACGCTCATCCAGAAGGGAGAGACTTTGACGATAAGAGCAGGCGTATATGTTTCTTGCACCATCACAGAAGACTAACACGTACTGATGAGTTTCAGGTTCCACACACCCACCACCGTTAGACCAAGGAGGACAGTCGGGGAAGGAGAGCCAGGTTCAGCAGGAAGGAGTCCACGAGGTTCCAGGGGATGGCCACCTCCAGCACCTAGAGCCGCGACCATGAGCAGCCACGGAAAGACAACCCAGGGGGCAGAGCCAAGACGGAGACAACTCCATGATGAGAATGAGGTGATACCAACCGGAGTAGGGGGTCCAAGTCCATACAAAAGAGGGCACCGGCACCAGGCGTTGCAGAAATCATTCTGGGAGCTCAAACCAGAATAACTACTACAGCAGCCAGACGATACAGGCACGATTCGAGTCGGAGGAGCCGACCCATGGAAAAGCAAGTACTCACATGGAGCCATAGACTACAGTAAACGATACCGAGGCAACGAGCAACTTCCAACAATATCGTTGTCCACCACGGAGATGACGTTAAGCGACTGTCCGGACCTTAGACTTGTTGTGCAGCGACGGAACTCAGTGTAAGTGTCAGTGAACAGATTATTCAGTGAGCGTGTTCGGAACATCAGAGACTCCAAAGGAGACATTTAGCTTTAAGATTTTGTAATAAACTAAAAGGGGAATCGGATCAATTATTTTATTTATGAGAAAAGAAAATTGCTCCAATCTAAGGGGGAGGCAATGTAACAAAAGTTACGTTAAGTACGGCCCTGTCGAGTATTAGCGGCCGGTGTTTTGGCATTGCAAGACTCGAGAATATTCCATGGCGACAATACAGTTTATTGAAATAAAGAGTAATCGTTAAATAGCTATCTAAACCATTTTTTCCCTTAGTTTTGTTCAGATTGTTAGGGCCGGATACATGCACATTTAACGTAGTTTATTAGAGATCGACGGGTTTAAGAGCTACATGCAGGTCATAAATAGTCTTCTAAATTTTGTTATGTTCGAACAAATCATTTACTGAAAGTCGAGGAACCGAGGCTAGACAAATACATGGTTAAAGACGATAAACAGGCGCGCTGGGGGGGGTCTAGGCAGATTTCAAAAGTACATCAATGGATTCGGAGAAGGTCCTAGAAAACACATGGAAGATCGAGAGTAGTAGTTTACGGGCGGACTCATAAATATGGTTATTGGTTCGTAAACATTCCCCTATCTTCTGTACAATAGACAGGGACCAGTCTGGTTTTTTTGTCCTTTGTAAGATGATACAACAAGGGTTTTTTTTCACCGGACTGGAATAACTTAGCTAGCTTAGATATACAATAGTTTAAATTGTTAAAAGGATGTTTTATATTTAGGGCAATATTTCAATACTTCATTTTTTTACCAGCAGAGAACGCCAACTCCCAGGAGGCGATTAAGTAATAGACAGGGGCGGGTCACATACCATTGGTTAGGATAACACCAAAGTACCGCCCTACTCCACCCAAAAAGAACCGACGAGGGTGAAGCGTCAATTTAGAAAAAACACTTTTGGTTCGGTTCTCGAGTATGGTAAACGTGTCCTATTTTCTAAGTAGTGGTAATCATTTTTTTGTGTCACCGGGTTTCTTGATGTATTTTGAGTTTTTGCACTAAATATTAACTTATCGCCATTAGAGTTCAAATTAAACATCACCTCTTTCGAAGTGTCACTGGCAATTGGCGTTTTCTGCCCGAGTTTATAAAGTTTAGCCTTCAGAAATAACTAACTTCATGTCCATCAATGATATTTATTGTATTTTTGGCCCTTCTGGCAATCAGTTTAGGTTTTACGATAAACAGTTCTTCCATTAGCGAGGTCACTTTTCACTTAAGAACAGGACTACGGTCCCATTGGCCTATTTTCGTATTTGTTTAACTTTAAGTGTATTTTCTTTGTTTTAAGTGTTAATTATTGTTATGTTTTCACACCGATTATTTTCGTGTTCCTTTTTGTGTATAAATAGATTAAGTGTGGTTAGATTTTCGTGTTTTATTTACTTACTAAATTAGTGGAAAGTGGAGTCATCGAAGTTAGATCATCGTGGTGATCCAGCAGGCGTGACAAAGAAAATTGGGGTAAGTTTGAACTATATCTTTTTAAGTGTACACACATGTCTCTGTGAAAGGACCACGTAGAAACGGGATTCATGCATTGAGATATCTACGTGGCCCCATAAACAGAGAGACTGTGAGCATAATTTTAGAGAAAGCCTCGCGGTGGATGGATGAGTATTCCTTGGTAGCCGCATATAATATAAATTGATCTCAGTTGAAAGGGGCACGTTTCACGGATATAATCAATAAATATAATAATCCCCAGAGTAGTGTAAACAGGGTAAGTGGGGCTATTATTACATTTATATACGATTCGCAGTACTTCTAACAAATTATGTAACTACTTCGATATTTTTAATTGCAGCCTTAGTGACATAAAACAAAATGTTCTAAATTAAATAACCAGTGAGTGTCTTTGTTTTTCTTAATTTGCTTTGAATCACATATGTGTATATATGTATATATAGTTTTTATATTTAAACATTTCCAATGTTATTTTTTTCTCTTTCTTCGTATCATTAGTTATTCATTTAAGTAATTTTTTTTCTTGATTTTACTTTCTTTCTATGTTGTATATTATGTAATTAATGCTTTGTATGCCTTTATTCCTGTTCTGTAATTGGGTATCTTACCTGTTGAACAGTGTATGCAATAAATAAATAAATAAATAAATAAATAAATAATACATGTGTGTAAAAAATGTCAAGTCAGTATCCTAAACCGTTCCAGAGAAAACGTGTCCACAAAAAAAGTTACACAGACCGACAGACAGAAAATGTTTTCGCTCAAATTTAAAATCTTGAGGTTTCATGATATTTTAAGCCTATTTCAACAAGAATGTTTTTTTACAAACAGTACTTCCACTCTACTACGCGGATGTGGAAATAATAAAGAGTGACAATCAAGTATCTCTGGAGTTAAAATATAACTACGCATTTAAGGCTGGCCCTGTATGTTGAAATATAATAATGCTCCGGTCCTAACAGTACCATAAAGCTAATATTGGGTTTGAATTTTAGAAATTTCTTAATTTAATTTAGATTTTTAACAAAGTAAACAAAATTTAGCATATGGTTTAAAACATTACCTAAATACAAAACAAAATCTGTTACGAACAGTACAATGAAAGAGTCCAGAGGGATGCATATACAATAAACCAAACGAATGAAATAAAAAAACTTCATAGGTAAATGGTAAATACGCGGAAACTCACCAAGGGATTATAACTAGACGCGAATATCAATTATTAATCCTGGGGCCAGATGGAATCCAATACGTTTAACATTTACGATTCTGGAAGTGAAAAAGCGAAAAGGGGCAGAAATGAATAATACAATTATATTGTAAAAGGTCAGAGATCGAACAAGACTTGTAGATGTTTTAATAAATAGGTACGTTGTTGTTCTCCATTACATCATTACATAAATTTGAAATATGGTGTCGCGTATTTTCACCCCTGAAGGCACCCTTCAGGATTCGTGGGTTCTAAATAATTTTAGCAAGGGATAACTACCAACACTTTATTTAATAAGTTACTGATTACAAAATACTTATAAACTAACTTTTACACTGTTTATATTTACACTTCGGATTTATAACCTCACATTTATAAACTTCACTTTAATAAAACTTCTCTTTCCGCCGTCTATTTCGCCTTATATATCCTAAAATTGCCTCTAGATCCATCTAGAGATTTTCAATTGCAGAACAATATAACTCTAGAGCCATCTACAGACTTCTAGAAGAAATGATGGCGTGTATTGCTGGTTTCCTAACCATTGGTACTTAATTTCAGCTATTAGTAGTCATAGGCGCATCACTCACCAGGCCTTAAGGGGGTGGTAATGTGTAACAATAGAAACAATTCTTAGAACTGAAGTATCATTTTAAGAAATAATTTCAGTTTTGAGACAGTTTATTATTTTCTTAAAAACATCATATTTTTACAACTAATTGCTAATCTATTTGCTGCTCATAATTATAAAAATATTGTAAAGTATTAGGCGGATGCGAACCATTGCCAATATCTTTTTCGTATGATAATGCCTAGTCTTTGTATATTGTTGCTACAAATCGCAATCGGTATTATAGCATTTATATTATAGTATAGCTTTTAACCTCGGAAAAAAGAACGGCTGAAATTTAGCATCCGATACGATTTTCAAACTAGACCATTTAATAAAACAAAAATGTTTATATCTCCGTACGGAGCAGCGCTTTATGGAAATAAATAAATTTGAATTTTGAAAATTCCGATTTTCTTAAATATCTTGGGAAATATTTTTAGGACAAGAGAAAAGTTAAATAATTTTATAATGAAGAATCTTCAGAAAAAAATGAGCAGTTACTGGAAGCTGCTGGAACCTTCCCACCAAATGTTTAGTAAACATTCCAATAGAACCTTTTAAACTTTTTAAATTTAGGCCTAAAAGGAACGTAATCAATAAGACATACTAATCTTCTAAATATTATAATAACAATATCCTCTTTAAAAAATAAAACGAGATGGATGCGAGAGTAAAAAAAAACAATTTAAATCAGACGAAGAGTAAATATCAAAGATATCCATGATACCAAATATAATAGAAATGTAAAGGAGGGCTTAATATGTGTAGCATGCGGTATACAAAACACCTCGGGCATATTTCCTCTCCAGCAGATATACACACACAGTTCATTGCAGATGAATAAGATATTGAAAAACTCTAAACAAAATTGAATACAGAAAAAGTAATTAAATTAGTAATATATTTATAGTTTAGCTCACGAATGCTGTCGTTTCCAAATCAAATCGACTCAATGACACGCTTGGGAGTACCATGTGAATAAAGGAGTTTTCTGGAGAATAACAATTATTACTTCATACAATTTTAATATTATAATGTAATATTCTCGCCAAGTGACATCACTACTTCAGCGGTCGAATAGACTAACTACAAAAACTACAAAATTAACTAAGCCACCGACTATCTTTCGGAGTACATATTATAAATTGTATCCCTCACCTCCATCTTCCTTACCTCCACCAAGTCCATAGTTTTATTTTTCTTTCTGGGACCATATTTTGCCACAGTAGTATTTGAGGCATCCTGCTCATCACGGGTTTCCTTACAAATCCGTTGCGCGGTCCGCATACTAATACCCAATGCATTAGAAGTACACTAAATGAAAATTTACTTTATAAACATCTGCCACATTGAATTTTACAGTTCACCTCATGGATTGCTTGCAAAGGTAAAAGAGGACCTACATTGTATTTTTCTTGATTGAAGTACTCAACTACCCAACTAGCACCAAAGTGACAGTAACTGAGATAGGAACTTCGTATGAGTAACCATTACGTAATTGCGACTAAATTTACATTGGTGTAAAAATAACTTCATTTGACAAGTCTACAGTCCCTGCCTCGTAGTTTCTACCACTAATGATTATTTTATAATTATGCAACTTCTACGTAGGTTTCGTAGTACATGGGAACGTGGTAGTTACCAGTGGGACGACTTTCGGGTTTTCAGAACTTGAAGGTGGTAAACGATAGTAGCAGCGACTAACTCGCATCACTGAAATGTGACTTCAAAGTTGCAATCACCTACAAGTAGCTTTAATAGTTACCGCGACGTTCTGGGAACCTTCACTATTTCTTTAAAGTAGTGGAACTTGTAAGTAATATTCATAGGTGTTAATGACGTTACTGCTACCTACAGAACTGTGTACGGCTACTACAAAGTGCACATCACCTCTGAAATTTACCATGAAGTAAATTTCACCTTCTAGTTCCCAATGCTGACCATAGATAAAGTTAATGCAACAAACCTAACCTATATAATAAGTGTGGCTAACATAGACTAGAATTATATGCTGCTATATTATGCTATGCAACATTTTATGTTCAAAATAAGGCAACAAAATTTAATATTTCAACACAGTTTTATTACACCTACCTTTTCTTCTATGTTATCTATCACTGTAATAGTATATTGTACCAACAAGGTGTATGTTTATTAAGTCGTTGATATATGGCTGGGCTGCATACAAGTAAATTGCGACAGCTGATAGGTCTTTCAATGTGAAGTTAGGTAAATGATAAACAGCAAAAGCTAGGAACGTATTCAGTCTAGACCTCAACGTACGGCTAACATGTACGTTCCGAATCAATATCGGGAAAAATGTAACCATGAAGTAGCAGCGGCAACTTTGAAGAGGTAATTTGTGGTAGTCACAACTTTGCTACGACTTTGAAGTGATGCTACAGTTCCATTCGCAGATTTGTGGTAAATATAACTTTAAAGTTACGTATTTGCAGTTTTCGTCACTATCGCCAAGTAGCAATTACTTTCAAGTAGCATTTCTTGGTGAAAACGACCTTAAAGTCATATTTTCTGAAATACGCCATGTTGATGGCCAAAATTATCGACGCCATTGTTGTAACACATGAACCATAATTTCACAATTGACTAATAAATTTAATTTATCGCCATTTCATCACCAAATACAACAAACGAATACACAAAAAGTAGTGTTAAGTTCCGAAGAACAATAAAAAATAGGTTTCGGCATCTACTGTGTCATATTCTCGCATGACATTACATATTTTATAAACAGTATTTTCATTAAAAAATGCAAAATTTAAAGGCGCGTGGTTAGATTAGGACGTTTTATCATTATGTTTGTCGGTAAAATTGCATTCGTTTTAATTGTGACCCTTAGACCATTGGAAAATAGCACAAATTTTGCTATCTAATATTACCTTCTGATATTCTATTAAATTTCTGAGTTAGGGAAATGAACAAGAACAAGAATCATATGTAGGAATGAAACATAAAGATAATAAAATCGGTTGCAAGACAAAGAAGGGGCAGCATCGATTTGAAAGAGTAGGGAGTGGTAAAGTTTTCTTAAAGTTGCGGCGTCTACGCCCCCACGTCGCCGCTCCGGAGCAACAACGTCATTGGAACATAGCCAGACAAGTTCCAGGAACGTGGCTGGAACGTTATCGTCACCAAAAAATATTCCCCATTTTGGTCATAAACACGTATTAGGAACGTTCCTATTACGTGCCTGTGATTAGTACCAAAACACTTTAAAGTGCCTACACTAGTCATTGCTACGTTCCCACGACTAATTGTGCTAGTTGGGTAATTTCACCACCATGTCTCCGGCTACTGCATTCAGTCTTTTGCCGAGCATATTGAGATTCGTTGCTTTACAAACAATAAAACTAAAACACTCACAAACTACTAACACAACAATTTATATTATTACAGGAAACTTATATAAATAACGACAGGAAATAGAAAATCATTAAGGACAAATACGTCAACTGCGCGCTGCTCAACTGACAGAATGCCGAAACGTTGGTTGCAACTACAACAAGCGGTTGTATTATTCATCTTTAAAATGCATCGTTACGCTTGGAACTTCTGTCGTAGCCACATCAGACGCGACTTTCTGTTATTTACATTGTATTTACGATAGTATTTAAGTTTATAGAGAAATTTCATGCCTTTGATAAATACTTAAATTGATGATGTGAACGACAACATTCGTGATTTGGACTATATGTGTTTTAAATTATAAATACACACGTAAAAGATATTTCAATTCAAAAGAAAGAATGTGTTCTAGACAAATTAAAGGTAAATAAAAGAGTATCCATTTTTTTAGTCAGTTGTGTATTCGGCTCCTTCCTTTTTGGCTATCGACAAACCGTCTTCTGACAGTTATTAATAGACGAAAATTAACAGAAGTGGAATTATCAATACAAATGTAGCTTCATTTAAAAAATGTTTCTGTCAAGTGTGCAAATAAAAATACTTTATTAGATAACATGCATAATGAAACTAATAACAATTCAATTTTAAACATAACACGCGTGTTAAGACATATACCCTAGATAACTTCTTCTTATCCTGCTTTTTCTTCTTCTTCTTCTTACTATTTTTCTTCTTATTTACAAATTCGTGGCAGATATGCGTTTACACTTCAGCAAATTAAATCAAAATAATGAAATATAAAAGAACGTTTCACACATGTAGTGAAATTTGTTATTAAAAATAAAAACTAAAGTATTCTAAAACAAATCAGCATTACAAGAATCTATACAATTATAAAGGTATATATTAGTAAAATACATCCAGTTCAACAATATATATGTCTCTGAACAATTAAAATTGTTTAAGTAATGTTTTATAAATAGTATAGTTTATCCAGTATCAGTTTGAAAATCATAAAAAGGAAACCGACAAATGAATAGTTGTAATATGAATATTATGTAAATTATTTATTTATAATACATTATTTATAATAAGTAATGTTAATGTAACGAACAACTCCATAAATGATTTAATAAAAGTAAATAAATATCATTTAGCCTACGACTATGCTACCGGCAATATTAAGAATGAACCAAGAGCAGATAACGGACGTAATAGTGAGCCAGGTAAATAATCGACTACTTTCGTTTAATTCGTTCTCACCCTGTATATATGCGCATATTTTTATCACAATATATTATCTGACGTTACAGGAATGATATTCGCGGAAATAAAAATTAATCCTATCCTTCAATTGCCATTATAAAAATAGTCACTTTTTAACTTTAACGCCCTGTATCTCAAAAACTAGTCATAGGATTAGATTGGGCTCGTGTTACTTTTAATCAGGAGATCGAGAACCATTTTATATAGGAAAAAGTGCGGGGTCCTTTCTTCCGTCATCTATTTTGTAATATTTAGCGTAGTTTTTATTTATTTTTTTTTCAAAAGTTTTTGGAATGGGCTTAGAATGTCATGAAACGTGGATATTTTAAATTTGAGCAAAAAAAATGTTTTCATTATTTATTCCCTGTATATTTTCCAGTGAAAGTTTAACCATTTCTCTGTCAAGTAGTTTTTTTAGTTAATGCACCAACAGACAGACAGACAGACAGACTGACGGAATTGTAAAACCTATATTTTCGTAATCTACATGATCTGAAACGTGAAACTCCAAAAAAATCTCGGAGGGTGATTTTTTCTCGAATACAATACTTCCCTTCGGTATGCGAGGGAAGTAAAAACAAATATTTTGGACGAATTTTTAATCAATCTCTTGAATGGATGCTGTGAAAAAATGGTAGTATAGTATTACTATTGTCAAAATTTAAAAATTCAGCGTAGCTTCAAAGCCTGTTTATGATAAAATGACACCCGAGACCGCGTACTTGAATATTGCAAACGATATCCGTACACGAATATAGTTAACAAGACATGTTATTATCTCAAACGAAAGTAGTCGGTTGCTTACCTAGCTCACCATTACAAGTCGTGTATTAACTCTTGGTTCATTCCTAATATTGCCGGCATCATAGCCGTAGGTTATATGATATTTATTTATTTATATTGAATAATTTATGGAGTTATTCATCAAACTAACATTTAATATTATAAATAAGTAATGTATTATGACCAAATAATTTACATTATGCCTACCAATGAATACAAAGTAGTAAAACAGTATTTACTATAATTAAAAAGTGATTTTAAAAGTTGTCGGTCGACGTTCATGACATCGCTCCTTATATCAACTATTCATCCGTGGATCTTTTTTTATGATTTTCAAACTCACTCTGGATAAACTTTAAAAATAAACTCAGAGACACAATTCACCAACACAAAAATAACTAACCCGACTAACATTGACATAAAAAATGTGTCTGCCATATCTAGCCACTCTTTTAATATGGGTCTTAAAAATGTTAACAATCGTAATATCTTAGATGTAGAAATGCATTTTGAAAGAAAATTAATCTATGAAATGATTTATATAAATAAGCAGTTAATGCCAGAACTAATGTAGGTAATTTAAGTATAGTATTCCTATTCTTGATTTCAAAACTCAGTCTAAAGCTTTGCTACCAGGATAAATCTTTACAAAGCCTGTTTCTCATAGAATAACACCGAGACTCTGCTTGAATATTATAAACGATACGCGTATATTAATATAGAACGAATTCAATTGCCATGAATATATTTTATAAAAATAGTCACTTTTTAACTTTAATGCCCTGTACCTCAAAAACTATTCATAGGATTAGATTGGGCCCATGTTACTTTTAATCAAGAGATCGAGATCTATAATATACTAAAAATTCAGAAAATTTAACCGAGAACCATTTTATATAGGAAAAAGTGCGGGGTCCTTTGTTTTTGCTCAAATTTAAAATTTCCACGTTTCATGACATTCTAAACCTATTTAGAAAAAAGTGTAAAAAAAATAATTTAAAAAAAATTGTAGAAAATATTTTTACCACTTAGTCCCTTCAAATTAGGAAAATTAACGAAATTTTCCCACAGTTACGAAACCCATAAAAAGTGAAGCATGTGGGTTGTCTAAACATGATTTTCACCCCCGGCAGTTCTAAAAAAGGATGGTTTTTGAGAAATATATACATATATATGAATTATAGCTTTTTCGCCTTTTCTTCTATTCTGAGGAGAGACTATGCATTTTGGTCAAAAATATCAGGAGAGCAAAGTTGTACACCATAAAATTTCCTACAAATTTTTTTCGAATTCCGCATACTTTCGCCACTAGAAAGCGCGAAATAAATATTTATATATAAACTTCCGCGCCCTCGAACGGCGAAACTATGCGGAATTCGAATAGAAACATGGAGACAAAATCTGTAGGAAATTCTATGCTCTACAACTTTGCTCTCCTGAAATTTTTCACCAAAATGCAGAATTTTAGCTGAAAATCTAAAAAAGGCGCAAAAGTCTTTTTATCTATTTCTTTAGCGACCTCTAGCGGCGAAACTATGCGGGAATCCGACAAAAACGTAGAAACAAAATTTGTACAAATTTTATGCTCTACAACTTTGCTCTCCTAACATTTTTCACCATAATGCAGTTTTTCCTCAAAATAGAGGAAAAAGCGAAAAAGCGCTAAAATTCATATATATGTATATATTTCTGAAAAACCACCCTTTTTTAGACCTGCGGGGGTGAAAATCATGTTTAGACAACCCAAAGGCTTCATTTTTTACAAGTCCCATAGCTGTGGGAAATTTGCCATAAAATAGCGATTTTTTGACTAATTTGAAGGGACTAACTATTATAGAATAGACGATGAAAAAATTGTTTAACACTACCTAGAATACAAAAAAAAAGTTGTTTGTTCAGATTGAAAATGTTCATTTTTCATAACATTCTAAACCTATTAAAAAAAAAAAAAAAAAAATTAACCACTATTAGAGTCGTGGAAATATACTTCCACGCCACTGCTTGAATGTGGATCTGAAAATGTGACAGATGGCAATAATATTTAGCATATGCACCTATTACAATTTTATTAAAAAATGTACAGTGTGGGCATTTGTTAAGGTATTTGCGCAAGCTTTCCATATTTGGCACCTGTTATTTAGTATTGAATTTTTGCTGTCGGATGACCACTCTGTATATTTCTTTGACCAAAAGTTATCAGTTTTTTTTGTGATAATAGTGATAACTATATTTCGATTATTATTCTCAACGTCATTTCGAAATTAATAATTTTTTAGAGTGACCGCCATGCACAAATAAAGAGGGAAGTACTGTGTAAATACCTTTACCGATTTTTTTCTCTTACTTTTAAGAATAAGTTACTAACAATTTAATTGGATAGGTTATAATTTTAGTATTCTCAAGATTTTAAACTATTAATTGATTAATCAATCCTGCGGTTTGAGGGATTTTGAAATATCTTGTATAAGTATTTTCTTTAGTTTCTAAGGTAGGCCTATTAATTACAGTAAGGCTATTATTTAAAATATTATTAACAAGGAGTTTCGGGTAACTGTTATTACTTTATAAGTTCAATTTCAAAATGTGGCAACTGGGAACAAAAATTGACCTCCCTTGGGATTGTTCATTATAATAATTATTCTAAGTAGTTGAAAATAAATTAGTGCATTACTTTAAGGGCTCACTGTATAAACTGATAACGTTAAAAGTGTTAAGTAACCAAGGACAACACCATGTTCACGAAAATCGCCAACGTTTAAGGCCATAAACGCTGCCCGCCATTAACGTTAATAATATATTTAACAGCAATGCCAACAGCCGTAACATATACACGTACATAGAATAGTAAGAGAACAAAGAAAATGATACATTTTAAATTCATCCTTACACTCTCTTAAACTTGACGATGTGCTGCTTAAAATGCCTGGAAATATGTTTCTTTGTTGAATTGAAAGATAACAATATTTTTAATGTCAAAGCGAACTTTCAAAGCATAATAAACTCAGCTGTTTATTTAACGTCAATGTGTTAGTACGGAGAATTATTAAAAACAAGATGGCACATTTCACGACGCAGAGCACAGCAGGTATAAACTTTACTGAGCATTTTTAGAAGTCGATTAATGTTAATAAATTTGGGAGAAAAATTTAGAAGGTGTCGGGAATATGGAATGAAATATTATGAGAGAAAAAATGGTATAAAATAATTTTGAAGAAAATTAAGTCTCCACTAAAGTCTGAATGTCTGTTTGTCTACCTATCTGCATGTCTGTTAGCGCTATATCTAGAAAACCCTTTCAAGGGGAAGAGTAATATTTGATAGGTAGATAATTTTGAAAAAGTACCTTTTTACACACAATTTTTGACATATGCTGTAATAAACTTATTTTCAAATTATGATTTTAATGCCAGGACAAATATGATAGCTCAATGAGTTGCCAAGTTAGGGACAATTGAATATTCCATCCTTCGAAGCGGTGCAGGGAGTAAACAAGTAATTTGTGTCAGAAGTCACTTTTCGTAGTACTTCCTGTTCAACCGGAAATTAAATTTATATAACTTTATAAAATTTTACTCGCCCTTAGACTTATATAACCACAAGAGATTTGTTCCTACATTCATTTTTTTTGTGTGAAAATGGAATAATTTATGACCCATATAACATTTTCAACCGCCATTTTCTCGAAAACTGTCAAAGATACATACAGGATATGCCACATGTTTTATACATAGAATTTCTTAGCATATCTAATTTATGAATAATATAAAAAGTGTTCCATTTTAAATAACAAAGTTTATTATACCGTTTCCGGTTAAACCGGAAATGATAATGAGAAGTTAGAGCGATCAAAATATGCAACTGATTCAATCTTACAACTTCCCAGAATTTTAAATCGATATATTTTTTTATTAGAAAGTTATTATAGGCTTCCTAATAATATCCTAGGCACCCGCAGAGCTTCTGTAACAGCCCCATTTTCTCTGTTTACTTTAATCTGGAGGTTGTCATTTTTATTGATTATATTCACGAAGTTAATTTACCCTTTTCCTAATTAGACCAATTTACGCTATATGCGACTACCAAGGAATAATCATACATCTACAGCGGGTCTATCTTTAAATCCATACTCACACTATCCCTGCACATTGGGCCACGTAATATCTGGATCTATTTTATCTTATCAAATCAAACCAAATCAAATCATTTTATTGGTGCTATATACAGAGATCGCATTGGCACAAGTCAGTATTTTAGTTTCAACTATATACATATACATATCTTCTAATCATATAAAGTATGAGACAAACATCAGGAAATGAAACAAACGGACATTTACTTATATGCTAAAATTATGCGATAAAAATTCATCATAAGAATAAAAAGTTTTCTCGAGTAAGATGGCCCTTATTTTGTTCTTGAATGCCCGATCTGGTAGGTTTATTATATTCATTGGTAATTTATTATGAAATTTGGGTGCTAAATATTGGATTCCCTTTTGACTATTGGTTAGTCTTACATAAGGTGCGGTTAACATATTTTTGTGTCTTGTCATGTAATGGTAGTCACATTCCTTGTTTATACTTTGAGGACACAAGTTCTCTCTAGCATACAGAAGCAATTCATTAATATATATCGATTGTAATGTGAGTATATTTAGCCTACGAAATTGTTCTCTACAGTCGTCTTTATAACTTAACCCAGATATTATACGTATTGCTCTTCTTTGTAGAGCAAATATTCTAGGCCAATTTGATGCTTGTCCCCAAACTAAAACAGCATAAGAAAGCAAAGAGTGGCGTAGTGCAAAATATGCATTTTTCAATTATCTAATTCCACTACTTAACAAATAAATAAAACACGAATTTTCAACCACACTTAATCTCTATTTATAGTAAACGAACACGAAAATAATAGGTTAGAAATATAACAAAGAAAATTGAACTTAAACTTAACACAAAAGAAGATATCCAAATAGAACCGTTGTCCCGTACTTAAATAAAGTATTACGTTAGCCATGTAAAGTTACTTTATAATAAAATACATAAACTGATTACCTGAGGGCTACAACAGAGACAATACCAATTAATCAAACATGAAGTTAACTATTTCCGATAAATATACTTCGAAAACTAGTAACGAAAACTCCAGTTGCCAGCGACAATTTGAATGACATATAGATTAATTTGAAATCTAATAATCTGAAGTTAAATTTTAGAAACAAAAACTCAAAAAACACAAAGATTCCCGGTGATACTAACATTACTACATTGAAAGCAAGACAGTGTTGACAAATCCAGCACTGATCAAAAAGCGTTTTTTTTTCTGACGGGATTATCCTAGTCAATTTTTGAGTAAGAGGACGTTATCCACATCAATGAAATCTAGACCATTGAAATGCAGATTCGCTCCCTTCGGGGGCGCAAATTTTGACCCGACCACTTGCGCCCTCTGCAGCACAATATGGGACAAAATAACTTCCCACAAATGACAAATACTAAGTCGATCTGGCAGCTGACGTCAACTACCGTAAATTAGGCCGAAATGGCGTCCCTTAAATAGAAAACATTCTCTTAAATTATTCTAAATCTACATCTAGCTAATTCAGCGCGATGAAAAAAAAAACTTTATTTGTTTAGATTCCTTCTTATCATATTTCATATATTAAAGGGGAAGAAATTCTCTCCGTCCCTTTCTAATATACAGTTAAGTTGGGGAATCCTTGCAATCAATTACCCTGTTTAAAAGTGAATTATTTATTATTTGTTTGCTTATAGTAATGAAACATATTCTTTATAGCATTTTGCAAACAGTGGAAAGAACAGCTATCTATGAGAACTAAAGAAAAAAACTATACATAACAAAATATTAATGAAATCTTTGCATTCTTTCGATAACCTGACTTCTGGTTATGCTAACAAGTAAAATAATTTTTTTTTTTTTATTTGCCATTCTCATTTTAACACTAGCATCCAACCTAGTCCCCTACGGCTAAGCAGGCTAAACTAGTATCTACATGATCCCCTACGATATGTAAATTCAGTTAAAAATGAGAGCAAAGGCCTGAAATTAATTTATTTACGTACCTTGTCTTTAAATTTTTTTTCATTCTAATGAATTACATTTTCATAAAATTTCATTCAGTTTCTTGGAAATGCTTAGCCTTTGAAACGTTTTTCGTCCTTATTAGTTTTGCATGGAACATCGTTATGAGTGGCTTTAGGCTTTTCTGATGAGTCCACAATAAGGACGAAAAACGTTTCAAAGGCTAAGCATTTCCAAGAAACTGAATGAGATTTTATGAAAATGTAATTCATTAGAATGAAAAAAGTTTTAAAGACAAGGTACGTAAATAAATTAATTTCAGGCCTTTGCTCTCAATTTTAACTGAATTTACATATCGTAGGGGATCATGTAGATACTAGTTTAGCCTGCTTAGCCGTAGGGGACTAGGTTGGATGCTAGTGTTAAAATGAGAATGGCAAATAAAAAAAAAATTACTTGTTAGCATAACCAGAAGTCAGGTTATCGAAAGAATGCTAAGATTTCATTAATATTTTGTTATATATAGTTTTTTTCTTTAGTTCTCATAGATAGCTTTTCTTTCCACTGTTTGCAAAATCCCATAAAGAATATGTTTCATCAATTACCCTATTTACGATTTGATTCGCGCCCTGACTGATTTACGCATTTACCGAAACGCGTAATTTTTCCTTGTCCTCGATTAATTATCCGCGCGATTATTACATTTCTAATAAAATGATTTAGTAATGACTGCAACTTTCTCATGCTTTGACGTTAATAGCTCCGGAAGGTCTATATTGGGGTTGCCATAAGAATTCGTTCTTTTTTAAAAACTATGATATACAATGTTTTACAGTTGCTGCCGAAAAGCTCTTGTCGTCGACACGCCCCATCGTTAAACTATAAATTTATACAAGTTTATTTACTGTTTTTTTAAGTCCTCTAATATTACATTTTGCCTACTATTTTACAGCATTTTAAAACCTGTGACTAACATCCTAAATTGCTATAACCATCGCGCTATTCTGTGAAAAGTAATTTTAATTTCTTTACCCCTATCTTACATTTGTTATACTTCTGGTACTGTGCAAGTTTGTATAAAATCTACATCTCAAAGCGTAATATTTATATGTCATGAGGTATTAAGAAAGATGGCAACACTAAGGTGTTAATGAGCCCGATTCTTGCTGATATTACATAATAAGCAGTAATAAACCTACCCGTATTTAAAATAAAAAACCTTTTAACTAAACGTGGAGTCCAATATCACCGTATTATGATATGTCTATATAAAGTTTTATAAGCCGTAAGTAATAACTCATCTCAGAGTTTATGACCTCCAATAAAGGTACGCAATATTACTAAATTCCGTTGTCTGCTCCATTGTCTACGTACAAACTGTGTACTTAAATGTAAAGAATGACGAGTTCATTAAATATATTATTCGTTACTGGAATACAGCTTTAAAACAAAACTTTCAGATGATATATTCCTGCTTCGTAATTTGCATGACAATATTAATTTAATACTTCCTACTTCCCTCTTTTGTTTATTAATATCTTCTATTGGCTGAACACCCATATTTGTTCATACTGCAAAATAAATCAGGTTGATATCCCTCTATTTAAAAAATTTGGTGAGTATTCAACAGAGGACATAACAATAATAATAAATAAATAAAATAATAAACAGATACCAAGAAGGGGAGTTTTGTGTAAATATATTTGCATGTTTTCAGCACAATTTCTTAGTAGTAAAGCTATGGGTCTCCTGAGGCACTTACCTCAGTAGATAGGCAATGGGGAGACATCAATGGCATGTGTCCATCCGGAGCCATGGTCGTTCTACATAGACATATGCCTTCGAGGTTTTCCCAGTGTCTATCTACTGACGAAAGTGTCCCTGAACTCCCATAGATCTACTACTGATGTATTCATAGAATGACCATGCATATTTTTTATTAAATGTGTTACAGGTTTCTTCCGCGAGAGTTGTGTTAACTACATGCGAAATATTATCTTCTTCGGCACATTTTTTCATTAATTTTTTTTAAAGTACCCACCTACCTGTAAATTGTAGTTAGAATCTATAATTAACATGAATGCAAAAATGGAACAAGCTAACCGTTATACTTTTTGCCGATTTACTGCACTTTTTATATAATTGTTGCACATTCTATAGGATACTCTTGGCAGTTTTTTTGTAAATAATATTAATTTTAGACATTTTTGATTTAATTACAAAACATAAAATGTATGTATATGTAAATTTTTTATTTAAAAAATTTATAACTTTCTTATTTATTGATCGATATTGTTCAAATACAATAGGGTTCTTCCTTAAGCTATCACAAACTTACTATCCAAATTTTAATATGATTGCACCTATCGTTCTTAAGTTAGCGTGCTTACAAGAAACGTGACGGACGGACAGACAGATGGACAGACGGACTGACAGACGGACAGACAGACGGACGGATGGACATTTTCAAAGTTCTTCAGAATTCGATCACCAACACAGTAATATGAAAATTTTGTCTCTACGAGCAGTATTACCGGTTTTATAAATGTGCCGATCGAATGGAATATACTCTTCGTTTTGTATTTACGAAGAGTAAAATAAAATACTAACCATATTTAGTTTTATAACGCCCACAATTAAACTATAACGTATCTTTAGCCAGCAGTAACTGTAAGATGTAGCCAAAGGTTTTGGTAGTGCTGGACTAGTACTTGAATACTACCTATTTTTAGCCATCTACTTAATGATCATTTCTTGTAACGATAATTCATAGACTGTAGCTACTAAACAACGCAGTTGTACATTTTTTGGTGTTTATATAATTCACATGTGTAGACCTCATAATATACCACATTACGTCATCCTACTTTTCGTTCATTTTTGCATTTTTTGCAAACACAATATATTTTCTAGGCGCCATATTTCTGGAACGCAATCACCTAACACAAGCAGACCAACACCACTCACTACGAATTAGCACCCTACAACAAGTAGACATTAATTAAGCCATCCTACTTATCGTTAATTTTTTACAACCATAATACATCTTTTATGCTTCATATCTCTGAAACTCAACCACCTAGTAAAGACACACCAATACCATTCACATTGGAAACGTTACTTTACAACCATTAGACATAAATCCCATCCCTCCGAAATCGTTCCTGCTTCTTACACTGCAATGCCGTGTTTTACTTCCAAAGATACATACATGCTAAAATAAATCTAGTCATAAAATTTATATAACTGAAATTTGGTTATATCTGATAAAGAAGGTTCAGACATAAACTTATCGGAGACGAAACAAAAAGTGAAAATTGTAATAATATTTAGTTCAGAACACAACAGTTTTTTTTTTAAACATACTTCAACTGTACTGTGGTGCCTGGAAACGATGTAAATAAATTATTTATTTTGCGGAAAAGCTTTTATAAAGAGCTCGTATACTTGAGAAAATACAAATTCTTTTGACCCAACATTAATAATAATGACAGCAATTTTTTTACACTGGATTTGTAACGGTTATGTGACTACAGCTAACGAGACGGTGACAAACTATTTTCTCATTGTATTCGTTTCTAAATAAAGACAATCGCCATGAGTTTAATGATGACAAATACTCAACACTTTAATGCTCGACGATAATTATCCGGAAATACAAGTTAATGGGGTTACTAATGATCACAAATCAATACATGCTAAAAATAAGGATAGCCTAGTGTTCAACAGCCCTGAATTAACTCAGATTCATGTTCCTTGTCCAAATTGATGAATATCGCATATCACATCCTCGTTACCGTGCAACTAGGAGTGTGAAAAAAGAAAAACTCTTCTATAGATAACAGTAATGATAATAATTAAAATAACAATTAAACTAGATGTAAATATTATATACATCGGTTTATTCAGATATTTGCATAACTGGACACTGGGTATTGGGCACTCTTCGCGCAGTTTTTTTTAAATAAGTTATGTTTTTAGGTATAATTGCTGGTAATGGTTAATTTTAACGTCTCCTGATGATTCTATCTTACTTGGCGGAATTCTAGTCATTGGTATTTCGGTTTTTATTTATTTATTTATTTAATCATACGTCATACAACAGGACAAACCCGTTTATAGGATGGAAATCTAAACTAACTTAACCTAACCTAACTAAAAAATACAAATAGAAATTATGAAGGCGATTAGACAGCACAACAGTAGATGAAATTTTTGGCTGCTAGGCAAATATGTCCAGTTCACTGCAATGAGTTTCATAACTAGAACAAATGTTAAACAGAGGAGAAAACTTTAATACGATAGATCTAGGAGTGGCTAAATAAAAACTATGAAAATGACAAGAATTAATCCGTGGGACGTAAAAGTTCAGTTGGCTTAATATTTCACTACAATCTGTTTTATTATGCATAATTTTATCTAGAAAACGCAAAGCAAAGGACTCACGCCTTTCGGAAAGACTGGTAATATCAAATTTTGCAAGTAATTGATTTTGAGAAGCTCCAATTGGTGGATATGTACCTTCAGTTTTCTAGTTTAAAATTTTCAGGAAGCGGCGCTGAATATTTTCCAATTTATCATTATGAGTATTATACCCAGATTGCCAGACAAGTGAAGCATACTCCAGTTTAGATCGAGAGAAAGCAAAATATAGCATCTTTAAGGTTTTCGCATCATTAAAATCACAGCTGTTACTCAAAATCAAGCCTAACATTCTGTATGCATGCGAAATTACAGCATCAATAAGGTTAATTTTTTATCAAAAGTTACACCTAGATCCTTGAATGTAGATGGTCTGTTCAGCATGTCGCCATTAACATTATAATTATATATAATTGGGGACTCCTTGGTTGTATAACTCATAACATTGCACTTGCCAACATTTAGGTGAAGATCATTTTCATCGCACCAAGCCGATAACTTAGTTAAGTTGTTTTGAAGTTTTTCGCGGTCATTAAAATCATTAATCCTATGCAACAGCTTGACGTCATCTACATATATTAAGGAATATACGTCTAAGTGATCACTGATATCGTTAATAAAAATATTAAAGAAAAGGGGTTCAAGTATTGATCACTGGCGTGCCTCGATATTCAATAGATTTATATCCATTATAAGATACGAATTGTACTATATCAGTCAAGTTTACAAAGAAGTTTCTTATGGTTCAGTCTGTCAAACGCCTTAGAAAAGTCAGTATAGACTGAGTCTACCTGTATTTGAGAATTAATTGATTCATCAATGTAGTGTGCAACGCAGAGAGTTCGTTACAGTGGAGCGACCTTTCATAAAACCCTGTTATTGCATAGATATTTTCAGTTCAACATGTGCATAAATGTTATCATGCAGTAGGATTTCGAAAGCTTACCAAAGTTACATATGATTGTTATCGGTCTATAATTGGTAACATCATTTCTTTCACCTTTTTTATACACAGGGCACACTTTGGAGTATTTCCAAATATCAGGAAATTAGCATTTCCTAAGACAAATTAAAAATTATGCAGAGAGGATATGCAAAAATGCTGGCACAGTCTTTCAGTAGAAATGCTGGAATTCCATCTGGGCCCGCAGTAAGTTTAGGTTTAATTCTTTTTATCGCCATGCAAACTTCAGCCTCGGAAAAGCATTTAATGTCCAAACAGTCAAACGAAAGATTATTAGACTTGGTTACAGAGGCGTCCGAGATGTTAAGAAAGAAAGATTGCTCGAAAGGTTGCAACTCTTTTCATGTACATTGTTTTTGATTAAATTCAATATGAGCGGTTGTTCCTCCTTAAGTTATTTTCTAAGAGTTCTTGCACACATTTCGACCAATTACTTGACTAATAAGACTACTACATTGTACTATTGACCAATGTCCCTATAGACATTATTTATTCATGACTTATATTAGAAATCAAAGTGGAATATGGTTCTACGAATAGATGTAATGTTCTATTTTCTGAGTAGTGTGTATGAATATTTTATTTATAAGTTAATTTGAAATAGAAATGAATTTGTAATTTATAAAAGAAATTGATGTTGGACGCCAAGTAGTCTAAAATCTACAAAAATTATACACCACAACACATTATTAAAATGATTACCTGTACCCAATAGGTTGACTCATCTCAGGGTAAAAGTTGTCCAAATCACACTTGCAAAATACATTGTTCGGAACAAAAAATGGAGAATATTTTTTCAATTTAGGTAACTGTCTTGCAAAAAACAAATTCTTTTTCCTGAAAAAAATTTGTTTGCAGCCTATATCTCAGCCACCTGTGAAACCATTATAACGCAATTTTGTACAAAGGTGCTGATTAAGAAAGTCCAACTAGATTTTTACACAGCTTGGTCATTCCTGGGGGTTAATTTCCCTATGTCTTCAGGCGTTAACTCCACCTCTTTAGCCTAGTTCGGACTAACATCTTGCATTCACCAAGAATATGTTCCGCAGTTTTCATTGCAGTGTCACAGTATCTGCACATATCATTGTCTACCTTGCCCATATCCTTAAGAAGACATCTCAAGGGGCAATGGCCTGTCAAGAGACACGTTAGAAGCCTAAGTCGGACTTTTCGAGTTCGAGAAGCCTTGTGATATTCTTCGTCGGAGAAGTGATGAACATTTCCGCTTGTCTTTGGCCTGATGTATTCCTTCTAGGACCCTTTCTGTTCCATTTCCCATTTTAGGATCTCCTCCATTATGTGTCCCTTGGATAAGCCACAACACGGCTTGAGCCCAAATAATGGGGCCTCAGCACCTTTCTTTGCAAGAGCGTCGGCTAATTCATTTCCTTCTATACCATTATGCCCTGGCGTCCACTTCAAGGTAACCTTGCTGTTTATTGTCGGCTGCTTCAAGGATTATCTGCATACCCAGGCAATTTTAGACTCAAAGGACCTGACAGCTTTTAACACTGCCTGGCTATCTTGAAACTATATAGGTCTTTGCCTTTCGAACGCCTTTATTTAAGAAAACCTGCGCACATAGCGTAGATTTCTGCCCAAAAGATGGTTGCTAAGCCTAAGGCTTTGGATAGCCTGCAATTAGGCTCCGTTATGCCCACTCCAACCCTTCAGACATCCCCGATCCATTTGTACCGTACTGTTAATAAGGGATCGCTTATTTATATCATAATTTATTGTTGAGCCAAATATATATTGAGTTAATGCAGTGCAGTAACGTACACACGCCCTACAAAATTCCACTTTACGTACTATAAATTAACTACTGTACACATTGTTGTTAAGGAAGTATAATCAGGTCTCTCAACATAGCCATATCTGAAAAGATCAGTTTATGAACATTATATTCTTAACCGTTTTAAAATACAATTCTTATCTGATATAAATTTGAACACTGTAGATTACCATTACCTATTAATTGGGTTCACCTTTCTTGTGTAACGCAAATCAGCACTTTGCTAATCATTGTTTCCATTGTTAAGTATATAATTAAAGTCTGCTGAGTATAATCTGCGGTGTACAAATTGTTTTACCTATAAGAAGGGGGGGCAACGAAAGTCGTTAGCTTAACATATCAGAAGACACGCAAGCAGTGGTAAGTACGTAAAAATACATAAAATCGAGTATTAAAATATTTTACATTTTTTCTATAGTCTGAAAGTCGGAGCACTAATTAATAGGACAAGGGATTATTTAACGATAATGTCGGCTTTTATGAAAATAATTAATTAATAAGGGATAGGTTCATGGCTACTGATTTTCGGATTCAAGAGAATTTACTTCAACACTGATCCTCTTGAACGTATGCTCATGTTGCACAGATTGCATTTTTGTTGGATCACAATTTTACTCTGTGTAAACTAACGAAATATGCTACCGAAAGATCAGCCACAACATGGACAAACTTTTACTTAAATGATCAGTCTCAATATGCTAACTTAACTTATACTAGCGACGGGTAGAAAACAGTTCGCAGTCTGGAATTAAAAATATTCACATAGGAGTAACTCAGGGCTATGTTATAGGTCCTATGTGTTGCATACTTTATATTAGTGATGTAGAAACTTTTGTGTCAAATACAAACTTAACCATATATGAATGGTATGTTGTAAAAATTATTGGAAGATAAGATCATATAACATAGAAAATAAAATATCAAGCGATCGATATGGGTTCATGCCAGGTAGGTCTACGAAATTTATTGTGCTTGACTGAATATCTTTGTGAGGTCTTGGATGGAGGTGGTCAGGACGACGTTATTTACACAGATTTCTCCAAAGCGTTTGACAGGCTTAACCATGGTATCTTATTAAATAAATTAACAAATGTTGGATTATCATATGAGTTTGTTTCATTCTTTACCGCATATTTAAACAATAGATTACAACATGTTTATTACCATGGACGCAAGTCTGTCGAATCAGGAGTCCCTCAAGGGTCAGTCCTTGGTCCACTTTTATTCAATATCTTTATCAATGACATAGTTATGAACTTACAGTGCCCACATCTACTCTACGCCGATGACCAACAAATTTACTGCAGCGTTAGCTGCAATGATGATATAGAATTGCTTTAGTCGGATTTGGAAAATACTGATAACTGGTGCAATAAAAATAAACTGTTTCTAAATGTTGAAAAATGTAATGCTGTCACCTACTCACGTGGGTATAATATTTTCATTAGTGAGTATAAAATTAATTTTATTAACAATACTAGCGGAGAATCATTCTTAAAATACTGGACTAAAGACAAGTTATAGAAGAAAGTGAATAATGCATGATTTGTGACGAATTAAAATCCCTACATCATGAGACATTCCAAATTAAAATCGCCCCAGTGGTAAAAAATTTATTGCAAAAAAACCTGACTTGTGCATAAATTAAATTTTATGATGTCAAAATTAGACAGTACTGTCAATTTCATTACTTATTTTTAAAATGTGCGTGTTTAACCAAGTTTTCATTGCCTTTCAAGCCTTTCAAGGCTTTTTTAGAGTAATAATTCACAGCCATGCTTTGCAAAAATGTGTTGCTTGTTTTTGCAAAAAGGTTAGCCAAATCTTGAATATTACAAATATGTTGTGTGAATCAATTTTAGTTGAAAACTGAGAATAACAAGTCTTCATGTCAAAAACAGAAATGCTGGCCGACCAATAAATGCAAGAACTGTTGACGTTAAGGAGAAATATTAGATATTGTAATGGAGGATCCTATCACAAGTACTAGAAGATTAGGCTTAAGAACGGATATATCTCGCTAAAGCTCTTTAAGAGTACCTACTACATGAAAAACAATTGCACCCGTTCCATTACCGAAGAAGTCAAGAATTATTAACTGAGGATATGCCAATAAGAGTTATTTTTTGTAAATTGTTGCTTGAGAAAACAAATGCTCCAATTTTTTTTACTAAAATATTTTTTACTGACGAGGCATGTTTAATTCTCGGAATATGCATTTCTGGGCTGAGTCAAATCCTAATGCAACAATACAAACCCACTTTCAACATACTTCCAAAATAAATGTATGGGTAGCAGCAACTCTAGGGAACCAGTTTTTTGTATACAATATATTTCCTGGAAATTATGATTTTTTGCATGCAAACTTTGAATTCGTATGCGAAATGATAGCGTAATCTGTCCTGAAAATTCAGGTAAACCTTGAAATTATTCCCTTGGCCGTTCTTTACAAAATTATTATTATTTTTTAATAATTTCTTTAAAAAATTATTTTTTTGCGTTGGTTAGCTTGTTAAAATATCGAACAAAAAAAGTAAAATGAAACATTCCAATACAAATTTACACTCAAGGCAAGTTTGAGGAAATAACATACACGAAACCTTCATTTTGATAATAATCGGGATATATGAACTTTCAAGTTAACAAAATTAGACAAAAGTTAGTTAGACAAAATCATTAGATCTATTCCTATTTTAGTTTAAATAACATAACAATCTTTGTCTACCAATAAATCGTAACCAATGAAAAAATTACTATTTGCGTAATTGGATTCGCTAGGTGTTTGTCCAAAAAAGATAAACTTGATGAACATGGACAATTTAGAACAATTGGAGCATGCATAGAGAATTACAATATGTGGAAAGTGATTGGAAGTAAAGGAAACGTGGCAATAAAGTATTAAAACTGCGTTTCTGGACCACTCATTTCGGGCAATAATGGTGATTGACATAATTCCTCCTCCAGAACTTCATCTTATGATAGGCATAGTCAATCACATTTACAAAAATATGATGGTCAATTTTGAAGGAGATGGATTACAATGGGCAAAACAATGTAGTGTAACACGAGATTTATTTATCCCTCATTTGCCGGAAATTCATGTAAAGCTTTACTAAATAGACATTCTGGAGAGTCTTTGTCACACGGGTTGTTTGAAATAAGGCCGAGTGTTCCGAGACTTTAAAAATGTGGTAGATTTTTATGATGTTAATGTAGAAATCTGAAGAGTTCTTCCAATATGGAGAATGTACTTCATAGGCGTAATGTGGAATTTTATTTATTTATCTGATATATGATTTCGTTCCCAATCATAATGTCTAATAGAGACTGATAATAATTTGTAATCAATGATTGAAGCTTACTATTACAAGGTCATTAAAATTTTAATGAATTTGTGTTTTGACTTGAAAGTTACTTCCCAAAACTCTTTTTCACATATCATTCCAGGGATTCAGCATCGAGCATGGTACAGAATATTATTTTCACCGGATATTTATTCTTATGATACTATATCCAAAATGAGCTAATTAATGCAAAAAATTTCAATTTTCAAGAAATCATTAAAATTTTAAAAATTTGTTTTATAGAAAACGGCCAAGAGAATAGTTTCAAGGTTTATGTGAATTGTTTCAGGACAAATAAAGCTACCATTTCCCGTAGGGATTGAGACAGTGCATCATTTGAAGGAAGTTCTAGCCTACTGTTAGGGGTATATCCCCTTGTTATTCATTTTCGGAAATACCTAAGTTTATCTAAAAGACTACCATTATTTTTCGATGTACTATCAGCCACAGAATTTTAGACCACCTTGTATATTTATTTATTTATTATTATACACTACCCAACAGGACAATGTCCCAATTACAAGGTAGGAAGAAAATACATTGTAGTAAAATACTTAATGTAAAAATAATATACAATATAACATTACAAATGTATTGAACAGATTGGGCCGTTACTTGATGAAAATCCATGATAATAATTGGGAAGAAAACTATATTAGTTTTTGATTTTCACTTTATTTCTTGTCAACATGACAATTGTTTCGCCACACAGTGGCTTCTTCGGATGTTGAGTACTGACAAGAAATAAAGTGAAAATCAAAAACTAATATAGTTTTCTTCCCAATCATTATAAATGTACATATAGTCCCTTCTAATGAGAACAATTGAGGGACATTTTTCCAACAGCTAAGCCACTCGTATAGAAAGTTGTCTTGGGGTTGTGTTAACATATTTTTCACCAAGCGCATGAAAAAGGAAGGGTTGTTTTTTAGATATAGATACATATACTCGTACATATATATGTTTTTTTGGCCACTTTGGCGGTTTTTTGCGTTTTTCTGCAAAACTATGCATTTTTGAGAAAATATGACATAATTTGATATTGTAGATCTAGCGATTCTCTACAATTTTTGTTCTTTTCATTTTTTTGAAATTCCGCTTAGTTGCGCCGCTAGAGCGCGTTTAATTTTATGTAAATGTATACATTTTTTTGGTGTTTGATTTTAAGCCAAAACTATACATTTTATAAAAAAATATCAAGATATCAAAGTTGTAAATAAAAAAATTTTCGACAAATTTTGTTCTCTGTTTTTTTTTCAAAGTCGCGTGGTTTTTCCGCTAGGGGGCGAAAAATATTTTTCAATACTCTTGAGAGGATAAAAAAAATAGGCATCGTGAACAGCTGTAGTATTTTGCCCCTCCACCTCCCTCTACTCAATATTTTTTACCGGCTACGCTAATATAGATGAGATTAAAGATGACATATACAAAAAGGCCCATCATGACCACTACAGCTGAATACGAGTAGTCCATACTATTATATGCACCGTTCTATTCGCAGCTGTGTAAAATATGAACAATGGATTTCAGAAGATATATTTTTTTTGTCCTCCAAATTTTTACATAATTGACGAGTACTCTAAAAAAATGCATAGTTTTGCCTGTATATCAAAAATATATGCGCTATAATTTTTTTTCGCTCAAGAGTATTGAAAAAATGTTTTTCGCGCTCTAGCGGCAAAACCGTGTGACTTTGAAAAAAAACAAAGGACAATATTTGTCTAAAATTTTTTAATCTACAACTTTGATATCTTGATATTTTTTTTTATAAAATGCATAATTTTAAAATCAAACACCAAAAAAATTTATACATTTACATAAACTTCAGCGCGCGCTAACGGCGTAACTAAGGGGAATTTAAAAAAAGTGAAAAGAACAAAAATTGTAGAGAATTGCTAGATCCACAATATCAAATCAGGTCATATTTTCTCAAAATTGCATGGTTTTGCAGCAAAACGCAAAAAACCGCCAAAATGGCCAAAAAAACATATATATGTATCTACATCTAAAAAGCAACCCTTTTTATTCATGCGCTTGGTGAAAAATATGTTAACACAACCCCAAGACAACTTTCTATACGGGTGGCTTAGCTGTAGGAAAAATTTCCCAAAATCAGTGATTTTTCTTCTAATTTGAAGGAACTAATATAGGTTAGAGATAATTAATTAATGCACATACGATGAATTAAGGATTAAAGCAGGCAGTTCTTATATCTGCTGACGGCGCTGGCGACTACACCGCATCTTCGCTTCCCCCATAGTAACAGGCTCTCGCTCAGTATTACATCATCTAACCTTGATACTTTCATGTCGACGGCCTTGGAAAAAACTTTTGTCCTATACACGAACATTAACATTTCCAATATTAAAACCGCCTTCTGATCAGTTCATTAATATTGAACCTCTCTAGTTGCTTATCATGCGGATGTGTCGATGTTGTTGAGCTCACCGGAGTTTCTAATGATAAAGCCCAGGATTTTGTAAGCTGATGATACAATGATATTGATGTGCTGGATAAAGCTCAGTCTACTATCAAATGTTATGCCCATATCTTTAAATACCTCTGGTCTATTTAATTGTACCTGATTTATATTGTACTCCCGCAGCACAGGATTCAATTTTCTAGTATAGGCGACAACGTTACATTTAGCAACGTTGAGAGGTAGGAGGTTTGAGGTGCACCAATCGCTTATTAGATCCAAGTCAGCCTGTAGTAGCAAACAGTCAGATTCATCCTTAATAGCGAGATACAGTTTGATGTCATCCGCATATAGTAGACAATGGCAATTTAGATCAAAGACGATGTCATTTATAAACAAAATAAATAATGAGGGGCCCAATACTGACCCTTGTGGTAGCCCGAAAGTACAAACTATTCTTTCAGATTATGCCCACGATATTGAACATATTGGTTTCTACATTTTAAGTAGGACGAGCATAATAGAATTAAGTCTCAGTTAAAGCCGAAAGCAGAGAACTCACTTAGTAAAATACTGTGGTCAAGTCTGTCGAACGCCTTGAGAAGTCTGTATAAATGACATCTACCTGTTCATTGCTATCGAAAACCTCCTAAACAAAATGTGTAATACAGACCAAATTTCTGATTGTTGGCCGGCCTGCCACAAAGCCGTGTTGATTAGGAAAGATTTGTTCGTTGACATGTGTGTGGAGCTCCTCGTATAGAGCGAATTCAAAATCTTTACTAAAATTGTATATGTATATGTAACCTAACTGTTCTTTTTATCTGAAATTTTCTTCAGTTCAATTTGTATCTAGCCTTTAAATAAACTTTTTATTTGAATTGTATGAAGTTTAATTTACTTAGATTATCGGTTTATACACAATTGATTTAAATCATATTTTAAATTTAAAAAATCAGTTGATTTAAATCATTATATTTAAAGCATCAATTGATTCAAATCAAATGACTCAAATTGTCGCAACCTTGCCCTGTAAAATGTAATTAACATTGTGAGCTAGTTTGCTTCATTTTGTCTATTTTCTAGGAGGTGCACTATTTTATTGACTTCAAAAACGTCGTCCTTTCTATTTTACGTAGAAAATAAAACGCCTTAACAATCTAAGTGGAGTGTAATTTATACATTGGAGCTTGGGTCACATTTTACCACATAGTTTCAATAGAAAACCGCGTCAGAAATTCGTAACCCGACATTTTTCATTACACCCAGTGTATTAGAACTGCAGTTCCCTGAATATATGGGCATTATCTTTCACACGGTATCTTTCCTTGGTCAGGTTTCAAAGTTTTGTCAAGCATTTATCTGGAAACTTTGGCACTTTTATCAATTTAAAGACTATCTTCCCCGAACAAAAAAGTAAGTTACTCCCTGGGAAGCTTATTTAGTTTTATCTCATTCAAATATGGTGATTCGATAGCGCGTTTATGCCTTTTCCTTCACGACGGATAAAAAATATTCTGGAGATTTACAACTTGTGTTGAGTTTACAAGTGATATATCAAATTAGAAATATATTGTTACACCGCACCATACGATACAATCTTAAAAAACAGTTTTACGAGCGTGCTGAGAATACTAAGTGCGGTAGATGTAGTGAAAGAGAAAACATGTGTCAAATTAAAAGGATATAAATAATTCTTTCTACTGAATAAAGTACCTTTATGTATTCAAAAATAAAGTCCATGGATTAATACAAAATACTTTCGGATAGGCAATGTGGTTTTAAAAATGGCAAATCAACGGATGATGTTATTGACAATCCTAAATCATTGGAAAAACCGCTGCCTAAGGAATCACTACTTCCACATCCAGATTCTTCATCCAAGTCACTTTAAAGGAAACATCTTAACTATATTTGCACTCTAGTATGTGGAAATTATTGGTCAGAGAATTTTAATATTTGGGGCAGATGTCATAGAAAAGTTGAGAAGTTGGTTTCTATCATATACGTTAAAAATGAAGTTTCTAGTTTACCTTACTTATTTTCCACTATTCACAACCTACCACCTCTCACCTCTTCAATGCAGTCATCTCAATCAGATGTCACTACAATACATACGTTTAAAAATGAATTATTATTTGTTTGCTTATAATTGTATTGAAACATTCTTTATAGGATTTTGCAAACAGCAGAAAAAAGAACTATCTATAACTAAAAGAAAAACTTTGTGTAGAAATATTAATGAAATCTTTGCATTCTTTCGATAACCTGAATTCTGGTTATGCTAGCAAATTAAAATCCTAAAATGAATTTGTCTAATTTCTTACTTGACAATTCTCATTCTAACACTAGCATCCACACAGTCCCCTACGGCCATGCAGATTAAACCAGTATCCACACAACCCCCTACGATTATGAAGATTCAGTTAAAAATGAGAACAAAGACCCAAAATGAATTTATTTATCTACCTTGTCTTAAAAAATTGTTCATTCCAATGGATAAATTCATTTTGGGTCTTTGTTCTCATTTTTAACTGAATCTTCATAATCGTAGGGGGTTGTGTGGATACTGGTTTAATCTGCATGGCCGTAGGGGACTGTGTGGATGCTAGTGTTAGAATGAGAATTGTCAAGTAAGAAATTAGACAAATTCATTTTAGGATTTTAATTTGCTAGCATAACCAGAATTCAGGTTATCGAAAGAATGCAAAGATTTCATTAATATTTCTACACAAAGTTTTTCTTTTAGTTATAGATAGTTCTTTTTTCTGCTGTTTGCAAAATCCTATAAAGAATGTTTCAATACATACGTGTACTAACTTTCAAGTGAGTATCTCAATTTGATGTTATCAATCCCATTAATAATGAGGCGGAGGTGGTTTAGTTTGAAAAATATTAGAAAGAAATCTGAGGCCTTGGTTTTTAGTATATACACCGAATCCCAAATTTTTGTACTCTTACCAGCTTGATTTACTTATTTTCCCCTAGTCCTCCTGTTAACCCCAACCCTTCTACGGAGTCATCCTAAAATATAATCTAGTTCCAGATGTCGTCATAATACATACGTCTACCAAATTAAAAGCGAAAATCTCAATTTTATTTTATCAACCCCTCTAATAATGTAGTAAGGGTAGTGGAAGGGTTGAAAAATATTATTAAGAAATCTGAGGTCTTAGCTTCTAGGAAATTCAAGTTGCAGTATTCTTACCAGCTTGCTTTTCTTATTTTTCCCTATTTACCTCTACTTACCCCCACTCCTTCAACGCAATCATGTCAAAATAGTTTTAGATATAGTTATAATACATCAATGTACCAAATTTTAAGTGAAAATTTAAATTTAATTTTATCAACTCTTCTAATAAGGGAGTGGAGGTGGTGGGGGTATGGAAAATACTAACAAAAAAACCTGAGACCTTCGCTTCTAGTATATATACCAAATCCCAAATTTCTGTACTTTTACCAGCTTGCTTTACTTATTTTCCATTATATACCCCTATTTAACCCCCAATCTAGTTCCAGATGTCGTTATAATACATATGCGTACTAAATTTCATGTGAATATCTCAATTTTATTTTATCAACCCCTTGAATAATGGAGTAGGGGTGGTGGGGGCTGAAATATATTATTGAAAAATCTGAGGCCTTGGCTTCTAGTACATACACCGAATTTCAAGTTTCTGTACTCATACCAGCTTGCTTTACTTATTTCCCCCTATTTTCCCCTATTTTATTTTATCAACCCTTTTAATAATGAAGGTGGGGGTTGAAAAATATTATAAATAATCTGAGACCTTGGCTTCTAGTGCATACACCGAATTTCAAGTTTTTGTAGTCTTACCAGCTTGCATTACTTATTTTCCACTATTTACCCCTATTTAACCCCCAACCCTTCAACGGAATTATGTCAAAATATAATCCAGTTTCAGATATAGTTATAACACATAAATGTACCAAATTTCAAGTAAAAATTTGAATTTAATTTTATCAACTCTTTTAATAAGGGAGTGGAGGTGGTGGGGAATGGAAAATACTAATAAAAAAACCTGAGACCTTCTCTTCTAGTATATACACCAAATCCCAAATTTCTGTACTTCTACCAGCTTGCTTTACTAATTTTCCACTATTTACTCCTATTTAACCCCCAACCCTTCAACGGAATCATCTCAAAATATAATCTAGTTCCAGATGTCGTTATAATACATATGTGTACTAAATTTCATGTGAATATCTCAATTTCATTTTATCAACCCCTTGAATAATGTAGTAGGGGTGGTGGGGAGGCTGAAATGTATTATTAAAAAATCTGAGGACTTGGCTTCTAGTACATATACCGAATTTCAAGTTTCTGTACTCATACCAGCTTGCTTTACTTATTTCCCCCTATCTACCCCTAAATAACCCCCAACCCTTCAACGGAATCATCAAAAAGTATAATCTAGTTCCAGATGTCGTTATAGTTCATACGTGTACCAAATTTCAAATGAATATCTCAATTTTATTTTATCAACCCTTTTAATAATGAAGTAGGGGTGGTGGGGGTTGAAAAATATTATAAATAATGTGAGACCTTGGCTTCTAGTACATACAACAATTTTCGAGTTTCCGTAGTCTTACCAGCTTGCTTTACTTATTTTCCCCCATTTACCCCTATTTAACCCCCAACCCTTCAACGGAATCATCTCAAAATATAACCCAGTTCCAGACGTCGTTATTATACATACGTGTACCAAATTTCAAATGAATATCTCAATTTTATTTTCTCAAACCTTTCCATATTGGAGTAGGGGTGTGGTGGGAGTTGAAAAATAATACAAAAAAATCTGACGCTTTGGCTTCTAGTACATACACCGAATTTCAAGTTTCTGTACTCTTACCAACTTGTTTTACTTATATTCCCCTATTTACCCCAAATTAACCCCCAACCCTTCAACGGAATCATCTCAAAATATAATCTAATTCCAGACGTCGTTATAATACATACGTGTACGAAATTTCAATTGAAGTTCTCAACTTTATTTTATCAACCCCATTAATGGGGTGGTGGGGGGTTGAAAAATATTATAAAAAAATATGAGGCCTTAACTAGTACATACACCGAATTTCAAGTTTCTGTACTCTTACAATCTTCCTTTACTTGTTTTCCCCTATTTACCCCTATTTAACCCCCAACCCTTCACCGGATATCCTCAAAAAACAATCCAGTTCCAGATCTCGTTATAATATATACGTGTACAAAATTTCAAGTCAATATCTTAAACCGTTCCGGAGAAAACGTGCGGACAAAAAAAAAGTTAGACAGACAGACAGACAGACCGACAGACAGAAATTTTTTTTTCCGCTCAAATTTAAAATCTCGACCTTTCATGACATTCTAAATCTATTTCACGAATAAAAATTTTTGAAAATTTTTTTTGCGATTACTATACTTCCAATCCACTACGTGGATGTGGAAGTAAAATTAAAAGTGTACCACCAATAAGTGCTGTGTATAACATCAGTTCATTAGTCAAATTATACATTTTTTTAAATTTGTGGTTAATTACTTCTACATCCAGACAGTGTAGTGGAAGTATAGTAATCGTAAGAAAATATCAACATTTTTTTTGTTGCAATAGGCTTAGATTATCACGAAACATCGAGGTTTTAAATTTGAGCGGAAAAAATTTGTGTTTGTCTGTCGGTCTGTAACTTTTTTTTGTGGGCACGTTTTCTCTGGAATGCACGTTGACATTAAAAGTGCGACAAAATTATTTTCGGCAACTTTTTGTTGCAAATGAGAAAAATGTGTTAAATTTAGGTAATAATTATTGCAATAATATTAAAAAGTGTTACATATTTGTGGCATTTTCATGAAAATAATAAATTTCTGCTGAATAAATTAATTTTATTTTTATATAAGGTAATTGTGAAAAACAAACCCTAGTTAAAAATGGTATTAAAAAATTACATAATCTTAAAAAACCTTGATGAATTTCTTTCAGCAGGCTATATAATATTGAAATATCACATAGAAAGTAAATCATTATGTAAAATAAAGTTAAATCTTTATACGATTACAGTGCTACTTATGTGTGGCCATGAACGTCGCGTTTCAATATCAAAGTTAGTGCAAGTTTACATTCAAAGTCTAACTTTACACCATGTTCTACATCGTTTCATGCGCGAGTGAATTTCCGTATTTTTTTGAAAACTTAACTTTCTGTTTTAGAAATAAGTCTGAGATAAAAGTACTTAGTACTGATCTATTTCGAAAAATTAAAAAGTTTCTTGCAAATCTGCAAATTCTTACTTGACAGAAATATAAATTACGTTGTACCACAGGGAACTGTGCTTGGACTTGTATCTTTATGTTATATATTAACAGTATATGAAAATTGGAGAACAAAGGTAATGTTAAGTTTTGCAGCCGATACGAAAATTGTATTTCGATTTGCTTCGTGGATGATCCAGAAGGGAAAATGGAGAAAAACAAAATCATTCAATGACAATTTATTAACTATTACTACATTAAGATGCGTATGAAGAAAATGATACATATAGTAATGTCAAGAAAAAAAATATTTCTACTTAATTCTACATTGTTTGCTTTAAGGCAAGAAAGTAACGATTGTCGAAGAAATAATTTTCAAAGATTTCCTTGAATCTACATATATTGGATGTTGTAGATTAATGACATTTGCATAATTCTATTTCACTGGTGGTTTGTCGGTCGGTCAGTTTGTTCACCAGTTCATTCTTCTCTTAGTTCATATGTCTTTCTGATGCTATTTGTTTGTCTGTTGGCCTGAAATCTGAAAAACTATGCTATAGAGAGATCTATTAAAGCTCTCTCCTCTTCAGGTAGCAATACAAACAGAGGCGAGGATGAAACCTCCTAGGCCGCGAACCTCTTGGAAGCTGATTAGTCTTGATTTTCGCTAGGTTATCTGAGAACTGTGACAGTTCTGAGATATCGCAAATTATATGAAACTAAATTACTTCTTCTACAAATCTTGCGAGATTAGTATGTTAGATTAAGAACAATGGAACCAAGTCATACTTTAATGGCTTCAATGGCGTGGTATATAGATGGGTCCAGGAATAAAATAGGAATAAAGTTTGGTATATACCGCGAAAATGCGAGATCAATCCTGGCTTCGCACTTAGAGAGTGTAACATATATTCAGGAAACACGATAACTTAAATAGAGTTTAAGCAAACAAGCAAAGTCACATGATTTTAGACAGTTAGGTAATTAAACTGCTACAAAGCGGCGTTAAAATTAGTATGGGTTTAGAATAACTAAAGACATTGGAAGAAGAAAATATACTTTGGCTAATCTCCAATCTAGACGCTAGAAAATAATTAACTTGTCAACCAGCGAGCAACTATAACATTTTTAGCTCATAACCAAGAAAAAAATATTATGATAACTGGACTGGATTAAAGAAGAACCTACTAGATACTCGTCGAATATTCTGGGACATTGACAAAGCAACACATAAAAGAAACTCAACAACTGCTCATTCTAAGCAGTTACTCAAAATGACTATTCTAGCCCATTTAAAGGGATACCAAAATATGGAACCAGCTGAAGCTAAGCTATACTGTTTTGCAGATAAATATCAGAATAGTGGACTCTACAATCTACTAACGCGAATCAGCGCCCTTGTTGCACAAAACAGCAAAAGCCCTCTGAAAAGTAATTAAAATAGTGTCACAAAATTGTTTAAAAATATGATTGATTCAAAATGCGTAAAAACGCCTTTTGCTAAAGCTTAAAAACTCCAATGAAATTTTGTTTGGGAAATATTTTTTTAAACTATATTAAGATAAGTTTTGTGGAGAAGCATACCATGGCAACTGAGCCAAGTTTCTGACATATAGAATGGAAATATCCTAATTATAATAAGAAATACCTCATGAAATTATGAGACAGAGGTCTCCATAGGGGTAATTCGAAAGGTAGGCGGAATCCCGTTATCCTTATCAGGTTATATACCTACCGTTAGAATATTTGAAAAAGCTGGAAAGCTTCATATAGCTTTTTAAAAGCAGTTACTGGTGGTTCCGTCCTGACGTCTAATATAATTGTCTATTAGGATATATAGAGTTAGCCCCAAGTAACTCAAAATATCAACTGCATTTATTACCGTCAATCTCAATCCTGCTAACCCTGAACCAAAGTTTACAAACATACGTATACTACAAGAAAACTTTTTTGTACCATTCGATTACGTTAACTTTAACGTTAGACAAAGTTGATATTAAATATCTTCGGGATAGTGTCACTTACCACAGCGATATATAAATCTCAACTGTTTCGTATCTTATTGAATAGACAGATTCTAAATAGTTTTACACTTATATAAATACTTAATAATATATAATCGTATTAATTGAAGAATCTTATTATTAAGGTAGGTACTTATTTTTTACTAGAACAGACGCAGCCTAGACACAGGTCAATAAAAATAATTTCTGACAGCCAAACGCATCTTAAAGCCCTTGGATCTTACCGTTGTAACTCTAAAACGGTTTTCTTTGGCAAGCGGCAACCAAATCTATAGGATAAGCCGGCACTTGGCATATCTGCAAACTCTGCCAAGGCTGCTATCCTAGCCTGAGCTGAATTGAAAGCAGTTCAACACTGGCAGGAACTACCAGGATTAGTTCATTCAAAGAAGTTTATTCCATATCCCTTGAAGTCAAGAACTAAAAAACTGTTACACTTAAATAGGTTACACCTAAGAACTCTAATTGGCGTATAATAATAATAACAATAATTTGTTGGTGTCAAAATACATAATCCAATGCTTACACACGTCAAAACATTAGACAATATAGCAGATGTAAAAAAAAGTATTAAAAATGGACAAGTCACAAAATTGCATAAGACAAAGAGTGACAAACAAGATTAAACGTAGTATAAAATTATATAAGCCAAGTAACAAATTAAGTTAAGGGTAATAATATGAAAGTGAATTATTTATTATTTGTTTGCTTATAGTAATGAGACATATTCTTTATAGGATTTTGCAAACAGCGGAAATAAAAACTATCTATATGAAGTCGTGAATATACAGTGCCTATTAAATTAAATCTGAGAAATCATTCTCAATAAATTCTTCAGACCTATAGAAGGCCTTAGTTTTTAGATAACCTTTCATTTTATTTCTAAATTGCAAGAAGTTCAAGGATGATGATGAAACGGTAGAACGCATTTTGTGTAACTGTCCTGCTGCAAAAAGAACCAGGTTCTCACTGTTTGGCAAATTACGGCTAGAGCCAGAGAACCTGGACGGTTTCTCACCCAACGAGATTATCGGCTTTATTAAAAAGCTGAATCTGTTGAGTGAATTATAATTAGGACTGAGCCACAATAGACCTGTTGCAGTGGAGGGTCTGACAAGAGCCCACTCACATATTTACCTAACCTAACCTAGCTTATTCTTAAGTTTAATCCTTGTGCAATTTTATGGTTTGTCTCGGTAACTGATTTTTAGGGAATTTCATATAGTTACTCATGTCAGTACCAAGATTACAATACACAGACTAAGAAAGTTATCTTTTAGATTATAAGACAAATATCATGAAAGTTCGGCGATCATAACAAAAGTACGATTAGTAGCAGAGGTAAGTAAAAATGTTACTTCATCATTTTTATCATCTTCGATGAGTGGTAACGAAGCACCCCGACAGAGGAAAGTAACCGCAAAATATTGCTGGCACACCTTCGTTATTTACATTTTGTCGTATCCTTCAGACGCATGGTGGTAAGATAACCCTTATATACACGATCGACATCAGCAGAGAGCCGTGAAAGCAAAAAAAATATATAGACCATTTTCCGATTATATCTCTAGAAACTTCTTTTTCTTAACTCCAGTCGTGTGTGGGCAGTTCCGTATTTTATTAACAACTTCCATCGATATCCTGCATAGTTGAAATTATAGCTTTCATCTTTGCGCTTCCGGTAGAATCGGAAACCCACACACTTGCCCATCCGTTAAATTGATTTGACGTATATTTCACAAATAATTAGACTTCCGTAATTTAATGTGTGACGCTGTCAGATTTAAAGGAATTTTAGTGGTTATGCGGCTTCGAATGTGTCTGTATAACACATAATAATGTCGACAAATATCAACATTCTCGCAATTTCTCTGCTCGAATGAAGAGAGAGGAGTATTCAGATATACTGAATACATCGATTCCTGTTACGCTCGACATACTTTCCAAATAGTAATTCAATCTTATTACAAGTCATTCCCAGTCATTGATGAGTTTGAGAGAAATTTTGTATTAAGCTTGATAACAGCGAATAACCCATCAGCATAATCCCTCGTCTAATATTGAAATAATAAATAAACTAGAGCAAACATTATACATTATACTCTAAAGAGATTTATTGAATAATTGTAGTACATTTTATAGCATACTCTGCAGATTTTTGTGAATAATTTTCAACGAAACATATTCTTTATAGGATTTTGCAAACAGCGGAAAGATAAAAAGCTAGCTAGTATTGGAGCGTATATACTCTATGCATGTTTAAAAGTAAATTATTTATTATTTGTTTGCTTATAGTAATGAAACATATTCTCTATAGGGTTTTGCAAATAGCGAAAAGAAAAGCTATCTATGAGAAGAATATGATAATAATAATAATAATAATAAACTGCTTTATTTGCTGAATAACTTTACATTAGTTTTAGAATTGTCAAAGTATATAAAGAACAGACATACATAGAACTCACAACAAATACATATAAATTATTTTAGAAGATACACTTAGGGCTAAAATGACAATCACATACACTACTTTTACAAATTTATAATAAGACAATATTAAGTTTTATAAGTTAAAATAATAAAAAAAGTAAACTACCGAAAAATTAATGAATGAAGTTAAGACGCAGTAAATAATAAATATATGTAATTGACGACTATTAGTTATGGTGTATCAAATACTTTATCAAAATATTCTTCGATACTGTATGGTACTAGAGTGGTGAGTAGTTCTTTGATCTCTATTTTGAATTTGGAGAAAGATAATTCCTTTATTTTGTTAGGCAATTGATTGTACATTTTTATAGCCATATACAAAAAACTTTTATGGGTTTTTTCTAGTCTATATTGGGGGAGAACTAATTCGTTAGATTTTCTAGTCTGATACTTATGGTTGATACTTTGTTTCTGAAATTGTTGTTCATTTTTTTTTATGTAGATTAGACAGTGATATATGTATAATGCCGGGAACGTTAAAATTTTTAATTCAGCAAATAGGGGCCTACAAGTAACACGTGATGTATTGTTAATCATTGCCCTAATTGCCATTTTTTGTAATAGAAATATCCTACTCCATTCGGTCGAATTTCCCCATATAAGTACACCATAAGACAATTGTGGTTGAAATAGTCCGATATATGCTATTTTAGTTATTTCTATTGGAACATATGACGCTATTTTACGTAGTAGGAATACTAGGCTTGACAATTTGTTAGCTACCATGTTGATGTGGTCTTTCCAATTTAAGCTTTTGTCTAAAATTATACCTAGAAATTTTGTGGATTGATCATCTATAGAATTTCTTAACGTAAAGCGTATATGTATTGTTTTATCTTTGTTAAGAGATAATCTATTGGCAGCGAACCAGTCATCAGCACGAGTTTGAGCTGAGGCATTAATTTCATTTAACTCTGTTATATCTGTCCCTCTACTATACAGAGTGGTATCGTCAGCGTATTGTATGCTATTTACATTGTTCATATAATTTGAGAAATCATTCACATATATAAGAAATAGGAGTGGACCTAGGATAGAACCTTGAGGCACTCCTGCACTTACTAACATAGTTGACGACCTTTCAACATTATAATCGACCACTTGCACTCTATTTTGAAGGTAGCTTATTATAAAATCAAGTGATGGACCTCTTAAGCCGTAGTACGAGAGTTTTTCTTTTAAGATATTGTGACAGATGCAATCAAATGCCTTCGAGAGATCACAGAAAGTAGCGGATAATATCTCGCCCCTCTCGAAAGCATGTAATATATCTGTGACCATTTTTATATTAGCATCTATGGTGGAAAGTTGTCGTCGAAATCCAAACTGAGTTTGTGTGAACAAATTATACTTTTCTAAATATTGTACTACTCTGTTGTTAAATGCTGCCTCAATAGGTTTTGAAAACGTAGGTATAACTGCTAACGGGCGGTAATTATTCATATCATAATAATTGTTAGAGGTGTTAGTATTCCATCTTTGATTAATTTAAGGAGCTTATTACTTATTCCATAAATATCCTTTGCAGAACTATTCGATAAATTTGTTATTATGTTGTCGAATTCCCTTTCTGTAATAGGTCGCAGATAAAGAGATTTATCAATTTGTGGATTATTTGCCATAATTTCGATGGGATTAATAGCCGACTTTGGTAGATTGTCGCTTATATTTGTCGAGATATTTGTGAAATATATATTGAGATCATTAGAGTTAATATCATTATTAAATTGTGTTTGTTTTTTTACGGATTTTGCTTCATTAATTAATTTCCACATGGCTCTCGATTTATTGGATGAGTGTAACACCGTGCTAGTAATGTGGTCAGCTTTACATTTTTGCATTTCACTTTTGTACTGTTTTTTTAAATGTCTTACATGTTCCGATAGTCCTTCGTCTTCACTATTTTGCCGCGCTAACAATGTGAAGAACTGCAAATTTTCTCCTTTTATTTTCAAATCATTTGTGTACCACTTTTTCATTTTATTTGTGTTTTTTATAGTTTTAGTTTTTATTGGGAAAGAGTAATTTGTTGTCTTTATACACATATCAAAAAAATGATTGAACATGTCATTGGTATTATCTATACAATTTAGTTCATCCCAATTATAGTTTTTTAGGATATAAATACATATGTTTCATTACTATAAGCAAACAAATAATAAATAATTTACTTTTAAACATGCATAGAGTATATAGGCTCCAATACTAGTTAGCTAATAGATAGGAAAGGATCTGTTGTTTTTATCAGTCAATGTCAAATATAAATATTTCTTACTTATTCGTGGATATTGCCTTGGTTTTGCATGGAACATGGTTATGAGTGACTTTGTGCTTTTCTGACGAGCTCAGAATAAGGGCGAAAAGCGTTTCAAAGGCTAAGCATTTCCAAGAAACTGAATGAGAAATTTTATGAAAATGTAATCCACTAGAATGAAAAAAAATGTTTAAGACAAGGTAGGTAAATAAATTAATTTGTGGCCTTTGTTCTCATTTTTAACTGAATTTACATACCGTAGGGGGTCATGTAGATACTAGTTTAATCTGCTCAGCTTAGGGGTCTATGTTGGATGCTAGTGTTATAATGAGAATGTCAAATAAGAAATTGGACAAGTTTATTTAGAATTTCACTTGCTTGGCATAACCAGAAGTCAGGTTATCAGAAAAATGCAAAGATTACATTAATATTTTTACATATAGTTTTTCCTTTAGGTCTCATAGACAGTTTTTCTTTAAGCTGTTTGCAAAGTCCTATAAAGAATATGTTTCCTATAAGCAAACAATAAATAATTGATGATAAATGATAGTACAGAAAAAACTCCACTTTAACTCGAAAAAAATTGTACAGACCTTAGACTTCGTTTATAGGTTTAAAATAGGCCAAAGTTCACGAAACAAAAAAGTTTAGAACTTTTACGGATCCGTGGAAACCTATAGGAGACGGAATGAACTATTTTTAATTAAAAAAAAGGAACAAATATAAGTTCAGAGAAAATTTTAAAAATAGGCGTGATTCAAAAGATTTTATTTTTATTCTCTAAATATATGAATAGAAAAATAATATAAAGAAATATATAAAACATAAATATAAGAAAATTATACAGAGAAAAACGTTGCTACTCAATTTCGGAATTGTCGTCTTCATTATCGTCATCAGGTTCAAGTTCTTCTAAATCACTTTCGTCATCACGGCTTGCTCGAACAAAGTCTTTTACGTCATCTACTGTGCAGTTTGAGCTTTGCAATTACTACATTCAGAGCCCTCTTAAATTTGACACATTACAAACAGTTTAAACCTGCTTTCATGTATTTTCATTGTAACGTGGAGCAGTTTCCTTTAGACCCACATGCTATTAAATCTAAAATGTCTTTTGGTGCAGCATCTAAAGTGGTTTGGACTGGTTGCAGAATATCTCCTCTTTTTCCTATCCCCACTCTTCAGGAGACTTTTCATTGCCAAGCCATTTTTGCACCTGATAATATGTTCTGTATGAGTGTTGTGTTGCAGCAGCAGCCGTTGGAGGTAATGATTTCAAGTGAGCAGCTCTCTTTTGGAGCGATTGTTGAAGCTTATGAAATCTGTGTTCGTCTAGTGTTATATTTTCTTACATCAATACAGACGCAAAGAAATTCTCTCTCCTGCCTCTTTTACTTCATTTAAAGGAGAATTTTCAATATGAAAAGCAGTTATAGCATTTTGCTCTCGAGGTAAACCTTTTGTAAACTATTTTATTGTTCCTCTTTTTTTACTTCCCTCGCATACCGAAGGGAAGTATTGTATTCGAGAAAATATCATCCTCCGAGATTTTTTTCGGATTTTCACGATTCAGATCATGTAGACTAAGAAAATATAGGTTTTTCAGTAACGTCAGTCTGTCTGTCTGTCTCTCTGTCGGTCTGTTGGTGCATTAACTAAAAACTACTTGATGGAAAAAAGTAAAATTTGGTAGGTATCTGACGCCACTGCCACCGAAGAAATGGTGAGACTTTAACTGGAAAATATATAGGGTGGACAGACTAAAGGGAATAGATCCTGTTAAAAAAAAAAAATCTTTAAAATTTAAAATTTGCACGTTTCGTAACATTTTAAATCTATAAAAAAATATTGAAAATTTAAATTAGAAAAAAATTTTGAAATTTTGAAAACTTTTTATAAGATGGATGATGGAAACAAATTTTTTGCTCAAATTTAAAATTTCCACTTTACGTGGCATTCTAAACATATTTCTATTTTTTTGTAAATAGAATTTTTTTTTACATTTCTTTACCACTAGCTCCAATAGAATAGATGAAAATAATCTTTTTTCCTCAGATTTAAAATTTTCCCACTTTATGACATTCTAAACCTATTAAAAAATATATATAGGTATATTGAAAATTTAAAAAAAATGAAAATTTTTTATAAAATGGACGGAAATAAATTTGTTTTGCTCAAATTTAAAATTTCCACGTTTCGTAACATTCTAAACATATATAAAAACATTGTTTTAAAAATTTTAAATATTACTTCCCTCGCATACCGAAGGGAAGTATTGTATTCGAGAAAAAATCACCCTCCGAGATTTTTTCGGATTCTGACGTTTCAGAACACGTAGATTCCGAAAATATAGGTTTTTCAATTCCGTCAGTCTGTCTGTCTGTCTGTCTGTCTGTCTGTCTGTTGGTGCATTAACTAAAAAACTACTTGACGGAGAGCAGTCGAATTTGGTAGGTAGTTAACCCTACTGTCAGCGAAGAACTGGTAGAATTTTCACTGAAAAATATACAGGGTGGACCGTCTAAACGGAATAAAAAGTGAAAAAAAATTTTTTTTGCTCAAATTTAAAATTTCCACGTTTCATGACGCGCTAAACCTATTTCAGAAAAAAAAAATTTTTGAAAATTTTTTTCAATCATTTTTGAAAAAATTTTTACCACTAAAAAAAATTTTTTTCTTTATTCAAATTTAAAATTTCCACGTTTCATGGCATTCTAAACCTATTTAAAAGAAAAAAAGATTTTGAAAATTTTTTACCAACATTTTTGAACAAATTTTTACCACCAAAATAGATGAATTTATTTTTTCTCAAAATTTAAAATTTCCACGTTTCATAGCGTTCTAAATCTATTTAAAGAAAAATAAAAAAAAATAAAAAAATTTTGAAAAAATTTTACCACAAATAGATGGAATTTTTTTTCCGGTTTAAAATTTCCACGTTTCCATGGCATTCCAAATTTATAAAACAAATTTAAAAATGTTTTAGAAAAATAAACATAAAATGAAAACATGTTTTAGTAATCTATTTATCACCATTATAAAATAGACGAAATATTTTTTTGCTCAAGTTTAAAATTTCCACGTTTCATAACATTCTGAACCTATTTCGGAAAAAAAAATTTGCAACATATTTTCACCAATTTGGAAAAGAAATTTAACACTAGAATAGACGGAAAACATTTTTGAAAATTTGTTCTATATTTTAATCACCACTATACTTCCACTCCATTACGTGAATGTGGGATTGAAAATGTGAGAGATGGCAATAATATTTGGCATATCCTATTATATACTTTTATTGAATAATGGCATCCCAAGAAATAATTGAGTCATGGTGGACATTTATAAAGGTATTTGCGCAAGCCTTCCATATTTGGCACCTGTTATTTAGTATATTGAATTTTTGCTGTTGGATGAACACTGTAATTTTTTAGACCAAAAGTTATCAGGTTTTCTTTGTAATAATACCAATAATGATATTCCGATTATTATTCCCAATGTCATTTCGTAATTAATAATTTTTTTGAGTGACTGTCATGCACAAATAACGAGGGAAGTTCTGTGTAAATAACTTTACCGATTTTTTTTTTTTATTTACCACTACAATAGAAATTGAAATTTTTTCGTTATTTTAAAATTTCCACGTTTCATTACATTCTAAACCGATTTCAATAAAAAAATGTTTTGAAAATGAAAAAAAATGAATTTTTTTTCCGCCACCACTATAGAGTAGATGATGGATCAAAAATAATAATAGGCGATTTGTACCATTTTTTAACATAATGTAGATAAATTCTGAATACATCACTAAAAGCTTTGTATTTTTGGATGGTCCATTTCACTTTATAGAGCAATGAAATCCCATCAACAACATGCAGTGTAGTATTTCTTTCGGTATTTTCATCTATAGTTTTAAATTTATCGTATAGTACTGATTTAACATTTTTTCTCATGCTTTTTGCTGTAAATAGTAACTGTGGATATGGCGCAACCCCCGTCGGAAAATAGCCGTATTTCGGTTAATTATTGTTATAAAATTAATTTTAAAACATTAAATTAGAGATAATTTTGACAAAAACAAATGTATCTGAAGTATTTTTTTTGTAAATTCCAAATTTTTCGAGAAAATAGAGAAAAATCGTTTTTTTTTAATTAAAAATACCCCTTTTACACCTATAGGTTCCCGCGGATCCGTAAAATCCTAAACTTCTTTGTCCCATGAACTTTAGCCTATTTTAAACTTATAAAAAAAATTTAAACTCTGCACACATTCTTTTCGAGTTACAGTCATTGTTTTCAATCTGTTCCTGTACAATGATTCCAGTTTAATTAACGGAGCCTCTTTGTCGGAGCACCATTTCACAATTAATGGCGTTGTACGTGTTTGATGTGAAGAAATCATATACTGTTGCCGAAATTTGGTGGAAAATACACAATACAACACTTAGTACACTAAAACTATTCATTTGTGGTGCCACAATAATAAAAGTTAATCAGTTAAAGGTGTTGTAAATGTTGACCACAGCATTGCATACAACCACGACAGATGGTTTATCTATCTCGTCTATTTCACAGGAATACTAACGTGTTCGTATTTCCCACGCCAACAATTTTGCACGGATTCCCTAACCAGCAATTTATTCTACGGAATATTACACCCGGTCATCATTTTCACTATGTCTAAGTTAATTGTTTTTTCTCTTTGAAGATAATGTGCAGTATCACGTATACAGTTTCTTGATACTTCAATAATTAATTATTTATATCAAATAGAGAAGTGCTAAAAGATACAATTATTGATATACTAGGGTAGACGTTTAGTTTTAATTTTAATCATATGAAACTGATTTAAAAAGTTTAAATCTTTTAAATGCATAATTTAGCCAATAAAAAAAATTTAGCACAGACCTTGAATACAATATGACAAATGAAATGTCAAAAGTCTCCACCGATCCCATGTCAGCTAAAAATTTTATTCAAGGTCAAAGGTCACAAATATCAGTTTTTCGCGTAAGTGTTATTGGAAAAATAAGTCATACAAAGTTTGTAGATCATGCAATTATCTGCAAAAACTGAGTCAATACTCTTTTCCTACTAGATATACTAGACAATAGGAAAAAGCTGATAAAAAGTCATGAATCAAGGTAGAAAATAATATTGTTCTCAAGATACTACCCTGAGGAGCTCCTGAAAAGGTTTCCCTTATGGACGAATATAACCGTCATCAAATAAAACTTGTTGTGCTCGGTCTCTTACATAGCTCCTTAAATAATTTTTGTAATACCTGTACTGTAAGTGGATCATTATTAACAAATTTTTATTAGAGTAAGCTGAACTTACAATTCATTTACTGGTTGCCATGGTTACAGGGCTGTAATATTCACTTACAGTCCGACGTGGGCTGTAAGTGAATATTACGTACTAGTTATTATTTACCTGCTCAGATCAACAGAAATTTTAGGTAAAAAAAATCTATCGTTGAAACCAAACATTTCATGCATACACAAAAATGAAGATATTATTTTAAGCATCTTTATTATTTATGGAAACGTGAAAAGTACAATTATTCATATTATCAACAGTCAAAATTGATGTTAATTTTTTTTGTATTTCTTTAATTACTTCAGGACCATCTAGTGGAGTATTCTCTATATTATCCGAGATATCATTATCAGATGTTTGACGAGATGAACCGGCTTCTAGGTTGCTAATGTTGAAAATCTTGTTAGCTACTTGTATTTTGTTCGTTAAAGATTCCGCCACATAACTTTCTGCTACTGCCGAGGACTTCCACCCACCGTGCCTTTTCAACGCAAGAACGTCGACTCCGCTGTTAGCCAAAAGAGTTGCCGAGGTTCTGCGAAACGAATGTCCACTGTAATTTTTTGCATTTTCCAAATTTAAAAATGTTGCAATATCAGACGGAATTTTAGCGAAAATATTTCTCCCAACTGGTTGGTTAACGCATTTCCCATTTTTATATCTCAAGAATAATCTTTTATTTTCTGAATTTTTTGGTCGCAGACTCATATATTTCCTGAATAATTCCAGACAGTGGAAATTGTCATTGTCTACGATAGTGAAACTTCTTGAAAGGTGATTTTTAGAATCAGGTATTTTGATAAGTATTACGCTTCCTTTATCAACAATATCGTCTACTGTTACCTTGCATAATTCATCTTCCCGCAATTCCCATAATAGCGACGACCTTCTTCCATGTTTGGTCAGATGCTTCACTCAAAAATTTTACAATTTGTTCTCTAGTAAACACCTCACTTTTTTTGGGACGATATCCAATATTTTTGTTTTTTAAAAATGCCGTTAATTTGGCATATTTTGAAATATCAACATTATCATTTGAGATGGTTGACCGCAGCATGGAATATTCGCATCATAAGCTGGCTGGAGATGTATATTTTTTAGATTTCTCTAGATAATATGCGAGTAAAACCGCCTCACTGGTATGAATATCCACATATTTAGCGTTGCACCACTTTCTAAATACGTCATATGTGATTTCGTACCTTTTTTTAGATTTCCCAGGTAGAAGCGATGTACAAGCAACATTTGCAGCTTCTTCGATATCCATAATAGTATTTCCTCAAAAACTGCTTGTCAAACTTGACTTTTCAACGAGTTTTTAACTATTAGGCTTGCTTTTCTTAATTTCTAGTATATATGATATACCTAATTTATTTAAAATATTAAAATTTAATTTTGACAGGTAGTTGTCAATAATTCAAATTTAACTCATTAATTGCTTTTCTTTGATTTTCGCAGGTATTACAAAAAACTATTTACTAACCGCGAACAGTAAGTGACTTTTCAGGTCTCGAATGTTTAGGAAACCTCGGCCCTACGGGCCTCGGTTTCCCAAACTACATTCTCGACCTGAAACGTATCACTTACAGTTCATGGTACGTAATATACTATTATAGCCCCATTTTCAAACGCAATGTATATAATTTTACAAAAAGTAACTCAAATTTACTAGGTCAAAAGCTTTACTCTGATCCTGTAAGACCAATGATATCATTGCTATGGGCATATGCCCATTGCACTACTAATGTCATTTGCATGAGTTTGTGTTCCATGTTTTTGACAAAACTGTATTTCTACACACTATTGACTTCAATATAATCTTTTATTTAAGGCGGGTTTCTTCGAACAATTTTCCATAAGCTAACTTACATAAGGTTGGAAAATATTCCATTTTAGAGATTCGTTAAATATATGCTATGTACTTTATAACATTAATACAGTTGAGTAGGGTATAACGAATGAAATACACTGCTGGCCGCTCTAACTTACACATAGAGACTTTTAGGCAAAATTTAAAGTTCAATATTTTCAACAGGAATGCAAATTTTTGAACGCGGCTTGCAAATTTTAAGAGCTAGTTTTTTTCGGATTAAGCTGCATGACGTATATTTATCGTAGGACCATAAGTTTATTATATACGGGGTGATCAATGAAGTCATGCAAAAAATCAAAAAGTTCGTATGAGTGAAATTTCCGCAAAAATTTTTTTTGGTCGTTGCAATATGGTTCCTTACTAAGGTAACATCAATATCTCTAGACGGTTTTGTCAGTTTTTGGATTAAGGCCCTTAGGCCTTGTACACACTACTCAACATAAAATTTGGATACCGAAATCTTTAAAATGCTATAACTTGACATTGGATTGACGGTTCTTGATGATTTTTGCGGATTTGGAATCCTTATTTCACGTAGATTTTCTATGGTCTAAGCATTTTATTTGAGGGTTGAAATTTACACATTATACCGGGTCGATAATAAACAAAAACGTAGGGTACGACGCGCTCTAAAGTTTGGCATTATTTAAGTTTTTGTAAAAATAAATTCTCACCTCAAGTTGTTTTTATTTAATGTTCTTCTCACTGTTCTGTCCGAAACTCACACCCCAGTTTGTTGTCTCAAAGAATCATTCAGTTTTACAGAGTTCTTTGTCCACCCCCATGCCCATAATTATGATCGGGTGTAATTTCTACGCGACGCGTCAATTTCAAAGTAGGCATTGGAAAAACAAATTTGTTGCTATGGAATTAAAAACTGTTTACATTATTTTAGAAATAATCTGACATATTTCAATGTTATAATTTTGTAAAGTTTAATTAACATGAGGCGTTTAACCACGGCAGTAAGGGAAAATTGCATTCGACTTCTCAACGAAGGAATGTCAAAACAGCAAGTTGCGCACATTTACAATGTCAGCCGAAAGACAATTTATAATTTGAACCTCCGCGTCGAAACTACTGGTGATCATAATTATGGGCATGGGGGTGGACATACAAAAAAAAATAAACCAAAGAACCGAAAGAATTTTAATGAGAGAAACTATGCGGAATAGAACAAAGAACTCTAGAAAACTAAATGACTCTTTAAGACAACAAACTGGGGTGAGAGTTTCGGACAGAATAGTGAGAAGAACATTAAATAAAACCAACTTGAGGTGAGATTTATTTCTTTTAAACATAACATAATGCCACACATTTTAAATTATAGAGCCCGTCGCAGAGCAAAATGTGTGCGGTTATTACAACGCCATAGAGCGAATAGGCGGGCATGGGCAAATCGGCATGCGAATTGGGGTAATGCAGAGTGGAGCCATTGTTTATTTACTGACGAAACACGATTTAATTTGTTTCACTCCGATGGCCAAATCTTAGTTTGGAGAAGGCCAAATCAGCGATATTTGGAGGAAAATATGGCCCCTCAAGAAGCATTTGGTGGCGGAGGTATTCCAGTGTGGGGAGGTATCATAAGAAATGGTAAAACCGAGCTATTCATTACCAACCAAACCATTAATGCTACTGTTTATCAGGAGGAAATTTTGGAACCTATTGTTGTTCCTTTTGCTCGACATTACGGCCCAGAAATTCTATTGGTGGATGACAACGCTCGACCTCACAGAGCGCGAAGGATCACAGAGTTTTTGCAGGCACAAAACATCAATAGGATGGACTGGCCTGCAAAGTCTCCGGATCTTAATGTCATCGAACACGTTTGGTCTTTTTTAAAACTTAAAGTAAGATATCTTGATGTACCCCCTGAAACCTTAGAAACGCTCAGTGAGGCCATTCGTGAAGAATGGGAGAATATTCCACAAGATTTTATAAATAATCTTGTGGATACTCTACCAAATCGATGTCGGGAAGTAATATTCCGAGCAGGAGGACCAACAAAATATTAGCTTCTCTTTTTTTTTTAATTAATGTACCTAATTTTAATTAGGTAATTTTAATTTAAGTTTAAATTAAATTAATTTTTAATTTTTTAGTTAAATTTTTTTTCAGTTATTAAAAATTACCAGAATTAGAATTATAAATTGTTTAAGAATTGACTTTTGGTCGTTGTTAAGCAATGTTGTATATTGTAGAATTTAATGTAATAAACTTGTTCTTGTCGCTACGTTTTTGTTTATTATCGACCCGGCATAATGTGTAAATTTCAACCCTCAAATAAAATGCTTAGACCATAGAAAATCTACGTGAAATAAGGATTCCAAATCCGCAAAAATCATCAAGAACCGTCAATCCAATGTCAAGTTATAGCATTTTAAAGATTTCGGTATCCCGATTTTATGTTGAGTAGTGTGTACAAGGCCTAAGGGCCTTAATCCAAAAACTGACAAAACCGTCTAGAGATATTGATGTTACCTTAGTAAGGAACCATATTGCAACGACCAAAAAAATTTTTTGCGGAAATTTCACTCATACAAACTTTTTGATTTTTTGCATGACTTCATTGATCACCCCGTATATAATAAACTTATGGTCCTACGATAAATATACGTCATGCAGCTTAATCCGAAAAAAACTAGCTCTTAAAATTTGCAAGCCGCGTTCAAAAATTTGCATTCCTGTTAAAAATATTGAACTTTAAATTTTGCCTAAAAGTCTCTATGTGTAAGTTCGAGTGGCCAGCAGTTTAGTTTAAACATTTATGTCATCCACACCAAAATCCTCAGTTTTAAATGGCTTTAGAGCATTAGAGAATTAGTTGCAACTCACCAGTTCGATTAATGTTTCCAAATTCCATTTGAACGTTTCTATTTTTGTTTAATACGTGCTGCATATACAATTTTTTCACATTTTACTGCCTCATTTACAAAATTAGGTATTGTGATTTAGTACTCTCTACTAATTGCTGGTTTGCTGTCTATCTAAATGAGGCTATTTTATTAAATCTTTCTATTAAAACAGACGTTATAAATAAAACACAATGCTTTGCTATAAGAATGGTTGGCATATTGCTGTCCTACAATATAATACATGATTATAAGTTTTAAGCTTGCAAAGTTAAACTATATAATATATCCGACATTCTCACAATGTGCCTATTTTAAATAAGGGACTCTCGAACAAGTTTAACAAACTAGCTCCAGAACTATCGGCTACAGCGAACATATTGTAGATCCAGAACTTCCACAATACATGCATATTTATTACCGACAGCTGTATCTATTCTACTTATTGTTGTACGGCGAACATGCATTGTCATTTAAAAATCCGCTGAGCAGCGTAACCAGCTTGAGGAAAACGAAGCTGGAATGAGGCTTTCCTCTAAGTGTGTACTATTTTATATACAATAATTTAAAACGCAACAATTAGCAAATTACGTATAAATGACTTAGTTTTTAATTCGGTAAAATAGTTTCAGTAAGTACGCATTGCGTTTCGATGTAATTCGATAATTTGTTTATCAAGTTGACAAGTTTCTAAAGTAATTTCCACAAACATCAAAATGCTTCAGCACTACACTGAAATTTAACACTCGACACACATTTCGCATCATTGGAAGATAATTAAAAATTAATCATCTCCCAAAAGTGATTGGGGGTTATGGTTACGGTTTTTAGGTACTACATATTTTTTACCCTCGACGCAAAAAGGAGGGGTATTATAAGTTTGAATACTTTGTCCATGTGTATGTGTGTGTCTGTCTCTAGTCAGCTGGCTCCAAGACGGTTGAACCGACTTCAAAGCGGGTTTCTTGTTTCAAAATCTGGTATTAGCGAAATGGTTCTTGGCCATGTTTGGTGGAAATCGGGTATGCCCCATGCCGTTTTCAAGATTTCTAGGTTTCGTTGTTAAATACTAAGTGTAGCGGATGTTGGGTTCTAAGAAATGGCGAAGGATTCAGTGTTACTTCACATGTCTATCCGAATTGTATTTAAAGGTTTTGTGCTACAAGCCAAACTTTTTAAAGCTGAACACAAACAAGCCGAAAAGACCGGTTTGTATCACTAAAACATTCGATTAACTACACAGAACCACAAAAAGAAAGTATTTGCTCTTTGAACTTGAGTAGTAATCCTATGCATTATGACATGCTGAACTGGAGACTGAAGTCCAAGTTTGTAGATCGTATAAGAATTTTTCAAAATTCTTCTTCCTGTAGTTGTAGTTTGTAATTCCTAGGTATAAAAAGTCGTTTTTTGAAAAATTTTAAATGATAAATAAAGTTAGACTTCAGATTCGAGTTCAGCATGTCAAAACAAATAGGATCATACAACTCCAGTTTAAGAAACAAGTACTTTTTTGTGATCCTGTGTACAGAACTCGATTTTTGAAACATTCTTAATTGATCAAATTTGGACTTCAGATTCGAGTTCAGGTCTAAATACATGAAATTACATTACTCCAGTTCAAAGAACAAGTATATTTTTTATGGTCCTCTGCTATTATTGATTGCTTCCAAGACGTTTTCTTACATACTTATATCGCTATATCTAAAGTTCAAATCTATCCATTACAATGATTTTAAAGGAGTTGTTAGATAAGTTTCTTTTGTTATTTGTTCGCTTTCTCCGATTTCTTAACTTCCCGCTGCCATAAAAGCTTCTTGCACGAGTATAGTATAACTCTAGTAGAGGTTAATTTTTTCTTGATGCAAGAAAGATAGGGAAAAAATTAATTTCCAAAATGGACCTTATGCCATTTTGTCTTCGATTCCGGGACTCGCACTGGGCCCACTCTGCTGGCCTTTGACAGAACTAAAAGTATGTTTAATGTCCTTAAATCAGATTTTTTAATAAAAGAAAATTGTTTCGGCCCTGATGGCCAACAATTGTTCGGCGGTTCACATTTTTTTTATTGTTTATAACAATTCGTCTGCAGCAAGTGATGGCCAATGACAAAAGTCTCCCTGGGTCCAGTTTGAGGGAACAGCTTCCACACTTTTGTCATCAATAAATAATACCGCAGTCCACGTCTTTGCCTCCATACTAAATAAATAGAATGTGAGTGTACAAGTCTATATAAATAGTATAGTACAAACATACCTTTTTATAACTACAACCACGAAAACATAAAACTGCGAATTAACAGGCCTGAATAATAACGTAACTGAGAGACACGCACACAAAATATAAGTGGTAATGGAATGAACAATGACTAACTAGTAATAGCAATATATAACAATAATAACAAGCCCTGTCTTTTCTCTGAATGACTAACAACTCACAGCATCAATTGCAGAATTCACAGACGACACTATATTTGCACACTCAAATGTGTTCGGAATTTTAACAGTGGGTTATAAAAATAAGGCATGTTCAGAAAGCCCAGCTAGCTGTTTATTACAAATAAGTATGGAAATAGTATTCTGTGATGAAATGTATAGTATCAACTAAACCATTAACAATTTACTAAATATAGCAACGAAAAAATGGGTATACTTTATTTCTCCTAACTGTAGAAATAAACAACATATTTTACAGAAGAACATTGTAAAATAGAAAAGCCATTTTCTACATTTTTTTTGTTGATTTCTATAAAAATAAACAACATATTTTACAAGAGTAACCTGCTAAATAAAAGTAAACAAAAGCATCGTAAAATACAAACCATTTTGTTGAACTATTTTTTTGATCATATATTACATACTTACCTACACTCTAATATTGACGTCGTTACTACGACGTCTTAAAGTCGTCTATGGTAAGACGTCCTTAAGACATCTCTATAAGGAATTAAGACGTTCAGACCAAAATAAGACATAATAAAGACGTCTTTAAGACGACTTGTGCTATCTGGGAAGCAAACAAACATAAATCCATTTTTTTACATTTGACATATGAAGCGAAACATTTTGTAGCCCAGACGGGCATAATCGCATTTAATTTAAAATTTTCTAACAATAAATAAATAAATAGTATATTTGTTTTTATTCCCACAATGCTGGAGTTATGCTCTCTAGAGCTGCTCTCACAGTCAATTAAAAGTATGTATCGAAAACAACAAGAAACTAATAGTATATAAGGTCAGTTGGGGTATCTGGGCCCAGGGGGTAACTGAGCCATGGTTTTTTTCCGTAGAATTTGTGGGGGTAATTTCACTTCAAGCAGTTGGCAGCACTGAAGGACAATGTCATCTCACTACAACAATTAGTCTCATGTTTGTGAGTGTTGTTGCTGTAGCAATTTTTTAAATTTTGTAGTGCAAAATTTTCATAGCAACGTGATGTAATCTTGATTTTTATGAAATGCTACAGGTTTACTGTATATATTATGAACTTCACAGTTAATTTAGGCATAAATTAGAAGCATGATATATCCCTAAAATGTTATTGCAAGCATGTATTCTGCGTTAGGTCATAAGCTTGAGTGGGTGGCCCAGTTACCCCCACAATTTTTCAAAACTGGGGTAAGTGGGCCAGTTAATTGGGGCATCTGGGCACGGCTGGGACCAAGTTACCCCAAACACATTAAGTATGTTGTTTTTGTTTTTATTTATTAGGTAGATGTAGATCACTGCGCACAGTCTCACAAAAAATAGCGATCTGAACCCGGGGCCCGACATATTAATCCCTAAGTATTTTGTTGAACACGAATCTGATGTCCGTTTAGCTCCATCACACAGCATTTTTTTGGAAATCGCGAAAATAGCCTAAGCAACCTTATTTCTTTAGATAATTTTCGCGATTTACAAAAATTTGGTGGGTAATGGAGTTAAACGGACATTGGATTCGTGTTCAGCACGTCGAAATACATAGGATTACTATGTCAGGTCCCTGGTGTAGATCACTTTTTTTGTGGGCCTGTGTTATTTATGCTTACTTGAAACTGGATGTTTTTTACATTTAATTTTGCCCTTTTTACTTTAACAGAAGTTGCGTTATTCCTAAATTTGAATAAATTTTAACCTAATTGTTATGTAGTAGTTCTCTTACATCGTCGACAACTCGACTATGGTGTGGTTTAAATGACTTGCGGTAATTTTTGTACGAAGTTTACATGTTTACCAACACGCCCACTTACCCCAGTTCAAATAACAATCGTTTGTATGAAACCAAGACTCGTATGGTCCAGTTGCCCCAATTTCTAGGGGTAACTGGGCCCATCAGACTTTATATTATTTAATTATAATTATAAAGAAAATTAAATTTGACTCGGGATTTGAATATTATATATTTAAAGACTGTATATTGTATTATATATAAAAAAATATTTTAGATATTAATATAACTTATTAGTGGTTCTCAGGCAAGTTCAAAGTATAATCTTCTCGCTCAGATTTTAAAATCATGGCCCAAATACCCCAAGTGACCTTAGTAAATTTTATTAAAAATAATAATAAAGGAGATTGACCTAAAACATTTTTTATGGCATACTCGGATACGACCAATCTTCACAGACGTGAATTTCATGTGAAATAATAAAGTTTCACTCACAAATTAATTGAATCAATGCCAAGTAACACAATGATGATAAATAATTGATTACCCCTCCAGCATTATGTTGCTGTGTAAGTAAATACCTACAACTTGGCAAAGTAAATTTATTTTGACAAGCTCCTATATTGCTCCCTAAATTGCCTAAATAGACCAAGGGCCAGAGGAGCATCAAAATGAGGTAGAGAATTGTTGTTTTCTCACTGCGATTTTATGATTCTGATTCTAATCTGAAAAGAAAATATTTATTCTTGGCTTTTTAATTTGTTTTACTTTGAAAATTTTTAAATTTGTTTAAAATCCATATTTTCAAAATGCCGTTTCTTTTTCAGTGGCTTATTAACATGATTTATTTCAAATTTTAAATCTACTCAGTAGAACCCGACGTATCGATATTTTTAAGAAATAATCTATTATATTATCTATTTCTTTTCTTTCTGCGCGACTACCTGCCATCCTAGAATGGTTCACTTTGTAATAACGTTTTGCCACGGGGTTTGGTTTAGACATTCTTTAAACTTTTGTCCAATAGAATATTTTTTTATTGATCTTCCAACCGTACATCTTTTAAAAATAGATGTATAATTAAGTGTATGTAATTCCTTTTTCGCTCACTTCTTCACTCAGTGGAAGGTACATAACGGGAAATATCGCTGCTATTATGGACACAGTGCGTGTATATTCAATTATATGAAAATAAAGCAATAGGGATGTTCACAAAAAAATTAAATCCTCTTTAAACATCATAAAATGGTTCAAAATAGTCTTATAATAATATCCACAAAGTTTTACAAAAATCAACAAATCCGTTCTATGGGAAAATCCCTAAAGAAATACGAATATTCATTTGAATGCGCGAAACGCTCCTTGACTGGTGTGACGTCATGTTCCTCGTATATAAATGCGCGCGAATATAGTGGCTAGGCTTTCATGCACGTTCCTTATGAGAATTGGGGATGGCAAAAAAATATAATATATCGATATATGAACAAAAAATTATCGATATTTCTATGTATCGATATATTTTGTAGATTAACATTTAATGTAAAAAATTAATGAATATTGCTTAAGGTATAACTTCGGAAAGCGGGGGGTGGCATTCTTTACAGTACAATATTTATCTCATTAAAATAAATTTTGAAGAGCGAGGGGTGATATTCTCGCAATAAAATTTCTATCTCCATTGAAATTTCGAAGAGCGGGAGGGTAATATGCAAGTTGACCCTTTTCGATATATTTAGAAAAATATCGATATTTTAACCCGATATATTGCAACAAAAAAATGATATGAATGTATTCATGGTATAGGATTAATACATCGATATTTATTTTATATCCATACATCGTTGCCATCCCTAGTAATCGGAGACCAATTTTGATAAATTTGGCCTTTTGCTTTTAAGGTAACAGAAGTTTTTTAAACTGTCGTTGGTTTTAAAAAGGACCAAAGCTTATTTCTTTTTACATTTTGTGACACAGACATAAAAACCTATTCTGGGTTATTTACTGATGTATTTGTACATCCACGAACAAAACAACACTTGTTTCTATTAACTTTCACACTTTTTGAGTCTCCCATCATTACAAAAACAGAGATAAAACAATACTGAAACAAACAATCCATATAATGTTGGTATAAGAGCTCCGAGTTTTTAGGCGTTTTAATAGTTATTACGTGTTTCTGTAGCCTTAGAGCTATCATTTTTTATTACAATTAAAAAATAGAAAACATCCCTATTACTTTTCCGTTTAACTCGATCTAACTCAAAAACAGAATAATGAATTGGTCTCAATTTTTTGTGTTATCGTTACATATTTCTTAATAAAATGCCTTAATATAAAGTTAAAAAGTATTTCCTCTGCAGATTTTAAAAGTAAAGGTGAAAACCTAGAAACCCTTCCCAAATATTACACCGATTTCCAGATTTTCACTTTGTTGAGGTTGTCGCACAAGAAATATAATTTTCAAAATCGGTGCACATTACCTTCTTCAGAATACTTTTAGCTCTTATTGGTTACATTTTCAAATAAGTTTTTTCTGAAAAGATTTTTGGATTTGAAGGATTGTAATCTGGTTTCACTGTTTTTGTTAATATTGAGGATAAATTTCATTATTTAGACATCGCATGTTTTTTTCTATGTTTTCAAAAAAATTGTATCGCTGTTTTCTTTCAGTATTCTTTTGGTTGTAAAAAAATAAGCAGATGAGATTCTGATTCGCCTAGGTACGTATTCGGAATCATAGAATCTAGCAATTAAGGAAAACAACAAGCCTTTACTTCAATTTGATGCATTTCGGTTTGTTTTTCGTCTCTGGTGCCTGGTCTAAAATGATGCGCCAACATGTACATTTATTCATAAAGTAACAAAATACTCATATCTCGGAGATGAATGATGTATTATGGTTTTTAAATTTTAATAAACAGAAGGGTCGTAGATCCGCCAGCCCTATGTTTGCATTAGATGAGAACACTCCATAACAAAACCATTTACTGTTGAGGTTGGGACTATGACTTTTCAACAATACTTGATGGATTTAATGAAAGGAATTACAGGCTTTGTGACGTGTGACAGAGCTTAAGCACCCTTCCTAATGCCACCATATTCATGATCTCTCAAACTGACTCGGCAGAGGCGTGCGCTTTTAGCGAGATTTAATCTAGCGTAGCATCAATTAAATTTGTGACACAATATTAGTTCAACTAAAACTAAGGAACGGCTATAGGGCAACTTTAAGTTAATATGCTCAAAAACTTGAATGCCTAAACAAAAGTTCGTCGGGTTATTCCCAACTTGATTGTGATGCAACTGTTAAGTGGTGTAGACTCTTTCGTTACTCCACACTGTTAAGAGGGATGTAAACAATTCAGTTTTAAAAACCGCATTCAAAGTTAAACGTAATAACAGAGCTTTTATGGAAGTCATACCCGGACCCAGCCAGATATCCACGCCATACGCTGTCAATAAAGAACTCGATGGGATGAGCCAGATCTACCAGATAAGATAATGACCAAGCTCCAAGCTTGCCGAATTAAATTGGTAGTAAACAAATGAACTTTCAGTAGCGCATATTAAAACTTATTAATTAAAAATAAGGTGGCGTAGCATTGGTGGATAATTTGTTGGTTGTTGCCGCAGGAAACAGCGACAAATGAAAAACGTCCTTAGATTAATAATTAACTAGGACGTTAGCGACAATGCTAGTACTTCAAGCGATATCTATTGCCTATTTGCTAAATACTAAATGCAGAAAGTGTACTATGTCAAGACAAGCATATAATCCATTTAGTTTTTATTTTAATCGGTGTAAGCTATAATATTGTTCTTTTAGGTTGTCTGGCACTGGACATGTAAGGTCCATATAATTTTCTTTCGCGTTATTTTGGTCGAATTATCTAGTTGGTTACTTAATATATAAAGTTCACAGATATGCCTAGAGTTGCAAAGAAAATTTCAGATCTATATTTTTCAACCATTAGGAGGTTTTAATCTATTATTGTCATCATAGAAATTAAAATCGTTTCCTAAAATTTTCAACTAAATGCTTGATTGGAAACTTTTCTATCATCTAATGATATATATATTAGCGACATTGGATGTTGACATATTGTACGTTATTTAAAAAAAATAATAATTTCTAATTAATTCATCGGATATCCCTGTATCTCCCAAAAATGTTACTATGTCACTTGTTAACGGTTGAAAATCACACGCTTAATGTCGAAGCTGCAGTAGCGATTAAGGTGGCCATTCCCTAGAAAGAGACACACGATAGGGAAATATTTATTATCTTTGGCTATCACTTTTTTTTATTACCTATATTTAAAAGAAACTATGAGAGTACCTAAATAGAACCACAACCTGACTATTACTATGAATTTTCACTCAATAATTTTAGTGGTTTGCAAAATAGCTAGATTTAAATTTAAAAATTATGTTAATCTTCCTATTTCATAGTTTTGAATCGAGCTATTTCCCAAACTACTGAAATTATTGACTGAAAATTCATAGTAATAATCTCATTATGGTTCTACTTAGCTACTCTTATAGTTTTTTTAAATATATGTACTACGAAAAAAAAGTTATGGGCAAAAATAATAAATATTTCCCTATCGAATGTCTCTTTCTAGGGAACGGCCACCTTAAGTTAGAATAAATTATAAATCATAAGATATGTATTATAGAAGTTATAATTCCAAAACTATAATAATTTCTTCTTAAAATAATAACATGACGTCCAACGCTCATATAAAATGTACAGTTTATATTCAATTGTTTTTCAAGCACTGATATAATTCACTTTATTTTAAACACATATTTATTATACTCTTCGCAAATACAAAACGAAGATCGGCACATTTCTAAAACCGGTAATATTGCAGGCAGAGAAAAAATTTTCATATCACTACTATGTTCGAATTCCGAACAACTTTCAAAATGTCCGTCGATCCGTCCGTCTGTCTATCCGTATGTCTGTCCGTCCGGCTGTCTGTCCGTCCGTCCGTCTGTCTGTCTGTCAGCCTGTCTGTCTGTCTGTCCGTCCGTCTGTCTGTCCGTCAATCTGTCCGTCTATCTGTCTGACAGTCCGTCCGTCCGTTACGTTTCCTTTCTTGTAAACACAATAACTTAAGAACGAAAAGTTTAAGATTTTGACTTGAAGGTTTGTACACGTATATATTATAACGAGATCTGGAACTGGATTGTTTTTTAAACATATCCGGTGAAGGGTTGGGGGTGGCGGTAATTAGGAATAAATAGGGGGAAATAAGTAAAGCAAGCTGGTAAGAGTACAGAAACTTGAAATTTGGTGTATGTACTAGAAGCCAAGGTCTCAAATTTTTTTATAATACTTTCCATCCCCCTTCATTATTAAAGGGGTTGATAAAATAAAATTGAGATATGCACTTGAAATTTGGTATACGTATATATTATAATGACATCTGGTACTAGATTATATTTTGGAATTATGCCGTTGGACGGGTTGGAGGTTAAATAGGGGTAAAGAGGGGCGAATAACTAAAGCAAACTGTTGAGATTAAAGAAACTTGAAATTCGGTGTATGTACTAGAAGCCAAGGCCTCAGATTTTTTTATAATATTTTTCAACCCCCCACCACCCACTACTAAAGAGGTTGATAAAATAAAATCAAAATATCCACGCGTTTTGAATGAAGTAGCGGAAATCAACCGATAATAAGTTAATAAAAAGAACTAAAATATTATCACCTATGATTAACTTATTCAAAAAAATAGACGAAGCTTATCGCTAGAGCACACCGAACAGGGAAAGCAGAAAGTAACGACGCAAATTTGTTTAACAGGACCGTTATTTATGACGGTCGACATTCTGTTTGAAAGGATAGATAGACAGGTCCAGAGGTTTCCATCAAATGTGAAAAAATATGTCACCCAGCTATATTAAAAGATATTGGATACATATTTTGCCTATGTTTGTATACATTCCTCACCTACACAGCGGCATATAGAAAAAGCGTAATGTGTGATTATATTGAATGTTGATGGTTGATTGTCATATTAGTAAATTCTACGAAATGTAAAATGCATTACCTCGGTGTAAAAATTTCAAATAAATTTTATTAATCAATAATAATAATAGTAGTAATAATAATAATATTCTTACAGTCTGTGTTCCTCTTCTCATTTTCCTTATTTACTCCCTCATTGGCCTCCCTTTTTTTCGAGGAGAAGCGTAGCAGGTGCCACGTCATTATTAGTTCTGAAGTCGCCATCGTCTCTAATAGTCGTAGATCTGTCGATCTGTGTGATTATTCGGTATGCGGCTACCTCTTCTTGTGATAAGCACTGGCAGCGTTGGTTGTGGTACTGTGGATGAAATACGACAAAATATTATTACTAACGGCTCCAGGCGTGTCTGCGGCTACGTTTTTCTCCACTTTCACTCTCTTTAAATGCAAGAAAGGAAATATTTACTTGCCTTAAATTGCTACTGTCTGCCTTCGGTCATATGTTGTAGACTAGCGATGCACTTTCTGCTCCAATCGTCTCTTATAATTAGCACTTTAAGTATATTTTGAAGAGTCAATAAGATTGCTACACTTTGTGAACAGCCGGGGTACTGAAAGCAGACATGGTAGGATCGTAAGGGATTCGTAAAATTCGGCTGACGATTCGTACCGCAGAACCGCACAATCGTCGTCAATCTTAATTTATGTAGTTAATGATAGAGTTGAATTCAATAAAGTATTAATTTTTTGCAAGAAGTGCAACAAGTGTTCGAAAAAGAAAATATCAAGCCTTTCTAGCCCATTGTATATAAAACAACACAGATCGGATTACGCCACCCACGACAAGCGGGTCACACCTCGAGGAAGTATTATCGCAACGTCATTGAAGTTGATCTTTAGTAAAGTTTCGAAAAAGTATATATTTTTAAAACATTAAAACTTGCATAAAATCACATATTTTAGTTAGAAAAGTTATTTTATAGCTCCACCAGTGACGTCCCTGCAAACAGGTCCTCTGATATATTTCCCAAAGAAAAAAGTAGGCCTACGACATTTTCCATGCGGATATTTTTTCTGATTATAGTCCAGTCAACGAACCCCAAAAAGGCCAAATAGAGGAAGTAATTCGTGTAGTTACCAATTTCTGTACAGTTCTCGGGAGTAGTGCCCAGAACAACATACTAAAAGTCTTGGCCAGTGGATTGTCTGCGGGGTGGTGGAGGGTACTTTAAAGGTCTCCTTTTAAAGTTTTTCTTGAATAACTTGAAAGCCACGCACGAATTTTTCCTATTTTTCCTTCGTTGATTGGACTATTAGTCTGGTGAATTCTGCATGAAAACGGTCTCGTGCGTTTTGCTCGTCAGACGCACAGTTCTTAATTAAAACAATTAAATTAAAATTTAAACTAACTGAATCTGAATAATTCAAATTCAAACTAGTCTAATTTGAATAATTTGAATTTAATTGTTTTATTCAAGAACTGTGAGTTTGACGAGAAAATCGCAAGAGACCGTTTTCATGTATAAAAATATCCACATGGAAAAAAGTCAGTGGCGTACCACTTTTTTGGTAAATAAAAACAGCTGACATGTTTGTAGCTATTCTAACTGAATATGTAGCTTTACATCCGATAACCCTTTTTGTTCCCCCTCCACAGACCGTCATCAGCTTTAACTCCCGTCCTGATCATCCCATTGCCATGATTCTTTTTTTTTAATAAAAGAGAAAGAAAGATGCCTTCATGTGGAAAACAAATTATTTAAATATAACCTTTTTTCGTACAAAAAACGCGATTTAAAAAAATGCAAAATTGGTTTTCGGGTGTAGCTTTGCAATTTTTTTCAAAACTTAAAAACCGTTTTCATCTATGAAAGTTGATGAGATTATACACACACTGAGCAAAGACTCATCAATTTTTCGAGATTTTCGGCGAAGTTACATAGCGCGAAAATTGTTACCGTCACCCCCTCTCCCTCCCTACCTAATACCTCCACCAACTTCCCACCTTAACTAGAATTAAGCTTCAGCCTTTCCCTACATCCACCAAAAATTTCAGGTCCCTATCGTCCTTCTTTCCTGGAGATATCAACGGTATAACACTTGAAACCATCGGCAATAGAATTATTACAAGAATTTTTCAATTCCCCATAACTCTAGATCTATTTTTGGACAAACCTTATTTTCCTGGTTATCGCCGAAAAAGTAGTTTTTGTAGATTTTGTGTGCAAGTATCTAATCCCCCTCCCTCCCGAGTGTTAGACTTGTGATTTTCACAAAATAATTACATAACATAAACTTAAAGAATCGCAAAAAAATGTCAAATTCCATTGTTTACATCCAAATCCAGATCCGCTCAGCTCTCTTTCAAATCGAACAGAATAGGCAAAACTAAAAAGAATAAAATAAATAAGAATTTCAAGAAAACTTAAACATGCTTTTAAAAACCTACTGAAATTGTAGAAGAAATTCATTTTTTAACACTTTCAGTTAGTTATTTATATACATTAAACAGCTTAATCTCTATATAAGTAAATATTAAATACTACTATTTTAAGAAAATTATGAACATTTCAGAAGTTCCTGCTTAATTAATTATGGGGATAATCAATATTAGAGAATGATTAATTATTTTGTAAAAGAACATCTTTGCCATTAGGTGTGACAAATATTAATATTGAAAGTAATTCAATACCCTGCAGTAGAAAGCTTCCTACAATCGATAAATTAATTTGTGAAGAAAGAGCTTTTTGGATATTAATTATTTTTGCAATTAAATCATCAATTTATATATCCCAAAATACTCTTTTAAGAAGCTGTTGCTGAAATTTACAAAATGTATATATACAGTTCTAATATACGATTCAAATGTATTGACCCTTCATTTTAACCGCGAATATCTCAGAAACGGAGGAGCAGAAAAAATTAAAAATATTGTGTGTTCATTATGAGTGTATTCTAAAATCAATCACTGTAATTTAAATAATGTACATTGAACACTTCTGAAGTTCTGATAAGTTATATTGAAAAATGTCCTACTTTTTAAGTAAATTTTGACCATACCAGTTTTAAATCCATTATATTTTGAAAAATATGCATACTATGTAAATAACATTTTAGACACCGGTAAAGCACGGCATTTTTTGTACCAGAAAATTTTTTCATAATTTTTTATTTTAGACTTTTGCAGTTATTCTCAAAACGTGAGGTCACGTTTACTCAATTATTTATCAATGTATTTAAAAAAAATTTGATAAACTAGTTAATTATATAAAATCTAAGCATTTTCAGAAAAAAGAACTGGTATATATCAAATATTAATTTAGTTATCAAGCGTAAAGGATAATGTCATTGCAAGTTTGCAATCATATCAAGTTAATGTTTAAAAGTGAATTATTTATATTTGTTTGCTTATAGGAATGAAACATATTCTTTATAGGATTTTGTAAACATCGGAAAGAATAACTTTCTATGAGACTAAAAGAAAAACTATGTGTAAAAATATTAATGAAATCTTTGCACCATTTCGATAACCTGAATTCTGGTTAACGTTCAAAAATCATGATTTTTGCCCGTTTGCGGGGGTTGAAGGAGGTGAAATTTTTGTTGCTATTTTTTCGCGTTTCCTACCCTCGAAAACGAGAAGAGGGAAGTAGGTTTCATAACTTCAGCAAAAATACCAGGTCAAAAATCGGCAAGAATAGTTAGTGACTGTACAAACATAAACCAATTTACATACGGGTTAAATTGAGAGCTTCTTCCTTTTTAAGGATTATTGAAGTCGGTTAACAAAAGTCTTTGGAGAAAATGCAGCATATCCAATTAAATTTTCAAGAATAATGCGTTAAGTAATTATAAAATGTAGCTTAAAAGACCACGCGTTAAATCAATACATGACCTGGATCAACACATTTGCAAATTATTTTCGTACTGTTTAACTTGTGCCGAATTAAAGAGAAACGCAAATAAAACGCTCGCAATTTTAATTACTAAATTCAATGTGCAGCATATTTTTTGCATTTCCGGATTTGACTGTTATTAGTACTCCAACCAGAGGTGTAGCTTCTGATTTTATTTCATAAAATCATGGGGAAATCAAATGTCTAATCAAGATGTTTGAAACTTTTTTTATATTTTTTTTATTTATTTTTTATTTATTTAATGCCTTATTTATATTAACGTCCTGGCGGAGTTCAGCTATTGCTGATCTACCACTCAACCAGGACAATACCTACTACCTATTTCTATTTCTCAACCTTTATATTTCGCATTCGTAATATTCAACCAGATAGAAGATCCTTGAGAAAAAAAAATAGCTAATACAGGGACAAATCAAACACAACCTTCAATGGAATAGAAACGTAACTAAGTTTCAAAATACTTATCAATGCGGCAACCAAAACTAAATCGAAATGACTACCAAGCATAACAATCAGCTGTTACATGTGTAATCACAAAGGACATAGAGCTACAAATAGAGACAAGCTAAACATACTCGCTCTGGGAAGGCATAAGCTTAAAATGTTGTTATATGGTAATCCAATAAAAAGTAAGAATATGTTAACAGTTTGAGAAATCAAAACCATGTACTATATTTTACCATTTGTATCATTCATTCAACCTTTTGGATAATACACAGGTTATTGACTTTAACATAATTTTTAAATATCTTAAATTAGAAATAAGAACGAAATAAGTAAATATATGGTGATAACAAATATTTTACTAATGATAATAATTCTTACTCATTCACTGGCGTACATACTTTCTTTGAATGGTATATGGCTTTAATGTCTACAGTCAATGAAATGTAAAGAAGACTGCATCCTTTAAATTTTCTGACATGACGTATCATTAAATTTAAAATGTTCTTAAATTGGCAATTTTTCGCAAAACTTTGTTAAATATTCCTACACCAACGAAACATATCTGGCACCCTTAATTCCATGCTACTGATGTTAGATGAAACGCATTAAATTAAATTTTAGGTAATAATTCTTCAAGTCATTTACGGTGATGGCATATTGTTATGAATTACACCCCCTTGGAAAAGGAGATGGTACGCCTATGCCTCTGATGGTGACTGGAAAGGCTCTAGAAAGAGCCAAGGACTTTTCTAGATTATGGCTGGAGAAGATTCTGGATTGATCTAGAGCTAATTTCGGAGTATATAAGGCGCGATTACAAGCGCGGGAAAGGAAGTTTATTTGAAAGTGACACGCTCGGTAAAAAGTGAGGTTAACTATTAAGTAAACAAGTATTGTAGTCAGTAAATTGTTAAATAAAGTGTTAGTAGTGTTTAATCTCTTGTTAAAATTATTTAGAACCCACGAATTCATACAGGGTGTTTCCTAAAAGGTGGAAATCCGTAACATTTTGGTGTCGGAAGCGGAATTTTGACAAGAGGATTTTTCGGAAGTGTTCGAGAAGGTTTGGCAGTGTATTCTCGAAGTTGGTGCTAACACAGAGGACTAATTTACTGGACGTTGTTCGATGGTTATTTTCGAACAGGAAAATAGTGTCAAGTGCATTTTTTGAGACATTTTTGGAACATTTTATTTGGACATTAGAGGTTAAGTGACGAAGACTCTAGATAAGACTTTTTCGTGCCGTTTTGAGGTTTTTCTGGACAGTCCCATTACCGATAGTGACGTAATTGTTAAATTTATTTGATTTCAACGTAGTCGTATGCCTATAACAACCAGAAGTATGGCAACTGAAAAGCAAATACAGGACTTATTTGCACAATTCCAGAAAGTGTTGGAAGGGCTAGAAAGAAGGCATCAAGAAGAAGTAAGTGAAATCAAAGAGGAAATAGACCTGCTTAAGCGACAGTTGAGGGATAGAGGAAGCCAGCAAGTGGTATTATCAGATCAGCTGTTCGAACCTCCCTCCTTTGACGGCCAAAGTTCATGGACCATTTACAAGATGCAGTTTGAGGCAGCAGCGAGTGCAAACAACTGGAATGACGAAGAAAAGGCTATGGCGTTAATCGTGGCATTAAGAGGCAAAGCTTTGGAAATACTCCAGACAATCCCAGTAGACCAACAACGGGATTTGAAAGTTTTAGAAGCTGCCCTAGATCTACGATATGGCGATCAACACCTTGCCCGAGTGTACCAGACCCAGCTGAAATCACGTGTTCAAGGGGCTGGGGAAAGTTTGCAAGAGTTTGAAGCTGCCGTGTGGAGACTGGCTCACCTGGCTTACCCTGATGTACCGAAGGAATTCCAAGATCAACTGGCAGTAGATGCTTTTCTGGATGGTATACAGGATGATGAGATCAGGCGAGTCCTCAGGTTATCTCGATACCAGAACAGCAGCGAAGCGTTGGTACGTGCACTCGAGGTGGAAGCTGTCCTTCAAGATACCCCGAGTCCAAGAGTACAAGCTATGAGTCTCGAAAGATCGCAGTCTGAAAAGGAGAACCAGAACGCTATGTTGGCCGACATATATAAGATGTTCAATCAGGTACTGGCTCAAGTGGATACTGCAGAAAGACAAGGCAAGCCAAGCGGGGGTATTAAATGCTACAACTGCGGCAAGATAGGACATATCAAACGAGACTGTCGACAGCGGAACTCGAGGAAAGTGAATGTTGGAAACAGGGCAGAGACACAGAATAAACAAAGTAGTGGAAGGCCAAGTGGACGGCGTATGAAATGCTACAGGTGCGGGGAACTAGGACATATCCAGCTTGAATGTCCACAGAGGAGCTTGGAGAGAGTGAAGGCCGGAGATGCTGTGAAGCCAAGGGGGAAACCAGAGGAAGCCGTTACCAGAGAGGCTGTGACAGATAACGAACGTGGTGCCCCTAGAGAAGTGAAGATTTCCCAGCTTCGGAGCATTACAGAAAGGCCACCACTACAAGGATATGACGATAAAACGAAACCTGAGAGAAATGCAAACATTTCATCCGGAAGAAGGTACAAGGAAGGTTGCAAGCACAACCACTGGGAGAAACTGCAGGTCACGGGAGCAGTCAACACTGTCAAGGTGGAGGTGCCGGATGATAAGGCAGATGAAGCGCTCAGACAGGAACAATTGAACGATGTGGAAATTGGGCCTATATTGAGAGCCAAAGAAAGGGGAACTCGTCCAAAATGGAAGGATGTTTCGGGCAAAAGAGTGGGGCTGAAGGCACTATGGGCGCAGTGGGACTCACTGAAAGTCATGAACGGGCTGTTGCGGAGAGCATGGGAAAGCCCGGATGGAAAACAGCTGGTTATGCGTCTAGTGATTCCCAGGTGTCGAGTTGCGAAGGTGCTTCAGGAAGTGCACGAAGGAACATCCGATGGACACTTCGGTGTTAACAAGACCCTGAAGAAAATACGAGAACGATTTTATTGGATAAGAAGTCGTCAGGATGTGGAGGCTTGGTGTCGCAAATGCAAGATTTGTGCAGCCAGTAAGGGACCACAGACTGGAAGTAAGGGTGAAAACAAGCAGTTCAACGCCGGAGCTCCTTTCAAGAGGTTGGCTAACGATATAGCGGAACCATCACCAGCCAATGACCGAATGAAGGCTCGATATGACTGGAAGGGTAATTCAAAGGAGGTCATCAAGGTGGGAGAGCTAGTTTGGCTGTACAACCCCCAGCGGAGGAAAGGAAAGTCACCGAAATCACCTTGGGATGGACCGGACCGTACACTGTTATTACCCGAATTAATGATGTCGTCTATCGGATTCAGCAAAGCAGAAAGTCCAAGATGAAGATCGTGCATTTGGACAGGCTGGCGAGATACACTGGTGATCCTGAGTTGCCTGATCGGGACGATCAGGCTTAAGGAGGGGGCAGTGTTATGAATTACACCCCCTTGGAAAAGGAGATGGTACGCCTATGCCTCTGATGGTGACTGGAAAGGCTCTAGAAAGAGCCAAGGACTTTTCTAGATTATGGCTGGAGAAGATTCTGGATTGATCTAGAGCTAATTTCGGAGTATATAAGGCGCGATTACAAGCGCGGGAAAGGAAGTTTATTTGAAAGTGACACGCTCGGTAAAAAGTGAGGTTAACTATTAAGTAAACAAGTATTGTAGTCAGTAAATTGTTAAATAAAGTGTTAGTAGTGTTTAATCTCTTGTTAAAATTATTTAGAACCCACGAATTCATACAGGGTGTTTCCTAAAAGGTGGAAATCCGTAACAATATTAAGGTATGTTAGGTATGTTAACGATAACAAAAAGTTTATATTTGTGAGTGATATTGTATATGGAAATTTTAACGCAGGTTCAAGATAGAGTAGAAAGCGATCATTCAATTTTCTGGTAAACTTCCATTTATAAAACAATATCTGATAAATCAATCTGTCAGTCTTGTAAATCTGTACTAAAATGTGATTGATGGTAAATTCCAACTATTGGCTCGATTATCTTTGAGACCTATATGTTACTTTTTATTGTTTATTTTTAAAATTAAACATGTTGCATGGATATAAAGTGAAAATGACTAGCAAGAACAATTTTACTGAATGTAAAATACGAAGTGCGCAGTAAAATATATCATATACACAGTATTTTATTCCAATTTGCCCAATAAAAATAATAAACTACTTCGAGTCCTGAAATATCCATAATTCTGAAAAAAATCATGACTATGGAATTTGACGAGAGAAATCAAATGGCGACAGTGGGAAGTCGATATCTCGGTTAGTTTTCGAGATCCGATCCGTTGCGTCGATGGGAAGAAAGAATGGAAAATTTACCTTTTTTCAATTTTGATGGCCTGTATCTCGAGAACGAATCGAGATACGGACTAGAGATTTACACCATTCGATTTTCTACGAGAAAAGAATTTTTCTGCTCCGTACGAAAGGTCGTTTCACTCCCAAGAGCTGATATTTTGCACAGAGGTAATTCATTTTTTTTTCTTCTTCAGTTATTTGGGACTTCCTGACACATGTATGTTTTCTTTTTAAGCGGTGCTAGGAGAATCTACAAAATATCACAATTAACCAGTATGTTACTGGTAAATAACCTCTACGCCTGTGACTTTTACGTCAAAGGATCAGTTAAAGGTTGCTTTTTTTAATTAAACAACACAAATAAGTATAAAAACTTGAAATTAAATATTTCGCCGACGTTTCGGAAATCTATTCTGTCTCCTTTTTCAAGGCTTTTTTTGAAAAATATTTTTTGCTAGATTGTGGAAAACTACAAAATCGTGTTGTTATAAGTTTAGCGGCAGTACAGGCAATGAAGGCAAAATTTTGTAAAAACCTCGCAAAAATTAATAAAAGGATCATCTCCGGGATTTAAGTAGGTAACCTGTAGAATGGAATGATGCATTTTTTGCACTTCCAAGTTCCGGGAAAATTCAAACAAATTTGGAAAAACTTTTTAATATTCGGCTTTTTTGCTCTAGCGGCTAAAATAATGAAGATACAGAAAACAATTTGTAGCTCGTCTCTTTCTCTACAAAAAAGGTCTTTACACATTTTTGCCTTACTTAAGCCGCTTAGGAGATAAATCCAGTTTTCCACTTATGGTTTTGAGCCGCTCCGAAATGCGCGAAAAATGAGAATTCTCTGGGAGTTTCGTACGACCGGACACATCGATCGATAATTCTTACTATTCAGAACCGCTAAAAAAATTAAAACAATACAAAATGTAGATAAATGTCTCAGCTTTAATGTGGAACTAATCACAAAATTCATACACATTTTTATCATAAATGAAGAAGTGTTAAAAGATGGCTTAGTAAACTTTATACAGTTGATTTATTCATATCTTTGAGTTTTATGCATCCTGCCTATTTCTCCCGTAACAATGGGTGCTTTTTCACTGCATGGATTCGATTCCACGCACTTTAATCTATATTTCGTGAAAATTTCATTGAGGAATGTTAAGAAACAAATAAGTTGTATATGTTTTACTGTATAATTGTGCATTTTCTGAACGTGTAATAATAATGTAGACAAATTCAAAAAGTAATGCACGCATTTAAAAAACTCTAAAGTCATTCGAAAAAATATGTTTTATTGTACTTTTAATCCAAAAATTAAGACTGTGCTATTGTTATTAATTAAGATATAACGAATTGAACTCCAAAATTTGGAGGTGATTGATCGATGAGAAATATACCCTCTACTTTGATCGCGAGGTATATTTTTCCAATAAAAGTAATTGTAATAAAATGTTAATTGGATTAATATAATATCATTATATAAGAATATATATATGCAAAATGAATTATCGTTCTAAAGACTCCCGGCAAAGATATGAACAAATCTGTGTATATCAACTGTACAAAGCTGAGACTTTTCTCTACATTTTGTGTTATTTACATTTTTTTAATGGCTCTGAATAGTAAGAATTATCGATCGATGAGCCCGGTCGTACCAAATTTCCGGAGAATTCTCATTTTTCGAGCATTTCGAAGCAGCTTAAAACCATAAGTGGAAAACTCGATTTATCTTCTAAACGGCTTAAGTAAGACAAACATTTGTAAAGACCTTTTTGTAGAGAAAGAGACGAGCTACAACTTGGGAACTTTTTCTCTATTTTCATTATTTTGGCCGCTATGCGCTAGAGCAAAAAAGCCGAAAATTAAAAAGTATTTCCAATTTTTTTTTGAATTTTTCCGGAACTTGGAAGAGCAAAGAATGCATCATCTCATTCTCCATGTTATTACCTACTTAAATCCTAGAGATGATCCTTTTATTAATTTTTGTTACCCTAAATGGCTAATTTGCCCGTGCTACGGCCCAAGGGACGATAAATATTACTTTTTAGGGTTAATGTGATTCATTATCACATATGCTAGGCGAAAGGTGCATTTTCTGCATGTGTTGCACGCAACTGTTTTTCGCCTAGCATTAAACAAAACCAAAAAAAAAAAGGAAAAACTTAACAAGAATTATTAATTTTATAAATACAAACAGAATTAAATAAGAAACATAAGTACTCATACTTTGCGAATTTGTTTATTAGTAATTAATGTTAATTATCCCTTGAGCATAATTATGTCTAGTAATACCAGAATTTGTAGGCACTCGGTAAGTGTTTAAAGTGTTAGTAGCATCGTGACTTATTATACTCTTCGCAAGTACAAAACGAAGAGTATATTGCATTCGATAGGCACATTTCTAAAACTGATAATATTGCTCGTAAATAAATAATGTTCATATCACTGTGTTGGTGATCGAATTCTGAACAATTTTCAAAATGTCCGTCCGTCCGTCTGTTCATCTGTCTGTCCGTCCGTCTGTCTGTCCGTCCGTCCGCCTGTCTGTCCGTCCGTCCGTCACGTTTCTTGTAAGCACTATAACTTAAGAACGAAAAGTCCGAATGTATTGAAATTTGGAAAGTAAGTTCGTGTTAGGTAGAGGAAGAACCCTATTGCTTTTGAACAAAATCGATAAATAAACAAAATCAGTTATTAATTTTTTAAATAAGAAAAACATTTTTTTTTAATGTTTTGCAATTAGACTAAAAATGTCTAAAACTAACAGTATTTGCAAAAGAAAAGGCTGCGAAGAGTATCCTATAGAATGTACAATAATTATATATAAATGTAGTAAATCGGTGAAGAGTATGATGGTTAGCTTGTTTCTATAGACGAAGTCTGAGTTACAATTCATTTTAACTTACTCACAGCATTACAGTGGTTCACAACTTATTGTTATTTTACACTTTTATTATTTGTTTTGATTCCCAATTTAGGTTTAAATTGACATTTAATGAAAAACTATGTGAAATGTCAAAGTATGCAAATGACAATCAAAGGTGTCTAGAGTGTGAAAAACTACAAAATCGGGTTGTTATGAATTTAGCGGCCCAAGGGATGATAGACATTACTTTCGTTCATATTTTTAGGGTCAATATGATTCATTTTCATATATGCTAGGCGAATAAAATTTTAATGACAGTATTTCGAGATATTAGTCAAAGAAAATCGAAATTTTGTCGATATTAAGACCTTCTTCGTCCAATATCTCGAAATTTCGTCATTAAAATTTTTTGCGACCATAGAGACTTTTGATCGGTATCTTATGAACTACCTCTGTATAAAATTTCAGCTCACCAGAGTGAAATCTAAACTGTATTTAAAAACTGCGGTGTCCTTTGACCGCTGATTTCTCGATAACCGATCTATATTTCACACCGCCTATTCTTCAACCTATCCCGACGTTTGAGAATTTTTGAAAATTTTTCTACGGTGTACGATTTTTCGCAAAAATATAGATCGATTTTCCAGGATTTTTAACCAATTTCGAGCTCTAGTTCATTAATCCGACCCCTGACTTTTTATTCATGTTCAGCGCCCCATCGAGAAAAGTGGAGCCAAAACATGGCCGACAACTTTTTTATTGTGAACCCATGTTATTGTTTATACAGAATCAATTTTATTTCACTGGGCGCTTCTCGCTTTTTTACCGTTCACCTGTAATTTTTACTAAATGTGTACTATTCAACTAAACATTGTCATTGCACGTATTATGTTAGTAAGTTTATAAGATTGTTACTGAACGCTTATTCCTTTTATTGTATTATTATTATTTTTACTTAACATGTATCATCTTGTATCACTTAACATTTAACATCTTGCTATACATACTTCACTGGTTTTATCGGTCAGTTATAATTTTGTCTTAACAGGTATACTATTATATTTAAATAGAAAACTGTAGTGCATTTAATTATCACCTAAAAGAAATTATGAATATTTGTTTGCTATAGATTTTTACTTTTCACGAAACATGTTTCGTTCCTTATTTTACACGAATGTGAGTAAACTCTACCCATTATATCAATGTAAATCAGTTGGTAGCTGAAGTCTTTGGAATGCCCAACACCGACATGCGGCAAGCTGATATTGCCCATACATTTTCTCCTATGGTTTCCCGACTTTCGTTAAGACATATGGAGACAGGAAGTATTTTGAGAAGACAAAGTAGTGAAGCTAGCAGGCGAGGAACTGTCAGACAAGACAAACTTTCGCAGGAATCCCGTACGCAGCCTACGCAAATGCTTGAGTTCTTACATTAGCGTCTTCCCAGGACACTTGAAGTAGGCGTAGTAATTACGGTTATGGGGAAGACTCCACTAAGTAGAATTGCCGAAATACTGTTTAGTTCAGGAAACGGAGACGATTTTACTATGTTAAGTTCGCGACAATTAAGGAGTGATTGAAGTAATTTGGTAATGCCCAGACTTAAAGAAATCGAGTGCAATAATCCAAAATTTTACATTAAACCGACTGACTGTGAAAATTAAAAACTGTAAAAATGTGCGACGGGATGTACTGAATTATTACTTTTTCTTTTGTTATACTCATATTGCTTAAAATTGGATATCTAGTTCGATGATATATGACTATACAAAATTTAAAATTTATTATGTCGGAAAAAGTACCACGATAAAGTACATCCGTAACGAGTATTTCAAATAAGAATTCATTCAAATCGATTGAGATTTAACTTGTAGGCAGATTTTTTACAAATAATCTGATTTTTTTCCCACTGTGCGACACCTCACCAAAAATCTCGAAAGAGTAGCGATGCGACAAACTGTTATAGAATCACATTTCTAGATGACAACATTCTCTAAAAAAGTCCACAGTGGCATATATTCACCTCTTGTAATATAGCCGTGAGGCGTATTGACGTTCTTCGTTCTAAATTTATGACTATATTCTTCGCAAATACAAAGACAAAGAGTATATTGCGTTTGATCGCCTAATTTCTGAAACAGTAAATGTCGCCCATAGCAAGAAATTTGTCATTGTATCGAATTCTGAATAATTTTCAAAACGTCCGTCCGTCCGTCGGTCCGTTCATCCATCGGTCACGTTTGCTATGAGCCCATAATTAAAGAAAGGAAAGCCCGATTTACCGAGAATAAGATAGCGTTAGCCAGAGAAAGAACCCTATATATTTTGGAATTTTGAACTTATAAAATTGTAATTATTTTTTTAACTTGTATCAACAAATCGTAACGCAGGTCAGAAGTAGATGCTTATAAAATAGATTTTTATTTATTTATGTTAATAATAAATATAGTGACATAACTAATGCATTTAGGAAAAAACGGTTGAACAAAGCAATGAAAATATGAGGTAAAAATAAATAACAAATTTTAATGTACAGCTAAAATCTAAAAAAAATCTAATGTACAAGCAACGCTCCTATTAAATAAGACATGCAATAATATAATAATAATAATGATAATAATAATAATAATAATAATAATAAAATTTTATTGGTGTGTTATACACAAAGCATTTACAGAAGACAGATTATTGTTAAGTAAAGTAAAACAGTTAGACTAGATAAGTAAGTTATTAAGCGCAAAATAAACAAGACAACTAGGTTAAAGCAATACAAAGACTAAAATAAAATTTGAGGACACAGTTTCTAAAATTTTAACAAATAACAAATAACTTGACAAATACCAACAATCACGTTAACAATTACCAGTTATTAAAATCGGCCTCCATGAATTCCTCAATTGGATAAAATGCATTTCTGAGCAAAAATTTCTTTACGGAGATTTTGAGCTTGTTCAAGTTAAGTTGCTTCACCTGCATTGGTAGAAAACTGTACAACAATATACCATAATAATTTGTTCCACTGTGTGTTTTATTTAACCTTAAAAAGTTGATCTTTATTTTATCCCGGTTTCGTGTTGGGTAATTATGAATTTGACTGTGGCTAGTGAATTTTTCTTGTCTTCATTCTCTTTTACATATAAAAGTGACTGCAAGATGAAGGCACACGGTAATGTAAGAATACATAACGTAATAGATTCAGATTTACAGTCATCCCTAGACTTAGGCCCACCAATTATTCTTATGGACTTTCTTTGAATACCTAAAACTGCTCTGCTAGCTGAAGAGTGACCCCAAATCAAAATAGCGTAAGAGACAACTGAATGTATCAAGCAATGGTATAGTAAATAATGTTCTCTGGGAAACATTGTGCACAAGATTGCGTAGTAAAAACAAACGTATGTTTTTGTTTACTTTGCTACAGACAAAATTTACGTGTGTTTCCCAAGTTAACTTTTTGTCATGGTAGACTCCCAAGAATTTTACACCATTACTAAGCAATAATTCATTGTTGTCCAAATTCTTTAGAGTAAAAACACTTTTTTTAGTTTTGGAATCGTTTTGTGTTAACTGATTAGCTATGAACCAACGTTGCACTAGATTTTATTTCTAACTTATTTCAGATACTAAGTCTTTAACATATTTAAATGGTTTTGTTACGGTTGTACCGTCAGCGAATAAAACAAGGCTTGCATCCAGGGCGATGCTTGGCAGATCATTTATACAAATTATGAATAGTGTCGGCCCTAACACAGGTCCCTGAGGAAGAAGATTTGAGTTTGTATTTTGCGACGATACATATTGAAAACGATTAGTTAGATAGGAACTATTAAGTGGGCGTTACTGTTGCTAAGACCATAAAAGCTTCCTTTATCTACTAGTAATTTATGGCTTTTGTGAGATCTAATAATTGTGAAAATGTAAGCAATACCTCTTCAAAGCCGTCGTTAATAGTTTCAATTAAAGAATGAATAGCTAATGTTGTGGAATGCGCAGGTTAATAAGGTTTTTTAGTGGAACTAAGATGATATATTTCATTGAGGCTAGAATTTTCATATTGATATTATAAGAATCGCTACCGTTAATCTTTTTAAGATTGAATAAGCAATTCGCAAACTTCATTATAAGTTACCTCCGCAAAGCAGAATTTTCTTGTGGGAATGTTCGAATTTATACAACATAAAATATTAAGAAATATTAATATCCAATCATAATTAAAAATCGAAAACGTCCAGAAAAATAGGCAGACAATATATTACAGGCCATATATCACAGGCAGATAGATAGCTTTTTATAGATATACATATAATTATGCTCCGTCTAAATCCAAATCCACCATCAAAATTATAATTAATATAATACCAATAATGGATTACTAAATTTATAGTTGATCATTACCAATTTAATTAAAATATTTCGAACTCCAGATTTGTTTTTTTTTACTATAAAATCGCACCTATCAATGCTGCGCCAAATTAAATCGAGCTTTGCTTGTTGAAAACCCCGTGTTAACGCTGAATGTAAATAAAATTAAAGCCTGTTTCATGAATTTCATATTTTAAAAACCATGACATGTTACGTCATGACACTGATTGACAATTTATGCAACGACCGTGCTGGGACAAACAATCGCAATGTCCGTATAATTGAATTTGTTTTATTAAATTAATATATAAACAAAAAAAAAATATGTAAAAGCAATCTCTTTCTATTCACGGTTGTACTCATGTCAAATCCAAACATGGATTATAAAATACATGAAAATATGAATTAGAGCATGACGGTATTTACGTATCATATGACTTTCCATGCAGCTATCAAGTAACGAGCCGAAGTTTCAATAGGGCGTGGTGCTACAGAGATTAAGTAGGCAGCCCATCTTATTAATAATATATTATTTCACGAGCAGGTAATAAATCACGTAGATGAAGTTTGCAGCGCGAGCCGTAGGCGTGTGCTGTAAATCATCAAGTATATTGTTACCATTATCGCAAGTTCAATTATAGACTTTATCTACGATTATAGCAAGAGGTATTAACAAAATAGTTCATCTTCACTAACCGAATTCATTCTTGACACAGCTATTACTTAACTTGATTTGACAACGTCCAAACAATTAAAATATGACAAATCACCTCCCTCACCTATTCTAAATAATAATGGATCATTCTATTTTATTTTGCGCGTTACATCGATTGGACAGGCTAGGCATGAAGTTAAAGGTGATTGGTTGTACGTAGTGAGTTATAATAACACACTTGTGTGTTATTATAAAACACTTGTGTGTTATTATAAATCACGCTATTTGTTTATGGATCCTATTACTTGTTCAAAAACAGTTGATTAACTAATGTATATTCTAATAAGAGGAGACAAAAGCTTTCTTGTAACGCCATATCCTAAAATGATATTTATTTGACAGTTTTAATGTCATTATTGGCAAGTAAAAAATAAAAAAGTGGGAAAAAAAGAAATTTTATTTCACAGTATGAAAGTAAGTACGTAAAGTAATCTTTAATTATCCAGAAAAGATAATACGATATTATTACACATTTATCGACTATATCCATAAAATTAAAATTAAAACCTAAATCTAAAATATATAAAATGTTTGCGATATATAATACTTATATTAGTATACCTCGACATGTACATACATAAATATCCTAGACTGGACCAACATATTTTCTTATATGTGTTTTAAATATATTAATACTCTTAAGATCTTTAAGGGTTTGAGAAAGAAGATTGTATTGACGAATGCTTTTACGAAACAAACTATTCATTGTATAGTTTTTTAGAGTTGGTCAAACACAAAAGTTTAAGGCAGATCTGGTATGATATGAATGTATTTCATTAACTAATATTAGCTGATCTTTTAAGTATTCTGGTAGTGCATCGTTTTTCATTTTATGAATGAAAATCATTGTTTGAGAAAAATAAAAATGTTCAATGTCGATCCAGTTTAGCAAATTCTAGATATTCTGAATACTTGAGTATTTATCACATTACAATATTATTCGCATTGCCTTGTTTTGCAATTTCTGTAATCTATCAAAGTTTGTACAAGTAACATATAGTACAGAGCAGCAATGAGTAAAATAAGGCAATATCAAGGAATTGTAAACAGTTAATTTTGTTGGAGTTGATAAATAGGGAGCTACGCGTCCTAAAAATCCTATATTTTTGCCAATTTTCTTCGAAATATACTCTATATGACTTCCGAATTTTAGTTTAAATTTAGTCTAAATTTAGTGGTGAACATTTTAAGTTCGTCGTTCATTGTTGATATGAGTTCCTTGAAATTATTGTGGGCATAGTATATTAAGGTGTCATCTGCAAAAAGATGAATTTTACATTTATTTAGAACATTTCGTATGTCATTTATATATAGTATAAATAAAAGTGGCCCAAGTACACTTCCTTGGGGAACTCCGAAGTTGTTTATTTCTAACGACGACTTGGTATTACTTACCTACTTTTGTGCATTGAAATCGGTTGGAGAGGTAGTTATTAATCCATTTTAATACACTTCTAGTAAATCCATATTTTTCAAGTTTGAATATTAGTATATTTCGATCTATAGTTTCGAATGCCCTTTTCAAATTTATAAATACTGCACAATCGCCTACACCTTTCTCGTTAATTTTGTGTTTCCAGTACGAAATAACAAACTGAAGAGCAGTTTCACATGAGTGCTTCCCTCTAAATCCGGATTGATAGCTACATGGAATGTTGTTTGAATTTATATATTTTATGACTTGCACAAATATTACTAATTCTAAAATGTTTTCGCAGAATGGAAGCATATTTATTGGTCGCAGTTCCTCCGCAAGATTTGTATTATATAATAACTTTAGGAATAGGTACTATAGTTGAAGATTTGAACCAATCAGGAACCACTCCCTTCCCTAAACTTAAGTTAATCAAATTTAGAAAAGGATATCGCAGAGCATGGAACCGTTTCTTTATAATATTTAAATTAACTTCATCAGTACTAAAGTTTTTAGCTTGGCTAGTAATGAAAGAACACTTAATATTCGGTAAGTATTTTGTTATTTTATTATTGGTTTCTATAGAAACAGCAATAGAATTTAGGCATTACGACAAGGTAACTTTGTCACTTTGCCGTATTTTTATAAAATATATTGTCTAATTTCGAATGGCGATACAAAAAAATTTGTATGTAACTCGAGACTAAAATGTGTATGTGTTTTTGTTATGTAATATTATTTTATATAACAAGTGGCTAAAATGTTGTTTTATTTACCAAGTGGGGCGTTTATAGTACGAGTCGAAGTCGAGTGCTATAAACCACACGAGTAAAAAAACACATTTTAGTGTCGAGTTATACATACAAAATTTTTTGTATCGCCATTGAAAATTATAGTTTCCTAATTTTGTAAAAATGCGGTAAATTGACAAAGTTCCTTGTCGTAATGAGTAAATTCTATTGCTGTTTCTATAGAAACTAATAATAAATCAATGAAATATTTAACGATTTAAACTTCGCATTTGGCACAATCTCCTTTACAATAATTATTATTATTTGGAACAAAATGAGTGATAGTGAGGGAGATTTTATTCCTGGGACTCCTCCGGAAATCATGGAGCAAGCAGTTACTGGACTTTAGATTTATTGCCAGCGAAATCTAGAAAATTTTACGAAAAAGAATATGATTTATTTATGCACTGGTGTAAGTAGAAAACTGTAATATATCTGAGTCTGTTCTTTTGACTTACCTATGTGAAAACGCAAAAACTTTCAAATGTTCAAGTCTCTGGTCCAAGTGTTCGATGCTTAAAACAGTTTTGAATGTAAACAATAATGTAGATGTATCCAATTAACAAAAAGTAAAAGCTTTTTTGAAACGACAATCCATTGGGTATAGGGCTATGAAATCTAAACTTTTTAACAGAACACATGTCGAACGTTTTTTACTAGAAGCACCAGATGAAAAGTTTTTAACGTTGAAGGTTTTATGGGTTTGACGGGCGCTCGTCGGGAGGAACTCTACAATATGACCATTGATGACATTGTGAGAAAAGACTGCCTGTTGGTTGTTAAAGTACCTGATTCGAAGACCCACATTAAAAGGACTTTTAACTAAATATTTACGATAAATATACAGCTATTCGCCCTATTCATGTGAATCACAAAGGGGTTTTTCTTCAATATCGAGGAGAAAAATGTACGGTCCAATGCGTTGGTATTAATACATTTTCAAAAATACCAAGTATTTAGGTAGGTATCTAAATACCTCCAGTTATTTAATCCTGAGCAATATGCGGGTCATAGCTTTAGATCTTCGGCATCACTATTAGCTGGTTCTAGAGTTTATATTCTTATCTTAAAACGTCATGGGGGATAGGCATAATGAACAGTTGCTAAGGGATATATAGTAGATAGCATCCAGAACAAAAGGGAAATTTCAAAAATTATATTTTCAAAAAATACTACAGGAAAGACTATGTCTGCCGATGTCGTCGTTGATAAAATGAAAATCAGACCAACCACAATATTAATGAATCAAATATTTTTCGCACATCTAAACCTGTATTTCCAGAAATAAATATAAATAGTAACAGTACTATTCGTATAATCGTATTTTCATTAAAATATTAATAAAATTGTTCATGAAATTTGTTAATAATTAATAAATATTGTCTGTTGGCTATTAAGATTTATTTTAAACTGTGAAATAAAATTTCTTTATTTCACGCTTTTTTCTTTATTTTTCACTTGTTAATAATGACATTGTTTTGATTCATTGAAACTGTCAAATAAATGTCATTTTAGGATACGGCGTTACAAATTACTACTATTATTACTATTACCTATACCTCCACTAATATTATTTAATCATTCATCAACAACCGAATTGTAAAAATGTAACAAACATTGAGAAATTTATAACATTAATTAATATTTAATTTCCTCAATACTACTTCAAAGCCCTACTTCCTCAGCCATCCTTTCACGATTTCCCCCTGAAAGTACCCAATAAATTTAGATTACCTACTGGTCACTCGCTCTTCCATCCATGTTTTAGATATAATGTGCCATAATCGAGATTTTAAGATCCCCTTGACTTGTGTTTCAAACCTGTGTGATGGGAAGGAGTTTTGGTGCGGGTGGTCGCCTAACAACAACCACGACATATTATGGCGTGATGTTGTCAAGTGGGCGATACAGCAAACGGAAGCCAACTAGAATATTGCATGGAGCAACCGTTTGGTAGACTTGTGACTAGGAATAAGAAAATGTGTATCCCAAACTTCAAGTTTTAAGTCAGTTGGAAGTTACAACCGATTCGAAAATTTCCAAAACCAAATTAATCCATTTTTTAGCAAGTTTTTATACGTCATGCTGAGAAAATAATGTCGTCCAAATCTAACCGTATACATGGTGATTTTTTTAAATGGAATACTCTGTGTCTAACTCAAGAATCGCCACCTTGATTTTTCCCTGATTTCAAAAATATGATATTTCACATGGCTATCTTCTATAGTTTTTCTAATATTTACAAGAACGTCGATAATTTATAAATTACAAACTGTTAGATGCAGGGTGTTCCATTTAAAGAAATCAAGTAACACCCCGTATACTATAAATTTGGACGTCATTACTGTCTCAATATGACGTATAAAAACTTCCAAAAAAAATAATTTAATTTGATTTTTGAAATATTCGAATCAGTCCATAAATAACCAAGTTAGAGGTGGAACATTTGTGATTAATCACCCTGTACCTTATAAGTTTTAATTAAAATAGTGTGCCGAATGGAAAACTTTAAAAAAATATATAAAAATGTCGTATGGAGAATTGAAAAGATGTACCAGCCACTTGACTCATGTTGGTGAATTATTTTCTCTTTTAGCATAAAATAAAATACGCTTGATTTTATGAGCTACTGCTGGGCTCGGTATACATGAACTGGAACATACTTATTCCCAAGCGTACACCACTGCAACCTTTCAGTATGGGTTACGTTAAATCAATAGAACAGTTTAATTTATATGACAGTAAAAAATAACAGGGATTTATTATTGGAAGGGTCAGAGATTTAGGTAACACAAGGGTTTGGCCATTCTCGTAATATAAAGTATCGTGAGCGATGACTTTAATCTCTAAAAATATCTGGATCTCATAAATTACTTCTTTTTGGAGTGAATTGTTTTAAACATTTTTTAGCATTAATTCACTACTTTACGTTCATGTTTTTTCACCATAAATTAAGGTTATCGTAGTTCCATATATTTATTGAACGAGGGATTTTTATTAAAGCAAAAATAATCTTTCTCGTCACGAGGTAAAACGATGTTAATATGAATTTATTAGAACGAAATGGCAGAGTTTGATATTGCTTGAAATTATATTTAAATATATTAATGAAAGTTAAATTAAAAATTTTAAAAACTCCGGTACAAAAAATAAACCTTTAAAGAGGAACGAGTAATTTATATTCACTAGCTCGGAACACTTGCTATTTCTTTTTTTGTAATTTTGTTGCTGGACCGTGAATAAATAGTTTTCAGTCCCAGCTTCAGCGCCTGTGTACACAGAAATGCGAAAGCTTCGAGCATACGCATTACCTTGTAAATGTAATAAATTCCGCTTATCGAGAAATTGAAATATTTCGTGTTATTATGTGAAAAAGGGCGGGGGAGACCCCCTGCATCCCCTTTTCTTTGTCTGCGACGCTAATGCTGCATGCGGCGTTAATAATTATTAACAATTAGATATCAGAATAAAGATCTACTACCCTAACCTAAAAAAATCACAAGAAAGAATGAAATTATTGTAGGAAAAAGAAGGAAAACCTAAAGAAATCAGAAAAGAATTTGTGAAAAATACATTAATCGTTACAAAATTAAAGAAAAAAAATGAGTAGGCGTGAGAGTTTGAACCTGGTACCTTTCGCATGGTAAAAAATCAATCAATCAAAACAAATTTATTTTGAAATTATAGTGTACGAAAATTTGTCTTTCCCAGACAATCGCCCCGGAGCCAGCCAGACATCCATAGCATTTCACACCACGGCAGTTGAATGACTGGACGGGGCGAGGCCAGGTCAGACTGGCAAGAGATTAAAATAAATGTTATCTCCTGTTTGCAGAATGCAAAATAAATAACAAATAACTTAGGAATATGTAAAACAAAAAGTAAACTTAAGATAATTAGTATAAAATGCAAAAAGCACGTGTATAAATAATCGCATAGTAAACGAGATCATTACCTATGCGCCAACCTTCAGGATGACGGTAAACACTAGAGCAAGGAATAAATAGACAAATATCACGTTTTGCGCAGGGTCGAAATTTTCGCATTTGGGGTACCAAGACGCTTATGTTTTCAGTTAGGTAGGTAAAGTCGTCTTCATAATTCTAAGGCATGTAAAAAATGCGGTAAGTACAAAGCGGGCAGGCGGCATCTTTACCTATTCAATAATACCGCCGCGCGGACTCGTTCGACGGGAATTTTTTATGTGACTTAAAAATATGAAGGCAACTTTAGATACTGTAGCAAGCAAATTGCTACCTTTGTTTTGAACACTTCGGAATAATTAATTGCTCATATCTATTAGTCAATAAATTTACACATTTTAACTAGTAATACAAATTAAATTCACTTTAACAAAAGTATAAATTATAAGTAAGCAATAAATCTGTAAAAAATAGTAATTTAAGATTGTATAGATGGCTATCTATTTTAACGGCGCACATTACATTCAATATTAGCAGAAACAGGCTAGTACTGGTTGAATTTTTTTCAATTCAGTCGGCCTCTCTAGAAACTAAAAGATATGTGCTAAAAGGCACATATCTAAAAGGTGAGAAGATATTTTACTTGTTGCTCGACCGCTTTAACGTGTGTAGTTCTCAAATTTTAACTACCATACTAGTTTCAACACTACGTACAATATAAAAGATATTATATATACAAATTTTAAATAATAACAACAATTAATAAAAATTCACTAATTTCGGAAACATTGCAACATTCAAATGAAATTTTGGATTTGGACAGACTATATAATTTGAAACAACTTTTTTATTTCACCTTTTATTCCAAAATAAAAAATAGAATCATTTTACGCTTACGGAATTTTAAGTTTTTGTAATTTTCAGCCAGTATAAAAAAATATAATTTTTGTCAACATCATTACCATTTTTTAGGCAAGCAAAAACTTTTTTAAAGAATAGCATTTTCTCGAAAAGTTAAAAATTATAGCCTACACCTACACCTATCGTAAACCCCATCCACGTACATACTGCATATAATATGTTCAAATTTGTAGGTAACCAACTTAATATCATAAAAAGAGTCATGGTTTTGTGAGAATGAGCAAAGATGACGCCCTCCAAAACTTTTGGCTGATATCACCGACAAGCTCATGAGAGACGACCACAACGTATGACGTGATATTGTCAAACGTTCCATACGCCAAAGGGAGGTCAAATATAATAATTTCTACCAAGACGTGAATAAGAAGATACCGTAAATTTATTTACTTTTAAAGAATGACGATGAATAATTTCTTGCTTCTCCTTACATGTGCTTATTACATTTGAAACTGACAGGTCTCTTGTTTTAATTCCCTTGCCGAAACACCCCGACCTGTATTTCTTGGTAAATGCATTGATTTTCTTGTGAAGCTATTCATACATCAGCACTTTGCGCGGGTATAATAATTATCAATGTATGTCATGCTGGCTGACATACTGGCTTTGATCATTCACATAACGTAGGTACGTTTTTTCTGTTTTATATTAAGCTTAATATTCACATTTGTTTTGTACCTAGCGTAGATGAATTTTCCATTAAACTTAATATATTAGGTAAGTAAGTTAACTTGTTAAATCATTACAGTATAAATATTCATAAAAGCTTGATAGGAATATCTAAGAGATTTAATAGAGCTAACATTCTTTAAAGCGTTCATACGCTTACTGAGTTTCTCTGCAGGAATTTGAACAATGTAAACATCTATGCGATAAAAATGCAGTAAAATACCAAAATAGAATTCATCACGTGCTGAATTTTGGTTATAGTTTTGATAATTTAACAATAATATAACAACACTCTCCTTTGATGTCATCCAACATCTTGAAAAATAGCGCCCATGTTAAATTTTTCAAAATATCTCTCATTGATTTTGACCTTGTAAAAGTGTTCGTTATGTTTCTATCGCACTATTAATTCAATTTCAGGTAAATATTCAACAGATCTTAAACAAAATCTATATTATTGGTAATAGAAAAAACGTGGAAAAAATATTTTGCGGATATCACTACAATTCTTATATAAAGACTCTTTTATTAGATCTGAAGCCTAAGGAAGCAACTGGCTGATAATCCGATAGAGCGAGAGCTGGCTGCAAAAAACCTAGCCGATCGAGTAACAGGATGAAATTTCTTTTAAATGTTAGTCCTCACACCGACCATAAGTGGGTACCTGGGCAGAATGTGTGCACAAGTTTGGTATGTGTCCTCTTCTGTCCCCTTCGAAACATTTTTCGAACTGTAACTGTACCAAAGAAGTAACAGCTTGAAATTAATATTAAAATGTAATATTTACAGAAGAAAACATATATATTTGGGTGCCTAGTTAAATATTGTGCTAATGCCTTGGCACACAAACTTCTAAATGTTTTTTTGTGCATTGCTGTACCTATCGAGTAATAGCTTCAAACTACAAATTTAAGTTTTAACATTGTTTTATTAGAAAAATCATGGGTGCCACGTCTATTCCTGTGTCAAGTACCTGGCACATACAACTTTCTATTTCTCCAAGTCTTATACTATTACTATCTGTATAGGTGTTCTTCGCAGGTATGATGCGCACAGGTAAGTTTTGGAAACGACCGTTTAGGCATTGTAAATAGCGTTGTCCTATACTTTCCTTAGCGTTACTATGTTTGATCCATGCTTATCGTAAAGTCATGGTTAAAGCGTCTGACACTGACATCCTTGTAATAATACTTGGAAATATACACAAGTTAGTAACATTAGAAATATTTCAGTACAATAGAATCGAAGCCTAATGTTATAAATTTCAACAATTTCACTCAACTAGCTACCACACTTGGTGATCTTGTGTGTCGTGCTTTGCCCGGTATTCATGCATATACGAGATGCGATTACATCTAGCTTTTATAGAAAAGGAAAAGTTAAGCTTTTTACAGAATTAAAAAGAAATACACAAGTTCAACAAATATTCACTAATTTGAATAGTAGTGAAGAAATTGATAATTATAGAAGTATGGAATTCATTGTAGGAATGTCAATGATGCTAGATTATTAATTTTCCAAAACAAATTCACGTTAACGTCTGTCGCGGAATATTTTATGAAAAATGTAAAAAAAAATGTTTCCACTCAAATTCCACCATGTTGGAAATCACTGACAATAGAATTGAACCACCTTGGTTCGAAGGTGATCCAATACCTTTTCTAGTTGAGGACATTATCATGGTAGAGCTTGATGAAGTAGAAAGTAATGAAATTGATAATGATAATGAGGATTATCATGACGATAATGATGAGGATAATGATGACGATGATCATGATGATAATGATAATGATGCCTGATAACAAAGATTTGTAAGTTTTAATGTATATTTTTAAATATGTAAGTTTTTATTAATTTCATTAGAGTATGTATGAGAACATTATGATTGTATTATATATTTATACTTATACTTATTAATTTGAAACAATTTTGATTGTTTATTATGATTATTTGTTTATCCTTAAATACTTCTGTAATAGGTTGCATTAGTAATAGCATAAGAAGACTTGTAGAAATAGAAAGTTGTATTCCAGGTACTTGGCACAGGCATAGATGTGGCACCCATATTTATTCTAATAGAAAAGTGTTGAAACATTAATTTGATTGTAGTTTGAATCTGTTACTGGATAGGTACGGCAAGCCGCCAAAAAATCTTTTTTAAGACTTGGGTGCCAAGGCATTACCACAATATTTAACTAGGTACCCAAATATGTATTTTTTTTTAAATCTGTAAATATTAAATTTCAAGAGAAATTTCAAGCCGTTATTCCATTAGTATATTTACACTTCGAAAAATGTTCCGAAGAGGAATACCAAACTTGTGCACAAATTCCTCCCAGACACCGAATGATTTTTCTTATGTTCCCTGTTAGTACTAACATTTAAAAAACATTTCATCCTATTACTTGATCTTCCAGATTGTTTTGCAGCAAGCTCTTGGACTTTAAAACAGTCGTCTATGTTTCAAGATGGGGGATGAAACTGAGGGAGGAATTATACTGAATTTTAGAATATTACTATAGACTAAAATACATCATATTCAATATAAATCGATTTCATTATTTCCTCAATATTTGAGTAATTGGGTTTCCACATAAACAAAAATTTAATTAAAAATTTTAAGTACCCCCAACACAAAATTAAACCTTTAAAAGGAAGCAAATCATTTATATATACTGACTCGAAACACGGGCTATTTCTTTTTCTGGAAATTTATTGTCAGACTATTAATAGTTTTCAGATAGGCAGATAGGTACATTATTTATTTTATTGCAGATATCATCATTATTCGAAGATATAATTATAAGTGCGTCAGGGACCGCTCGATTGAACAACTGTTATACTTATAGTGGAGCAGATCTGGAGAAAAAACAGGGTCGAAAAGTGACTACTCCGAATGAACAAACTTTTTTTGCGAACTTATAAAGTTAGGTCTCCTCCATCACTCCGACAAGTTTTTACAGGGCGGAGTCGGCGGGGGGTGGGGGAAACGACAAATTAAAAGTACAGGAAAGCAGTTTTTCCGACGCACCTCCGCAGGTGTTGGTGCTACAAGAAAAAACATATTTACCAAAAATAAAGAGCTTGACAAAACACGTAAGCTCGTTCTAACCCGAACCCGATCGCATAATTAGTTCGCGAGTTATCGCGATTGAAGTTGCGAAAAAACGAAAAATTAAATTAATTATTTCTTGAGAAGGAGTGGAGTTGGGGCCTCAATTTTTTCTGAATAGAAGGGTATTGATGAACACTTAATGTGGCCAGAGGGTGGGGGAGCTGGGACAATTAGGAGGGGAGATATGGGAGGGAAACCAAAATTATTAAAATGCTGATAACTCTGTTATTAATGGAGCTACGGCAATCTGGCTGGGACCAATTTACGTATTTTTTTATTTACTAAAAGATAGCGGTGGCAGAATTTTTTTTGTTTCCAAACAAACGCCAGGCGCGCAAAATAAAAAATTGCCGATTTTGTGCACGTCCTTTTGGGCATGAAGGAAGGGGGTGGGGGAAATGATTTTTTCACCAGTTAATAGAATTCTTTTTTATCTTCAATTTCCGTCCGGCAAGATCGAGATCGGATGATTAGCAAGGGAGATACAGACCGGCAAAGTTTTTGCTGTATAGCGAGATAACGGGGAGGGGTGGGGGGTTCGGGTCGGGATCAAAATTTTCTTTCGACTTTTTCATTTTTTTGGTCCCCGATGTACATACATTGTCCGCCTGCATGAATTACAAAAGGAAAAACAAAACGAAATCGGGCGAGCGAGTCAGTTGAGCGGCCTGGGGCGAAGTTTACGATCTTCCGCTCTCTCACTCTCCTTGAATTGTCATCATCTGTCAGTGAACTGTTTGTAATGATGTTGACTGATTTGTAAGGGTGTACGAAGATTTCTCTCACTATATATAATATCGGAGGGTGAGTAAATATTGTATATCTTTCATATATAAACATTGCATAGCTCTTTACCGAGACGGTTGTGGACAATGAGTGTATTGTGAGACGGCAAGCACATTCTGATTCTGGTTTTGTTATCCTTCTTTCCAGAAGCTGTTAACGTGAGAGATTTGAGAAAAGTCTTGCTTCTGGGTCATCAAATCCAACACTTCAACCAATTATTGTCTGCTGATTGATTGACTGTTTTGATTCCACGCATTTAACGAAGCTGCTGCCTCAAGAGATCGAGGAGAAAAGTCGAATACCTGTTGGTTGTGCAAGAAGAGGATTGTATCTCGGCCGAATTCATCAGCGTGGATACCACCAGAGATCCAAACCTATCATGGCCGAACCTAAAGTTTGTCTACTGTGTAATCTCCTCATCGACGAGAAATAAACTAGTAAAGTTGTTAAGAGCAAGGGTTTGGCTACATTGCGCACTACTACAAAAAATTGCAAGAAATTCAATCATGTAACTATTCCACGTAATTCGAAAGAGGAATTTTCCATGTCAAGTGTTATATAGCCTGCATAAGGAACACCAATGACAATACCGGCATCGAAGATCCAACCCGCTTCACCCTGTGCTGATACTAGTCAAACACATGTTTAAGTACGCCAACCCTTCGCGCCGGGGGATCTAGTTAGATTTATAGGAATAAAGTAGTTGCTTTGGAGAGGATTCCAGAAAATATATGTAACAGTCTTAGTAAAAACTAGATAGGCCAACTAAGGTATATTTTTTGTCCCCATGCAAAAGCAAAATAATGGACACAGGTGTTTTTTCATCTGCCCTACTGGCATAACTGTTAGATAGGGCAAATTACGATAATGAAATAGCAGGGATTCTTTGCAGCATCATATGATGCACATAGTCATGTGTCGCAAATCCCATGGTAATTTCAAATTGGGGTACGGTTTAAAGTAGGGAAGGTTTTAATTGGTAGAGATTTCAGGGTATACCGCCCACATTTGAGAAGTCTTATTTTCTGTGAGGGTAGATTTCGGTACTTTCTCGGTTTTAACGTAAATTCATGTCTTGTAATTATCCTAAGAGTGTTCGGCCCGCGATTAGTCTAAAGATTTGAAATTGCTGTGGACCGCTTCATTTTCTTATAATATAAAAAATTGCTGTTTGTTAACTTATTTAATCATTCAATGTTTGTGTTTCTCATTTTCATTTATTTTCAATTTCTCTGTAAATAGAGTGGTTTAAGTGTTTTAAAAAATCATGTGTTTTATTGCTTGTTACGTAGATGAGTTCAATACAAATTCAGTAAAGTTTAATTGTGAGGTATCCTGTTTGGGACGTACAGAGGAAAGGATAACCACCTAGAAAGGTAAGCACAGTTTCGATTTTGATTGATGTACTGTAATGTCGACGGAGTCTGCAAAAGTAATTAAGACACTCCATATCCTAGAAACGGTAATGTCCAATTTAATTCATGTAACTAAGGGTAAACAACTCCAGTTAGTACAAATCAAATAAATAATAGATCTATCATCTGCCCCTGAAACTTCTTTCTCATATTTCCTTTCCTCCTCATCATTCTCAGGCAGTTCTATGCTAGCACATGCGCTGCAACGTCGCTTCACCTTGAAGAGATCACGACAGTCTTTTGTATAGCATCTTTCATTTATTACCTGCCATTATTTTAATGGACCCACGCCGGCTGGCGCAACATCCCGAGAAAGCAGAGATAAAAGGCTGCCGAGCTACAAGAGCGTGACTGAGGATTAAAAATCAAGTCATAATCCAGTGAGATACGAGCGATCAAACATTCAAAACTATTTGAGAGCGCGCCGTTCACGAACGCTCGTTCACGGGTGTGTGTGTTCGAGAAGAGCGAGAGAGCGGCTCAACTGACTCTCTCACCCGTTTTCATTCTGTTTTTCCTTTTGTAACTCGCACGGATGGACAATGTATAGACATTGGGAACTTATAGAATGGAGAAGTCGAAAAAAACTTTTCACAAAATTTTAGTAGAAGTAGCATAATGCATAAAATTAAATATGTATCTATATTACGTAAAATAATTTCTGCAGCTGTCCCCGAAGCACTTATAACGTCTTTTCAAATAATGATTATATCTGCAGCGTCGGAGGCTAAAAAATAAATATTCTCATATCTATTAGTATCAATTTCTAATTGATTATTTTTATTTACTAATTTGATAATAAATTAATAATAAATCTTCATAAGCAGAGAGCTAAACATTAATATAATAAATCTATAACCTCTTGCTATTCGAGGAACGACTCTGTATCAACATTAACTAGTTCGTGGCAGAGTTCTGAAGTCATGTTTCATGGATTAACATGTTTGGGGCGAATAATATGAACGACGAGAAAGTTAGTTGAATTTCGGTGACATCTTGTATCCATTATTTCGCCTTCGCCGAAGGATAACTTTGCTCTGACATATACCATTTTTCACGGTTCAGAAAGACGCGTTCTTTGCTATTTCCATTAAAGCAATTATCTTTATTAATATATTATTTAGGACAGAATCTAATAAAATATATGGCCTAGTTCATTTAATAGTGTACCTTCATAACTGTTTGTTAGCAAATATTCCTGGATGTTAATCTATCTTTAGTTATACGAATTGAAATTGTGATTACTTTTAAAATAAACTCAATTAAATATAGTTTTGTAATGAATCTAGGATTGAGTTTGAAGAAGATATATTAATTTCTATATTCGATAAGCGAAGTCAGTCTGTTGAAGATTCAAGATAGTTTATTGAATGAATATAGCAATTACACTACTTTTCATATGTATAGTTAACTTCATATATTTATGTGGCACATAAAATACTCAAAGCTGCCGATCGAGTTAATATAAGGGGAGGCCGGGACATGCTTTGTTTTTCTACACTATATTAAATAATAAATATATGGCATTACTTAATAGATATAACGTCAATACTTTTATGTAAAGTATGTGATACGATAAGATAACTCTTGTGATATAGGTACGCGAATCACCTCTAACTGGAAAAGTCATACCCAGGGAATAAATAGAGAGAGCCGTACTTTAAAATTTATCTGCCAATATCGCGAAGGACGGGCAGTGCATCCACCAATGCATAAAATATTCTTATCTTGACGCAAAACAGAATAAGAGTTTTCAATTTATCAAAAGACGCCATTAAGTTTCTGCCGAGAACACAATTTTTTTCTAGGATTATTCTGTTCGTTCTAATAGGTAAAAATTCGAAATGCGGCTCTGTAGTAGTCTTGTAAGCAGCGCCGACTTAGATATTTTGACGGCCGGTTTTTATGGACTTGTTTATGCGCACTAAAGAAATGTATTATGTAATGAAATGAATTATGTCACTTCAAAGATACAATGGAACGCGTACGACGCGCGACGTAGCGAATCTAAAAGAAATGAGAGAGGATATATAACCTGCGTTTTTATTTTAATAAAGTAAAACATTAAGAATAATAGACAATTTTGCTAAAAATGTGTAGGAAGATTGATGTTGTATGAACTATTTGGGATCTAGAGCGATTAGATATACTCTACCTACGTTATCCAAGATCACAGTTCAAACTAATAATATTGGTTTGATTTGATCTCTGTCAAGTCACCCATGCATGCACCTTATTAGTTAAATGGCAGTTTTGTGACGACAGGTGCGGCATGGTATTTTTTTTATTTAATTCTTGTACAAACGTTGCTTGTCTCTTTTACATATTGAATGACTGATTTCCTTTTATATCTAAACTTGAGAAGTTATGAAATACCTTAAAAAGAAGATGTATTCTCACAGTATGACGCATTGGTTAAATCGATTATTGGATATTATGTCATAATATAAGGAGGTCGTATAAGACTACTAATATTTTTTCAACGTAAAATTTCAGGTTATATAATTAACTTGGATTATTACATCGATAAAACATTACACAATATGAACTATTATATACAATATATAATAAAACCGATTTATCATGAGAAAATTATATATCAACTTTAAAGTCACCAATTGCCCATGATAACCCATCTACATAATAAAAGATGCGCTGTCAATAATGTAACAACTAATAATACGTGAAAGAATTATATTATAAATAAATACATGTTGTTGTCTTTCAGGCGTTGTTATAAATAATTCGACTTAAGATTTACCTCTACTAGAAGCATACTTTCGTATAGTTTTGTTAAGTTTTCGTCGGTTGTTTAAAGATTGCAAATTTCAATTGTTCTAATTTTTTGCAAATAATAAAATCAACGAAAATGGTTTGAGTAAGGTCTGTCACAATTTCATAATGACGATTCTAGTTTCCTATTACTTCACGCGCTTTACAGCTAGATAGTTAAGAAAATTTTGAACATGACATTCTTTTGTTTAAACAAATGTCTTTCAGGCTCGAATTTATTCCTAAACTCTTTTATAATTCTCACAATTTCCAGCAAAAAAGTCTCTGTTGATTGATTGATTAGTCAGCGCATGGTAGGCATTGCTGCTATTTCCGCGATATCCAATCTAGATATTCTTATATCCCGCCATAGGGTAGGAATATAGGATGAGAAGTGTAGATGTTTGTGAGATGCTTTTTTTAAATTTCCATGCTTCTTTTAACTATTTTTCTAAGTCATTTGTTTCTTCTGTTTCGCTTCAACGTCCCGCATCAGTGTATCCATTTTGTTTGTTTGCCAAGACATACATTAGCTCGCTGAAAGAAGCACCAATAGTTGGTGTGTTCCTGTTTCAACGTCTTGCATATGTCCATCCTATTTGATTTTCAAGACCTATGTTAACTTGCTGTAGGCCCGAGAGAATATTTTGTATACCATATACCATGTATATTAGTTTGTTTTGTAGTAATTAGTTTCAGTTGCCGTTTTCCAATTCCAGATATGTTTGTAGTTTATTACCTACGTTTACGACGTGTTCAATTTTAATTTTTTCCAATTTTAACAAAAAAATAGACTAATACACTAATAAATAATACTATTAACAAGAACTTATCTTTTTCGTCCACAGCTAGTATGTCTATATTGGTTTATAAACACATGTCGCTCATACCAATAACCATCCAATTGAAAGGGTCAGCACTCACATATGAGGTAGACTCAGAGGAAACTTTTACTTAAGAACATAATTTTAGCTCAAAAATGTCCAATTGCTCTACGTGCCATTCTTTATCAATAACTCATCTTGCGATATATCTATCCATACATGTGTACAATGCTCATACCTCCGAAGTTTATTAATTTCAAATTACTATCGACGTTTGCCTAATATTGTTGGTACAAAACATTTTTTTAAATTATTTCCTCATCCCCACCCTTACTTGTGACGGGTTAATATCAACACAAGCATTTCCCCTTTTCAATTTAATAAGGGTAATGCTGTGCATTGTTATCTGAATGAATATCTGAATTTATCGTGTTTATTGAATGAAGATGGTTTTTCATTACTGTGCCTGTGTTATAAATATCACGCGTCCATTTCAGCAACTGCAGTCAAAATGAAAACTGCACATGCTTTTCAAGAGTTAAATATCGTTTAATTGTTCAGGCAGCTCCGTCTCTAGCTCGCTGTTCAATCAGATGGCCTTTTATATTAACGTCCTATACATCATTCCTCGCTCTGTGTTATTTATGTACTTTGTATACTTAATATTAAATTCCTAATAGAGAAATAAAAGTAAATTCCTTAAAAAAGTGTGAGGAGGAGGTATTCTTTTTTGCTGCAATCTAAAACACATGTAAAGAAGTAAGTATGTGTAAGTTTTGGACTTCGAGCGAGGTAGGATACCTATTCTTCTAAAAAAACAAAATGGCAGAAAATCACTTTTTCTAGTTTTTTGCAAGTATCACCGATCGTATCGATCCCATTGCTAAATATACGATTGGGATTGTTAGGAATAAAATTGCAAAGGCAATATTTTATTGTGTATAATGTTGCATATTATTACGGATTGAATTTGTATCCATTCCTGTATAGTTGTCTCTACTTCTTTAGTACACATAAAAAGGCTATAAAAACGTCCATCAAAACATCAAAGTCAGCGTTATTAGCTGCTGACAAGAGTTACTTACTACTAAATATAATGCATTACTTAATAGATGAAACATTATTACTCTTATGTAAAGTATATTATGGCATAATTAAGATAAGAAATAAACAGAAACACGCCTCTTTTAATTAGGATTTCTAACTCTTGTGATATACCTTCCACCGAGGTCACCTGAATCACTTTAGAGACAATTTTATGAATAACTATTACAAAAAGATAAATCTGCATATGCGGTTTGTGCAAATGGATGAGTTACATTGTAAGGTACGACCTACTATTTTCAAAATAACTAAATTTAGTAAATGTTCCTCTGTTAAATTTTTTAGGGTTGCCTCAATTTCCTCAAGGAATGGGGTAACTTGAGAACTTGGTTCATTGTGGTCGCAGTGATGTACCAGATATACCAGAGAATATCCAATTTCCAATTTAAACAGTTTATTGAATATTAAATACAACACATTTTATTAAACCTATGGCTAGTTACCTCATTTGTGTATACAATATAATAAAGCATCATTCTATAATTTATAAAAAATTATAAATACATAGAAACGCTGTGAGCCAGGTAGTACGGCTGGAGACCTATGCGAGGCTTATCGAAATTTATAGTTACTATCAAACACTTCTTATAAGTTAATGTTTGTTATATAAGGTTACAGCTTATAGTCAGGTGTCATAGGAGCAGAACAAAAATAATCTTTTAATTTGTCTAGGAAAATTAAAATGAAAAAACCTGCTTAATGAATTTGTATAAAAGTAGAAGTATAAAATTGCGGTGTATGTGAGTCTTAATAAAAATTCTTATAGATAAATAATATAATAATGGTAATGGAAAGGATGTTGATAGATTACGTGTATTTTTTGTGTGTCTTATCATGTCGGGCATTCGATAGTGTCACCGTCTTTCGTGGTAGACGGGTAGTCGTTGATGTATGAGTCTGTGTCGGTGGGTGGGATTTTGATGTGCTCTGATGTTTATCAGGACCGTCGTCAGGGCTGATATCTATATTTTATTGGCGAAGGACTCTTGCGAGGTCTCGTCAATAAAGTCACGAATCATCGGGAGATCCTTTGCCTGATGTAATTCAGATATCGGCGTGTACCGGTCAGTGTTTATAGGTAATCGAATAAGTTTGTTTTGCACTATCTGTATCCTCTTACATTGTGTGGCGAAGATGTTGTTCCACACAGGACACGCGTAGGTCAACAAGGGCCTAAACATAACCTTATACAACGTTAATTTTATTTCGGTGGACAACTTGCTCCGCCGATTTATAAGAGGATACAGTTTACTAAATGAGGCGTAGGTCTTGTTGATTGTCTGGGTAATATGAGGGGCGAAACTAAGCCGTTTGTTCAGGATTACCCCCTGAGACTTTACCGAGTTTCGCTCCTCAATCGTCTGTCTGTCTATTTTAAGTTTATTGAAAGTCTTGATATTTGTGAATTTTCTGTTAAAATTAGTCGTCTGTGTCTTGTTATTGTTGATTTTAATTTTTCATGGAGGAAGAGAATATCCGGAACATCACGATATAGGTGAGCATGTTGGCCAAGTAGTTAAAATACTTTAAATGCAGCAGTTGAAGGAATGACAGTAGTTGTTATATTGAAGGTTATCTTTGTTCCGGATAGATTTACTCGTGGTAATTTGTTGATTACAATTTTATCGTGTTTTTGCTATTAAGATTAGTGATATTATTGACATTTAAATATACCAGAACTTTAAGAATTTCTTGGTGTAGTACTCTTTCAACCTTCAGTAGATAGGTGTTAATGTTCTACGTAGGATTGAAATCGTATTGAAGAAATAGGTTTCATTGTACGGTCCTTACTTGGAGACAGGAACTTCCTGGTTTGCTGTTGTGGCGTCAGCTATTGTACAGCTAGTAAATTGGTTTATTGATTATTTCTGAACTGGTCTATGGTTACCAGTGGAATATTTGGTTTGTTATATTTGCCTGAGAGTAAAGAAGTCCCTAGTGACTGGAAGTTTGATCTTATAAGTCGCCTGCCCACGAGGTTGACAAATCTCTACGGGCAGCAGGAGTTGCGCATCATACCCTGTCAGCTGCTAAACATAAGCTATATAAGACGGATAAGATCTGAAACTACCTTTGCTGACCTTTTCTTTTCCTTTTTATTGTATTAACCCGTATTATTTTTTATATTGAGTTTAATATTTAATATACCCTTCCATTGATAACAAGTGGATATCAGTGGAATTGCGGAGAACATAACTGATCTATATACTATAATTTGAGTCCAACTATGTCAACTAAACTAATAGCAGCGTTGCCTGAAACTAGGCATATAAAATGCGAGATAAAAGTAACAATTTAATCACTTCATCTAAATGTAAAACAGAATGTATTTTGTTTGTGTTTTGTTGGTGTCTTGTTTTCGGCTTTCCTTATATCATTTTTTTATTGCCATAAAACCGTTATCTCATGTTCCTTGACAAATAAACTACAATAGATCACTCGCTGCTAAACAAATATATAAACATATTAAGGATGATCGATGTGTGCTGCGCATAAGGCATGTGATTTATTATCCATTTAACTCCAATTTTTTCATGCATTAAAATAAATTTGGCGTGAACTGCGATAACAGAATAGAACTTCCTATACTACTGTCAAGGAACATACCCGAAGTGCTCATAAATTAAAGTGAGATATTTTTCTCCTGAATGAATATTTTGCTGAAATTATAATCGTAGATCTATTGAATTACTACTGTCACTTTTTTTGGCTGAATTACTAGTTTATTGTCTAACAATTAAAGATTAAATACTGAATTATTGGTAAATCCAAAAATACATACTCCCGCAAATTGTTTTATCCAAATTATTGTGGTTAATTTTTTATTATGAACAATTTACCAGCAGTAAACTTAAAACAATTCATTCCACAAATTAACATCATATTGTCTAAATGTTATTTGTGGCATTATCTTAATTTTTTCTAATTCTTTGGAACTTCCTGCACATGTATTTTTTTCTTTTTAACCAGTGCTCGGGAAATCTACAAAATATCACAATTAACCAGTATGTTACTGGTAAATAACATTTACTCCTGTGACTTTTACGTCAAAGGATTAGTTAGGTGTTGCTCTATTTAAAAAAAATAACACAAATAAGTATAAAAACTTGAAATGAAATATTTCGCCGACGTTTCGGAAATTTAGTCGGACAGAACGACAGACAGACCAACCGACAGACCGACCGACAGACTGACCAACCGACCGGCAGACCGACTGACAGACGGGCAGACGTTTTCTTTTTTTTTCGATCAAATTTAAAATCTCGACGTTTTATGACATTCTAAGCCTATTTCAATTTTGATTTTTTTTTAAATTACTATACTTCTACTCCATTTCGTGGATTTAGAAGTAAAAGTAAATTGTTATGGAGCAGTTCTGTTGGCGGTATCGGATTCAGCGGCTGAAAATACATGGCGGTATCATACTTTCCTCAAAAGTGCGTGACTTTTTTTGTGTTCCTGTGTAATCAATAGAAAAAATTAAGCAACATGATTTCCTGGGCTGTTTGGTGAGAAAAAAATATGTGTTTTTCACGTCGATTATTTTTAAAGCTTCATTTTAGTTATTGTCTTTGAGGACAGAAAAATCAAAAATCTATCGAAATGGCTTAAAACATTAAAAGTTTACTCTTGTCTATTGTTTAAGTTCTAAATTGTTCAGAAAGGTTAAAAGTTAAAAAAAGTCCGATTTTTATGGAATATTTAAAAATCATAAAATCTATTCAACCATGACATAACCCGGTCTTATATAAACGCGATTAAATTTACCCCTAAAATTATAAATTCGATTTTAAAATCCATTGGTGATTGCAAGGGACACGCAAACTAACATTAAACTTTTCAAACACGCATAATACGAGCCATTGGTCAATATACTTACTTCTTAGTTAATGAAAATAATAGAATATCGATTCTAATAAAAATCTGCGAGTAACAAACGTGTTCAAATGTTCCGTATAACGACGAATATAATTTTAATCACAACAAGCAGATGGTTGACTTCTTAAAACAACATAAATCTTCGATGAAAATAGGAAACTAGATAGAAAGAAAGAGATGTTAACATTGTATTATTCGCGGCCTTTTTGTACCAAGTCGATTAATTTGTTACAATTTCTTTACTTTAGTAGTGAAAAAATTGGGGGTTAACCCTCAAAAGGACCGGTTGTATACTAGGGTAGTAAGGCCCATGATAACCTATGAATAAGTAGCATGTAAGACAGTGCAGTTGGTAGCAATAAGTCTGTTAATTGGCGTACAAAGGCTTGCTACCTGGGTGCCATTGGGGCCACAAAAACTGCTCCAACAGCTGGATTGGAAGTCCTTCTGGACTTACCTCCTCTTTACATATTTATCCAAGGAGAAGCTCGTTCAGTGCTGCATAGGCTAATGTAAGGTCCTACACCAATAAGGCAGCAGTACTGAACAGAGGATCAGAAGTTATACTTAGAGCTGAAGGCGGATCCTATTCCACGGACATTACAGTCCCAAAGTACAACTTTAATAAGAATTTCAAAATTAAAATTCCAGACAGGGAAGACTGGACGAACGGTCCTTAAATACCGGCTCTAAGACAGAATAGGGAGTCGTTAGGAGACTGTCAATCAGTCGATTGTCATTTTGCTGATCGTTGGGCTGCGCTAAAAGTAATTGGTCCCACACAAGTAGAATCGAGACATGCATGGGACAGCATAAATGCTCTTATAGACCTACTATGTCAGAATAAAATGACCGTGGCGTGGGTTCCAGGACACAAGGGACACAAAAGGCTGATGAACTGGCCAGAGAAACGCGGGTAAGGCCCTTGTAGGACCCGAACTCTTTTGCGATGTGGCCAAGTAATGCATACGAGCATCCTTTAACAAATAGATAAATCTCTGGTGAAAAAGTTTCCCACGGCAGAGATAGGCTAAAGGGTTCATTAAAGAACGATCGGCCAAAAAGGAGGATCTATTATGGCAGGACAGAGAGGCCATTAGAATAATATTATTTGAATATTAGAATATGAGGCCAAAAGTCAAATCATAGAGCATATTGAAAAAAATAAAATTTTTCCAGAAACACAGTCTGGTTTTAGGAAAGGACATAGCTGTGCAACTGCCCTTTTAAATGTTACAGACCATATTTTTAGATCCATCGTTTCTGGAATGTGTACTATGCTCGTGTTGCTTGATTATTCTAAAGCTCTCGATGCTATAAACCACGATATTCCGTTATTAATCTTAAGATATAAGCTTTGATGCAACTGCAGTAACTTTTATTGCGGACTATTTACAAGAAAGAGAGCAAAGAATCATCTTAAATGGGGAAGTTTCAAATAATCTATTACTTTCGTGCGGGCTACCACAGGGGTCTATACTAGGACCAATTTTATTTATAGTATACACACCTTTTTTACCAGAACTTACCGAAAAATGCAGCATACAAATGTATGCAGACAACACACAATTGTTTTATTCATTTGATCCTAGTAGTTTTCACAACAGTTGTGAAATTGTTAGTTGAGAACTTTAAAAAATTTCTGAAACATCGCTAGAACACAGTCTTCATTTAAATCCGAGTAAGTCTACTGTAATGCTTTTCGGCCGTCAGGCTGATAGAATTAACCTAACCCCAAATATTAGGCCTAAGGTCAATAACGTGATAATACCCTTAAAAAACAATATAAAAAATTTAGGACTTATATTTGACACCGACCTCAGATTTCAGGAACATGTTTCGAACTGTATTAAACAAGCAATATGTAGACTAAAATTGCTTTATAATTCCAGACATATCCTTAATCAACGACTTAAATTACTTTTGTGTGATTCCCTGGATCTTCCTGTTTTTAACTATTGTGATACCGTTTATGAGTCCTGTCTAACAGCAATTCTTTCCCAACGGATACAACAAATTCAGAACTATTGCTTAAGATTCGTATATGGAATCAGAAAACGCGAGCCAATCAGTCACAAATTAACAGACGCCAGATGGATACATTGCGCTACATTATACCATACAATAATATTGTTTCATAGTACCAGCTATTTATTAAGAAAAATTGTATTTCGGACTGATGTACTTAAAATAAATATTAGAGACAAGGGCACTCTAACACCGTCAGTTCATAAATCTGCGATATTAGAAAGATCGTTTTCTCAAAATATTTCTACCCTATATAACTCTATTCCCTCTGAAGTTAAGTCTCTCTCTGTTTCTTCTTTTCCCAAAAATTTCAAACGAACTTGCCTATCATAAAGTTTTTCTATCTATATCTTTGAAAAAAGGTAAAACTAAGAACCTAATGAAAAATGAAAAAAAGAGAAAAAAAATTGTGTATGTATTTCTGTTATTTTAAGTAAGTATGTGTATTGCTGTGTATCCACACTGTGGAACACTACCTAAGTATCGTGTTTGAAATCATAAATAAAATTCACAAAATTGTATGTATTTTAGAAAATAACCATAACAGTTTTACTTTAACGGATCATACAGAAGCAGGAATATCTGTGGTTTATATAATTGATTCAAGTTCACTTATTCTCAGCGAGTAGGATGCAGAGAATGAAACTTGATATTGAATTCGAACAAAATATTAAAATAAACATAAAATGAAGTTAATTTAGTTTAACAAGGTTATTCTAAATAGCATATTATAACACATGAACTTGCAGAGACTCACAGTCTCATTTAAAATGAATTAGAATGAATTTGGAAAACAATAAAGTAAAATTTATAAAATCTGACATTCATGTCAAAACTTAGGGCTGAAAATTTTAAATTGTGTAGAAACACTGTAAATCTACACAAAATGAATATTGAATGAAAGACTATTACCAGTAGTTGCATTGCAGGGTGATTATTTCAGAAATAGTAAGTCCATACTTTACAAAACACTGAATCGCATTTTAAGTTTTCAGATATTTTCAAATATCATTGCAGAAAGGTGTTTTGTGAATGATATTTCACATCATGCAGAAAGAAAGGACTAATAGTATGATGTTAAATGTTTGTTGGCGTATCAATTTCTTGTTTTAGTTTATTATATCAGTATTCTGTCAGTATGAAAAACTGCAGTATGTTTTTAGCTACTAGCATTTTGTGTTTATCATTGCTATTCATCTAAATGTATGAATTAGTATTTATTTGAGATTGGAATTGTTAATTGTAGTTATAAGTAGATTTTAAAAAGTATATGTAATATGTCAATATATTTCGAGTAATTACAATTATTCACTTAATCCTGAAAAGTAGAATAAGAAATTCATCAGGAAAATTAATGAATTAAAAACAGTATTCCATTAATATAAAGAACAGACAAAACTGAATAGTTTAAATTTTAAATTAAAATTAAATTTTGAAATATTAGATCAAAATAGAAAAAAACAATTGAAACATTGGAATTTAACCCAAATACGACTCAAGGCGCGTTTACACCAAAGTCTTCCACTAAGTTTTCCACAAGTTGCGGCAATTTGTTGCTTTTTCTACAAAATACAGCAACTTTTTCTGTCTTCCACTTGTGGAGAGACAAATCTTCCACTAAATTTTGGTTTCCCGCGGAGTGTCGGTAAAGATCAAAGAAAGTTGACAACTAAAAGTGGAAGATTTGTTGCTGCGCGCTTTGTGCAAGCAACTTATAGGAAACTAGAGGAGAACTGTTCCCCCTCCACGCGCCCCGGACGTCGGGCGCTAGCATCCCCTCATCAGTGCACGTGTTGTCGGTAATTTCGTGTGTGTTTTCGTTGTGTTTGTGTCAAGATGGAAGGCTGTAGTGAGAACGAATGGACCAGGACCATGTCACTGCCACTGTACCTATCCCTAGCCTTCAAAGAGGGTCTTACCCAATATCTTCGGGGACCTCTTGTACAGTGGCTGGCTATGATGACACAGGCAGCCGCGGCAATAATTGCGTCTTCTTCGTCCGACTCCTTGACACTACTGCCTAACCTTTCACGACAATTCTTTGACAACAAGTTTTCCACTTGTTGCTCTAAATTTGAGAAGAGCAACATTTAGTTTTCTACAAAAAATCTTCCACTTGTTGCACTAATTTGAGAAGAGCAACTTTTAGTTGACAACTTTTAGTTTTCTACAGACAATCTTTTGTCAACTTTTAGTTGTCAACTTTGGTGTAAACGCGCCTTTAAAATAACAAATCAGTTGATCACACACCGCTGAACAGCGAGCTGCGAAAAATATTCATCCAAGAATAATTAATAAATTGAAAATAAAAGAAAAGTGGTGAATAATTTGAAGGTTAGAATATTACAATTCGCGAAAATCAAACAAATGAACCCAAGAGGGATTTACCGTCGATACACACAAATTCACCAATACGTGAGGGCGATTTAGATATTAGGACTTTCCGCTGTTACTATACAAACTTTTCCTTATAGGTGAATTCCTTTGTATCGAAGGTAAATCCCCCTTGGGTTCATTTGTTTGATTTTCGCGAATCCAGATATATTGATATCAAGAAAAAATTGTAAAAGTATATTAAAAATAAAAGTGAGTAAACTTTGAAAGTATTACGAAGTAGATTATCCGGAAAGCAGATTTAGAAGAGGGAAGTATTTGTTAATCCAGTTAGCAAATTTATATGGTGAATTAACTCAAACGTCAATCAAGTGATAGAAATATTTCAAGGAAATCTTGAAAATAAATTGGAGGTTATAAACAAACGTCAATCCAGTAAAGAAGAAGAAGAAACTTTGAGAGGTTAAAAAGTCAGTCAAGTGACATAATATTTCAAGGATTATAATAACCAGTTAGAGGTTATAATTTAACATTACTCGAGTCGAAAGAAACCTAGACAAGGTAAAGCTTTACAATATCACAAATCCATGGTACATATTTATTTTAAATAAAGGCCATATTTATCAGTTTTAGTTAAGTTAGATTTTGTTATTTAAATTTGTTAATTGCATTCCAAGTTCAAATTTGTTAATAAATTAATACTTTGTTCGTTCAATATTGAGTTTGATTTATTTAGATTGTTATCTTGATCGATGAGCATTTATTGAACCTACTTCGTTGAACCTTGAGTAAGAGTCATTCTATAGATTGTAGATAGTCATGCTAATGGTGTTCTATAGTCTATAATATTAACAGTTTTTAAGAAACTGTTTGGCGCCCAGTAAAATCATTTCAATATACTTTCAAGAAGTAAATTCCAACGTATAAAAAATATAAAATAGATTCAGAATATAGAACAGTATATATAGATTTTTTTTTATATGGACATTGGTTGCCTCTTCTTTTTTGGGTTAAGTGGAAGAACAGCTATTATATCGTCTGTGCTATGCTAAGCTGAACTTCGCCCGTTCATGTCTTTATTGAATAAAGTGTATTATTATTATTCTAACCGGTCACTGCCGACTTAATAGACATCTGAGTCTAATCAGTTTGGTAAAGGACGCATCATGCAGATTCTGCCAAGAGGCAGAGGAAACTTCGGTCCATGTATTGTGTCATTGTGTAGGCCTTGCTAGACTGATATCCCAACTACTTAGCGAGGAAAAACCAAGAGCTGATAGCTATACTAAGGGGCCTTATCAAGGCTGTGGCGTCTGATACAAAGGACAGAGCTGGGTAAGGAGCACTACAATGGATCCATGGGGGTCGCGGTGGTAAAGGCCAAGGCCAATGAGCCAACTAATTCTTCCTAACCTAATCGAATCTATATTTTTAGTCATTTTAGTCACGCGACGATGCCATCTTTATTAAGGAAACGCTTGTCAATGTGCTATGCAGTATTTTTGTGTTTGCAGAATCTTATAAAAAATTATAACACTTTCTTATATTTTCTGATCGATTTTCTTAAAAAACAATAGGGTTCTTTCTTTAGCTAATATTAATTTATTGTATTGTCTTATATTATAGTGCTTACAATAACGTGACAGACGGACAGGCACACAAAAATATGCCAATCAAATACAATGTACTCTTCGTTCTGGTATTTTTGCAAAATATAATGGTTGTAAGATAGATTTACAGAACTTTCCAATTTGTTTCACTGAAGAGCACACGGGTCCCTATTTTATTCCCGTTGGCACTCATACTATCCCTTACTTGTAATAATTCTCTGCCTTTTATTTCATAGAATGATTGCTCTATATGAATATCACATAATCCTGAAACAAGCCAATCGAATAAAGTATCCGTAATTATGTCACGGCGGCAGATATGATATTATCGACAGCCAGAAATTACGTTTACTGAAGATCTGGCTGCCGATTTAACGGTAGACATCAATTCCATTTCACGGTATCGACGATTATTCCAATACCATGCGTGCATATCTGCTATTCAATATGCCGTCATTATTCATAGCAATAAAAGTATCATGGCCCTACAGAGTGAACTAAACAGTGCGGGAAACCAGTACAAAGGTGTAAACACAAACCGAAAAATCGGGCTGGGCAGGGGTATGGCGACACGCAAAACTCAGTCATGTCATATCATCAAAGGAGAGTGACATTGTCGAGTGGACACGAAATAACTGCCTTTTTATGGGGTTGTTTACACTTTTCATGCCAGGGCGTGAGGTCTGTTTTATTTTAATGACTTTCATAGCGTTTTATATTCCCCGGAAGACACGTAATTGGTGGGGGATAAGATACATGATTCCCAATAGACACTCTAGTATTTATAGCTATCGCCGTTTCAGAAATAGAAAAAATAATAATTGCTCTATTAACTCAATTTATCTCCTCTGTTACCTACGTTATTTTATGCACTGTTTTTATGGTTAACTATAAATATACGAAGTAAACAACGATCTTATATATCGGGAAAATCAAAGTAATATATCTCAAGATAGTTATACACAAGAGCGCAGAGCATGGCAGACAAGAAAAGTCATATGAGAATTTTCTCTCACAATTGCTCACTGATTTTCCTTCGTGGTTCACTCGTATCTATCCCGATATTTATTTATGCATGCGCCTTTTGCTTTTGTATTTACGTTATTTTAAGTCTTCTTTTACAGGTTTAATTTTAATCAATATTTATGTTGCACCTTGCCGCCATAACATACTATGGTATTTTTTAGCCTTACCTGCCTCCTCCAATTGCCACGGCTACTAGCGCCGTCTGCGTCTGACTGGCTTCGGCGCGAGTATGTGGGGAGGGCAAAATTGTTTACGTTTAATGTCAAATAAAGTAGTTTAGACTTGATTCTGCGTTTACCTTGCAAACGGAGGTACCTTAGCTAAGTTATCTAATACAAAATCCTGTATCTTCAAGGCGTTACCTCTGTGATTTGACAAGCGGTTAAGAAAACAATGTTTGAAACATGTGCTATACCGGGTGAGTCACGAATTGCGCTCGCCCCGATATTTCCTAAAATATTTGGAATAGAAAATTGAAATTTGGAGGCCTTATTACACGACTAAAATGCCATCTTTTCAATAAAAAATCAAGTTTGGTGCACATCCGGTTTGACCGGAAATGCCCACAACTTTCGATTTTTAAATGGAACACCCTATATATTTTTACATTTTTGGAATCTAGAGGAAATTTTGAATACAGTACATCCATTTTGGTCACTTTTTGATAAACATTAAAAATTTTATTAAAAAATCTATTTCTGAATCCAGAGTGCTGTGGTGCCCAAAATATATTTTAGTTTGTGTGCTACGTTACTATAAAAATAAAAGGAGCAATATGATTGCATTACTTAATTCTCTAGAGGCGTTTAAAATTTTTAAATGTGATTTTTACCCACTAACTCGGTTTTTTTAAATGGGAATTTAATCGTTCACCAACATTTTTAAATACCTCATTTTCATGCGAATCTAATGATACCAAAATTTTGAAAATCCGCTCAGAAATATTTGAGATTTCAGCCAAAATACAATGCAACCAAGCTTTTAGAAACATGCGGCTAATAGATAATAGAGTAGTGGGCTTTGGAAACTAAAATGGCACATTTCTGTGTAAATCTGGTAACCTAATAACATTGGAAAAATTATAGTAGCCATTGAATGTAATAAAACAATATCAGCTGTCAGACAGACTCGTGTAGTTATAGGCAATCTTGAGCTATCAAACATTTAATAATTGTGAGCGCAAAGAACGTTACAATTAAGTTTAGCATAGGTATGTGGAGGTAAACACAATTACATCCACAAGGACATTTGCAATAGAATGCGACATCAGTTCGGTTTTCAGAGTTTTATTTAAATGAACATAAATATCGAGCGTATAAATAAATAAAAATCAATTCCGTTTGAACAATTAAACTTAAACTAGGTAACAGTAGGTATCTTTAAAATAATTAATATAATAAAACCATAAATTTAAATTTATAGATATTGTTCAAAATGTCCACCATTTTTTCTATACACAATTCGGCTCTGCGTACAGTTGCTTGAATGGCTCTACGCAATTCAGCCGGCGTTATTTCATTAAGAGCCCGTACAACTTTATTCTGCAGCTCTTCACGGGTATTTGAAGAAGTTTTATAAACTTTATTTTTGAGAGTGCCCCATACATAATAGTCGAGGGGTGTTAAGTCAGGTGACCTAGAAGGCCACCTGATATGACCTTCATTTGCGATAAGGCGTTCACCATGCAAGTTGTTTAAATATTCCATCACTCTTCTGGAATTATGTGGGGGAGCACCATCTTGTTGGAAAAACAGATTTTGTAAATAGGCAAGAGGAAGTAAGTCAAGAAATTCTGCTGTCTGGTTTTGTAAAAAGAATAAATATCGTTCGCCAGTCCAATTATTCGATCTCCAAGTACTCCAAGCCAACAGTTAAACCCAAATCTTTCCTGAATATTCCCTCGCCCTACCAACCTCGGATTTTCTTGAGCCCAGTACCTAGTATTATTCCTGTTAAATATACCTTGGTTCGTAAATCTACTTTCATCTGAATATAAAATATGAAAAGGAAAACCTGGGTTTTGTTGTACTGCATTTAAGAACCAGTTGCAATATCCAATCCTATCGTTATCATCTCCATAAAGATGTTGGTGTATTTGGTATTTATAAGACCGAAACTTATGTTTCTTTAAAATTCTGCAAACCGAAGACTGACTTATGTCGCATTCCATTGACAATTCCCTTGTTGATGTTGTTGGGTGTACCATCACAAATCCTAATACATCAATTTCTTTGTCCTCACTTACAATAAATGTTTGATGGTCATCTTGTTGATTAGGTTCGTTTCTTAATTCTTGTTCCACTCTGGCAAACAAGTGTCTGCTTGGATGACGTCTGTTGGGATATCGTTGCTGATACAGTTCTGTAGCTGTAGTTGAATTTTTGAGACGCTCTCCATATATCAGTAACATATCGACCTTTTAATTTCTACTAAAATTATTCATTTTCTTTAATTTTTACTCAAAGAGATTTCCGCAATGCTTTATTTTGTATCTGTCTGACAGCTGATATTGTTTTATTACATTCAATGGCTACTATGATTTTTCCAGTAATATTAGGTTACCAGATTTACACAGAAATGTGCCATTTTAGTTTCCAAAGCCCACTAATCTATTATCTATTAGCCGCATGTTTCTAAAAGCTTGGTTGCATTATATTTTGGCTGAAATCTCAAATATTTCTGAGCGGATTTTCAAAATTTTGGTATCATTAGATTCGTATGAAAATGAGGTATTTAAAAATGTTGGTGAACGATTAAATTCTCATTTATAAAAACCGAGTTAGTGGGTAAAAATCATATTTAAAAATTTTAAACGCCTCTAGAGAATTAAGTAATGCAATCATATTGCTCTTTTTATTTTTATAGTAACGTAGCACACAAACTAAAATATATTTTGGGCACCACAGCACTCTGAATTTAGAAATAGATTTATTAATAAAATTTTTAATGTTTATCAAAAAGTGACCAAAATGGATGTATTGTATTCAAAATTTCCTCTAGATTCCAAAAATGTAAAAATATATATAGTGTTCTATTTAAAAATCGAAAGTTGTGGGCATTTCCGGTCAAACCGGATGTGCACCAAACTTGATTTTTTATTGAAAAGATGGAATTTTAGTCGTGTAATAAGGCCTCCAAATTTCAATTTTCTATTCCAAACATTTTAGGAAATATCGGGGCGAACGCAATTCGTGACTCACCCGGTGTGCATGGAAAAGGAAAGTAGTACGCGACGCTCTAATGAAAAATATATTATCATCATTTTCGGACAACAAAGAAGTTCGTAAAGGTTTAGTTTCAAAGACCATAGTTATAAATATGGTTTTACTATTACTAATAAATGAATATTTGCATACACTACACAGTCATGTTGGCCAATATCGTCATTGACACAACAGCGTTCGTACTTACGTTCGTATGTAGCATATAGCATGCCAGATATGTTATATATAAATAATTTCATGTTTAATTAATGAATGGCTTGTAATATTAACTATCTGAAGTTGTATCTGGTGTGTTCCGTGCTGTAACCAGGTAACTGTGAGTATGTTGTCACGGAGAAACGCAACATTATTTAGTAACATTGATGGCTTCCTAACTGTCTCAGGGTGTATATATTGCACTTATATTAGAATGTCAAATCCAGGTGGTAATGGTAAAGTGGAGAGCAAATGTTTAGATATATTCTAAGCAATTAGCCGATGGTAGTTACATACGAGTCACGTCGAACCATTTAGAGTTAAATATTTGTGATTGGAAAATGCACTATTACGGTGCATGTTTTTCAGAATATTGTGAAACTTTTCAAAATCCATCCAGGGTCTGTGTCTCTTCCTGTTTAACTGACTTTTGAAAACTGATTATGTAATGAAGAAAAAGAGAAATGTCGTAAATTCTCAGAAAATGCACAAACAATTTGGGCAAAATGTAACTCAAACAACGTTCAAAAATGAATTTTTGGGGTTTTACATTTTATTAACCAGAAAACTGATCTAAAAATTGATACCTAGGGGTTTTGAATGGCCCTCTTTACGATGATGAAACCGAAATTTTAATAAAAAAATCGCTAATACCTTTTTGAAAAATCGACTTTTCGAACCCCCTTAAAATCGCATGCTTGCTACTGACATGTATCACATATTACTAAGTTCAAAGAACCACCTTATCGATATTTTCCTACCACGAAAGTTTGAAGTTAATCAAGTATCAATTAACGGGTATACAGGGGTGTTGCGATCTTAAGTGAGTCATACTATATGTACAATATTTTGGCATGGAAGTCATTGTCGATATTGTGCATCTGCAGCTCGAGCATTCTCCTTGCAAAAACCATAAATAAACACCATATTCGCATATTCACGATGCGGGTAGAAGTATGGCATTGCTTAGCACATTTTTTAAATCGTAAACAATCAATCAAAAGTGGCAAGTTAATATTTGACAATTCAGTAGCCTACTTAATTAAACAAATAAAAGTCGGATTACAGTTGTTGGATTTGTTAGTCATACACTTTTGTTGTATATTCAGTTGCAGCGATTGGAACTTTCCTCCTGGCTATCCCTGTATATCACGGAGTTTCAGCCTTTCCTTGGCATGCTTAGAACTATAGTATTTCTATTATTAATTTTGAAATTCAGTCTAATGTGTTGCTACCAGGATAAGTCATTACTACTCATTACAAAGCCTATTTGTAATAGAATAAGACCCGATACTGCGTACTTCAATATTGCAAACGATATCTATATACGAATATAGTTCACCAGATATGTACCTCAAACGAAAATAATTAATTGTTTCGCTCATCATTACAAGCCCGCTACCTAATTTGATTAATTCATGTAATTGCCGGTAGCATAGCCGCAGGTTAAATGATATTTATTTACTTGAATGCATTATAAAGAAATAATTTACGTCATGCCTATCAAGTAATTATAAAGTACAAAAGTAATATTTACAACAATTAAAAAGTGATAGTAAAAATTGAATTTCAAACTTACTTTGAATACCCTATATGTACGTAGATAAGTGATTATGATAGATCCCTTTACACATTGTCTCACAATATTTTCTTTCACCATGTAAAAGCTACGCAAGAGTTCGCTAAAAAGGGTGGAAAAAGTGAGAAACGCTGTATATCAATTAAGTAAATATTATGATTACGCAATAACATTTAAGAAGATTGAGCTCAAAATAGCTTATTATGTTGATATAACAACAATGGCGACTTTAATAATACTACATATTCTTAGTATTTTTGAATGGTAGTAATACTGCTGAATACAAATATAGCTTTTTAATCTTACTCAATTCAATTTTGCCTCCAACAGTGATAATAGACTTCCTGCCCTGCTTTTATATCAACAGTACAGTTGAGAAATCCTCAAAAATATATTTCTACCCGGACTCGCGATTTCATAAAATTGTTATATCAAAAACTCCCACAAAAAAGTTCCAAATTAATTACAGTAATTCATTTAATTTTCTAACAACCAGCCCTCTATTATATCTGTAACTGCTTGAAGTTGACTTGCCCTAAAATATTCATGAGGAAATTAATACGTTTGTCATCACTTTATCATAAATTATCTTGATTTTTTACAATTTTAAAATCTCACTGTGCTTATTAATTTATCTATTCGCATGTTAAAAACACCCCAATCCAACAACATGGATTTATGAAAGACCGTTCTACAACAACTAATTTAATAATGCCACGCAATACTTTGTCATGCAAGTTAAAAATTGTAACTATTTCGGTGAAAATGAAAACATTCGGCATGTTTGATCATAATATTTCATATTAGGTACTTGTCTAACTGTACTATTTTAGACAATTACTTGCACATTCACATAGTGTAGTGAAAGTTTAGAATCGTAAAAAAAAAATTCAAAAATTTTTCTAATTGAAATATGTTTAAAATGTCAAGAAATATCGATATTTTAAATTTGAACGAAAAACAATTTTCTGTCTGTTTATCTGTCGGTCTGTCTGTCTGTCTGTAACTTTTTTTGTATGTACGTTTTCTCTGGAACGGTTTAAGATATTGACTTGAAATTTTGTACACGTATGTATCATAATGAGATCCGAAACTAGATTGATTGATTTTTTGAACAAATCTAGTAAAAAGGTGGGGGATAAATAGGGGAAAATAAGTAAAGCAAGCTGGTATGAGTACAGAAACTTGGGATTTGTTGTATATACTAGAAGCGAAGGCCTCAGATTTTTTTATCACATTTTCAACCCCTCCACCACCACCATTCATTATTAAAGGGGCTGGTAAAATTAAATTAAGATATTCATTTGAAATTTTGTACACGTATGTAATATAACGACATATGGAACTAGATTATATTTTGAGATGATTCAGTTGAAGGGGTGAGGGGTAAATAGAGGTAATAGGGGAAAATGAGTAAAACATGTTGGTATTTCAGTAACTTATATTTGGTGTAAATGCTAGAAGTCAAGGCCTCAGATTTTTTTATAAGATCTTTCTACTCCTCCACCACCCCCACTTCATTATTAAAGATGCGGATAAAATTTAATTGAGATATTTACTTGAAATTTGGTACACGTATGTGTTGTAATGACATCGGATTGAAATGATTCCTTCGAAGGGGTGGTAGTGGAGTAGATCTGGCATTTGAAAAAGAAGTGTTTTTTTTTTTTTTTAATTTTTCCTATATTATAGAGGACGACTTCCCCCACTTCCCTGACACTTTCACATCCGAGATCTAGGTGGTGGGGTAGAGGGGGACTGTTAAACATATGGAAAATCGGTTTTTTTCAGTTTTCGCGCTATCAGGAAGACGGAAAAAATGGTTGAGATAAAAAAAAAGGTCTCCCCGTGGCGCGTAAATTAGTTTTTGGTTTTTTTTAATCGACCAATTAGGGCCGGAGATATGGCCGCGTGAAGTGATTGAGTTTCAGGGTAGAGAAAGGCATCAGACAGGAGGTATTTAAGAGACAAGAGATGGGGTTAGGATGGTAATTTTTTTTTCTGTTGTGGGTGGTTATAGGAAGAGGTCGAGGCTGCGGAGGGAGCTCTCTATGGCAATTACGGAAGGGGGGGGGGGCGTGCAAGAAGGGAAAACGCCATATCTCCGGTTCTAATAGGGCGATTTTAAAAAGTCAAAATGGGATTTCTTCCTTTTTTCATTAGCTATAATGTTGGATAGGTAAGAAATAACTTTCGCCGAAAATGTAAAAATGGGGAGCAAAAGAAAAATTTTGTTTTTCAAAACTGCTTTTCCTATTAAGGGAAAATGTCAGACTTACCTTTCTGATCTTCGATTTCCCTACTCCCGCCCCATCGCGTGTTGCTCTTCTTCTCTACTCTCACTCTATCAGATGAGAGCACAGTCTCTCATGAACATTGATTCCTCGTATTAGAGGCCGCGGGTGAGATAATAATAGAAAGAGAGAGAAATGAATAGCAGGTAATAGAAGAAAAATCGAGAACAGGAAGAAAGGAATTGAACGATGTGCAATGAATTCTTGTATGCGGCGCGCGTCGATGAAGTCGGACGCGCGGACGTTGTCATGATCACGCGCGTGTGATATCTCCACAACCAGCCATCATATTCCACTCTACAGAGCCTCTATCTAGTTGCCGAAATGGGATATATATGATTAGGCCTCGGACACACGCGTAATAATTGAGGCCCCGCACGGCTTGGCGTACGCCGTGTATAAGATAATGAAATAAGAATAGGAAGGTTTCGTGATATACGGCCGCTATCTGCCTCTTTCATTCTCTTTCGTTTTATTCGCCTTTCACCCTCACGTCGACAAGAAACTTCCTCACGTACGAGAGGCATCGGTGAGGTGACTTGCTGCTAAATTAACGAGAAATAAAAAAAATCAGTAAAAACGATTGAGAATTGAGTGAGTTTAAATATTTGAAAACACCTCGCGCGACGGGCTCACACGAACACAAATAATTTATATAAAAATCCCCGCCTTTTGAGAAGCATTTTATCCCCCCCACTCCTCTTCATAAAAAAAATAATTTTGAAAAGAAATCAAATTTTTCTTTTGCCCCCCATATTTACATTTTCGACGAAAATTATTTCCTACCTATCCAACAATATAGCTGCTCAAAAAAGGGAGAAATCCCATTTTGATTTTTCCCTTTCTGCACGTTCCTCTCACCCTTTCCTTCCCTAATTGCCCTAGAGAGCTCCCATCGCGGCCTTGACCTCTTCCTATAACCACCCACAACAGAAAAAAAATTCCATCCTAACTCCATCCTTTATCTCTTAAACACCCCCTATACCTCCTGTCCGATCCCTTTTCCTACCCTGAAACTCAATCCCTTCAAGCTGCCATATCTCCGGCCCTAATTGGACGATTTTAAAAAACCAAAAATCAGTTTACGCGCCACGGAGAGACCTTTCTTTTTTATCCGAGACATTTTTTGTCCGTCTCCCCAATCGCGCGCAAACTGAGAAATAACGATTTTCCATATGTTTAACAGCCCCCACTCCCCACCTAGATCTCGGATGTGAAAGTATCAGGGAAGTGGGGGAAGTCGTCCTCTAAAGATGGGGAATTTTTTTTCTTTAAAAGGGCACTTGTTTTTCACCCCCTTTTTTCTGCCAGATCTACTACAGTATGGGTGGGATGTAAATAGGGGAACATAAGTAGACCAAGCTAATCTAGAAACTTCATTTTTGGCGTAAATTGTGGAAACCAACGCCTCAAATTATTTAGTGACATCTGCCTCAAACATTATTCAAATTCTATGACCATTTATTTCCACATACTAGAGTGGATGTGGAAGTATTGAAAACTATTTCATGTTATTGCTTGAAGTATCAATTTAAACATATGAACATTGATTCCAAGCAATGAAATATGAATATCATCTAGACATCAAAAAACACTTCATTAAATCTAATAGCGAAGAAGTTACATTAAAAATACTTGAGACTTTCCATAAGCAATTTATGAAATGGAAAAAAACTGCTATTTCTTCCTTTTCCGTTTCGTATTATATTATCATCGACCAGTGATCTGTATCAATACGGTATTAGTGCAGCCTCGGCTGTGGCAATTCTTCTCATAATCATAAAGCGGTAATCCAGCTTTCACACAATAACATCGCCTTCCGCAGCCTTATTTACGGGCGCAGGAAATTAATATCGAAATAAAAGTTGCAACTGGTGTCTCCGTAGTATGCAGAGGTGATAATGAATTGTTTGCTCTGCTCCAACTCATTGCTCAGGTTGTACAAATTTTCTATGTCATGTTTGTACTTAAAGGAATGTAAGCCGGGAATGTCGAGAGAAGTTTGACGTGCTGCAGCTGAAGCGAGTGGTAAATTTGATAGAATTGCGGTGACTCTCATGGCCGACGAATATGTTAAAATTAACAAATTTCCACCGCATACACTTCCTTCCGCCGCACGGTGATGTCGGTGATCCAGATTCAAGTTTTAGGTAGACAAAAATCTATAAATCAACAGATCTACCTAAAATAATTGTTAGACAACGAAAAAAATAATGAAAAAATTCGAAGCACTAAGGGGTGGTTTTTAGAGGGGGATGAAAAAAATATTTTATCGAAAAATTCTGAAACTTTACGAACATACCAATATTATATCTGTGAAGACATCAAAAATAATTAAAACATTCTAAATACTAAGGGGTGGATTTTAGAGGGTGAGTGAAAAATATATTTTTTCGAAAAATTCTGAAACTTTGCGAACATACCAAAATTATATCTATGAAGACACCAAAAATAATTAAAAAATTCTGAATACTAAGGGGGGGTTTTTAGAGGGTGGACGAAAAATATATTTTTTTGAAAAATTCTGAAACTTTGCGAACATACCAAAATTATATCTGTGTAGACACCAAAAAATAATTTTAATCACTAAGGGTGCTTTTTAAGGGGGGGGGGGGGTGAAGAACTGAAACTTTACGAAAATACCGAAATTATATATGGGAAGACACCAAAATAACGAATACATTGTAAACACTAAGGGAATTTCAAACACTAGGAACTGTCTGTTCTTAGTAGTGTGGCTTCTTTGCCGTTTGTTCTTCATTATTGGAAATTAGAAGCATATTTAAATAAAGAAAATATATTTTGAAACTGCTTAGAACACTTTAATCGAGAGAGAAAATACAACTCAACACGTATATATAAGACACATTTTATTTAGTTGTTCTTAACGTTAAATACATGTAGGTATTCATAATATTTTTACAGCGTAAATTTTTATTATTATATGCCACATTAAACAGTTAATCAGACGGCATTTCTGGAGACTCTAATAGTAAAATAACATCTTTATTAATAGAACCACTTTGCCTAGGTGGTAAAACTCTTAAGCTAGAAATTAATGGATCTGACGACACTAACATAATGTTAAGTAAATCCACATTTGTGTCTAGATTCTTAAGCGTTTTCTCCTAGCTGACCAATCGGAAGTAAAAAATTCCCGATTATGTCAATGACATGATCAAACAGGAAGATCTTGGATCCTACCTCCATAGGACGGAATGAAATTTTCGTTCTTAAATGTTCGAATAATCCGAATCGCGAGAAGGTTGCACGTCGACCTAGAACATACAAAATATTTAACAGTTGTGGGATGTTGTGGAAGATTTAATTAGTATTTATCGAAAGCATAAGAACTGCCAAACACTACTATGTCAAAATAAATGTGTGCTAAAGTGTGCCAAAAAGTACTTATCCAATAAACTTTGCACTTTATTTCTTTTTCTAGTAATTAGAAAACGTTAAAACTAAAAAATACTAATAATATTCAATCACAAATTAGTGTAACTTGAATGTGTATAGTATTATAGTACATACCTTGGAGAATGTGCACAATTTTGTAAATCACATATATACACACTTGTGACAACTGACACAAGCACTCTTTGCAATAATGGAAACAAGAGTAATTCATGTTGACACACAAGCGCATCTGAGTTCCTTAGAGTTCTTGGAATTGTTTACGGCTAAGCGATGAGCGGAAGGCGTGGTAATTATAAAAGTCCCATGTGACAGTTACCTCTGAAGATTACCAAAACAGTTTCAGAGATATTGAGCCTGGATCAAAAATATATTTTTGAAATCCTAAATGTTACTTTTTGATCATAGTGCGCCGATAACTTTCCGGTGGATAAAATGATATTTGATGGCTATTTTGAACATTTTCTTAATACACAGAATACCAAGGATGATTATTAAATCAAGGTTAGTTTGGTTCTTTTTTCTAAGTTATGAACCTACGTAATTATAAACAGTGATATTAAATTATATTTATTAATTAATTATATTTGCATTAAGTCCTTATGTCCACACAATGTTAAATTTGGGTCTAAATTCGTCACGGGCTCATCGACAAGGTTACTTTCGTGAGCCCTTGCTTCGTTTATTTACCCCTAAAATTATTATTAAACACATGTTTTGCTACATCCATCATTAATATTGTTAAGTATTAATTGTAATATTTATCACATGTATCACTTGGGAAATACATGTTATTTTTATTATTATAATTCACACATCGCACAGGAGTTAATAGTAGGCATCAATTTAGAAATATTTATTTTAAAACTGTTGCAAATATTAATAAAATATTAATAATACTGGAAGTGTTTCTAAGTCAAAACAAATTCATGTATATAATAATTAGATTAACCTAGTGACTGATGAAATGATAATGGATACATATCGTGCTAATTACAATGTGTCCGAAAATTAGATAGGCAATTAAATTTTCCCAGAAGTTGATTTAAAAAAATGAGGCATGTGTACGAGAGGCGAGATACACTATATTTTATTATTGTATTGTAAATGGCTGGATTATGTTTCAGCACAGATACAATGTTTTGAGAAATATTTTAAACTAACTGGAAAAACATACACCCTTCGGTTGCGTTCACAAAAGGTGACGTTTGATTTTGGCCCATAGGCCAACAAGCTAAGATTGCTTACAAATTAGTGAACCGCTTGATCTTATAATTAACAATTGGTGGGTAAAATATACCCTATTGAAACTTATCCTTTATAGGATTTTGCTAACAGCAGAAAAAATAACTATCTATAACTAAAAGAAAAACTTTGTGTAAAAATATTAATGAAATCTTTGCATTCTTTCGATAACCTGAATTCTGGTTATGCTAGCAAATTAAAATCCTAAAATGAATTTGTCTAATTACTTATTTGACAATTCTCATTCTAACACTAGCATCCACACAGTCCCCTACGGCCATGCAGATTAAACTAGTATCTACATAACCCTCTACGATCATGAAGATTCAGTTAAAAATGAGAACCTAAAATGAATTTATTTATCCACCTTGCCTTAAAAAATTTTTCATTCTAATGGATTACATTTTCATGAAATCTATCATACTGTTTCTTGGAAATGCTTAGCCTTTGACACGTTTTTCGCCCTTATTCTGGAGCTCATCAGAAAGACATAGAACCACTCATAAAGATGTTTCATGCAAAACCAAGACAATTTCTATGAATAAGTGTGAAATAATTATATTTGACATTGACTAATATACCCTCTTTTTATATATTTTTAAATACCTCCGTTGCTGCTAACTTTTAGTATAATATATAAAATAGGAAAATTGTTCGTTATGAAATTCTCTAAAAAAATGGGCACCGATAGAGGTCGCTAAGTGTAATTGTTAACTTGCAAATGGCTTCCAAAACTTTGAAAATACGTTATTTTCACTATTTCTTTACTCGAAAACAACTGCGCATATAGGGCTAAACATTCTTGAAGATTGTGTCTATGTTCCGATAATGTACAAAATATTTCAGCAAGATCATTTTATTACTTATTGAGTAATTAACGATCAATTTATTTTAATCCTTAATTATCATTATTGTGCTATTTTTTGTAGAATCGATTTATAATTGGGAAACTCATTTAGAATATTCAAAAAACTATTGAAAAATGATATCTGGGGCTTTGGTTTCTAGTATATTCTCCAAAACCTAAGTTTCTGTACTCTTACCAGTTTGCTTTACTTATTTTTCCTTATTTACCTCTCTTTAACCTCAACTAGTCACCGGATGTGTGCAAAAATTTAGTTAGAGATCTCGTCATAATACATACGCTTACAAAATTTCAAGTCAATATCTTTAACCGTTCCAGAGAAAACGTGCATATAAAAAAAAAAAGTTACAGACAGACTGACAGACAGACAGAAAATGGTTTTCCTTCGAATTTAAAATCTCGGCGTTTCATGACATTCTAAACCTATTTCGACAAGAAACATTTTTGTAAAAAAATTTTGCGATTACTGTACCACCACTACGTGGATATGAAAGTAAAACATTTAAAATCAGTATAAAATGATATAATCTTTTAGAGTGTACTTTCTATTTCCAAATGCTATAATAAAAATTGATATTAAAAATTATTTAAAAAAAGGCTGCCGTTGAACTTCTATTAGCAACGCCAGTGTTTCCCGAGATCAGTTTGATATTAAGCATACTGAACGTATCGCTTGGAGGCATTTCTTTTTGTCTCTGAGAAAGTTTTTCGATGATGTTTTAGTCTTGGGAGCAGCGTTTATTTTATCTGCAGAGAGTTAGGAGTCCTGCCTACATTTTAGATAGTCTATTTATATGGCATACTCATGTAAATTTCATATGTCTCTTCCCTTAAATAAATACACTCACCGACAAAAAATTCGGTCCGCTCATAGTTTTGATGAAATTAGATGTTCGAACATTTTTTCATCCAAATTTTATAAGAACTATATGTAATCTCAGAAGTTGTCGTACATTATATCCACACTATAGAGTGAAATTTGGCGTGCGGACAACTCATATTGTATTTGTGAAGAGGTTTTTGTGAAGAAATTGTTGATCTACAACACATTATATTGGAATATATACTAGAAGTAACAAGTATAGATATTTTTTACAATGATTCAGTTCAGGAAAGAATGTCTTTTCCAACAAATATTTCCACATCATTGGAGACAGAGAAAACATTAATGTGTACAGATATATTAAAAATGCCAATATAAAGTTGTAAAAATAATAGTATTCTCATAATTTCGTAAAACTGTTAGATATAGTTATGCTTAAAATGTAGATTAGATACAGAGTTACTTTAGCAAATAAATAATATTTTGTAAATGGTTACTACCATCAAGCTGTGTAGTGGAACAGAAATAACACGAAATAATAATAGAATTGAGGAAGTGAATATATTACTAGCAAAAATACTCGTAATTATTTCAAACTCTTACTAAAGACTCATCATAGATAAGTACAAAAACATATATCCTTCTAAACAAACACTTTGCTGGCTACATGCCACGAACAATATTGAATTATAAGAAAGAAATATGCACATTACGTACAGATAACTGTCACAATAATGTTAGTTTTAATTTTAAATTATCCTGTTCAACAAAACCAAAAAACAACTAAAGACAAAAACACTTACCAAAACTTTAAAAACTTTCACAGACACGTGTTTCTGTATCATATATGTTTTTGTACTTATCTATGATGAGTCTTTAGTAAGAGTTTGAAATAATTACGAGTATTTTTGCTAGTAATATATTCACTTCCTCAATTCTATTTTAGATTACTCTTACATTGTAGGGAATTTGCATTTGCATTTGATTACGAAATAATAATAGTAATAAGGAGGAAAAAGCAAGACAAAACAAAGAAGAAGAAATCTTAAATCTACATACATATGGAAATAGAACAAAAAGTTACAATAGTTTTAAAAACATTAATAATAATAATAATTGAAAGGTTTATAAAGTTAAGGAAAATATATATACAAAAAAATAAATAGTCAATAATACATATATTCAAACATACAATTTATATGCATATGTGAGTTAATCGATATATATTATCATAATAAGTTTAAATAATATAGGATAGAATAACCAAAATATATGTTACAGTGATACATTGTTACATTTCAGTATATGTAATATATTATATTGTATAGTTGTAAACAATAATTTAGAAAAATATCGAAGTTGTAGAAACAAATGAATCTAAAAGTAATATATCAAATAAGTTGTAAAATAAGATTGATTTGTTGGCTTTGACCTGTGTCATTATTAAACTTACACACAAAGAGCATTTTTCATAAGCGAATCAATTTTAATTACGTACTTAGCAAGCTGTAGATAAATTCACAAAAATTATCACGTTTGTAACAATTGAACTGTATCACTATATATCAGGAAAAACAGGAGCTGTTTTTTTTCACTAAAGAAAACACCCTGCTGGGTATTTAGACAAACAATACTGCATATGTTAGCCAGATCTATTTTCAGTGTTACTTTTTTAATCAGGGGCGATGCGAGCGGTGCGATCGCATCGGGCGCCATCATAGGGGGACGCCAGAAACGATAAATCATCTGCGTAAATATCATTTCACACCTTATTTACCGGTTTCTTATGGATGAGTTAAAAAGAGATCTATCGGAGGGGGCCTATTCGAAAATTCCCGATAGAGAGAAATATTGCCCTGAAAGGAATGCCATCTACCGCTGTTTGAAATTCGCACCGAAAAATATGTTATTTTGAGGAATGTCCCCGCTCGCCGAAATTTCTATCGAGATAAATATTCAATTATTATAAATGCCACCCCCCGCTCTTCAAAATTATATTGAAGGGCATAGGGTACTTTTTATTGTATTTATTATTAAACAATAGCATCAGTCGTAAAAATGACAATTCATACTGGGAGGAGGGGGACGCCACAATGAGATCTCTCACCACCTGTAAAACTTGCTAGAGCCGCTCCTGTTATTAATCATGCCAACATCTGTCTTCTCGTCGGAGACAAAAATTTGCAGTTCCTGAAACATGAGTGATCTGCACACTACATAGGTGTGTAACCCCAACGAAAAATTGTGCCACCAGCAGCATTGCCGAAAACGGGGAGAAGAACTAATCTAATTGCATCAGACAATAGTCGGGTTTTCGTCAACTCACACAATCCACTAATATTATCAAGACGCTAGGCAGTTGTTTATTATTGTGGGCCACCCTATGTGTCACTTGTTTAAGTAAGTAGGTCGTTTATAGTAATTTTTTATGCTATGATAGTCACTCAATCACTTTTTTATTTGTAAAATTCCTTGGAAGTCCTGTTCTTCGCATTTATTCTTTTTGATATGTGACAATTCATTTCCTTTTTGAAAATTGTAAAGCACGTGATAATCTCCATGAATATCTACAATCTGCTAAAAAAAAGTCATTAAAATCGGTCGAACGGTGAAAACAATTTCAAACATCAAACTTTATCAAAATTACGGATAACTGCCGATGAGTGTATTTCAGCATTTTATGTAGGTACTTCTCTTATTTGCGCCATGAGAAAAAACGCGTTAGTCTCGAGTTATTTACGTTTTATATAAAAATTCGTTGTGCCGTGGAATGTGGATTAAATTTCCATCGTGTTGTCCTGACATTCTAGGTGCTTTTAGTAGTTTCGGATTTAATTCTCGCAGCTTACAAAGTTTGAAAGCGCTTGGAATGTAGCAGGTCGTAGAACAACAATTCGTCCATAAGAGGGCAAACTGACAACAACAATCACACAGGCTTATAATGTCAGCAGGCAAAGAAAAGTAATATAAAGTATATTTTTTTGCGCCTGAGTACTTCGACGTAAAGAATGGAAGCAAATGAGAGACTCGACTAATATTAAAAGGCAAAAGATTAACAGAGAAGTAATAAACGAAATGTGCTTACAAGAGTTTCTATAAATTCACTGCTCTCTATTTCAACGTATTGAATGGATACTGATTAAATTATACCTGTGTGTACCTAATCAAAAACTCAGGAAACTCTAGTAACATTTAGCTATAAAATTATAATGAAACTTATGTTATATAAAATATGACAATTTACAGGCCTCTGGCGACCACCCTATATGGTTGATATGACCCAATCTCAATAGGGATCTAGACTACTTAACAATTTGAAATAACAATTTTAGGTTTGACAGAAATTATTGTGGTTGCAACAAACGTTATAGAAATGTACACTCACACACACACACACACACACACACACGTACACACATACATGCAATATACCGGGTGTCCAAAAAGTCTAAAAACGGTCAAATATCTTGAGAAAATACACATTGGATTTAAAAAAGAAAAAACACGTCCTTAATACTATTAAAAGCGCTATCCAATGATAGCAAACGCGACTGCCCAAATTATTAAAGGGGTTAACAACATAATATTAAGATATTGACTTGGAATTTGGTTCACGAATATATATTATAAAGAGATCTGGAACTAGAATATACTTTTAGCTTATATAACATTTAACTTCATCTACTAAGAAAACGATTTATAACACAACAATAAAACCACATTTCGAGCATTGTTCAAGTATATTATATATTTGTAATGATACCCATATATCTAAACTGCAGCTATATCAAAATAGGTGTATGCAATTTGTTTTAAAATGTAATCTAGTACAGTATGTCCGCGGATGGGGTTTACAATAGGTATAATGGCTAAAATTTTCAACTTTGCGAGAAAATGTTATTCTTTATAAAAGTTTTTGCTTGCCTAAAAAATGGTAACGACGTTGACAAAAATTATATTTTTTATACGGGGTGATTAAAAATTGCAGAAAGTTAAAATTTCGTAAGAGTAAACTGGTTCTATTTTTTATTTTGAAACAAAATGTGAAATAAAAAATTTGTTTCAAATTATGTAGGCTGTCCAAATCCAAAATTTCACTTGAATGTTGCAATGTTTCCAAAATGACTGAATATTTAGGAAAATACTCGGTTTTTGTTAAACATTTATTTATTATTTACCTAATTACATTCTAAAAAGGAGAATAAATACCAGATAAACAATTTTAAATTTATAAAAATGCATATATGTTTGAAGGTTCTTTATTTCTATATTTTATTACATATCACAATTCAAAAATTTCTCCACCAACCAAACGCATGTTTCTAATCGTCTTCGAAATTTCACATCTGCCGAAATGCTCTGCTTTAGAATTTCAACGTCGTTGTCTATGGGTTTCGTAGGTAATTTGTTTTAGACGCTCCCAGAAAGATGTATCCACAATTATCAAATCTGGACTTCTTGGGAGCCACAGAACTGAACCGCTTCGTGTAATCCACCTTTGCTCAAATTTGCTATTAAGCCAATTGCGTACGACGCAGGCATGATGTGCCGGACAACCATCCTGCTGATAATTCATTATCTTACGACATTTCAACGGCAAGGCTTCTAACTGATCAGAAAAGAGTGTAAGCATGTGTAACTAAGAGTTACTATTGTAAGTATTTTTAAAAGTATGGCCCTATTATGCCATAATATGAAATAGCGCACCAGATATTTACTTTTTTAAAATATTGTTTTCGGTAGAAATTCAAAACTTGGGGTTTGACTCATTTCAATACTTTACATGTTGTGAAGCTACAGTTCCATTTGTTGAAAAAGTTGACTTGTCGGAGAACATGATAAATTTATAAAAATTCGTGTTGCCACTTAAAATTTCGTTTCCTACCCATAAACAGAAATCTAATCGCTTTCCTTCATCTTCTTCCAAGGTATAGTTAAAATGTGGTTTGTAAGGAAATATTTTATTTTCTTTCAAATTTTTTTAATGCAACCTTCTTTAACCATCTTTAAATGTCGGGCTCGATTTCTCAACGAAAGTTTGAGATTATCAGCAACAGATGCCAACTAGGGTGACAACGTCATTTTGATAATTTTATATTCTTTTTCTTTGCGTCAAGCACTGAACCAGTTTTTTTTAATTTTTTTTGCCTATTACATTTATTTGAAATATAAGCAGGAACCAAACTCGGGAGCTGCTCTAATCGGTCAGTTATGTCAATACCTTATTCCATATTGTTGTTAACTACAATGAAATCATATACCTGTATTGCCACCATCTCCCTGGCTATTAGGAATGTGCTGAAAACCATGATACTATGAAAAAGAATGTACGCTGGGTACTAGTACCGGCTGGGACCGGTTATGCGCATGACGTCATCCACCGAAAACTTTCATATTGAACTGCCATTCTCGAAACATATACACTGGGAAATTTCTCACTGAATTTTTCAATAACGTAACGGTTTGAACTTTTACCGTCTCCATAACACTGTACTTAAAAAATCATTGCACGACAGTCAACATTTTAAACATTATTTTTTAATGTAGATTTGTTATGATTTGTAGACGTAGCTATCAATTATAACATTACAAAAATTATACAGGATGTTCCTAAAATAGGATTCCAAAATTCCAAAAATTATTTTTAAGAATTTTAAGTCTTTGTAAATTTTTGTTAACGTCAATATTATTTTTTAGGCAAGCAAAAACTTTTATAAAGAATAACATTTTCTCGAACAGTTAAAATTTTTAGCCATTACACCTATTGTAAACCCGGCGGACATATTGTATATACTAATATAAAAATAACGCAATGTACGCTAACCTGGTCGGTAAAAGTATAAAGTACATGACACTAATGTTCTTATAGAAACTGCACAATAATCTGCTATCAACATGTTTGTCAGCAAATATTCAACATCGCGCATCGTGGGGATATACATAATTACAACAGAAAACAAAGGAATCATACAAACATTAATTTTTCTAACTTAATGAAAACAAAATCCTCCATATACGCCAACGTAGCGGCGGAATTTAATAAATTACCTGAATTTATAAAGCAAGCGAAAAATGTCTTTCTGTTTAAAAAACATTTGTATAAATTCATGAATAAATAATTCTAGTTTACTTTGTACATTATTGTTAAATATTAACTTGAGTATACTATTATAATTACGCCACAAATATTCTAAATTATGTAATGAAAATGCATTTGTTTTTTTTTCGTAATAAGTAGTGGTAACTGTAAATGTATCTTTTAGTATACAACATCTCTGTCTAATAGCTGTTTGTGCTAAATAAAGGTTGTTATTATCATTGCATTGAAGATGTAGTAAGTTAGTAAGAGTCAGAAACTAAGGATTTGGTGTGTATGCAAAAAGCTAAGGTTTCGATTTTCTTATGACATCTGCCACCCCCACCACTGCTCCCACTGCATTACTATTGATATTATAAAAATATAATTGTGATTTATTGGGTGTACGAAAATACAAGTTCTTCAATATAATTTTTTAATCCTTTCATCCCCATTACAGCCTGTGGACAGATGATTTCAAATGTCATATTTTTCAAATTCAGTGGGCAAGTATATTGAAGTGCAAATATAGTTTTAAGACGTGTTTATTTAAAAACACTTGGATTGGAACTCTGGATGTGAAAGTAATGATTCCTTAGACAGCGGTTTTTACTAAATAAATAATTCTGTGAATCATTAGTTGTGATTCCTGCATTCCGACAAAAATTCCGAGTCCATCTTTCTTTGTTACTTTTTTTCTTGCTTAACAAAATGTTCTGTCTAGTAAGCAAAACATAATGATTAAAGCAATGGGTTGCTGCTTCAGTGGTTTATTTGTTGCTTTGTTCTAATTTTTGTCAATAGACAGGAATAAGGAAAAGACAGCCAAATGTTTGAGACATTTGTAATGTTTTTTTGGGGATGTCACATGTCACTAGTTTTTGTTGTAAGAAATTTGTAAGAATCATTGGCAGCTCCTGTATTATTATGAGATAATTACCGTTAGCTGAAATGGTGTGAAATATTACAAACATCAATGTTTGACATTATTTTTGAGAATCAACAGAAAAAAGACTGAGAGCTCATATCTGCATTATAATTAACTTTAGGCCCCAGCGTCATTGTAGCATATATTTCCCCTTAGAAAGACATCAGATTTAGGTCCATCCTTTATATGGAGTAGACACAAATGCGTCTTTATTGTCTAGTCTTTGCATTAATCTTGAATAAACAGTTATAATGTATCCTTACAAGTTTTAAACCTCGGATGTAAAAGATTAAACATTCACAAGTGAACTGATCTTAGAGAGACGCTGCGGAAAAGCGCCACCTACCACTAAATTCCAAGTTTTAAGTATGAGCATTCCGGAGGATATTGTGATTCAAAATACAAGACCACGACGGAAAAACACTTTATCGTTGAAATTGAGTCAACAGCGTCATCCCTACGAAATTTAGTTAGTTAGAGTGATGTTCTTATAACAAAACGTTAACGCAACTTAGACAAAAGGAAACAAACAGAGTCTGTACAACTTTAACAATTTTGTCCTTTAGCTATTAAGGTCTTTTTCGCAAACTTAAATTAATTAAAGTACTCGTAAATTTTCTTTTATTGCGCATAGATACTGATTTTAATGAAAGAAAGTAATTGATTAAAGTTGTTTCAAATTCTCGTCAAGGACGTTAACATTTGATAATTAATATCGTTTTATTAAAAAGGCAAGTTTAAGTATGAGAACTGAAACTTGGCTTCCTATTAGTCTAGTTATTAGATCACAAAAAGGGGCTTTATCTAAAAGTATTCTACCAAACAAGGCGCATTTGGTAGGGTTTGGAGCGGTAAATATTACATCAATTTTTTAACCTCAAAATCGACGAAAGAAGTTGAAAATTTTCAACATGCTTAATAAAAAATAATTTTTTTATCTGTAAACGAAGCAATTGATGTGTGCAAAACTATTACAGCAGAAGAAAAAAGGCTCTCCCTAATGAATCTCACCACATCCAGAGTTTTCATCTAAGTCTAAAGGAAAACATCTTGATACTATATTTTCTCTCTAGTAAGTGGATATAATGGGGACAGCTGAAGTCCATAACATTTTTGAGAACATTTGCTCTCATACATTTACAATCTCCAGTCTTATAGTACTGGAATGGGCATGTTGAAGGTGGGGACTGTGTGAATGCTAGTGTTAGAATGAGAACTGTCAAATAAGAAATTAGACAAATTCATTTTAGGATTTTAATTTGCTACCATAACCAGAATTCAGGTGATCGAAAGAACGCGAAGATTTAATTGATATTTTTACACAAAGTTTTTTTTTTAAATATAGATAGTTATTTTTTCTGCTGTTTGCAAAATCCTATAAAGAATATATTTCAATACATTCTCTCTAATGCTAATGTGTTGATATCATAAGCATATTTTTCCGTTTGTTTTTCAAATTAGCGATTACGTCTAGGATTTGATTGTAAGTGACTTCAGCAAAAATAAAATCCTTGTCAGCACCAGCTTTTATGGAATTTGTAAAATAATTTTGAAAATTGTCGGTGGCAGATGACAAGGAGTTAACTAATTTTTGTGCAATGTTTCCAAGATAATGATTAATTTCTCCAGCAAAAATAATTTCTGACGAATTGTCTGTTTTATTTTTGTTTATATAACCAAATTCCACATTGCTTTTTGCTGATTCTTATTCCGACGAATGTAATTATCGTTTGCTGCTTTCTTGGCTTTTAATATTTCATTTTTATAAATACATTGTTTGTCATTAATCAATTTTTTGTAACAGTTCAAACTTTGTTGAATGACTAAGAATTGTAGAAAACCTCCTGTATGAAGATCACTAAGATTTAAGAAATAGTGGACTATCGTCATATTGTGGACGGAATGAGATTTTCGAAAGTGAAAACCGCACTCAAATCGGTTCATCTCTATCAGAAATATAAATCTTGAAATTGACTAAATTCTATGTCGGCCACTTAATGTGTTGCAAAGTATAGTTCACAAAGCAAGCAATTTTGCTTTTAAAACTGCTGCATCAACAAAATGTGACTCCGTACCATAATATGCGAACTTGTAGGGTTTTCACATAAGCGATTCAATTACACTAAGAATTTTCTGAAGCTGTTTGCACCGTGGCTTGCTGAATAGTCCTTGTACAGTTGCCACTTGAATCTGACCTCTCATGTAGTTTCATTTTACGAAGTTACAGCCAAGTAATTGTCGAGAAACGTATGATGTAGTGAGGAACGCCGAAAATTAAATGTTTGCTTTTACAGCGGAATGAGTCTTGTGAACAATTTTATAATGCAAAACTCAAATACCTGTTTTTCCGTTTCAATCCAAGATCTTTATTAGTCCACTTACTTTTGCTTTAAAAATCACAGTTAAGAAACAAAAATTAATATCAAACAAATTGTTCCAACGAGATTTCCTTACTACATTTAGAATAATGAATTCTCTTCAAGAAAATTCGGCTCAGCGAGGAATATACTGATATTAACATGAACATTGATTGCCATACGCTAATTTTAAAACTGAAAAGGTATGGATTTTCTGGCACTAATTTAATGCGGTTGGAAAGTTATTTATCATTTAGATGCCAAGAAACAAAATATGATGGTCAATATTCTGAAAGCAGCTATAACAACAATGGAGTTCCACAAGGGAGTGTTCTTGGTCCTCTGCTCTTCATCCATTATATTAATGATTTGGGTAAAGTATTGGCCAATTGTAAAATACATCTCTTTGCAGATGACACGCTAATCTACTTTAGCAACGAAGATTATAACATTTTGATATCCACGGTTAATGAAGATTTAAACAGGCTTACTCAAAAATTTAACGCAAACAGGCTAAAAATAAATGAATCAAAATCAAAGTGTATGTTTATAGAATCTGACTGGGCGTATAGCAACATTTGTAATTTACAAATAAAAGTTAAAATTGGCGATAAGGAGCTGGATTTTCAAGATGACATTAAATACCTGGGATTACTAATAGTAGGAATTTAAAATTTAAGAATCATGTGGATTATACTTCTAAAAAAAATGGTAAAAAAATAGGATACTTTTATAGAATTAGTAGACATATTTCTATAAAGACTAAAGTAACACTATATAATAGCATTATTTTACCTCATTTTACCTACTGTTCGTCAGCTATATATGTATCTCAAGCAAACTGTTACAGGCTACAGATTTTACAAAATAAGGCAATGCGTTTTATCTCAGGTGTAAATCAATTTACACATATTAACACAATATTGGAAACATTAGGTTGGCTCGACATAGAAAAGAATATGTATATTCAAACAATGTTATTTATTTACAAAATATTAAATAAGATGGTACCAGATTATTTATCCTCGAGGTTAGTGAGTGCAAATGAAGTCCATTCCTATAACACTAGGAATAAAAACAACTGTTATGTAAGTAGTCAATAACATTAGCTTATTCAAATCAAAGCTTATTAAGTATGTAAAGGTAAATAATAAATATATGTATATAAAATACATGTATGTTATTCATATGCTATTTATATTATTACTTATTATTATGTTACTTATGTTATTAGTGTGTTATTCATATATTATTATTATTTCTACATTATTCGAAAACATACACTAAATTAGTGCATCTACTGTTGTATTTACTTTATTATTATTGCCATATATTATCTTTTAGATAAATAAATGCTATTCATTCATTCATTCATTCATTCATTCTTTTATTTATCGGCTTTGCAAAATAAAATAATATATTTTATTTACAAATATCTATGCATCGACATACACTATTGCTACTACTAGTAGTCTTATAAATGTCAAGATATCGGTCAGATTCTAGAACATTTACAGCTTTAAGAGCATACAGAGACGATTAATGTGTATTATACTTTGCAGATACTCACTAACTTTTACCGTTCAGTACTGCGAATGCGAGTGGTCGAATGGGTAAGCTACAGAGATCATGTTTATTCGCTACCGCGAATGTTTCGATTTTGTGTATCAAATATGATGTCATTGGATTCTTCCTCCACGTACAAACTGTTGAAATTTCGTACTGATAGATTATGTTTACAAAATCCATACGATAACTGAGCGAGAGAGTTTACACTTTTGGTTTAAATTTATGATTCTAGGAACATACCCTGGTTAAGGATAAGACACTGAGTCTCAAGTACCTTAAAGGGCATTTTAATAAAATAGGATATTTTAAGCTAGTTCTGCCTGCAGTCTCGTGATTTAAACACTAATAAACGCTAAATCGTAAATTGGTATTTCTGATAAATTACAACCCAAATCTACAATACAAGCCAATGAATAAACGACATGCTCGAACTGAAGTTCGATGGTGTACGGTTTTATTGTAAAAATTGTGAATAGGTTCTTGCCTTCTATTTAAAAAAACCAAGTATTAGCTTGCCACCACTATGAGATATATCCATATATTTGTAAATAATTTTTAAACATGTCACTCTGATTTCCCACAATTTTTATTTGAGACATGTTTTCAAATTTCAAACTGTTCAGGAGATATTGATTGTATTTGGAATAAATTCGAATTTTCTTGAGGCTCTAGTCAGAGACAAAGTTTTCAAAAATAGGCAAGACGGCTAGTCAGTCTAGATCAGAGCACATCTTCCTAATAAGCAAATTTTACCTAGTAATTTGGCAATTCTACAGAATTAAGTTATTTATGAAATAGAAATAAATAAAAAAAACTTATTAAAATGTAGTAAAACGGTAAAATCGGTAATACGACGAAAGCAAAATATTACCTGACTTAGTTAGAATAGGCCAGTGATCTTTGCTGACCTGATATGGATGATAATATGTTAACTAAGATCAAAATTCAAATCACTAATCATTTTACAGATATTGAACGATATATTTAAAAGCTTGACACGATATAAACATTGTTAGAGGATCATAGGTGAAATGTTTCTCGTGGAGTACGAGAAAACATGCATTAGTATCTAAAATAGTAGGGGCGCCAGTCTCAAATTCTATTCCCACAACCACTGATCCTGTTTGTAAGGCTTCTTTTTGACGAGTACAATCAATATGAGCTATTTGTGCTATATATTTTGATTCACTGGGATTGAAAATGTGCTGATTTATTTGGTGGGGGTAACATGATTCTTGAAAATCAGCAAACATTTGATAGAGTGCAATTCTCTATTTGTTATTTTTGAAATCTAGATTAAATCATTATATGGATATCTGTCATAATTTAAGAAAACTCTAATTCTTCTAAGATCATAGTCATCAAATTTACTCATATCAGCTTCAATATTTCCTCTCTTATTTTTTTGGAATGCTATTATTACATGCCTAGGAGTTTCAACTTTAGTAAATTGACAGGCCGCGTATGTCTGCTTGAGGTGGGTAAAAATAGATATTCAATCAACTCCCTGCTTCTAAATGTTATAGGAAGATCCATATTCCTACTTATAATGTTATTTAATCGAAGCTGTTCTGAAATACCTACGGTAACATGTGGGACTCTCCAAAATAATTTAGAAATAGTGATTTTCGCCCATAATATAGCATTCACATCATTTACGTCATCAGTAGTATTTGTAATGAAATCAATATCATTACTATTACGCACCAGTACTAATCGCGTACTAATGATTATTCTTCGAAAATCTTCAAAGAAACCAACCAGACCGTTGTTGGCCTGAATGCGAGAAAATTCACTACAGACTTGCACTGGCCGGTCATAGAACTAACTAGTTAATACTCGTAGGTCTATAGGGAATGACCGGCACGACATAAATAAGACTTGGAAGCCTATATGGCTGCAGTGCTCCGGAGTCAGTATGACAGACGGCCCATAATAAAAAAAACAGACATTTTAATGGAATGCAGACGTTGAAATTCCCACTTCCATCTACTAAAATTTTGGGTTTGACACCTTTTCTCTGTTTTGGGAACCAGCCAGCATTTTCCATACAAGCGCTTTCATTCCGATTCAATGATAGATAATTAAATAGAGTTGAAACTAAGCCAGCATTTCTTACGGAATCTATTACTATTCCATTTACCTCATATGTAATTTCTCGAAATAAAAACGTAACACCGTTATTGATAAAGCTATGGCGGCAAGTTTTTAAATATGTTGATCAACATGTGTAAAGTAATTTGTGATTTGTTTGTTCAGATAATTTTGATCTCAGTTTACGTCCTCCCATCCATATTAGGCCAACAAAGGCCACTGGCCTGGTCTAATCAACTCAGGTGATATTTTATTTATTTTTATTATTCATTCTCGTTCATTTTTTTTTTTTTTATAAAAACTTGATATAAAATTTTTTGTTACTTTAACAGCAAATAAGTCATCTACGCTATGCCACCAAAAATCCTATGTACTTATTTTCATGTTAATCTGATCATTTTTCACAACGCCCATACGCCATATTGCAGCAGCCATTTTTATTCTCTTACACTTAACACCAATGTTAAATAACAGTACCAAATATCAGCTCGATCAAATAATAGAAACTAGGCTAAAATTCGAGTACAAATGAAAGACATCCATACTATGTAGCTGAACATTTGGAATTTTAAATAATAAATAAACAAATAAACGAGTTTGGTTATGTTTCTTAACTTTAATTTGCAATGAATATTCGGTTACATAGTTTTCAGGTTGTTTAAACCTTCGTTTGAACAAGGGAAATATTTGATTTACCCAACCCAATATATTTTCTATTGTAATGTTGAAATCTGGGAGCAGAAAAGTTTCACATTTAATAATGCAAAAATCCCTCTACAGTAAGTTTTTTGTGTCTTTTCTATCACGGATTTTTGTTTTTTTTATATTTTCCTAGCGGATTTCAGACTTTGCGACAACTTGGCGCCCAACGTGGGGCGCAAAGTTGTAGCAAAGTCTGAGAATATGGGTATGGGTGAAATCCAAATTACCAGTTAGGAGCTTGGTTTGCCTCATATTTTTCACTTTAAAAATTACAAATTATATGATAAAATTAATATTTAAAATATATATAACATTTAAAAAAAATTACCTAGAAAAAGACCAGATCATTTTTTCTGTTAAGACAAAATTAAGCACAAGAGGTTCTTGTTCTAATGAAGTCCGCGAGTCAAATGGAAGAACAAGAATTCGTTAAAGAAAAAGTAAAGCACACAAAAAACTTACCATAAAAATTTTACATTACTGAATATTAAATATCTCTGCCCCTAGATTTCTATTGCACAGGTGATCAACATTACAATACAAAATATATTTGGTTGTCTTAAATGAAATATTTCCCTTGTTTAAACGAAAGTTTAAACCACCTGAAAACTACGCAACCGAATATTTATTGAAAATTAAGATTAAGAAACATATCCAAACTCCTTTACTTGTTTATTTATTAATTAAAATTACAAATGTTATGCTACAACTATAACATACGAACGTTGCCAGATAAATAAAATCTTTTAAAGATATGTTTAATAATATCAGCCAATTTGCCAAAATCAGCTTATGATTAATCATTTTAAATAAAAGTACGTATGGCAAGCTAGACGTATAGACGACAAACTAGACAGTAGTCACTAACTATGTATGGGCATAATTTACTGATCTAGTCGCCTCGTTTACCCTTAATGCTAACACAAAAAAATACTATTCGTTATTTGTCAAGCTTTCGGAAATGTTTATTTCCTGTTTCAAGACATTAACATGAGGATGTTTGCTAAGGAAGACCACGCTATATAAAATAATATCGTTCTAAAGATAAATGTAGATAAAAGTACTAAAATATCACTATATATTTACTCACGTATAATCTAAAAACAGCAATGTTTGAAAATGTTTAAAAAGTTCCATTAAAATGTTGATATAAATCAGTACATTTATTTATTTATTTGCAACTGGGAAAACACACAATTACAGGAAAAATTTACATAATGAAATTGCTAGCTACTATAATTAAAGGAACAAACGACTTACCTGAAGGAAGTTCGTTCCTAATTATATGAGCTATACTCGTCCAAATGGATAGGTATTACACATGTAGTTCACTTTCGTTAACTTTGTCGAGCACACTAAAAAGATGATGATTCAGAGTTTTTTATTCCCTCAAATAAACCATTGTAGATAATACTTCATTACACTTTTGTGCTTTGTGCGATGCGGTCATTTAAAATAAAAATTAGACGTAAACTGAGTGCTTAGAAGGAAAATATTATTGGTAGTGAAAGTGACATGTTAGATAGAAAAAGAAGACGACTAATTATAAAATTGACAGTCTCAACAAGTAAAAGAGGCGACAGAATTATTGTTTTTAGAGTAAGGATTCATTTGTTCCTACTCATAGGTAAAACTGTTAAACCTATGATAAGGATAACTAGCTAAAATTGTTCAAGCTAGACTGAAATAAATATGGATGGTATCGTAAGACGTGTAAGATGGGATAGTTTTTTATCAAGTAAGGAAGTAATGAATCATTTCTTCCTATTCGTAGGTAAAACTGTTAAACCTATGATAAATATACCTAGCTAAAACTGTTAAAGCTAGATTAAAAACAAAACAGCTTCTGTGTGTGTTGGCGCAAAACGAGGATAGCTGGCTAAAACTGTTAAAGCTGGACTGAAATAAATAGTGAATGGCATAGTAAGACAGTCACCTTAGTACAGATTCATCATAGATATAACTGTTAAATCTATGAAATAAAGGACTAATCATAGGTGAGTTTTTAAATACGTATGTTGTTATTTCGTGGTGATACACTAGACAACTGAATGAGATTTTTAATCCTGCTGAGAAATGTCAGGATCAAGGTCACAAGCGCTGGGAATCAATGCCTGGTCCCCACAGGGCCTCACACCCATAAATAATATTTATTATAAATATTTCACAGAAATTAATGTACCTATCTCAAAATGCTTACTTTCCAAAAAACGCAAACACGACTCAAAATGCTGTTTCTACCGGAAGTGGCATAAAAAACGACATCCTAAAGTTATTAGGGGATGAACCAGGGAATAAAGGGGAAAAATATGTTATTCCCAAGAATATTAAGAGACAGGATTAAAACGTCTGAATTAAATCCGGAACTTATTGTGTTTCTATCTGAGGCTAGTAAAAAAGTGGACATACATTGCCACAATGCAATCTCTGATAGGTATCAGGCTGACATCAGATGCTTACGCATTTGATTCTTTACTACTTGATGCAAGTGTCTCTTCAGCGGAAGTTATATTCTGCCCAATATACCTAATACATGGAAAAATCTTTTGCGATGTTTTCCACATTTTATCTACAAACTACAAATATCGAATAGAAGCTCAGTAATGCCCAACTACTACTAAAAACAGAAGTAGGTTCAGACTGCTATGATGGCAGATCAAAATATTTAATTACTAATTGGGAAATTGTCACACTGATTAAGCTGTCTACATTCCTTGGGTTAAAGGGTATAAAATACCTACCGTAAAAAAAAAAATAAATAAATAAAAAAAAATAAATAAAATAAAATAAAAATAATCGAGATCTCTCCTCCCCCCCAAACCGAGGGGTTATCTGAAGTGAAACAAATCAAATAGTACAGTACTAAAAAGTGGGTCAGTCTTTATTAAGATTTTTAATTACCCGTAAAAGGGAAGGCTTAGATTTATATTTAGTATTAAGCAATTAAATACCATTATTTCGGCACAGCATTATAAATCGGAAAATTATACATTATTTTTGTGATTTATTAGTTGAGAACTGTCTCATGTCGACAATCAACTTAAAGGATGCATGTTATAAGACAACCGTAAACAGCCATCTAAACAATTAATGAGTATTAGTATTAAGGATGGTCTTTACGAATACAATTGTTTGCCTATGAGTTTATTTGTCAACAGCCTCGTTTGTTTTTACAACAGCCCGTTCTTAATAAATTTAGGTCATAATGTATTTTATGCATCTGTTATTTAGGTGACATTCTTGCATTGGAACGGAACCGTGAAGGTTTAAGAGTAATGTTGAAATTATTACCAATTAAAGCCAAAATAAATATTTATGAACTTTTACAAAGTTATTGGTCTATTAGTATCAGCTTGTTCAGCTGTTCGGCATAGTTTGTTGTATGCTGTATTATACTGAACAGTGAAACATGAAAGAAAAAAAAAAAATGCATATTTAGCATATAAATATCAATATTATGGCATTTATAACACTGAAATCGAAGACGGAGCAAAATATTGTAGATCTTTCCTGTTTCGTTAATCGCAAAGAATTCTATTGTGAAACATTCACAGCATAAAGAACCTGGTGGGGGCGGTGTGCGGACTAGAAGTTCCGCACGGACTCTGGACCGATCAAGAGTTAAGTTTTCATATTTAGTATATTTTTATGTTTTAAAGGACAAGATGTTTTCCTCATAAAGAGTCAAATGGCAATATACTGCCTTCTGTTGACAATAAACCAGCTTGTCTGCATTAACAGAATGGGAGACACGCGAATCGAAAACTTAAATAACATAAGTAGAAATATTTGTTAATGGTTCTGAGGAGCAAAAAATCATTCTGTACACATCTTATATATCTTCAGAAGAACAGGCTAATGCTGATAAAGAATCTGTCATTATTTAAAGAATCGGAGTATGAGTGAAACGAATACACGTGTGTTGGATGAGTCTCTCTCTCAATTAAAAACAGGCTTGTGGAAATAGCAACAAGTAAACACATATAATTACCAAATTACCACTACATACAACAGAAGAAGTGAATAACCAGTATTTGTAATATTACGATAAAATTTTTAAATAAATGTTAAATAAGCTAGTTGCGACATTTCAATACATAATTGTAAAAAATGGAATAACACTGTTAAATTCCAATTGTTACTGTTAAGTAGTGCACTAAAAGGAAGAAAATAATATTAATAATAATAATTTTAATAGACGTAAAAATGTGCGATGCTCGAAGAGTAACATTTTCAGTTTTTATTTTGTATTATTATTATTAAAATTGTGTCTTGTTAGTGCATTTTTTAAACAGTTTCGGTATGTTTTTAAAACAGTGTTTTTAAATTTCTTTAACTTATTTATTTTCTTTTTTTTAAATTTTGTCTCAAATGGACTACTGTGACCTTGTTCGATTCGGAAGCAGTACCACTGATCAAATACTTAAATAACAATAATAATAATAACAATAATAATAATAATAATAATAGTAATGCTTAGAGCACACGATTCTGGCATCTACAGTCACTAACCCCGCGGGATGTGGGAAATAGTTGTGGATATTTTGCTGGCGCTGTTTCCGTGTGGTGTCGGAGGCCACGGAAAGACTGTCCAGCGTCGGGAAATGGAAATAATAATAATATATCGTCTTTATTTCTTTGAGTGAAATACAAAAAAAATATATTTACAATATGTAGATATTGGGGGATGCTCGACGAAGTTTAGCCAAAGGCTACTCTTACATTTAACCGAACATTTTGAAGACGACAGTAAGTAATAAACTTATTTTCGAGCTTATGTTAAACTAAACTAAAAGTGTGATGTATAAGTACATGCACTAATCTTACAATTAAAGGAAAGTAGAAAAAAATTATTAGTTTTAATTTGAAAATTATATGAAAATTTTATAAAATTAATTTGATATGTATCTATAATTTATATTTACATAGTTATTAAAATAAATGTTTTTTATAGATATACGAAACTGATTCCGTGACAGGGATTTGATATTTTCGGGTATACCATTACACAATTTTACAGCGTTATGAGACTACGACCTTTGCGACCTTTGAAAGATGGTTGTAGTACATTGCGACATTGTAAGTCTGGTGTGAAACTTGGTATTAATATTATGTACAGAATTTCTAGATATAAGTTTTTGTCTAAGGTAAACTGGAATGGAGGTCAATAAAAGTTAAATAATGACAGTTTGTTTGTTCCGTCATTTTTAACCATTTAAGTTGTGAAGTTGTGCGAATTTGTCAGATACGTGATCCATTTCCTCAGATTGTATACAAACCGACAGAAAATATTTTGTGCTCCTTGTATGCGATTTTGCGTAAAAGTATCTAGGCATGAAAAATATACAATGTCGCAATAATGATAAATAGGTATTACCAGTGATTCACTAAGTTTTCTTTTAGTTTACAATTTATTATATATCTGTTCGAATATAATACTTTGATATAGGCCCTTTGAATTAGTTTAGATACGTGAGAACAAAATCTGAGTTTTTCATCAAATGTAATGCCTAGTAATTTTGATTCCTGGGCAAATTGCAGTACGATGTTATCTATCATTACATTCAGCTCATTTTTATATTTATCAACAAAATAGCATAACTACACTTTTATTCGGATTTAATTTTAAATTGTGTGCCGCAGGGTACGTATTAATTGATTGAAGGTCTTATCTTATCTTATCTATCTTAATATTACGTGATGCAGATTGGCTTTCAGAGGGATGAAAGGAGTATAACACCTGTGTATCGTCTGCACTCGATTGAAGATCGTATGCTGAATTTGACTTGAAATATCTGCAGTGTACAATAAAAATAGTAGTTGACCGAGAATTGAGCCTTGTGGTACGCCCGAAATAACAAGTTTTGAAGTGGATGTTTGTTGAGCGACAGTTAGCCGTTGATGGCGATCGTATAAATATGACTTAAAAAAGCTTATGACTCTTTCATCAAAACTGTAATATTGTAATTTATAGTAGATTATGATCAATGGTATCGAATGCTTTTGAGAAATCTAATGATATGAGAATTGTCGCAAGTTTTTTATCACGGGCTTGAAGAATATTTTCAAGTAAGTTTAATAACGCTGTGGTTGTACTATGTCCTGCGCGAAAACCGGACTGATGCATAGGGAGTAACATATTTGCCTACAAATATGCTGGAATCGTCTGGTAAACAACCTTCTCTAACATTTTTTATAAGACCGGTAAAAGACTAATGGGACGTAAATCAGAAATTATTTTAGGATTATTTATTTTGGGTGGCGGACTAATAAGAGTGTTTTTCCACTTCGCCGAGAAATAGCCTTCTTGTAAACATATGTCAAAAATGTGAACTAAATATGGAGCAATAACTGGAAAACATAGTTTAACCATTTCTAGAGGCATTTGATTTAAAAGTTGACATGATCTTGTTTATTTCTTTAATATCGGTTGGTATAACATAACATAAATCAGCTATGTCAATTAATAAAATTTCCTACCCATAGCTGACAAAACGTATTCGTTATCGATTTTCGTTATCGATCGAAAATCAGACCATAAATTAAAAAACTTTTGAAATGTTAAATTTCAATCAAATATTTATAATCTGCAAACTAGATAACACTCACATACTGATTTTAAGTCAAATCAGACGGCACATGATAAAACTTATTCATAGTCATATTGACGCCGTCATGCATTTTTGAGTTTTGATGACATGTTTATAATCTGTGACCTCAAAAATTTTCGAATATCAATTTTTAGTAAAGTAAGATATAAATGACAAAAAGCTGACTGCCATCTTGGAAATGCTATTTTGGATTTTTGATAAGAAATGACAAATTATATTATCATGTGAACCACATACACATGCAAAATTTCAATCAAGACGACGCGACATGTGGAAGTTAGAGAAAATTGAGGTGTAAGATTCCCTTACATAAAAAGTTACAAAGGACAAGTCAAACATGTTAAAAAGGGGAGAGAAATATATATACAGGCTGTCCACTTTATCAGGACGCTTGAGAATATCTCACTTCATATCGTGAAAAAAAATTATTTCTACGAAAATTTTGTCGACTTTTATAAGCTATAAAGGTTTAAAGACGTTCAGAACCCATAGTCTACTTTAAGAGTTTTGGCGGAAAATATCGAAAATGTAAAGTAAATCTAAGCAAAATATCTCCGTTATTTGAAGAGATACGACGAAAACTCCAAGGCGACAATTTTTTGCAAAACGGAGTATTTCAATGTGGTCATATCTAATTTTTTTGAAAAACGCTGCATTTTGAGATTTACTCATTAGGGTGTTAATTTTTTTTTGGAAACAAGCGGGATTAAATACAGTATTTTCCACTCTTTTCAACGATGTATCACATGCCATGTTTATTCATTGCAACAAAGCAAGTAATTATAAAAACATTTGAACCAATAATTTTTTTTTAACTAGCATCATACCTACCGTGGAGAAGTAATAATTAAATAAAACTATTAAAAAAATCATTAAACAATTAAAAAGGAAAGTAAATTCAGCTAACAAAAATAATCATAGTAATAATCGGGAAAGCAAGAAAAAGCAGAAAGTTAAAATAGCTTTGTCAATTAATTTAAGTACTGTATTTCATGTTATCTACTAAACTTGATATGACATTTCAAACATTATTTTTAGGATTAGATAAATATTACTATTTCTATTATTTCTTTCTATTCACTTCTTCATGTATGCTGATGATACATCTGTGGTGATTAATGCAAATAGCGTACAAGAACTAGAATCGGAGGCATACCTAATTTCTCATTAATTTAAAAACTGGTGTGATAAAAATTCGCTCATAGTGAACAAAAACAAGACAGTGTTTCTTTACTTTTCTGCTTCAACACCAACTATGTTACCTAATATTAGCCATGCAGAAACATGCAACAACACGCAAGTCTTTGGGCATCGTCATAGACTTGACTTCTGCGGCCATATAGAAAGTGTCTGCGCAAAATTAGCTAAACGTACATTTGGAATTTTAAACATTAAAAAGAAGGTAACGAGACGGCCTCAAATAATATGTTATTATTCTCTTGTATATTCAGTACTTATATTATATATATTATAATATTATAATCTGGCGACAGGCAGTGGAAATTAATAGGGTGTTTATTATGCAAAAGGAATAATTAGGATAATCTTTAATTTACCTTATAGACATTCGTGTCGTGACACTTTTAGAAACAAGAAAATTATTACACTACCTTGCATGTACATTTATAAATTACTTTGTTTTGTTTTTAATAATATCGGCCTAATTCAGGCTCAATAAATCAGTGCGCGATCATAGGACAAGGAGTGCCAACGATATACGCATCCACAAATATAGGCTTAGTGTTAGTAAATATAAAAAGTCCCCGTACTGTGCTGGTGCCCAAGTATTCAATTTACTCACAGATAGATTAAAATTAGTAAACTCATACAGGTTATTTTAGACAGAACTAAAATGTTATTTAATAGCAAACTGCTTTTGTTCCATTGCCGAATTGTGCTTATCAGTGACATAGACTGTATTCATCACATTGAATTTAGACTTTGAATAGTTAATACATTAAGATCGTGTTTTGCTATATACAATTTATGTACATCTGTTGTTTGTATATTTTCTGTTTGTCTTTTATAAGTATACTTTTTTTAATATATTTCTGTAATTATAGTTGACGAAACCTTTTTCTGTGAAAACTGTTTTTTTATGGAAAATAAATGTTTCTATTTATATTTCTATTAATGTTCTGTGTGCTATATTCATTATTATTACTACCTACTTTTTTGTTATCTGAATTTACTTTATTCTTTTTAATTGAGTTAATGTGTGATTATAGTTGAAGAACTTCCTGAGTTTTGTAATCGTTTTATATAATCATACTTCTCCACGGCAAGTATGATGCTAGGTTAAAAAAACTCGGTAAAGGTATTTACACAGAACTTCCCTCTTTATTTGTGCATGGCGGTCACTCTAAAGAATTAATAATTACGAAATGACATTGATAATAATCGGAGTATAGTTATCACTATTATTACAAAGGAAACCTGATAAATTTTGGTCAAAATAATATACAGAGTGCTCATCCAACAGCAAAAGTTCAATACTAAATAACAGGTGCCAAATATGGAAGGCTTGCGCAAATTACTTTAAAATGAATGAATTATTTCTTGGGATGACCACCCTGTACATTTTCCAATAAAAGCATAATAGGTGCAATAGGTGCATATGCCAAATATTATTGCCATCTGTCACAATTTCAATTCCACATTCACGTAGTAGAGTGGAAGTATAGTGGTGGTTAAAAAATTTATTTTTTTTTTTGAAATTTTTCAAAAATGAAGGTAAAAATATTTTCAATTTTTTTTTCTTCTAAAATATGTTTAGAATATCATGATGTAACTTGGAAATTTTAAATTTGAGCAAAAAGGAAAGTTTCCTGCTATTCTATAGTAGTGGTTAAAAAATACTGCAAATTTTTAGTGGGTTTAGAATGCCATGAAACGGGATAATTTTAAATTTGATCAAAGAAAAAAATTCCATCAATTTTAGTGGTTAAAAATTTTTCAAAAATGTTGGTGAAAAACATATTCTAATTTTTTTTTCTAAAATAGGTTTAGAATGTCATGAAAAAATTTTTCATCTATTCTGTAGTAGTGATAAATAGATAAAAAAAAATCAAAAATTTTTTAAAACTTTTCAAAAACATTTTTAAATTTGTTTGAATAGGTTTAGGATGCCATGGAAACGTGGAAATTTTAAATCTGAACAAAGAACAAAAATTTTCCATCTATTTTAGTGGGTAAAATTTTTTCAAAAATGGTAGAAATTTTTTTTTTTAATAGGTTTAGAACGCTATGAAACGTGGAAATTTTAAATTTGAACAAAGAAAAACATTTCCGTCTATTTTAATGTTAAAAATTTTTTCAAGTGTTGGTAAAAAAAAAAAATTAAAAATGTTTTTCTTTTAAAATAGGTTTAAAATGCCATGAAACGTGGAAATTTTAAACTTTAACAAAGAACAAAATTTTTTCATCCATTTTAGTAGTAAAAAAAAATATTTTTTTTTTCTGAAATAGGTTCAGCGTGTCATGAAAGGAGGAAATTTTAAATTTGAGCAAAAAAAAATTTTTTCATTGTTTATTCCCTTTAGACGGTCCACCCTGTATATTTTCCAGTTAAAGTTTAACCATTTCTTTGCTGACAGTAGCGTCAACTACCTACTAAATTTGACTGCTGTCCGTCAAGTAGTTTTTTAGTTAATGCACCAACAGACAGACAGACAGACTGACGGAATTGAAAAACCAGTATTTTCGTAATCTACTTGTTCTGAAACATCAAAATCCGAAAAAGTCTCGGAGGGTGATTTTTCTCGAACACTATAATACTTCCCTTCAGTATGCGAGGGAAGTAAAATGTATTGGTTTAAGAAGTATTTTTATAATTATTTGATTAGTTGCAATAAATAAACATGGCAGGTGATAAATCGTTGAAAAGGGAGGAAAATACTCTATTTGATGCCTCTTTCAAAAAAATAGATAAAACCTCGCTGAAATACTCTGTTTTGAAAAAATGTTGCCTTAGAATTTTCATCGTATCTCTTCAAATAACGGGGATATTTCGCTAAGACATATTACGCATTTTCGATATTTGCCGCCATAACTGTTAAAGATTTCAAATATCTTTAAACCATTTTGTAGCTTATAAAAATCGGCACAATTTTCGTAGAAACTGTTTTTTTGCAGGATCGATATTAAGTGAGATATTCTCGAGCACCCTGATAAAATGGACAGCATGTATTGATTAAGAGAAAGAGGTAGTCAATATTGTAATTGATCAAGCTGTAAATACACCATATAGCAGCACAATCTTTTCTGAATCTTAAAGAGTTTAAATTAAACATGTTAAGGTGACCATTCCCTAGAAAGAGACATCCGATAGGGAAATATTTATTATTTTTGGCCATAACTTTTTTTATTAGTACGTATATTTTTAAAAAACTATAAGAGTATCTAAGTAGAACCATAACAAGACTATTGCTATGAATGTTTACTCAATAATTTCAGTGGTTTGCGAAATAGCTAGAATTAAATAAAAAAATTATGTTAATTTTCCTATTTTGTAGTTTTATATCTAGTTATTTTGCAAACCACTGAAATTATTGAGTGAAAATTCATAGTGATAGTCTTGTTATGGTTCTACTTAGGTAATCTTATAGTTCTTTTAAATATACGTACTAAGAAAAAAAATTATGGGCAAAAATAATAAATATTTCCCTATCGGACGTCTCTTTCTAGGGAATGGTCACCTTAAGCAATGTATTACTACCTACACCCCACTGCTTTCGAAGAACATATATTTTACACATCTACGTTGTATCGAGTTAGTTAGTATATTGAAATTTGATGCAAGTAGACTAAATAAGGGACCCATATTCCAATTTACTCCTAATAAATAACAATTGATTTAGTAAATATGAGTCGCATATTTTTTAAGCCTATAGATCTAATAACAGAAAGAGAACAGTACAAACGGATTCTATTAACGTATAATTCAATTGCCTACTCTAAACATCAATTATGAAAAGGGTTTGGTTTCGTTCTATACAAACTGGCAATATTTCATGTTTTTCAAATTTATTTCCATATGTTTCGTGTTCAAATCGGCGGAAAATAAAGTGTTTCCTAAAAAGTAAATATATCAATTTCATTGAGTTGAAGTGAATTTTGTAGCTACATTTTCATTGGTGCTACGTTCGAGTTCAGTTTATTTTCATATTTGTGTCAAAATTTATTTTATCGTCTACAAATCAATATGGTACGTACCTCGACATTAATATTCCTATGTGTCTTCTTGAGCTGCTAGGATCTAAGTTGTAACTTTTTGTTTGTAAGATGCCGAGTTTCATGGAATATAACACTGTTTTATTTATTAGGTTTGGAAACTTCCAAGTCAACTTTTATTACTTATTTTAATAAATATGTCATGTTGCTTTAATAAATTCTGGCACGAGGCCCTATGAAGAACAAAGTGTGGTCTATTTAAATATGTGTGACTCGAGTTCGACTATTATGTTATATTCATTCAGAGGTGGACTAATTATTCTGAAATAGTTAATAGAAGCGCCAAACAACTAACACAATGCTTGATTCGTCTTTCATCTACCAAGTTAGCATCTTCTACAATTTTAATCATCTTTAGATGATGTCACCTTGATTGGCGAAATGCACATTAAGTGCTTTTATACTGGTAGGGTTTTGATGTTGCGTTAACTATAGTCCAGCAGCTATACTCCGTTCGCCCAAGAGATTCAGCTAAGCCACTCCCCATTTTGCTTAGACCATTCAGGGCAACAACTGGCTTCACACGCTACAAATTTATAAAAGCGGCAAAACTCAAAAATTATTGAATGGTATAATAGACTGTATATATTCTTTTATATTATTACAAGTGAGAACCAGCGAGGAGCAGTTGTTATTCAACAAATACGCTTTTGGCTCCTGAAGTGCATGTGTTTCCTGATATTCATGAAGAATTTTGAAAACGCTCCAGTCACTCACACCTAAATTGAGTATAATTAATATAGATAATAATAAACTCAAATATAAACTATAATAAATATACATTGTTAAACTAAGAATGCGTCGAGAGAAAGTACTTTGAGCATGCCTGTATAATAAAGAAAAAAATTACCTGCTGCCTTTGCAGTAAACTCGACGTTTTGTGTCTTAAGATTGTCTGGGTTCTCTGTAGCGGAAGCCTTAAAGATATTCACAATATTTTTCTTCTCTTTAACCGAAAAATATTTGCTTTTTCGTTTTTTCGGTGGAGAAAGGGCATGAGCTTGATTCATAATTAATTTGACAAGAATGAATTTTTAACCTACAGAAGAAAAAGTGGACATTTAATCAATATTATAAATCGTTTTTATTGCGTACCTTGATCACACACACACAAATATGCACCACAGTATTGAAAAACACTATTTTATTAGATGAATAGGAATAACAGCAAATAACAACAGTTATTTCTAAAAACCATACATCAGATTTGAGGCTGAAAACAACTGTCTCGGAGAACAAATACCTCATATATTACCGTTTTCGACATAGTTAGTTGTAATATGGATTTTAAAAATTCAACCGATAGAAATATTATATTCAAATTTAGCGCACATTTGTGGGGAGTGGCATAGCTGAATCTCTTGGGCGAACGGAGTATAGAAGAGTTTTTTGGAAATTCATCGTTAATTTTTAATAATTTCTCTGGAAAATAAATCACGATAAAATGGACGTTTGTAATATGTCGGCCAATTTGGTCATGGTTCAAGATGTTCGTTTTTTTTTTTTCGCGTAAAATCGCATATCTTCTCGTTTTTAAACACTTCTAAGAATTATTCTAAAGTGAATTTCATACAGGAAACTGTACAACAAATTATTAAAAAAAAGGACATTTCAATGATAATACATACGTCTGAGATAAGAGAAAAACTCAACTTAGCAGAAAATGTTTAATCCCTTTACAGCTGAGGGTATGCAGTGTATTTGTTCACAACCATATCTTTCTGGAAAGGTTATTTTGTTGTTAAGGGAGCACACGTTTATATTTTAGAAATATTGAATGCTGCTTTTTTTAATAATGCTTATTATAGTTCGGTGAGAGTGACACTCATTGTAACGCTTACTTGACTCAATGAAAGACAATAATTAAAAATTCACCACGTCTCAGAGACATCTCCTCAAAGAATAATCTTACAGCTAATTGACAGATACCTAGATACAATTGATTCAAGCCTGTCACCAAGTGCTTACTTTATCCTAAAAGTCATTAACAAAACTTAATACAAACAATGACAAAAGAAAACTTATGGGCGCCACTATGTTTTTGAATCTTCCGTAAAAACCTATAGAAAAATCTATTTTTTCCTATAAATTTGTTTTTTTATTATTTATAAATGTATACATGTCATACCTAATACTACGGTATTTGATTGTATTGTATTGTATTATAACATTTCTTAAATGGTTACATTCTTGCATGTGCTAGCATGCACAAATGCAGAACGCTAGGTGTTATGGCTAGTGGCCCACAGCAGGCATGTTACAAGAAACAGCCGCTATTTTCAAACAGTTATGGAAATCTATGTTTATTGTCTTTATTGTTTTCCAAGGGATAAAAATAATTAATACTTAACGCAGCGTATTGTATTAATATGAGTGTCGATTTTCATCTTTATGATTATGCAGGAAAATACTTACTAAAAAACCTGCTCAACTTTTTTGTAAAACTTACTAAGTATTAAATGATTTTGACGTTTATATAAAGTTTTGTGTGTTTCGGAGGGGTAGGGGGCAGGAAGAAGGCAGGAAAGGAATGGTGTAGGGTTATAGAAAATCCGGTTGAAAATAGCTAACAATGATTTTAAGCAAAAGTCAAAAATTAAAAATCACAATTTATTAATAATAACAATATATTGCGAGTTGCTCTACTAGTACACAAATAAATACTGTTGACGGGTAAACAAAGAATTTAGACAACATGCGTAAATATAAACGAATTATAACAATACAAGTTATACAGAAAAATAATTATAAACATAGATACAAAAATACCTTGACAGACAATAATAAAGTGGATAACATATGTAAATACAAAGATATATATCCGAAATAAATATTTACTTTAGTTAAACTGAAATCATTAACGAGCATACTACTTAGGCTCAAAGCTACATAGAAAGCATGCCAGTTTGTCATTTGGAAACGTTTATAACCACGTGCTTTACTTATAATAAATTTTTTTCACTAATTATCCAGTTCATTGCTACTTTAACAAAGTTGTGGAATATAAATCGATGTCATGTAATAATTATTACATTTCAGACTACAGCAACTTAAAAACGGGAGATTTTTTAATATTACACCACTTTTAGAGCATCCACAACATTGACCTTTTCTGTCGGTAGCCTAGGCCCTATTGACAATTGACTGCACACGCTACACGCTCTTTTCCTTTTCCCCCATCGCGTCGAACCGCAAGTCTGGCTCTTACTGTGCCAGCCGAGCCGGTGCAATCGCGAGGTGACCGCTCAGACCTGGATATTTTAAAATATAAAATTAAGCAACCGCATATATAAAAAAAGGACACGTTTCATCATAAAAAAAAATAAGAAATGTTGCTAGTAATGTTTACTTTTACCACTACAAATCAAGTGCTGAAGAATACATATGTCTTCTTATGTTATTTCAGAAATTTAAATTGTGGGCCATTTTACTATGCTTATCCGGCTAGACCCATTTGATTTTTTTTATTTCTGACTGATTAGCTTATAAGAGTTTCTTTCTGGGAATATTTGCCTGTGCTCAAAATATTTAAATAAACATTCTCAACCTAAAAAAAAATTTGTAACGATCGTGTTATAACTTTGACAACTCGTGACGTACCTGCCCAATGGGCACACGTACGTATAATTAACGTTTCTAAAACGTGGTACTGGTTAATTAAACGTTTTACGTTGAAATTTTAACGATTGATATTAGGTTTAAAAAGTAACGTTTAAATAAAACGTAAACAAAACGTTGCTGCTAAATGTATTCGTAACCGATGGTTTCAGTAAGTACCCGAATAAAACGTTTTAATCTGTACGTTTATTCATCTGATATGCATTAACGTGTACTACACGTTTATAATATAGTATGCACAACCAATGGTTGAAATAAATACATGAATAAAGCGTTTAACTGAAACGTTTTTTCTACTTTGTGTATTAACATAAAGTACACGTTTATAATGTAATGCAATCTCAACCAATGATTGAAGTAAATACCGGAATAAAACGATTTAAAATAAACGTTATTCACACTTTATGTATTAACGTGCGATATACGTCTGTAAAGTAACGAACGCTCATCCAAATGAAAAGATCACTTAAATAAAACGTTTGGATCCAAACGTTTTTTTGACTGTATGTATTAACGGAAAATGCACGTTTATAATGTAATGCATATGTAACCAATGGTTGAAATAATTACATGAATAAAACGTTTAACTGAAGCGTTTTTTCTACTTTGTGTATTAACATAAAATACACGTTTATAATGTAAGGCAATCGCAACCAATGATTGAAATAAATACCGGAATAAAACGTTTTAAAATAAACGTTTTTTACACTTTATATATCAACGTGAGATATACGTTTGTAAAGTAACGAATGCGCAACCAAATGAAAAGAACACTTAAATCAAACGTTTGAACCCAAACGTGTTTTTGAATTTGTGTATTAACAGAAGATGCACGTTTATAATGTAATGCATATGTAACCAATGGTTGAAATAAATACATGAATAGAACGTAAAACTGAAACATTTTTTCTACTTTGTGTATTAACATAAAATACGCGTTTATAATGTAATGCAATCGCAACCAATGATTGAAGTAAATACCGGAATAAAACGTTTTAAAATAAACGTTATTCACACTTTATGTATTAACGTGCGATATACGTTTGTAAAGTAACTAACGCTCAACCAAACGAAAAGAACACTTAAATAAAACGTTTGAATCCAAACGTTTTTTCGACTGTATGTATTAACGGAAAATGCACGTTTATAATGTAATGCATATGTAACCAATGGTTGAAATAAGTACATGAATAAAACGTTTAACTGAAACGTTTTTCTGCTTTGTGTATTAACATAAAATACACGTTTATAATGTAATGCAATCGCAACCAATGATTGAAATAAATACCGGAATAAAACGATTTAAAATAAACGTTTTTTACACTTTATGTATTAACGTGCGATATACGTTTGTAAAGTAACGAATGCGCAAACCAAATGAAAAGAACACTTAAATCAAACGTTTGAACCCAAACGTGTTTTTGATTTTGTGTATTAACGGAAAATGCACATTTATAATGTAATGCATATGTAACCAATGGTTGAAATAAATACATGAATAAAACGTAAAACTGAAACATTTTTTCTACTTTGTGTATTAACATAAAATACACGTTTATAATGTAATGCAATCGCAACCAATGATTGAAGTAAATACCGGAATAAAACGTTTTAAAATAAACGTTATTCACACTTTGTGTATTAACGTGCGATATACGTTTGTAAAGTAACGAATGCTCAACCAAATGAAAAGAACACTTAAATAAAACGTTTGAATCCAAACGTTTTTCTGATTGTATGTATTAACGCAAAATGCACGTTCATAATGTAATGCATATATGTAACCAATGGTTGAAATAAGTACATGAATAAAACGTTTAACTGAAACGTTTTTTCTACTTTGTGTATTAACATAAAATACACATTTATAATGTAATGCAATCGCAACCAATGATTAAAATAAATACCGGAATAAAACGTTTTAAAATAAACGTTTTTTACACATTATGTATTAACCTGAGATATGCGTTTGTAAAGTAACGAATGCGCAACCAAAGAAAAGAACACTTAAATAAAACGTTTGAACCCAAACGTTTTTTCGACTTTATGTATTAACGGAAAATGCACGTTTATAATGTAATGCATATGTAACCAATGGTTGAAATAATTACAGGAATAAAACGTTTAACTGAAATATTTTTTCTACTTTGTGTATTAACATAAAATACACGTTTAAAAACGTTTAAACGTTATTCACACTTTATGTATTAACGTGCGATATACGTTTGTAAAGTAACGAATGCTCAACCAAATGAAAAGAACACTTAAATAAAACGTTTGAATCCAAACGTTTTTTCAATGGTATGTATTAACGGAAAATGCATGTTTATAGTGTAATGCAGATGTAACCATTGGTTGAAATAAATACATAAATAAAACGTTTAACTGAAACGTTTTTTCTCCTTTGTGTAACCGAAACCGAGCCGAAGATCGACGATCGACATATTTCCGTAGTTTCCGTTCTCAGTGATCTCAACATTCTCAACCTCAACCATGAACATGAACTTGTTTGGACGAAGCGGTGTTTTGTATGCTATTTTTTAACGGTGTATTTGTGCATTAGATGCGATACAAATTATAATATTTGTAACTGGTAAGTAACTATTTTATATATAATGTTTACGTAGTGTTATTGCTTCTGTATACGATAGGTGTGTAAAGTGTTCCGATTCTGTATATTTGCAACAAACAACATGGTGGCATTTGGCGGTAATTGTATATAACAGATCTATTTTTATTAAATTCTTATATTTTAATTTTGTCAATACCTAGTGTACGAAAAGAGGCACATAAAAACGTAAGAATGTAAAAGTTACTTAAATAGTTAAATTCGTAAATATAGGGCAGGTGCATTATATGACTAACATAACCTCAAAGTTTTGTGTGTATTCTCATTTTTAATTCATTCGTAGTTCCAAGCCAAAATTTAAAACTTCACTCAAATAGTTGATGCTAATCAAAGGTTGGATGTCCATCCAACAAAAACGTTTTATTTTATTAGGACAAAGTATTTAAAGCTGTATAAACATTACATTAAACCAGATATTAGTTAAAAGTCAGTTTGAATTTTTAATAAATTTTTAACTGGAAATTTGTTCCGGTAAGATGAAAATACCTATATGTGCCTGACAGCTTTGTACAACACTACAACGGTGCAAAATCTTAAATCGCTACCTCCGAATGAAAGTATCTGTAGGTGTAATATCGTTAAGAATTTAGTTTTAGAATAAAACATTATATTTTATATACAGTGTGTTTATATGAAATATTTATAAAATCTATTTGAAATAAAAAACAAGTTTGAATTTACTTGAAGAAAAATATTAAACTGAAAATAATAAAAGAGTGAAGAGAACGATACAAAAATTCGCATTATAAAATATATTTACTTACACGTGTGCTTTATTTTTAAATTTAGTTTCTTTATATAAATGGTGTGTTTGTTATGTATTCTTTAAAAAAAATGGACACTTACTATCAGGAAAACAACTCTCATAAATGAGTAAAATATCTGGATCAAGCAAAAATAACTATTAGTCTTTATAGATAAAAAGATTAGCTGCATTGGGCGGATCTACTCTGGAAAATTTGACTAGATGAACTCTTCAATATTTGATGACCAGTGAAGTTGCATTATTATTTAACTGGAAAGGAAGAGACGAATTGTCATTTGAAAAAACCAAAGTAATGGGATTAATTTCAGGTTAGTCTTTAATATCTTTTATTTTAAGTTTATATTTAGAATACAATTTTCTTGCAGCGGCTATTAGAATTAATTACTCATGCAGCAAAAGAAGTTGATGAATTAAAAATTTTGAATACAGTTAAGGACTGGTTGAAACATGCAAAACTATGGATGAATTCTAAAAACAAAAAGTAAATAATACATTTTTGAAGTAATGGTGAGTAAAATTTAATTACAGTAGCAAAAAAGTTATAAGTATGATTGGTGTAATTTTATGGTTTGACGTCAGGTGAATAGTAAAAATTAAAATATTTAATATTGGTCTAGAATACTTTTGATGATGATTACATAAGTTTCTTATTTTATCTACTGCATATATAATAATTGAAAGACATGCCCGTTATTTATTAGTGAAAATTCAAAATGTGTCGTGCTTATGAGAAACGGTCGACAGACACATACACTGGCAATTGTTATTCTTTATTTGATTATAAAGTGGTCTGGAAAAGATTCTGCTGGAAAAAGATGTTAACGGCTTTTTTACATGTTCTATTTCGAATGTTTCATTGACTTCGAATCATCAAATTGTACTTCTTGACATCTCATTAGTCTTCATCTTTAAAAATAGCAGTTTTGTTCATACAGACCATATGTAAGCAGAATATAAAATATATACAGGTTACATCAATTTCAATTGCAATATTACAATACACGGAAAGTGTGACACTACTGTATTGTGGTTGTATATGACCTGCATATTCGCCACACGATCGGCTTAGGCGATTGACGGTCATATGCATCGTTGTGTCTTAAACTCAATTAAGAAGCGATCGGGATTATCTACTAATTTTTCTATGCACTGTCAACTGAAAATGCATTAATCGATATTATTGTTAATCGGTCGATGATGTTAGTTTAATCTTAAGATTAAGATTTGAGCTGCATTTTCTAACCTTAAAATCATCTTGAAACATTAGTTAAATTGTCGTTGTCAGTGTTTATATTTTTTGTTTATATTTTTAGCGTAGTTAATTATTACTAGGCATATTTGTATGCTACCAAGTAGTAAATAAAAAATATTCTAATATTGACATTTGACAATGACGTTTTTTTTAACTAAAAATCACAGAACTTTTCTGCTAAGATTACAAATCTCCCTAGATATATGGACGTTGTCAGATTATTGACTGGATTAAGTAATCCACAAATTTATACCAACGGTGCATAGGAAACAAAATCTAACTTTCTAATCACGATTATTTAAACTTGTTTAAAAATAAAAATGGTGCATACGGCTGTGAACTACCGTGCCGTTTTAATTTAATACATCCCATACATTATTAAATTTTGATAAATAATACAAGTGCTCACTTTTTGCCTACATAATATGTATATTAATTATATAATTTGTTCCAGACAGTACGAGGGACAATCAGTGAGGAATGAGTTCATTTTATTTTTTAAGTTTAAATATGATTTCAAATTATTATTTATTTTTATTTTTCAAATTATTATTTCAAATCTTTATAATAAATGCTGTTACATATATATGATGTACACAGTGTGTGCTATTTATATCGCAACACCCTGTTATTGTGGAACGTGTTGTCCGATTTTCAATTAGTTTTTTTGGGGGACATAGTACTTGATGAATTCTATCTGACCATTTTGGAAAATTTGCAATTTTCGTATTTCAAAAGCCTGCTAAGGGTGGAAACTTCAAGATCGGTTATTAGGCAATTTTTTATCAGCAAAGTTGATAGCATATTCGATTCGTAGTTCCCAAATACCTTTTTTCAACATTTTAGCTTGATGTCTCATATTTACTACTCAATGGACAAATTTTTCACTTTTCTATTAGCCCTATATACAGTCTGTTAAGAAGCAATGAAACAAAATGGGGAAAATTATTATTGATTTAACAAACTTTTATGCAGGGCTAGTCGAAAAGTGAAATATTTTAATATTTGGCCATTGAGTAACAAATACCATATATGAGGTATCGAGCTGAAATTTTCAGACAACTCCGAAACAAATACTCTGTCTACTTTGTCCATAAAAAATTGCCTAACGATCTCGAAATTTCGACCCACTTGGGGACCTTAGTAGGCTTTGAAAATATGAAAATTACAAATTTTTGAAAATGGTCAAATAGATCTTATCGAGCACTTTGTCCTCAAAAAACATTTTTTTTTAACTAATCAACACGTTCCAGGGTTTTACGGCATTAAATAGCACACTATATATATATACAATGTGTGCTAATACAATAGATACTTATGTTTAAGTTCACTAATACATGAATGCTGTTATATATACTGACCGTCTTTCATTTAACTCTCCTCTGATTTGTAACACGAAGTAGTAGTAATATATTTTTTTAATTATAACGATCTGAGAATATTTTTTATGAAGTATATTTGTTTCTTCCTATGGCTAATTTATATTATGATATTGAAAGTCCCCAAGTCATAGATATAGACAGATAAAAAAGATATAATCTAAGATTAAAAAAATTACAAATAATGTTTTACTTCGTACCGGTAAAATTTAATATTTTGGTCATAAGGTCAATTTCGTTGCAACATTTACCTACACTAGACTTGTGGCTTGTATAGGCAATACAGACTGAGAGGATAATTTATATCTTTATCCTCTCAGAATACAGAGGGTAAGTATGTATTCAGTAGTTCCTAGATATTTATTTTCAATTGACAATAAAATTTGGTACAACTTAATGTAAACCTGCTTACGTTATTAAATACTTTCGTAAATAGTCTTACTTAATATGAATAGGGGTAGGCCATGACAACTTTATTATAAACAACTTCAACTTCTTTTTATCTCACAATACAATTTGTTATAATAAATAGCTTCAGTATTATAATAATAATATAAAATGTATTTAAGAACAATATCTCTTATTTCTGCTTTCACAATTATTGAAAAATATTTTTTTGAGTATTAGCAGATCTTTGATATGTTGAATATGATATTGTTGGTCTAATCTAACCAAGGTAATATATTAACAAAATTATAAATGAAACTTTGAAACCTGTTAATCTTGAAAAATAAATAAATAAATGTCAAAAAAAGATGTTAGGAGTGCATGTCTAAAGTAGTTTAAAGGCATATTTAAAGTTTCATTTTCCATATCTGCAGTATCTAATAAAAACTGATTTTCGTGTAATCAACGTTTTTATTTGGCACTAAACGAATCTTAAAGAAAATGATTTTTTTTTCGTTCATTTTTCAATTAATTGATGTCGGAAATTAACGAATATTTAATATTCCTTAAATTTTCAAAGTTCATTGAAGTTAACGCAATAATAAACAATTTCTTTAGGATGCATGTAACATTTCATGTTTGGATATCGTCAAATGTAACGTTAAATAAAACGTTTATTTTTTGTGTTTAACTAACGTTGATAAATTGTAAATAGTTAACGTTATGTAAACCTTATATAAAACGTTTATTTTTTGTATTTAATTAACGTTGAAAAATAGTGAACATTTAACGTTATATAAATCCTACATAAAACGTTTATTTTTTAATTTAATTAACGTTGATAAGTAGTGAATATTTAACTTTACTTATATAAAACGTTTATGTTTAACGTTGACAATCAGTAAATATTTAACGTTATTTAAATCTAATAATAAACGTTTATTTTTTGTTTCGAATTAACGTTTATAATTAGTGAATATTTAACGTTATCTAAACCTTTAATAAAACGTCTATATTCTTTATTTACTACGTTTTATTAATGTTGTAAAATACCGAATTTATTTAAGTAATTAGGTTTAATTACAACGTTCCCTTTCGTTTGTTAAACGTTGAAAATAAACGATTGTTTATCGTTTTTTTAACAATTCGGTACAACGTTATTAAACAATATTATTTAAACGTTATCATATATAATGCTTAAAGACGTTTATATTTGGTTGAAAAAAACGTTGAATCGCGCGACATTTTTTCGTTGAATCAATGGTTTCTAAAAACCATATAACAACGTGCGGTTTTTGAATTTTTTCAACGTTATTTAAACGTATGTGTGCCCATTGGGTGATAGGAGGTGTCACGACAGAAATCCATTTTGGGAACCATAAAATTCATAAGACGATAGAAGTATCTGATAGAGCATAAAACGATAACATGTAGAAAAGATCACCCAGCTACTGTATATTTGTCTCCATATTTTTCCTGCACATAGAAAACCTCAAAACTGTGCCGCTTACGTATAGATGGGAGGGCGGACATCTTCAAATTTGGTAAACAAGGGTAAATCATAAATATAATGTATTCCTTAATACATAGAACATTGTTCTAATGTATAATATGTTCTTGCATTAAAATAAGAAATAATCGGAAACAAGCATTTTTTAATTAAAATTTCTTAACTCCTGAAATACAGTTGCGCAAATTACCTCCAACTAGAACGTCATACCCAGGGAATAGATAAGCAGAGCCGAATTTATCTATCAGTATCGCGAAGGACGGGCAATACGTCCACCAATGCGTAAGATATCCTATCTTGACACAAAACAGAGTAAGATTTTTTAATTTACCGGAAACGTCATTTTCAATGCTCTAGTATTTATTTTGTTTATTCTAATACACAAAATTTTTAAGTACGGCTCTGTAGGACCGTCTCGGCAGGTAATATTACCGACTTTGATATTGTAATGACCTGCTTTAACAGTCTTTTACTTCCACATCCACGTAGTGGATTGGAAGTATAGTAATCGCAAAAAAATTTTAAAAAATTTTTATTCGTGAAATAGGTTTAGAATGTCATGAAACGTCGAGATTTTAAATTTGAGCGAAAAAAAAATTTCTGTCTGTCGGTCTGTCTGTCTGTAACTTTTTTTTGTCCGCACGTTTTCTCCGGAACGGTTTAAGATATTGACTTGAAATTTTGTACACGTATATATTATAACGAGATCTGGAACTGGATTGTTTTTTGAGGATGTCCGGTGAAGGGTTGGGGGTTAAATAGGGGTAAATAGGGGAAAATAAGTAAAGCAAGCTTGTAAGAGTACAGAAACTTGAAATTCGGTGTATGTACTAGAAGTTAAGGCCTCAGATTTTTTTGCAATATTTTTCAACCCCCCACCACCCCTACCCCATTAATGGGGTTGATAAAATAAAGTTGAGATATTCATTTGAAATTTCGTACACGTATGTATTACAACGACGTCTGGAATTAGATTATATTTTGAGATGATTCCGTTGAAGGGTTGGGGGTTAATTTGGGGTAAGTAGGGGAATATAAGTAAAACAAGTTGGTGAGACTACAGAAACTTGAAATTCGATGTATGTACTAGAAACCAAAGCGTCAGATTTTTTTATAATATTTTTCAATCCCCACCGTTACTCCAATATGAAAAGGGTTGATAAAATAAAATTGAAATATTCATTTGAAATTTGGTACAAGTATGTATTATAACGACATCTGGAACTAGATTATATTTTGAGATGATTCCGTTGAAGGGTTGGGGGTTAAGTAGGGGAAAATAAGTGAAGCAAGCTGGTAAGACTACAGAAACTTCAAATTCGGTATATGTACTAGAAGCCAAGATATCAGATTATTTATAATATTTTTCAACCCCCACCATCCCTACTTCATTATTAAAAGGGTTGATAAAATAAAATTGAGATATTCATTTAAAAGTTGGTACACGTATGAATTATAACGACATCTGGAACTAGATTATACTTTGAGATGATTCCGTTGAAGGGTTGGGGGTTATTTAGGGGTAAATAGGGGGAAATAAGTAAAGCAAGCTGGTATGACTACAGGAACTTGAAATTCGGTGTATGTACTAGAGGCAAAGGCCTCAGATTTTTTAATAATATATTCAGCCCCCCACCACCCCTACTCCATTATTAAAAGGGTTGATAAAATAAAATTGAGACATTCATTTGAAAGTTGGTACACGTATGAATTATAACGACATCTGGAACTAGATTATACTTTGAGACGATTCCGTTGAAGGATTGAGGGTTATTTAGGGGTAAATAGGGGGAAATAGGTAAAGCAAGTTGGTATGAGTACAGAAACTTGAAGTTCGGTGTATATACTAGAAGCCAAGGCCTCAGATTTTTTAGTAATATATTTCAGCCCCCCACCACCCCTACTCCATTATTCAAGAGGTTGATAAAATAAAATTGAGATATTCACGTAAAATTTAGTACGCATATCTATTATAACGACATCTGAAACTAGATTATATTTTGAGATGATTCCGTTGATGGGTTGAGAGTTAAATAGAGGTATATGAGGGAAAATAAGTAAAGCAAGCTGGTAGAAGTACAGAAATTTGTGATTTGGTGTATATACTAGAAGCGAAGGTCTCAGGTTTTTTTATTAGTATTTTCCATCCCCCCACCACCCCCACTCCCTTATTAAAAGAGTTGATAAAATTAAATTTAAATTTTCACTTGAAATTTGGTACATTTATGTATTATAAGTATATCTGAAACTAGATTATATTTTGACATGATTGCGTCGAAGGAGTGGGGATAATTAGAGGTAAATAGGAAAAAATAAGTAAAGTAAGCTGGTAAGAGTACTGCAATTTGAAATTCGGTGTATGTCCTAGAATCCAAGGCTTCAGATTTTTAATAATATTTTTCAACCCTTCCACTACCCTTACTCCATTATTAAAGGGGTTGATAAAATAAAATTGAGATATTCACTTGTAATTTGGTAGACGTATGTATTATAACGACATCTGGAACTAGATTATATTTTGGGATGATTCCGTAGAAGGGAATAAGTAAATCAAGCTGGTAAGAGTACAGAAATTTGGGATTCGGTGTATATACTAGAAACCAAGGCCTCAGATTTATTTCTAATATTTTTCAAACTCCACCACCTCCGCTTCATTATTAATGGGATTGATAACATCAAATTGAGATATTCACTTGGAAGTTAGTACACGTATGTATTGTAGTGACATCTGATTGAGATGACTCCATTGGAGGTGGTAGGTTGTGAATAGTGGAAAATAAGTAGGGCAAACTAGAAACTTCATTTTTAGCGTATATGGTAGAAACCAACTCCTCAAACTTTTCTATTACATCTGCCCTGAATATTATTAAAATTCTATGATCAATAATTTCCACATACTAGAGTGCAAATATAGTCAAGATGTTTCCTTTAAAGTGACTTGGAAGAAGAATCTGGATGTGGAAGTAGTGATTCCTTAGGCAGCGGTTTTTTATTTGCAGTAAATGTGTGGAGAAAACTATACTACTATTTCAGTATCAACAGTGTCCAATTCCTATTTAGAAAAACTATATTAGAATTTTGTTTGATTTTTAATATTCCATTAACCGTTCATATAAATAATTGTATATATTTTAGCTGCATATTTCGTGGGCCAAATATTTTGGCCCAAATATCCTTTGGTAAAATATTGCCCGATAATAAACTACATCATTCTCAAAATTGATAAAAGAAGCGTTATTTGAGGCGAGAAATAATAATCTGTTAGTTTATTAAGAGTATTTTAATTTTTTCTTTTGTGTGATATATTTTATCTAATCAGAATATCACATAAATCTGAACTATTCTTCTGTTATGGTAATAGGAGACTGCGCAAAGATGTCCTTTTTGATTTTATCCCTAAGAAAGAATTTTTAGGTTTGATGTTTTTTCATTCTTGTTCAGAAAGATCATATATAATTTTCTAATATGGTCTATCTTATCGAAACGGATATGTCACATTGCTAACTGATTAAGCGAGATAATATAATTTTTTTCCTTCTTCAATTCTTTGGGAATTTCACTGCCACATGTATGTTTTCTTTCTAAGCGGTGCTAGGGGAATCTACAAAATATATCACAATTAACCAGTATGTTACTGGTAAAAAAACCTCTACGCCCGTGACGTTTACGTCAAAGGATCAGTTAAAGGTTGGTTTTGATAAATAAACAACACAAATAAGTATAAAAACTTGAAATTAAATATTTCGCCGACGTTTCGGAAATCTAATCTGTTTCCTTTCTCAAGGCTTTTTTTTGAAAAATCTTTTTTGCTGTGTATGACAAATACACAGCTCTAAGAATGTCTGTTATATTCAATATCCATAGATACTTACTATTTACATAGAACTGTTGATATAGTTAACAGTTTTTTAGTTTCTATACAATGTTAAGTTTGTGAAGTTCTTCTTTTAACATTGGCAGCCAAGTTGTACAGACATCTACGGAACAATTCGACACGCAATTATCCTCATTCAATAATATTATCGCGGATTCTTTTATTTTTCTTTTTTTGCTATCTGCCTCTTTTGTTAAAATTTTTGCCGAGTCCCAGTTTATTCTATGTCCGTTCTCCCACGCGTGTTCGCAGATCTTGGACCTCTGAATTTCATTTTTTCTGATATAATTTTGATGTTCGCCCAATCTTACACTAAAAGGTCATAGAATAAACTGGGACTCGGCAAAAATTTTAACAAAAGAGGCAGATAGCAAAAAAAGAAAAATAAAAGAATCCGCGATAATATTATTGAATGAGGATAATTGCGTGTCGAATTGTTCCGTAGATGTCTGTACAACTTGGCTGCCAATGTTAAAAGAAGAACTTCACAAACTTAACATTGTATAGAAACTAAAAAACTGTTAACTATATCAACAGTTCGATGTAAATAGTAAGTATCTATGGATATTGAATATAACAAACATTCTTAGAGCTGTGTATTTGTCATACACAGCAAAAAAGATTTTTCAAAAAAAAGCCTTGAGAAAGGAAACAGATTAGATTTCCGAAACGTCGGCGAAATATTTAATTTCAAGTTTTTATACTTATTTGTGTTGTTTATTTATCAAAACCAACCTTTAACTGATCCTTTGACGTAAACGTCACGGGCGTAGAGGTTTTTTTACCAGTAACATACTGGTTAATTGTGATATATTTTGTAGATTCCCCTAGCACCGCTTAGAAAGAAAACATACATGTGGCAGTGAAATTCCCAAAGAATTGAAGAAGGAAAAAAATTAAGATAATGCCACAAATAACATTTAGACAATATTGAGATAATATAATGTTGCAATTTTCCACAGCAGGTTTATATGAGAACAGAAATAATATGTAATTTAGGATAAAATATAAGATATTTTTATATCTCATAAAAGATCAAATAGGTGAATGTTTTTACCTACCCGGAATGTAATTTACAAGTTCTTCGTATCCTTAAAACTTCGGGCATCCTTAATATTGGGGTAAGATTTCATTTTGAAGCACCCCAAAGATTTGCATATATATTTTAATACGAAGCCCTGTTTCGACAAAATAAACTTCGGTTATTACAATACCTTAGACCTTAGACATTTGAATAAATAGTAGGACTCGAGCAGTATATTGCCACGGGCGTCAGCTGGGAAGGACCGGTGGGGTAGGAAGTCTATTAAAATTTTAGTCTGTGTGTTCTTCACGTCTTACTAGCTTTTCATATGAGAAAAAAACACAATTTTGTAATAGTTGATGCAAAAATATTTTTTGCATAATACAGTATATAAATCTGTATACAGACCTGGACTATTAGAAATAGGTGATAAACTGCGGTTTCGTCCACTAAATTGGAATCATTGCTTAAAAAACCAGAATAAACCCCTGTAAGAAAATACCTTTCTGACAAAATACTCTTTCAATCAAAAGCATCACATCAAAATCGGATAACACGTTGGAGAGATACGAAGCCATACATAGACATACAAACATAGATATACGTATCGAACTTATAAGTTGAGCTCCCTCCACACAAAAGCGTACGTAATAATACTAATATTTTCTTTGTGAATTTGACAGAAAATATGATTAGTCGCGTCATTTTAGCATGAAAAGCCTGAAAATCTCAAAAATTGAAAGTACAGTCAGTTGACTTCAGTTTTGTTGCAAAGAGTTCAGAAAGACATTTAGAAAAAACACTACCTTTTATTTCTTGGCGGAAATGTTTGTTTCATTTTTTCTTCAATAACTGGCCAATTTTAATGGAAAAAATTTGTTATCATACACAATTCATAAAATTAGACGGAAATGATTACTCGGGAGTTTCTGAGGTTGCTGATCACGAATCTGAACTCCAGTTTGGGAAATTCATAATGGTGGACCGGAAGTAGAGTGAATTTCTCAAGAAGAACTTCGTTCCTGGGCTGAAAATGTGAACTCGGGGTTTTTGTGATCGCTGATAACGAATCCGATGTCCAATTAGACAAAATTCAATATGGCGGACGGGAAGTAGAGCCTGATCCTCAGGAAAACCTCATATATTTTTCTCTTTTGGGCTGAAAGTATGAAAAATAAGAGTTTGTCCCGGAAAATATACTACTTCCGGTCCGCCATTTTGAATTTTCCCTGTACATCAGATTCGTTATCAGCGATAACGATGACCCCCGACTTCCCACTTTCGGCCTAAGAAAGAAAAGAATACGAGTTTTTCCGGAAAAATTGACTGTTCCTTCGATCCGCCATTTTGAATTTCGTAAATTGGACCTCAAAAACCCCTGAGTACTCAGCTTCAGCCCAAAAACGAAAAAAATACGAGTTTTTCCTGACAAATTGACTCCACTTCCGGTCCATCATTTTGTATTTACTAAATCAAACCTCGAATTCGATTTTCAAAGCCGAGATACCCATTCCCACTTTTTGTGAAAAATGGCCCGATTTCCGGTCCGCCTTTTTGAATTTCCAAAATTGGACTTCAGATTTATAATCAGCGACCCCAAAAACCTTCGAGTAACTATTTTCTTCTAATTTTATGGCGTATTGTATATGATAACAATTTTTTCAATTTAATTTAATTAAATTGGCCATTAAAATTGGCCAATTATTGGACAAAAAATGAAACCAAACATTTCCGCCAAAAAATAAAAGATTCTGTTTTTCCTAAATGTCTTTCTGAACTCTTTCCAACAAAAATCATGTCAATTGACCCTGTACTTTCAATTTTAGAAGTAAAATGCCAAAATCACGCGACTAAATAGAAAACATCAGATTGAAGGCAGACCAATTCGATTTTTTTTAATTACCTTTAATTAAGTTAATTAGTAAGAAAACGTCGGTATGTCGTTTACAACTCACCACTACTTGATGACATGTATAACACCATTTATATAATTTACACCCACATGTAGAACAAAGGGGGTAGAAAAAATCGTGGAGGCAATACGTTTTTGTGTGCATTTTAGTAAATATCTTTTTGGTAAAAAATTAAATTAACCCATTTATGTAGATGATAAAATTGTCTTTAATTTGTCTTTTTTTGTTTGTTTCTTGCTTTGTTTGTTATATCATATTGCTATTAAATATCTACGAAAGTATTGAGTATTTATAACTTTCGCTCGAGATGCAGTAAGAAAAGTACTTATTTGTGTTTTTCTTTCAGAAAAACTTTATTAGACATCGATACAATTCCTTCTGGGCCTAATACACTTACATCCTTAAAGAAAAAAAATGTTTCTCGTAGAAACGTTTAGTTAACATTACTGGCTCTGAACGGAGCGCCGTAAAATTAGGAAAATCGGTGTACATGATTTCTTGATAACTAGACATCTGAAGAAAAAAAACGAAATATAGGTATTGAAGTGTATGGTAGTATATCTGGTATAACCTACACATGGGCCAAATAATCGAAAAAAAAACAAAAACTTGTGAATATTTTGACGAAAAGTCGCTTTAAATAATAGTAAAGGTTGTTTAATCTTGATGATTGTAGGTATGTAGGTCATACCAGACAGAAATCGATTGCGAATAAGATAAAACCATAAAAATTGAAATCGGTTATGTAGATTAGCCACTTAGAAAAATGTAGTTTTGAGATAAACGCGTTTAAAGTTTCAAGTATAAAAGAAATAGTAACAACGTTATTCCTTTATAACTTACTAGTATTCGTCTATTCCTGGACCATACAGTAATCTCTTGATTTCATCATACAGTGCTTCCTGTTCAGGATTAGCTTCCTTTTGCCATTCTTCCCTTTCTTAGCTGCTCTTATCCAACCGCGATTACTGTGGAACGGCGCTAGTTGTATAACACTTTGCACCAAAAAGTAATTAGAACATCATAATAATATTTTGTACACATATTTTCAAGGCTATAAGAGTCTGCAAACAAAATTTTTCATTTTCGGAGAAAATCTCGAGAGGTCAAGTTAGAAAAATATTCCTTATAATCTTTTAAAGCTTTTAAAATCATGCTCACTGTCTTCTGTAAAAATTAGACATATTATGGTTAGTAAATGGCGTAGCATATAAAGATAAATAGAAAAACTACTATTTTGTTCTAAGTAAACTTAAAATTGAGACAGATATTTACAAAAAGTATTTCGTATTTTTGTGTAATTGAAAATAATTTTTCCAGTACTATTTTTGGATAGAACAACTTATAGGGTGTTCGCTTTTGGTTGTACTAACAATTTCACTTTCTGAAACAAATTATACGTAATATTTTTCCTCGCTTCTTGTTAAAACTACCTTCTTTGTGCGAGCTGCCGACGAATAACGGAGTGTCAGCAAACTTTCTTCAATATTAACTTTATATGAGCTTTGCCTTGGTAAGTTTTCTTGTTCACATATTCGATAAGTTTACTCAATTATAATTATTAACTTTTTCTTTGGGTTGACGTATAGTATCTCTATAATGCCTTGAGGGTTGCTTTTTTGTGAATTTTGATGACATTGGCGATATTAATAAACTCTGCATTACTAGACTTGAGGATACGCGTAGATATTTTTCTGAGGTAGTTTAGAATGATCACAATAATACTGATTGCCAAGGACAACTATCTATATTTAACTTTATTCTGCTTAGCTTAAACTCTCTGGATAACACAGCATTCTATCTGCCAACATCTCGTACTATACTTACACTTATACGGCTTATGCCGCTTGCAATGACTGTAATTAAACTGATATTCACCTTGATATATCTGATTGCAGTCTTAATGGTACAATTTATTTAAAATGAGTTTCCTTCTTTTTATTACATACTCTTAGCCAGATAGCATAGCAGCCGTAGGATTGGATTTATAATGTTCAAGAACATTGAGAAATGTTTAGTCGATAATTTCTTAAGAACAATGTAGTAAAAATATAGTTTTCAGATTATATTATAATAGTAATTTTATTTCAAATAATCTTTTTGATAGCTTGAGATTTTTTGAGTGTAGAAGAGAATATTTTATTCATAAAAACATATGATGAGCGATATGTTTTATTTGCTATTATTTTTTAATAATTCTTAACTTTAAAATGTAACTTGTTTTAATTTTATGCATTACCACCCAATGAAGTTTCCTCTATGTAGGGCTAGAGAATCTACCATATATTTTTGACATCGATAGTGACATTTCTATGGAGAAGTTTCTCCCAACACAGGAATGTCCACGGGATGTACAATGATAAAGAGCATTTAGTATTTGGGCATATGCTCACATTGTCCATATGCTTTATTTTGAAATACTGGGCGAGTTAGATATTATAGGCAACTTACCCTTCAACAATTTTTTTAACGCCTTATATTTATATTCCGGTGGAGTTTAGCCGTAGCTATTCCTCGACTCAACCATCACACATAGACTTAGACATCAACACAACAACCATTCCCTACGACATTGCCACCTGCCGCAGCTGAGATTCAAACTCAGAAGAAATAACAGCGATTAGATTTGTTGTCTCTCTCACTCAACAGCGGTCTGGGTCACTGTCACCAATCTCGGTAACACATTGAAACATCACTATTTAGTCGTGGTATGGATATTTATCCATTCCCTGGCCAGAATTCGAACCAGGGACCGCGTGGTTTACAGATACACTCAAGGCGTTTTGTATATGAGATCCCAGTTCAAAGGGGGCCCTGAAGGGAATATTTTAGTAGTGTATTAAATTAAAATTCACTTACCTATATAAGTTCCACCTCAAGAAATGTTGCTGGGCTTCCGGCGCGGTGAGACGCATAAATCGTAGGGCTTCAATAGTCCTAGATCCATTCCTGCATAAGAGACAATTTAGTTTAACTTTTATTTTTAACGTGGACGTACAGTCCAAACCACGAATGTTGTCGTTCACGTCATCAATTTATGTACTTTCCAAAGACATGAGTTTTTTTCTACCAGCTTGAGTACTAGCGCAATACAATTTAAATAACAGATAATCACGTCTGATGAGGCTACGACAGAAGTTTCAAGTGTAACGATTCGCTTTAGAGGTGAAAAATACAACCGCTTGTTGTAACCGCATTCTCTCAGTTCAGTAGCGTGCAGTTGGCGCATTGGTCAAATTTAATGATTTTCTATCCCTCTATTTATATAAGTTTACAGTGTTTTTTACTGTGGTGTTTTCTGTTTCCTGTAATTGTGTAAATTATTGTGCAAGTAGTTCGTGAGAGCTTTATAGTGGAGTAGATCTGGCATTTGAAAAACAAATACCTTTTTTCAAAAAAAAAATGTTTCCATCTTATAGAGGACGACTTCCCCCACTTCCCTGACTCTTTCACATCCGAAATCTAGGTGGTGAGAGGGAACTGTTAAACATATGGTTATTCTGTTTGTGAGCGATCGAGCAGGCGGACAAAAAATGTTGCAGATAAAAAGAAAGGTCTCCTCGAGGCGCGTAAACTGATTTTTAGATTTTTTAAAATCGGCTAATTAGGGCCGGAGATATGTCCGTTTGAAAGGATTGAGTTTCAGGGTAGGAAAATGGATCGGACAGGGGTGTTTAAGAGATAATGGATGGGGTTAGGATGGTGATTTTATTTTCTGTTGTGGGTAGTTATAGGAAGAGGTCGAGGCCAAGATGAGAGCTCTATAGGGCAATTAGGGAAGGAGAGCGAGGGGGGAACGTGCAAAAAGGGAAAACGGCCATATCTCCGGTTCTAGTTCTAGATTTTTTCCTTTTTTGATCACCTATAATGTTGGATAGGTAGAAAATAATTTTCGTCGAAAATGTAAAAATGGGAGGCAAAAGGAAAAATGTATTTTTTTTTCAAAACGATTTTTTTTATTAGGGGAAAATGTCAGACTTATCTTTCTGACCTTCGATGTCCCTTTGTGTGTGTGTAAGTGAGAGCAACGAGAGAATAGAGAGGGTACAGGCCACGCCTACTCTGCCGCCGCTGCAGCTGCTGATTAAAAAGAAATATATTTATAAATGTAACTCGCGCGCGTAGCGTTACTGTCCCACCGAATTTATTTTTTTTTATAAAAGGAGAAATTTGTTCTCTTTAAAATGAGCCCTGGCAGAAGGGTGTAGAACTTTCCTTTACCCTTCTGCAGTGCTTAAACTTCAAGTAGTCGCCCTGCCTGTCGTAATGAAGGAATTTGAATTTTATATTTTTCATTTTAATGGGGATGAAAATCCCCGTCTTTTAGGAGCAGTTTATCCCCACCACTCACCCCCTTCATAAAAAAATCGTTTTGAAAAAAAAAATACATTTTTTATTTTGCCCTCCATTTTTACATTTTGGGCGAAAATGAGCAACATGCATGAATTTTAGAAATGCAATAATTTATAATTTTTTCGTTATATATGTTATATAAGTTGAGAAAGTAATGAAGAAAAGGTTTAAAAAAAATGTGTAGCCTAAATAAACGACTTTGAAATTCAAAATTTTATGGGAACATATCCACGTGACTGAAAACACCACGCTATTGGTCTGACGTCATTCGGCATAATGTCTAATGGTCGTCAATCTGCCAAGGGGTTAAATCGTAAATTGTTTTGTGTTTTGTAAATGTGTATTGATATTTTCATAAAAGAAATCATTCATTTATTTATTTATTTTAATTATTAAGTGGTAAAAATGACGGACAGTGGGTTTTTACGTGGCCAGAGTGACAATTTGCCTGTTGTTGATGTGTTTATGATGACAAACTTTTTTGCTACTAATATTGATTTTATTAGTGCCGAAATTGGAGGTACTAAAGCAACAAGGTATGTGTCATTCATTATTCTAAACATTAATTTAATTGTGCCCATTTTTATCCTTTTACTGTAGTTAAATATAACAAATTATTTATGTACCTAACCTCAAAATAGGTAAACAAGGCAATGTTTTAATGTTATATTAATTAATATTTTTTCATCTTAGAATGCTTTACTTTTTTATATAATAAATACCTCCCGTCACTTACTAAGTACGTACTTTTAGCTAGGTAGGTACATTAATAGTAAAAATAACTGTTGACATACATAGGTATATATAAAAATATAACTGGATAATATGTAGAATGTCGAGAAGTTACATTATTCCCACCGTTCTTATACATTTATACATTTTAATTCAAGGTTCCTATTAACAGAAGTTAGTAAACTTTTGTATTCCTATAAATAGGAAAGTGACCAAATTCACCATGATATGTAGACAAATCATCACAATAATATTAGGGTTAGGTACATATTTTCATAATATTATTATAAAATAATTAGTTTTAATGGGTAAATTTACATCAAAATGATCCTGGCAGCAACATAATCTTGAGGATGACGATAATTCTGCATTTCGGTCGTCTCGTCTCATAGCTCTGCACCATTTCTTCCTAACTTTATCGCGTCTAGACACATTAAAAAATAACTTTTTTGGAGTTTTTATTGTAGTATTTGTACATTTGGGCACAATACAATATTTATAGCTACTTTTCTTTGTATTTTCCATAACACAACATAAATAATGTGTACACATTCGCAATCACAATACGTTCTCCGTTGGTGCGATGTGCCCGATGACGTCACACACAAGTAGCGCGGAAATTTCTCCATTTACACGCAGTTAAATTGACAGCTGCAGTAAATAATTTTTTTAACCTTTAATTGGAACATAAAACAAAAATAAAATATTGGAAAAATAATGTTTTTTAGTGATCTATTCATCTGTGATGTTTAAAAAAATTATGCATTTTGCTCATTATTTCATATCTATCCAACATTATAGCTGCACAAAAAAGGTAGAAATCCCATTTTGATTTTTTAAAATCGCCCCATTAGAATCGGAGATATAGCCGTCTTTTCCTTTTGCACGTTCCCCTCTCCCTCTTCTTCCTTAATTGCCCTAGAGAGGTCCTCCCGCGGCCTCAACCTCTTCCTATAACCACCCACAACAGGAAAAAAAATTACTATCCTAACCCGATCCCTTATCTCTTAAACACCCCTCGTACCTCCTGTCCGATTCCTTTTCCTACCCTGAAACTCAATCCATTCAATCGGCCATACCTCCGGCTCTAATTGGCCGATTTTAAAACACTAAAAACCAGTTTACGCGTCTCGGGGAGACCTTTCTTTTTTATTTGAAACATTTTTTTGTCCGTCTCCCCGATCGCGTGGAAACTGAGAAAAGCCGATTTTCCATATGTTTAACAGCTCCCCCTCCCCCCGCACCACCTAGATCTCGGATGTGAAAGTGTCAGGGAAGTGGGGGAAGTCGTCTTCTATAAGATGGGAAAACATTTTTTTTTAAGGCACTTGTTTTCACCCCCTTTTTTCTGCCAGATCTACTCCACTATTAGTTTTACTGTTTCTAAAGAAGCTAATCTCAAGTCCAAGCAAAAAACTGAATGCAGTAGCCAGAGACATGGTGATGAAATTAGTTGTGAATACTGTTGTGAAAAAATGCAACGGAGGTCAGTTTTACCTTTGCAAGCAGTCCATGTGGTAAATCGCAAAATTAAATGTAGCCGATATTTATAAAGTAGGTAAATTTTCTTTTTGCGTACTACGTACTTGGTGGAAGTTAAGAAGATCTGAGGGATACAATTTATAATATGTACTCCCACAGTAAGTCTATCCGATCGCTGAAGTGGTGTTATCGCCCGGCGAGAATATTATATTATAATATTGAAATTGTACGAAGTAATCATTTTTAGTTTACAGAAAATTCCTTTCAAATGGTACGCCCGTGCATTCCATTCTGTGTGACCTTGAGTGGATTGGATTCGGAACGACAACATTTGTGATTTGAACTGTACACTTATTTTATAGGCCATAAGTCAAATAAATGATCCGAGTCGGCAGCACCCGAATGCAATGGAATTAACATCGAGTAATAGACAATAGTTTCCAGCGCATTGCTTCACATCTAATTAATTGGTTAATTCGCACTGACATATCCAAGTGTAAAGAAAACGCATTTAGCAGCGAGACATCAAGATGGGTGTGTCTCCGCTCGAAGCCAAAATCTATATTAAATTATGTTTGGAGTAATACAGCAGGTTGAGTGGCTACCGGGGCGTAACCTAACTTCAGGACATCATTGGGACATTAATTATGGAAGCGACGCGAGGCAAAATCATATGATAGAGGGCGTTCACAGTCACCCTTCATCGGAAATTATTGTCTGTGGTTGCTTTAGCAGTTTTCTCCGTGAAAAAGCTATAATCGACATCGCACTTTTTTTGAGTGCACGTGGTGATGGAAATACCGAACTGATTTGAAATTATCTAATTAAAAAATGCGTAATAAATCACTGTATTTTACTTCCACATCCACGTTGTGGATTGGAAGTATAGTAATCGTAAAAAAAATTCAAATTATTTTTTCTCTTGAAATAGGTTTAGAAAGACATGAAACGTCGAGATTTTAAATTTGAGCGAAGAAAACATTTTCTGTCTGTCTGTCGGTCTGTCTGTCTGTAACTTTTTTTTTGTCTGCACGTTTTCTCCGGACCAGTTTAAGATATTGACTTTGTACACGTATATATTATAACGAGATCTGGAACAGGATTGTTTTTTGAAGACATCCGGTGAAGGGTTGGGGGGTAAATAGGGGTAAATAGGGGGAAATATGTAAAGCAAGCTAGTAAGAGTACAGAAACTTGAAATTTGATGTATCTATTACAAGCCGAGGCTTCAGATTTTTTATAATATTTTTCAACCCCCCAATACCCCTATTCCATTATTAAAGGGGTTGATAAAATAAAATTGAGATGTTCATTTGAAATTTGGTACACGTATGTATTATAACGACATCTGGAACTAGATTATATTTTGAGATGATTCTGGTGAAGGGTTGGAGGATAAATAGGGGTAGATAGGGGAAAATAAGTAAAGCAAGCTGGTAAGAGTACAGAAATTTGGGATTTGGTGTATATACTAGAAGCGAAGGCCTCAGGTTTTTTTTATAATAGTTTCCATCCCCCACCATCACCACTCCCTTATTAAAAGAGTTGATAACATTAAATTTAGATTTTCACTTGAAATTTGGTATACGTATGTATTATAACGATATCTGAAGCTAAATTATATTTTGACATGAATGTGTTGAAGGAGGGGGGGGGAGTAGAGGTAAATAGGGGAAAAATAACTAAGGCAAGCTGGTAAGAGTACAGAAACTTGATATTCGGTGTATGTACTAGAAACCAAGGCCTCAGATTTTTTAATAATAATTTTCAATCCTCCATCACCCTTACTCCATTATTAAAGAGGTTGATAAAATAAAATTGAGATATTAACTTGAAATATGGCAGACGTATGTATTATAAGGATATCTGGAACTAGATTATATTTTGAGATGCTAATAATTTCCACATACTGCAGTGCAAATCTAGTCAAGATGTTACCCTTAAAGCGACTTGAATGAAAAATATGGATGTGGAAGTAGTGATTCCTTAGGCAGCGGTTTTTTAGAAAGCGACTAAGAATAACCAACAGTTGGTAAATTACTTTTATCTTTTGTTATATTATATATGTATTTATTATACAAGAGCTGAAACACTGGTAATTTAGCAAATTTTAGTGTATTTTTTAATCGAAATACAATAATAATTATCCTTTGTTTCCATGGCATACTTGGAAAGGCAAGGAATATCTAGGCATTTCTTGATTCTTATTGACTAACTCGGTGGAGGTTGAAGTTAGGTATAGAGAATGGTAAAGTAACTCACCCTAAAATTCAATTTTCTTTCGAATGGCGTCAAAAAAATTGTAGGTGTCATTTGACAATTTTTGATTGCAACATTTGAAAATCGCTTGAGGCAATATGGTACATAATAGGGCCCACCGATGGGACATCGTGAGTTAGTCTGGACTTCCAGCTAACTGCTCCACAAATTTGGTTTCCTAATTTTGAACTGTTTGCGAGATACAACTCTGTTTGTTCTCTACTAAGGGGGTTATTTTTTTCAAAAAATCGGATTATATTAAAAACTGTAATAGATAAGTTAACATAACTTGGGTTGCTTAAACTCCGAATTAGAAGGCCTATTGAACCATGTGAAAAAAATGTAGGCTTCTATTTAAAATTAGAAATTTGGTACCGACTTTTGGTACACCCTGTAAAGCTGAAGGACTGAAAATGTTTTAAAAATGATCGATTATCGCCGCGTACCAAATTTTAACTTTCTAATCAACTACAAGCTGAGAAACTCCTAATGCATGGTCTACGTAAAGCTAGATTTTTATCCAAGGAGAATTTAGATAGTATCTATATTGAAGGTGCAATTCTACCAAATTCTTAGTGGTGCATAAATGAGTAAAAAATTGAACATGTTGTAAAAACATAGATGCACAAAAATTTCGTTTTTCGAATTGTCACGAATTGTCAAAAAATTACGATTCGCCTTCTCTCCTGCCGGCCCCAATTTTCGATTTTCACCTCGCGATTCACGTTGTACGGTACTTGCCGACCTTTTCCTCGCCATCGAGCCATAGAACGGGTCTCCGATCGCCGCATTTATTCAGTTCTTAGGTTTGAAAAATTGACTTGCATTCGTGGTGTAATCGACGACTATTTTTAAGTGGTTTCCCAAATTCGAATCCCACTCTTTTTTCATTTTCAATTTTTCGGCAGATATTTTTGATTCTATTATTGCTATTTGCTCCGTTCTATTGCATTTCTCGGAGAAGAATGTTGTACGTTCGTTCGAGGTGGAGTAGTACAAAAGCCATCTGCGATTGCTACTACAATAAATGCAAAGGTTTCATAGACATTTCGGTCCAAATAAAATACTACTCTACTGCGGAAACTCTCTATCACTTGTTTCAAAGAGGAGCAGCTCTCCATTTCTTGGATCTTTCTAAGATTGAAAATGTTGAAACGTCCAACCCGCGTGCTCGCGAAGGTCACCACTTTGAAAAGGTTCTATTTTCTGCCCGAAGAAGATGTGTGACATGTTAAGCAAAACTTTTCTCCGAAAATGGACGAAAACTTGCACAAAACATAACGCAATTTTATCGCTTCAGATGTATTCAGTGCGGCAAATATTACTGAATTACTTGCTTTTGTAATATTTATAGTTGTAATATATAAGCGGCTTTTGATATTAAAATTTTAATTTTTTATATAATTTTTCATTTCTCCGAGAAATACAATAGAACGGAGCGAACAGCAATAATAGAATCAAAAGTATCTGCCGAAAAATTGAAAATGAAAAAATAAGTATCCCCGGGCGGGATTCGAACTCGGGAAACCACTTAAAAATAGTCTCCAATTAGCACGACCGCAAGTCAATTTTTCAAACGTAAGAACTGAATAAATACGGCGATTGGAAAATTGGGGCCAGCAGGAGAGAAGGCGAATCGTCATTTTTTGACAATTCGAAAAACGAAATTTTCGTCCATTTATTTTTTTGCAACACGTTTAATTTTTTACTCATTTATACACCACTAAGAGTTTGGTAGAATTGCACCTTCATTATAGACACTATCTAAACTCTCTTTGTAAAGAAATCTAGCTTTATAAAAATGATTTAAAAAAAAAACAGTCGCTGCCTCCCGGGCTATCCACCTACCAGCATGAAATTAATTACTTGAATTGCAAAAATCTAAATATTTCCATTTGTTGTAAGAGTTTCAAATTTTATAAAGAAAGTAAGGCTACAAATAAAACCCCGTTTAATAAATTGCCCAAATTATAAATGCAAAACGAAATAATCCGGGATGATTCCCATTCACCCCTAATCCGATTAAGTACCAAATTAATTTAATTATAATTTTAATTAAATGATTTTAATTATTGAAATCAATTCTAGGATGGATTTAAAACCCGCAGTATGTAAATTTTGTCAAAATTAACAGAAATTATATAAGTAGGAAATAAAATAATTAGTCGGAGGACAAACTTGATGAAATATACACTCTGTGGGAAATTTCATGATGAAATGGTGGTAGCAAGTTTAATACATTTCTTATGCCCTTCATTATCATACCTTACCAGGTGCTTTGCTTGAATTTGTGACAGATGGCCTATATGACGTCATCTATCAAAATGTTACCACCTAAATCAGCGGTACCCTTCCCTGCATGCACCATCTTAAAAACATGTCTACCTTAAATTGTTGTGATTGATCCCCCACCCCTGCACCGGTGGCGTGACGTCGTAGCACACTTTCATATTTTCATACTTTTATTCATTTTTTCTCTTTGTTACTCTCATTGTACTTAGTTTAAGTTGTAAATTATTTCCTCTTTTTGTCAGGGGCATTGGAAGAGCAGAATCTAGGTAAAATGATATGGTGAATAAAGATATTATTATTATTATTATTATTGTATCTAAAACTCTTATTGTGACCATCCTATCAATATTATTTGTCACATAATTGACATAATTGCCAAGGAGGAAACCTGCTTTACTTTTATAGAAAATTATGTAAGGTAGTCTCTTTAAAATAGTAATAAATAAACGCCGCACATTGGTCCAGAAAAAAGTTTTTTTGTTTAAAATTGCCTAGAGCTCTTATTTTGCAACCGATTTAGATATATTTTTTTAAATATTCGTGATTTAATTACGAAAAAATCTGTCATGGCCGATTTTTGAAATATGAGAACCTGAAGAAGGTTAAAGTGTCTAAATGGCCATTTTTATAATAATTTTACAGTAACATATTTTCTTTTTAACAAATTTACATTAATCTTGCTACTCGGGGGCTTTCTAGTCGCTGATCACGAATCTGTTATTCAAATTGTCGTGAACCAACCTGCAAGACGGCGGAATCAATTATGTTAAAGTTAATACTGACAAGTTTCAAATATTATTGATAACAATTTTTAAATTCAAATTGTCTCAATTTTAAGTTCCAGTAAGAAATTCAAGATGGCGCATGGCGGATCCAAAATGGAAATCAAAACATTATTTAAATGCTTTATCTAAATAGGCTACTTTTAAGCATGATTGTAAAATCTGAAAAGTGTAAATGGTTAATTATCGATCATAAATATGCGATTCAGTCCTCCTTTAATTTTGTGCGTTACATAATCTAAAACATCAGCTAATAGTACAATAAGTATACAACACAAAAGAAACTGTAAGCCTGAAATACCCTTAGGCAAAAAACTGCCACCAAGAAATTTAAACCGAACATAACCTAAGAAGCATAACCTAAGGTTAGTAGTACTACAACAAGAAATCTACATCAATTTAATCCAAGGCATGAACTTTAAACCTAGAACTCTAAACTAATAAATCTAAACCTCAGAAAACCTATGATAAGAACTTTACACCAAGAATTTTATACCAAGTGCACTAAATCTCACATAACCAAAGGGTCTCAGCTTACACTAATAATTTTCAACTAAATACTCTAAATCTTGTACAACTTAAGGCAAGAACTGTAAACCTAATACAACATATGAAAAGAAGTTTAGACGAAGAACGCTAAACCAAGAACTTTAAACCTCACATAATTTAAGTCAAGAATCTTATACCAATAAGTTTACATAAGTAACCCATAGCCTAATATAGCCTAAGGCAAAAACTTTACACCAAGAACTGTAAACCAAGAACTTAAATCTAACATAACCTAAGGCAGTAACTTTAGAATTGTAAACCAAGAACTCTAAGCCTCACTAAACTTAAGGCAATATCTTTAAATCTAGACCTCGAACCAAGAACTGTTTTCCTCAAAAGAATTTAGCGTTCTTGGTTGAAAGTTCGTAGTGTAAGCTAAGAGCCTTTGGTTATGTGAGGTTTAGTGTTTTTGGTATAAAGTTCTTGGTGTAAAGTTATTGGTGTAAAGTTCTTGTCTTTGGTTTTCTAAGGTTTAGAGTTCTAGGTTTAAAGTTCATGACTAGGTTAAATTGATGTAGATTTCTTGTTGTAATACTACTAGCCTTAGGTTATGTTTCTTAGGTTATATTCGGTTTAAATTTCTTGGTGTCAGTTTTTTACCCAAAGCTATCTGAGGTTTAAAGTTTTTTTTGTTAGATACTTATTGTATCATTACCCGATGAAACAATGTTAATATTACCTATATCAGGTTATGTAATACACAAAATTAATGGAGGACTGAATCGCATATTTATGATATATAATAATTAATAAATAGCAGCCATTTTCGCTTTTCAAATTTTAAAATCAAGCTTAAAGGTAGTCTATTTAGAAAAATTAATTGAAATAATTTTTTGATTTCCATTTTGGATCCGCCATCTTGAATTTCTTACTAGAACTTAAAACTGAGACAATTCGAATTTATCAATAGTAATAGTAATATTTGAAACTTGTCACTATTTGCTTTAACGAAATTATGTATTTTTTTTCATTTCTTAGCATTCTATAGCCGCCATATTTATTCCGCCATCCTGCAGGTTGGTTCACGACAATATGGATAACCGATTCGTGATTAGGGATCTCGAAAACCCCCGAGTAGCAAGATTTATGTAAATTGGTTTAAAAAAATATGCTTTTTTAAGATTTCTATAAAAAAATGGTCATATAGACATATTAACCGTCTTCAGGTTATCATATTTCAAAAATCGGTAATGACAGATTTTTTCGCAATTAAATCACGAATATTTCAAAAACATGTAACCCAATTAGTTGCGAAATAAGAGCTCTATACAGCTTTGAAACAAAAAACTTTCTTCTGAACCACTGTGTGCCGGAAAATTATACAGGGTGGTCACTTTAAAGAAATTATTAGAAAACGACAGAGGACGGTAATATTTGGAATGTAGTTGTCAGTATTGTCATAAAGATATGTTTTTTGCAAAAATATACAGGATAGCCACACATCCGACAGAGAATACAATAACAAATAAAACGATCCGAGTAAGAAAGATCACCATGTGTATTTCTCATTGAAAGTGTAATAGATGTCTTCCTTGACAATTGCCCCATATTATTTCCATCTGTCGCATCTCTTGCATTATTTATTCTTTTTAGGTGGTCCATCCTGTATACTTTCCATTAAGAGACTACCCATTTCTTCATTGTCAGCAGCGTTAACTACCTACCAAATGTTTACTGTTCAACATTAAACGTTTTTTTAGAGACAGCTCCATCAGACAAACAACAGACTCACAAATAGACAGAGAGACAGAGAACTACTGTAAGACTTATTTTCGTAATCTGCGTTGTCTGAAACATGAAATTTGAATGATTCTTTCACAATTACAATACTTGTCTTCGGCAAACGAGGGAAGTAAAAGGGCTCATCAGCAATCATAATTTATAAATCATGGTCGTTAAGTAAACTAAAAATAACACTCTCGTAATTATATGGTTGCCAGAATATGAAAATAATTTTGGAACCATCAATATTAATAACCTCCTACTTACAATATTTATTTATGTAAATATAGGGATATATTTTACAATAATTTTGTATTCGCTAAAGCTGAATCTCTGCCAAGTTGTCTAGCGAAGAGCTTTCCCAAGGTAACATATTTCACATTTATTAAATTTTCCCCACGTTAAACATACTAACCTCTCTCCAAAAACAATCACATATCCCAAATTAGTTTTAATGAAGTATAAACTACTCGGAAAATATTAAATATTAAATTAAATATTTAAATTGAATTTAACTCGTCTGCTTGGGGCTACGTTTACGGAAAGCGTGAAATTACAGCCGCTGCACTCATGTTCTCTAATTGTATTTATTAGAAAATGCAATCCCCTTGTTTCGTTGAAAATGGGATGTGATTATTCTGGACATTGCGTGGCCGATTTTTTAGATATTTAGAAGCAATATTTAAAACACTGGTGAAATCAATTTTACGAAATAATGTAATTACTTGATTCCACATCGCGTCCTTCTCCATCTACCATAATTCTTTAATTGCTTCCACATCCACGTAGTGGATTAGAGGTCTAGTAATCGTAAAAAAAAATTATTATTTTTTTCTTGAAATAAGTTTCTAAACCTATTTTCATTCTAATGTCATGAAACGTCGAGATTTTAATTTTCAGCGAAAAAATATTTATGTCCGTCTGTCGGTTTGTCTGTCTGTATGTAACTATTATTTGTATGCAGTTTTCTACGGAACGGTTTAAGATATTGACTTGAAATTTTGATTTATTGATTGATTTGCCATTGCTGCCAATTCCGGGCATCCATGGAGGTTCGTTCCAACACTCAGCTTGGTCATCCGTCGAACACGCCCAACGGACGCGACGGCCAAACAGCGTGCCGGAAACAAATCTCGGATGTTTTGTATACCGCCGAACCAGCTGCATTCGCCGGGTTGGACATTGGACATGCTTGTTCTCAGCAGCGAGAGCCGCATGACGCATGGGATGGGAATATAGGATGGGATGTGTAGGTGTTTGAGAAATGCTTCTATTAAGTTTCCATTTGTCATCATCGGATGGGGTAAGGTGCAGTTGTTTGCGAGATGCTTCTTTTCAGTTTCCATGCTTCTTTTAAGTTTCCATCTATCGTCATCTCCTTATTTTTCTTCTAAGTTTTCTGCTTCTTGTGTCTCTGAATCTGGCAGCTTTTATTTTTTGTTTTATTTTTGTATTTTTCCCCTTTTTTCCCTTGCTTTTTATTTATTTATTAACCGCTCCACAAGTAAATATCCATCTACGGTGGAGTGGCTGGGAAGGGCCCTATCTCGCGGTAACATTTTTTTTGCGCGTTATGAGAAAAGAGGTCCGAAGGGATAGTTTGCTCACCCTGTATGTCGTTTCCTTGAAACAATCGGCTTCAATTTTAGGCAGTTTTTACCAAAAAAAAATTTATTGAACATTTTTCTACGATTTGCACTACGTGGATGTGGAACTAATTGGATGGAAAATACCACATACCTCTTGAAAAACGAGAAAATAAAACTAGTTTGAGACAATACAAAAGATAACTGAGAATGAATTCTACAATTCCTACGAAATGTCAAAAATGAAATGGATCTCTAACCACAAAATTTAAAAAATCTACACCTAACACGTGGATAACAATCAGGATTCAATGAATCATTAGTCTGTTCGTAACAACAAAATTCATTTCGAGGAACTTAGAATCACCTCAACATATAACTAAAAATAAATTTGAATTACAAAGAGAAAATAAAAATAGCTGTCTGATTTACAGTCTTTGAAGATCATTTTATAGGTACTTACACTAGGGTGGAACGAAAAATGAGATTTTTAATTTTTTTTCGAGAATTATTACCACATAGTTATCAAAAGGCGAATTTCGTTGTTATTAATAGCTGTGCAAAAATTGAAAACGATACTTTGTTATTTTCAGATTCCTCAATGGGTTCAACATTTTAGACAAAACTTTCTTTATACCATTTATTTTTTCTTAGTTATTTTTCTATCCTTTGGATATTGCTAATATGTCTTAATGTACCACAAATCACTGCAACGTTTTTAAATGGTATTATATGCACTTCAAATTTCTCAAGGAAGTCAAAATATGTACTTCTAAGCAATTTTTTCCAAAAGTATAACTTAATTGATCGAGTCATATTTGTTATTTTTTTCGCTATATTTACCAACTATAGAAGGTTGAATATCAAATAAAATACAAATAGAATGAATCCATCTAGGTTTTCCTGGCCACAAATAGCTAGTGATGCCTCAGTTGCAAGACGCACGAATCGTTCAACAGCTTCGATATTGCAAGGAGTGTGAAAAATCAGGAAAATTTACGTTTAACGCTTTGGCAAAACACATTTTCCATATTAGCAATCACTGGCATCTCAGTAACATTAAGATATTGACTTGAAATTTTGTACACATATATGTTATAACGAGATCTGGAACTGGATTATCTTGAACATATCCGGTGAAGGATTGGGGGTTAATTAGGTGTAAATAGGGGAAAATAAGTAAAGCAAGCTGGTAAGAGTACAGAAATTTTGGATTTGATGTATGTACTAGAAGCGAAAGTTTTTTTATAATATTTTATCCATAGAGTACAAATATAGTCAAGATATTTCCCTTAAAGTGACTTGGATGAAATATCTGGATGTAGAAGTAGTTATTCCTTAGGCAGCTGTTTTTTAAGTTTCATTTGTTTTTCTACTTCCAGAATTGAGAGATTACTGAGATTAAGTATATGCCTATAATTTATTTTTATTGTTTAAATAAGCTCTTTCGGTCTGCAATACCCGACTACATCTTTCATTCTTTTCGTAATAGTCTTATTAATCATATACAATTTAAGTAAAGTTGATTTATTACCTAATCTACGTAAAGTTCTTTCATTTGAATTGCCCAATCAAGAGCCCTTGTAACATTTTGCTCTATAATTTTAATAAAACATAATTTATACTGGAAAGTCGGTTTATCTTCGTCGAGGACGGACGTGTTGTGAGTGCGTTACAAAAAAAACGCAAAAAGGAACCTATTAAAACGCCATTAAACTGTATAAAATTTAAGCCGTCGGCAGATTAAAAAATTCTGCGTGAAATGAAGTGTAATAAAGAAGAACAAAGCACGCAACAAATTATAAGTTGCAAATTACTGTCAACTGTTTTTTAATAATAGTATAAACTAAACACGGGTCTAGCGTATGGGCCCTTACGTCGTAAACGGAAACTACCTGGGAACGACCTTCAAGGCGCCTCAAGTGGATTTGTGTGAGCAACCTCTGTTTATAAGGCAAGATAAACATACCAGCTGTGGACGAAGAAAGATAAATGTTTAAGTAGTATTTTTAGTTTATTAATGTACTAGTTTATTTCTTTATTCAAATTGAAAGCATTTTGAAAGTAAAATTCAAAAGGGTATTAAAGATATATTTAATATTCCATTTTTTCCCAAAAACTATTCGTGCCACAAAAAATACCATGAGACCTTCTCCTTTCTAAATCTCCCCTTCCTCAAGAATAATTTAACTTTTGTTTCAACTCGATCAGTAGTATTAAAATATCGTTTTCATTATTACTAGTACATTCGCCAAATTGCATTAGTAAAAGATACTTGTGTCCAATTTTGCTCACATTATACTATACGTTACTTAAAACTATATTTGATTTCCTCGTACCATACCCTACAGTTTGCAAAAAAATTCATAGAAATTGCTTTGTCAATTCAGAGTAATGACTATACAAAGACAATAAAACCCTTATGGGCTTAATTTAGAACCTCCAAAAATTCTCTGCAATATACTCAAAGAGTGTTTTTATCAATGAAGTCTGTGTAGGAACAAAATATATTACAGTTAACTTCCACTTTTTGAAAATTTTCCGTTAAAAGTCCATTAAAAGATAAATTTTGCCAACATTTTTTTATGCCATGTACGGTTTAAATTGGCAATGTGGTAAACATGTTATGAAATATTCTGAATATTATAGACTATCCAGTTTATTTTTTTATATTTATTTGCATTTAATTAAACTAAAAGTCACGATTAAATTAAGTAATATTTGTTATTCATTATATCATGATGAGAAATTTATTACACAATTTATTTTATATAAAACAACAAACATAAACATTTAATTTGCATACGTAATATTACAAAATTCGATTTTCATATTTGTTTAAAATATTGTTTATATTACCTGATTTTCCAGTGTTACTATTAGATACTGAAATTCAATTAATTTAATTTAATATCTAAGGGTTTTTATCCAATAGTTTTGATAATGGAATGTCCAATTTGTAAAACAAATGTTTCAATGTTTGACATGATTCATCGACAAACAATTTATAATTCAGCAACAGGTTAGTTAAAACAAAATAGTGCACCTGAAAAAAACCAAATAAGTTAACTGAAATTGTAGCTAGTCAGAAAATAATCTGAATTTTGCAGAAGTCAAAGAAATAATTTAATTTTCAGCCTAAAAATTGCCAAAGTAATAAAAAATCGCTGACTAAGGAATCATTACTCACACATCCAGATTTCCCATCCAAGTCTCCTTAAAGGAATACATCTTTACTACATTACTTATATTGCAAATAATAATTCATTTTTAAACATGCATAAAGTATATAGGCTCCAATACTAGTTAACTAATAGATAGGTCACGATCTATTGTTTTTATCAGTCAATCTCAAATATAATTATTTCACACTTATTCATAGAAATTGTCTTGGTTTTGCATGAAACATCCTTATGAGTGGCTTTATGTATTTCTGATGAACTCCAGAATAAGGGCGAAAAACGTTTCAAGGGCTAAGCATTTCCAAGAAACAGAATGACAGATTTCATGAAAATGTAATCCATTAGAATGAAAATTTTTTAAGACAAGGTAGATAAATTAATTCATTTTACGCCTTCATTCTCATTTTTAAATGAATCTTCATGATCGTAGGGCGTTATGTAGATCCTAGTTCAATCTGTATGGCCGTAGGGGACTGTGTGCATACTAGTCTTAGAATGAGAATTGTCAAATAAGAAATTAGACAAATTTATTTCAGGATTTTAATTTGCTAGCATAACCAGAATTCAGGTTATCGAAAAAATGCAAAGATTTCATTAACAATTTACACATACTTTTTCTTTTAGTTTCTGCTGTTTGCAAAATCCTATAAAGAATATGTTTCAATAAAATAAAATACTGACTAATTATATTAAGAATATTGATGAACAGAATATCAAAATTAATGTTGAAATCTCTATGATACACTTCGCTGATTTCATTGGTAGCCAACGTTGGATTCTAGACCAACTGTCAGGCAACGAGATGGGAAATCCAGATCTTCAAATTATTAAAGTTTCGATCGCCGACTACAGAGTTCCATACGTCCACCAAAAAGGTTCCTATATCCTCCTCGTTACTGTTCGTACATCTTACGTCTAACTTGAAGTGAAATTTTAATGGTAAAAGAACAAAAACGTTATTGGGAAGTTCTCTCGAACCATCTAGCTATTGCACAACTTCTATAAGTAACATCCAAATATCCCCATATTTAACACCTAAAATTTATCCATTGCTTAACATCGGAAGCATCCTTCCGGCGCAAGATTTAGGTTTACTGGCTCCAACATATTAGTAGGAGAGCTGATGGACACTATGGTGAATGATACTGATCAAAATATTCATTCATGGGAATCAATTCTTTGGTCTTTGGGTATGTCAAAACTGATCGTCTGCCGTCTCAAAATGGTAGCATTAAGTTGTGGGGTGTATTAGAAAAGGGGTAGTTTTAGGTTTTGGTGAACCATAGTGATCAAGAAAAATAATGCAAGGGTGACTAAATACAACTAGTTTAGAGGGCTTTTCCACCTAGGCAGACGATTTTTTCGGTAGCTTTGTATATGGCAGATGCCACTGAAAATGGCAAATATCACGTTTCGGTGAACGACATTGATCAAAAATAATTATGGCGCCAATCGATTCGGTTATTTATGCTGAAACAGAAAACACGCAGGCAGACGAAAAAATCGGTATCAACTTCCGAGCAAACGCTGTCAAAGTGGCAGGTAACACAAATTTGAATAATACATTTCTTCCTTAAGTTTTATATAAATATTCAGATAACAGTGTAAATGAATTCTACCGCCCATATAAATTTTTAAATATGCTAGGAACCGTATTATAAAATTGGATACGTATATACTAACCAAAATAGTAAGTTTCAAAAATGTATTATGTAATTTAGTTATAGTTGTTTTTAAAGAATATCTATCAATAAATAAATAATTTACTAAATATTTTAATTATAAAAATGGGCCTGCAGGGTTTTCACTTTTTATAATATTCTATAATTACCGAAATACTGCATTGCATACAGACAAGTATTTCACCATCCAAACTGCCATCATCAGGAGATGATTAAAAATATAAAAAAATATATTATTTCTTAAAGGAATTGCGAATAGTAATCTACTTGTCTAGTTGGTATCATTTGACGTTTCCCAACAGGATAAAGAATAAAGTTTAGTATTTTGAAAATTTTTATTGGTGCACACAATATTTTTTAACTTTCGCATTTATTTTCGCATTTCATTATCGTCAAATTAGAGGAAAAAATTTCAGTTGAGGCTCCAACTACAATATGATCTAATTATTGAAATGCTAATTAAAATCAAGCAAAAGCATTTTAAATACAATATTTTTACCACAGGAAGGATGAAAATAAGTAATATTTCAAAAAACCAAATTCGTGATCCTTTCGAAAAATTTGTCGGGCGGAGCGGTTCTCCGCCCCGTGCATCTTGAAATTTTTTGAGTACTTTTGAAAATTCGAACGACGGAACCCAAAGGCGTCGTCCTCGAGATGAAGATTTTCCTAAGTCAATTGTTTGGTCATTTTTTTACGCAGACTTCGAGGAAAGATGATGCCAAAGGTTTCAAAGCTTATTTTTTCATGGGATTTTTGGTCTGAATTTAATTTCTTGGTAAATTGAACATTTTTCACAGGGATCGTTTCACTGGGTTCAATAACAATATCATTGTATCATTTTAGTTTCTAGTTTTTTTTGGGTTCCTTTTATTAATGAGCCATTTTTATGTTCCGTGCACTAGAGCCACATGACTGTTTTTTTGCCTATATTTACGTATATTAGTTTACTTTTGAAAATATAATGTTTCTATGTTTTTGTTATTTTAGATTGTTTTTTAGTTGCAGAGAAGCAATAAATCTATTAATAATCACCTTTTTATTTTATAACCACTAGATCTTTGACAACCCCTTCTAGAAAGTTGCCACAATTGTTTATCTGGGCAAACTGTTTGTAACATAATATATGAGATTATTTTCTTTGATAAATGTCGTTCATTAAAACTCGACCTGCCACTTTGACAGCGTCTGCTCGGAAGTTGCTATCGATATTTTCGTCTGCCTACGTGTTTTTGTTTCAGCATAAATAATCGAATCGATTGGCGTCAAAATTATTTTTGATCGATGTTGTTCACCGAAACGTTTGCCATTTTCAGCGGCGTCTGCCATATACAAAGCTACCGAAAAAAGCGTCTGCCTAGGTGGAAAATCCATCTAAACTAGTTATATTTAGTCACCCTGGCATTATTTTTCTTGATCACTATGGTTTACCAAAACCTAAAACCCTTTTCTAATACACCCCACAACTTAATGCTACCATTTTGAGACGGCAGACGTTTGGTTTGGACATATTCAAAGACCAAAGAATTGATTCCCACGAGTGAATATTTTGATCATTATCGTTCACCATAGTGTCCGTCAGCTCTCCTACTATACCTACAGGAGAGTTCCCGTCCATTCTCGATTTAAACCGGATATATGGTTCTACAAAATCCGACATAACTTTTGCCATCGACACGACCAAATTAGACACAGGCATGAGCAAAAGGTCTACGAACGTAACTCACACGATATTTTAATCTAATATGATACTTTGAGGAGCTTTACAACAATCATGAAATATATCTTTAAACAGCGAAGTTCAAACAATGACTGCCTGAGGTGACAATCCTTCTTTCCTTTGTCAACTATACCCCACTATTTGATATCCTTTTATGTTAATGACTCGGACAACTTCATATACAGGAGGCTGCATTGTTGGTCACATTCCATAAAGGTGGACGAATCTTTAATTTATAGAGTATGAAATGGTCAATTGGTCAAATTACCTTTTTATAAATTTGTGCACACATTAAATAGTTTTAAACACATAAAGTCGCTATTTACATGCTACAGTGTATATACTAGAAGCTAAGGCCTCAATTTTTTTTATGATATTCTACATCCCCCCACAACCCCCACTCCATTATTGAAGGAAATAAAATAAAATTGAGATATTCACTTGAAATATGGTACACATATATTGTTATGTAATAATATAACTTTTTACACAACTTTATATTATTATTTTTATTATTATTAAAATTTGCCTGAGCGCCAGTCACGATTCACCCCGCGACAAGGTATTATGCTAGCTCACTTTAGAACATGAAACCTACCGCTCGTTCGCCTCTCACCTCAGGAGTAAGTTCTACGGTGTCCTGTAAATAAATGTTATCTCGATAATAATCAAAAGGAAAGGCCCATTCAAAATCACAAAATTTAATAAATAAATAAATCTGGGAAAAGTAGGTATAACTGAATGAAATAAACTATTCTAAAATTTTAAACTAATGGCCTTTTTTAAACTTATAAAATATCTGTTGCAACTTTATTATCTTTGGTTTCCTTTTAACGTTCGAATTTAAGCTTAAATTGATATAGTGTTTAGTTCTTACTCCGTCCTGGATATAAAGATCGCTGCTTCTACCTTCCGGCCTGTGATGTAGACCCGCTACACTGTCAATCTTTCAGATCTGTGAGTTCCTGCTTGATTTCTCTGCGTTTTGGTGAATTCTGTTTAACGACGAATTTTGCACTTTGTTTAAACGGATACACTTCCGAACTTTGTTCTACTTGTTAAGGTAAGTAGTTGATTATCAATATTTGTGAGAAACTGCTCACTTGTAAATAATAACTGGATAATTGTTTATAAAAGTAGGGTTATGTTTACACAATTCAATGAAAAGGTATTTGGTTACCTTTGACTGCCTTTTAGCTCCTAAATTACTGTTTGACGTATTCCACGTACTTTCAAGATACTTTTAAACTTGCACTTTATATTTTATTTAAGAAAATTTTATTTAATTTGAATTTATTTTGTAAATTTTGTGGAGCTTTAAAAAACGGCTTCTATTTTCTACCCACGCTTGAATAACTCTCCTTTTTTTCTTAATCCTTAAATTCTATTGGCTTAGATGTGACATTTCTAAAAACCAAAGCAATCTAGTTTTGACATTTTTAAAATTTATATTTTTTATATTGAATTTTCTTGTAATTTACTGAATAAATCTTTACTCTGATTATGTTTTAATCTTTCTGACCTTCTTCTGAACATTTTGATACCCCATACATGTCTCTAGGAGTCTTATTAGGAATTTCGATAACTTTTCATAAAATTGTTCACAATTGCTTAAAACTACTAAAATTACTTTACTTTTCCCATTTTAACTTAAATTCTAATCACCTACTATCGTTTTAAATCATATAAACACCAATTTTAACATTTATAACAATAATAATAATAATCCTGCATTTTTCAGGTATGCCTACGATGCAATGCTTGTACCAGTCCTTGGGTATGGTATTCGAAATATGCTATTACATCAAATCAAACTACAAAGTGGTCTCTATAATTACAAAATGAATAAACTTACACAAACTCTTTATTTGAAATGTTTTATGCAACTTTTATGGAGAAAGTCCTAACCAAAGATTACTACCAACTATTTTATAAAGTTTCTACTATTAAAAATCAACACATTCCAGTGCTTGGTGTGTGATTACATACACTTGGTAAGTCTTTATAATCCTATCACTGATTTTAGTCATTACGAGGCTTGAAATTTGTATTTTCAATAACTTTACGTTAGCTGCGGGAGAGTTTTTCACTATCTTATAAAGTCACTGAGTTTAGGTCTCCCATTTGATTTTTATAGTTAAAATGTTATTCATTAAGCACTTTCTTAGCCTATTACCTTTATATTTAAAGTTTCTTTGTGAATACATTCTTTTAAAAATGTTTATTTTGTATTTTGTAGATTCTACGCTGGTTCCAACTACATCTATGCACTCTGGTAGAACACTACCTATGTTTAACCACTTGTTATTGTTACATAAGCCTTTTGTAAGTTAAACGATGTACCAATATCCTTTTTTAATATCAGGTACGTTTAATATTTAAAATTATAAAATTAAAATTAATCGATATTCAGTATACTTCAAACATTACTGCTACGCGTTGCTATTGCCTATACATTCTGTATGAGCCCTTCTTTTTACCATTTCACCTTACCATATTGAACTTATTACTGCAGTAAGAGGCCACGTGCAATATCCTCTCATGTTCTGCAGTGAGGTAGTTTCTGGCTTAAGCGTTCTAATTTAATGTGTTACTATTTTGGCAAATCTTTTGTAAAGTTTGGCTTAATTATAAAGTATCCCAATATCATAATATTTCCCCCCGAATTTAAATAAATTTTTACTACGTATAAGTTTATTTCAATTTAAAAGATTAGTCAATTTCATGGTCACTTTGATTTTGCTCGGAAATGTAACTATATAAAAGTTTATTATGATTTCTATTTTTCCAGAGAAAACCAGTATGTCGTCTCTATAATGGAAGCAAAAGTTTTCAAATTTGTCGAGTATTGCCTGCATTGCACGTACCAGCGCTGAAGATGCAGACTGTAGCCCAAATGGTACTACTTTAAATTGGTATACGTGACCGTCTACACTAAAACCTGTATACTTCCTGGAATCTGGGTGGAGTGGAATCAACCAAAATGAATTTTTTAAATCTAGTTTTGTAAATATGGTATTTTTTCCTATTCTATTTAGCATTGACTCAATAGACTGTGGAGAATCAAATTGTGATTTTGTTATACTATTTAATACACGAGCATCTAAACATAATCTTATTGCATTATTTTTCTTTTTAACGATTACCAATGGATTAATATAATCTGTCTTGGCAGATTCTATAATGTTTGCTTTTAGCATATTTTCTAATTCTATTTTAACTGGTATTCTGTGATGATATGGTACCGGGTAAGATTTACTTTTAAAATTCATACTTTCATCAACTATTAATCGGTGAGTATATCCGCTCGCTATACGAGGTTCATAATTTACTAAAGAATTGTAATTTTCTAACAAATTTTGTACGCTTTCTTTATACTGTGAAGGACAATTTATTTCATAACTTTCGGGCTCATTTATACAACTTATTTCTATTGTGGTCGTTCCCACTTTATTTATCATTTTGGCTCGCTCGCCTTCAACAATTTTATCATTTATTTTACCTGCGGGTATTTTTTCACCCTTATTTATTTTTATATTACCTATGGGTATTATTTCACCCTTTATATCAATTAACCTTTCACCCATATCAATTTTAGCCCTTATTTTATTTAAAATATCTTCACCTATAATCAAATCGAATCTCATATCCTTCATTATTACAAATTCTTCTATGAATTCTTGTTCCTCAAAACTGAATTTACTTTGTATTACTTTATTTGCCTCACCGAATTTTTTACCATTAACATTTACTAATTGAATTTTTGATATACTGATTATATTATCCTTGAACTTATCTTTGTTATTTTCTATAATACTTTCATTTATTAAACTTATTTGCGCCCCTGTATCAATCAACCCTTGTATTTTTAATCCATTAAAATTTACGTCTATAATTGGTAAAGTATTAGTTTTTACATTTTTTTCCATTATACCTGATTCATGTCCTATTTCGATAAATTCTCTCATGTGTTCATATGTCGTTGTCGATATTACCTTTGTTACTATAGCAGACGTTATTGAAGTTGGTTTATTTGTGCACTTGTCGTTATACGATTTAGTTCCGAGGCATCGTTGTAGTTTTTTGAGTTCATCCTTTCCACGTTAGAGTTTGCCACCTGAGCATACGTTCTGTTTTCCCCTTGTCTATTATTATTTTGTTCATTATACCTTGGCCTTCTTTTATATTCGTCATTATCATAATATTCCCTTCTACCTTGATTTGGCCTATCGTCCCCCCGATTTTCGAATCTATTTTGATTATTTAAGTTGCCTCTTTCTTGATAAGTACCACGTCGATTGTCCCCCCGATTTCCTAATCTATCTGCGTTATTTTTGTTCCAATTTTGAGTATTCGTATCATTTTGTGAGCCATATTTTTCCCTATTTTTCCAATTAAACTCTGGCCTGTTTGTTTTTACTCGCCATCCGGTTTTATATTCGTCTATTCCGCGAAGATATTCTATTAGCGCTTCCATGGTGTTTATTCTTTGCGTGATAATTACATTATTTATATCGTCCTGAAAATGTCTTCCTAAATAACCCACTATCTCTTTTTCAGTAAAACCTGGATCTAAATATTTAATGTTGTACATTTTTTTAACTACATATTGTTCCCTTGATATGCCTTCTGACTCATGATACTTTCCGTTAAATAAATTTAGCCGAACCTTTCTCTGGTTAAATTCCCCCCAATATTGCCTTAAAAATATACCCTCAAAATCTTCAAAAGTTTCTATCCTATTCTCTATCATAGCATACCAAATTTCACAATTCCCTCTTAATCTTTCTTGTATGAATTCTTTTACCGGCGTATTGTGTAAGGATGTAAGCATTAATTGTTTTAATCGCGATATGAATATTTTCGGATGCATTCTCATGTCCCCATAGAAATATAAATCCGACTCTTTTCTTATTACTGTGTAACTGCCGTTCGTTATGTTGCCTCTGGCCGATAATTCCCTCATTTGCAAAACATTGCCTTCAATCTTTCGTTCCTGTTCTTTTAATATTTTATCCATGCTCTGATTTTGTTCCAGAATCTCTTTGTTTAATTTTGCAATATTTATATCTATGAACCCATTAATGTCCGTCTGTATGTCATCTTTTACCTGAGTCAATTTATTGTCAACCTCATCACGAACTTCATGCCTAAAATTTTCTAAATTTGAATTCATATCCGTTACCGTTTGCTCTAGTTGTCCCTTCATCTCTACAATTTTAAATTCCAAACTTATCCTATTTTGTTCCAATTGTACCCTCATTTCTGTTTCTAGATTCCGCATGGTTTGTTGTACTTGATCTTTAATTTCATTTTTATTTGATTGTAATTTAGACTCTACCTGTGCTATCATATCCTGCGTATTTGATTCTAGTTTTGACTCTATCGTTTCTAATTTTGATTCTACCTGTGCTATCATATCCTGCGTATTTGATTCTAGTTTTGACTCTATTGTTTCTAATTTTGACTCTATTGTTTCTGAGATTTCCTGTTTACTCAGTGTCATGTCCTGTTTTAAACCCGCCATTAAACTTAAAATTTTGTCGAACATACTAGATTCGGAAGTAACTTGTTGTGTCTCATCCCCAGATTGTTGTGATTCTGCCATTTTACCCTTATTTATTTCCTTTCTGCTACGCAATTCCATGCACTCTTGACTCTACCTTTTAAATATTGATAAACTTAATTTGCAAAATATTGAATGCCAATAGCAACAACCCCAAACCGATTCCAAACGTTATGATATTCCAAATTTTCGCTTTTTCAAATTAAGCCTCACCGTTGGTCGCCATTTGTTATGTAATAATATAACTTTTTACACAACTTTATATTATTATTTTTATTATTATTAAAATTTGCCTGAGCGCCAGTCACGATTCACCCCGCGACAAGGTATTATGCTAGCTCACTTTAGAACATGAAACCTACCGCTCGTTCGCCTCTCACCTCAGGAGTAAGTTCTACGGTGTCCTGTAAATAAATGTTATCTCGATAATAATCAAAAGGAAAGGCCCATTCAAAATCACAAAATTTAATAAATAAATAAATCTGGGAAAAGTAGGTATAACTGAATGAAATAAACTATTCTAAAATTTTAAACTAATGGCCTTTTTTAAACTTATAAAATATCTGTTGCAACTTTATTATCTTTGGTTTCCTTTTAACGTTCGAATTTAAGCTTAAATTGATATAGTGTTTAGTTCTTACTCCGTCCTGGATATAAAGATCGCTGCTTCTACCTTCCGGCCTGTGATGTAGACCCGCTACACTGTCAATCTTTCAGATCTGTGAGTTCCTGCTTGATTTCTCTGCGTTTTGGTGAATTCTGTTTAACGACGAATTTTGCACTTTGTTTAAACGGATACACTTCCGAACTTTGTTCTACTTGTTAAGGTAAGTAGTTGATTATCAATATTTGTGAGAAACTGCTCACTTGTAAATAATAACTGGATAATTGTTTATAAAAGTAGGGTTATGTTTACACAATTCAATGAAAAGGTATTTGGTTACCTTCGACTGCCTTTTAGCTCCTAAATTACTGTTTGACGTATTCCACGTACTTTCAAGATACTTTTAAACTTGCACTTTATATTTTATTTAAGAAAATTTTATTTAATTTGAATTTATTTTGTAAATTTTGTGGAGCTTTAAAAAACGGCGTCTATTTTCTACCCACGCTTGAATAACTCTCCTTTTTTTCTTAATCCTTAAATTCTATTGGCTTAGATGTGACATTTCTAAAAACCAAAGCAATCTAGTTTTGACATTTTTAAAATTTATATTTTTTATATTGAATTTTCTTGTAATTTACTGAATAAATCTTTACTCTGATTATGTTTTAATCTTTCTGACCTTCTTCTGAACATTTTGATACCCCATACATGTCTCTAGGAGTCTTATTAGGAATTTCGATAACTTTTCATAAAATTGTTCACAATTGCTTAAAACTACTAAAATTACTTTACTTTTCCCATTTTAACTTAAATTCTAATCACCTACTATCGTTTTAAATCATATAAACACCAATTTTAACATTTATAACAATAATAATAATAATCCTGCATTTTTCAGGTATGCCTACGATGCAATGCTTGTACCAGTCCTTGGGTATGGTATTCGAAATATGCTATTACATCAAATCAAACTACAAAGTGGTCTCTATAATTACAAAATGAATAAACTTACACAAACTCTTTATTTGAAATGTTTTATGCAACTTTTATGGAGAAAGTCCTAACCAAAGATTACTACTACCAACTATTTTATAAAGTTTCTACTATTAAAAATCAACACATTCCAGTGCTTGGTGTGTGATTACATACACTTGGTAAGTCTTTATAATCCTATCACTGATTTTAGTCATTACGAGGCTTGAAATTTGTATTTTCAATAACTTTACGTTAGCTGCGGGAGAGTTTTTCACTATCTTATAAAGTCACTGAGTTTAGGTCTCCCATTTGATTTTTATAGTTAAAATGTTATTCATTAAGCACTTTCTTAGCCTATTACCTTTATATTTAAAGTTTCTTTGTGAATACATTCTTTTAAAAATGTTTATTTTGTATTTTGTAGATTCTACGCTGGTTCCAACTACATCTATGCACTCTGGTAGAACACTACCTATGTTTAACCACTTGTTATTGTTACATAAGCCTTTTGTAAGTTAAACGATGTACCAATATCCTTTTTTAATATCAGGTACGTTTAATATTTAAAATTATAAAATTAAAATTAATCGATATTCAGTATACTTCAAACATTACTGCTACGCGTTGCTATTGCCTATACATTCTGTATGAGCCCTTCTTTTTCACTTTTCACCTTACCATATTGAACTTATTACTGCAGTAAGAGGCCACGTGCAATATCCTCTCATGTTCTGCGGTGAGGTAGTTTCTGGCTTAAGCGTTCTAATTTAATGTGTTACTATTTTGGCAAATCTTTTGTAAAGTTTGGCTTAATTATAAAGTATCCCAATATCATAATAATATGTTATAACGATATGGAACTAGATTATATTTTGAAATTATTCCATTGAAGGGTTGGGGGTTAAATAGGGAAAAATAAGTAAAGCAAGCTGGTAAGAGTACAGAAACTTGGTATTCGGTGTATATATTAGAAGTTGGGGCCTCAGATTTTTTATAATATTTTTCAACTCCCCCCTACCCCAATTATTAAAGGGATTTATACATTAAAATTGATATATTTACTTGATATTTGGTACATATTGTATGTATTATAAGCACATCTGTAATTAGATTATATTTTGTGATGATTTCGGTGAAGTGTGTAAAATTGATTCTTGAAATTTGGTATACGTAATATTATAATGACACCTGATTGAGATGAATCCGTTAAAGGGGTGGGTGGGGGTGAGGGGTGTAAACTGGGGAAAATGAGTGGAGCAAGCTAATGACATTCCAGAAACTTCGCCTTTGGCATATATACTAAAACGCCTCAATTTTTTTATGACATCTTCCTCAACTTCAAGTATTATCAAAATTCTATGATCAATTATTTCTACATAGTAGAGTGCAATTATAGTCAAGATGTATTGTTTTAAAGAGACTTGTACGTAAAACCTGGATGTGGAAGTAGTGATTCCTTCGGCAGTGGTCTTTGTTATAGTTAACAAAAAATTCTGACCTAGTTCTGTAAAAATAACATCGGGATCTCAGCAGTCAAAAATACATAGGAGTATACAGAATGGGGCAATAGTGCGTCGGACCTCGATATCTCGAATTCTACGATATCTAGAAATTTTTTAAAAAATTGCAATTAATCTGGATAAAAAAGTCTATAACTGGAAATTATTTTCGAACATACAGGGCGCGCCAAGACGAAATTACAGGACCAGGTGCCTTTTGTTAAATGGAATGCTATGTATATCAGTACATTTCTTGAAGCCTCTTTCTAGGCTCTATTCGTTCCTATATTAGCATTGAATATCTGCTAACCACTTGGATGTAATGAATTTTTTTGTTGAAATAATGCAATCTGCAGATGGGTATTAAAAAAATCACCACAGTCACAATTATTATGGGTTTTAAGAAAAACTTATGTGAATACCAGTTACGAGACATCTAATTGCTGTTTTTGAATCATCTTCATTTTATAAAACTGTATAGGGTGGCCAACAATTATTTTTCAATTAAGAACTTTTTAAATTGAATTTTGTTAATTTTTTCAAACGGAACAACCTGTATATTTTTCAACGATGTGATGTAGAAATAAAAGACGAACATTTTTTGTAACTACTTTCCTATGGCTAATTGCAACCATTTTCGTTTTATAAATAAATAAGTGTTAAATTCAAGAATAAACTTAAAAAAGAGGTTCCCTCAAATAATTCATTAGTAAAATTGCTTGTAGGTGTTCGACGTGTTGCCCATTTTCATTGACACACGCCTTTATGCAATTTTGAGATGAGGCCATTTAGTGGGACCATTTCTTCCAATCCATTGAAATGAATAAATAGTATTTAACAGGTCCTTTACTGTAATGTTTTTTGTACATTTATTGCCGTTTTCGTTATTCGACAAGCATTAAAATCTCAGTTTGATATAACTTGTCGTGTACAACGGAGCATTTATCACGCTTATCGGTCGTTAGTTACAATTTGTATTGAATTTAAAATTTTACAATATAAATTTTAATAAAGACATGACTTTTGTTTTGGGCGAGTCAGACAGAAATTGTTTACTTGCCAATAGAATTTATCATCAACGTTATCTTGAAAGCAGGATTCCTGACGTTAGCAGCTTCCAAACCCTTCTCGACAGATTTCTGGAAACTGGAAATGTCGAATATAGAAAAAGTGAAAGAATAAAACGTGTTGTGAACAAAGAAAATGAGTTTTCTGTGGTACTGGCAACGATTGAGAATCCCCATGTTAGTCAAAGAGAAGTGAGCTCATTAGCAGGAATAAGTCTGTGTGTCGAATCTTAAAAACAAATAAGTTGCATGCATATCATATTCAAATGCACCAGGATTTGTCTGATGACGATTTTCAATAGCGTCTACAATTTTGTAATTGGGCCAGAGGTAAAATGCAAGATGATGTCAACTTCCTCAATAATGTTTTTATTCACTGATAAGGCGACTTTTCATAAAAATGGATTTGTTGATAGAAACAATTTCCATTATTATGCTTCGGAAAATCCTCACTTTGTAATGGAAGTTGATAATCAACACAGATGGTCTATAAACGTTTGGGAAGGAATTATTGGAGAACATGTAATAAGGCCACATTTCTTTGATGGTACATTGACTGGAGCTATTTATTTTCATTTTTTGGAAAACTATCTGCCACAATTACTGGTAAATCTCCCTGAAAGAATTTGAAATAGGATGTGGTTTCAGCAAAATTGTGCTCCACCACATTATTTAAATGAAGTTAGAGACCACTTAAATAATACTTACCCTTATCAATGTATTGGAAGAAATGGACCCACTAAATGGCCTGCTAGATCCCCAGAGTTCACAAAAATTTATTTCTTTTTATGGGGATACGTGAAGGAAATTGTTTATAGAGACACACCAACACCAGTACAAAATGTGAAGGAAAGAATAATAACTGCTTTTAGATCTATACACCGGCAGTTTTAGGAACAGTGGGAACCTCATTTCAAAAGCACATAGAGATGTGTGTCAATCAAAATGGACATGTGGAACATTCATTGTAATTTTTTCTACTGAGTTATTTGAAGAAACCTCTTGTTTTAAGTTTATTCTTGAATTTTGTAATTATTGCTCAATAAAACGAAATTGGTTGCAATTAGCCAGAGGGAAGCACTTATAAAAAATGTTCGTTTTTCATTTCTACATCACATCGTTGAAAATGTATAGGGAGTTCCATTTGAAAAAAATTAGAAAATTCAATATAAAATGTTCTTAATTGAAAAATAATTTTTGGCCACCCTGTACAGTTTTAGGAAATGAAAATGATTAAGAAACATTAACTAGAAGTCTGGTAACTGGTATTCACATAAGCTTTTCTTAAAACCCAGAAATCAACAAAAAAATTCATTACCCCCAAGTGGTTGAGAGATATTCAATGCTAATATAGGAATAAATAGAGCCTAGAAAGAGGCTTCAAAAAATGTACTGATATACATAGCATTCCGTTTAAGAAAAAGGCACTTGGTCCTGTAATTTCGTCTTGACTCGCGTTGTATGTTCGAAAACAATTTCCAGTTATAGACTTTTTTTATCTAGTTTACTTGTATTTTTTTTTTTAATTTCTAGCTATCGCAGAACTCGAGATGTCAATGTCCAACGCACTATTGCCCCACCCTGTAGATGTGAAACCTCAGAAAATTTACTTCTTTTTGTGTGTCTGTGTAATTTTTGCCGCACTAGTTATATTTTCATCAAACTTGAATAGCTGCATTATACGTCGCGACGTCTAGAAAATAAATTCTGGTAGGAATAAAGTGGAAATAATTTAGTAAGTTAAATTGACGCTTCCTTTTGTATCTACGAGTTACGGTTCAATGCTATAAAATGTTTTGTGAGTATTGATATATTATAAAATTTTGTTTTCAACTGACATGATAAATTCATAAATAATGATACTCTGGGGGATGACACTTTTATTTTCGTTGTCAAATCAAAGAATATGAAACTCCAGATGTCAGAAAGGCAGCAGCGATGGTGTGACCCTTGTAATCTTCCAGAAATAAATGTTGCATGAAATGACAAGCAAATACCGTGATGTTGTTTTTCTCGTAGCCATAGGACGAGGGTGTTCCGCCACCGCGGACGTGCGTTCAGTCTGTGATAGTCAGGGAGCGTTGCCAGATATAATCATTTATCATCGGATAGGTTAAATACAAAATGGAAGTCGAGACGTAATGATTTCTTTTCTGTTCATTTTATTCAGTGTCGAAGCAAGAATAGGACGTCTCGCATAAGTCATAATCAGGGTCTGGACGCTGAGCGCCATTTCATATTTTCTGAGGGGCGTACTCAAACGCGTTCGTAAAAATGCTTTCACTTTGATAAACGTAACTGAAGCTTTACACATTCGGTGTTTTCACCAAATTTTAAAATCTCTTTGACTGTGAAGATAATACTTAATTACGGTTTAAAAAAATTCAATTTTCCCATGCAATCGATTTATTCCTTAAAATAAGCCCTTTTAAGTTTGAATTTAAATTTTACCGCAAAAAAAACAACGTAAAATAAAGTGATTTAAAGCCGCTAGACGTGATCCACCTATAACAGCAACAGAATTTTTCTGTTGATTTTTCTGCTGTGAGGATAATTTTAAAGTAAGTTGAGTAAGTAAAGTAAGTTTAAAACTTCATTATCATGCTTGAGTATTATTCTAAAATAATGAATAACTAGCTACCTAACCCTGTTTACATTACAATTTATGAGCAACATTTATAGGTTATGTTTATATAATATCAACCTTGTATCTATATTATATTGAACAACTATATACAATATTCATAATATAGGGGTCAACAGACTACGTTAAAGTAATAATAGATAAATACAAAAAGAAAAAGAAAAGTTTATACTTATGTTGCAGCTTTAGAGCCCCTCTCTTCTGCTATATTGAAGCGTTCATCTTTCTTCATAATTTCCGCGATCATGAACACATCCACTGCCTGTAAATTTCCCAAAATAGCTCTTACGAATCTTGTATTAGCCCTTTCGAATTAAGTCACGGGTAAAAACGTACAAAAAGTCTTTAAAATGCTATGTTTATATACTACGTACATGCGATATTACTGTTTGATGTAATCGATGACGTCACCAGTATCACCACCAATAATGGCGTGTTTCGCGTAGCTGTTCGAATATTCGAATTTTATGTTATTTATTTGTTGAAATATTAATTTAATAGACGACGGATTGCTTTTTAAATACAGGGAAATGCTTTAATATATTAAGTACTTCATTTTAATAATATCAAAAAAGCTAATTTGCATATAGTGAAAACACCTAATTGTAAACTATTGCAAATATTATACTCTTCGCTGTTTTATTGAACTATTTATATAATTATTGCACATTTTATGAGATACTCTTACCCCTTTTTTCATAAATAATGTTAGTTTGGGAGATTTTTTATTTAATTACGAAATATAATTTTTTTTTTTTTTTTTTTTTTAATTCATGTAATTTATGACTTTTTACCGATCGATTTTGATCAAAATCAATAGAGCTCTACCTCTAGCTAACATTAATTCAGTGTATAAACAATACAATCGGAGTTCTATATCTTACGCTATCGTACTTACAAAGAACGACCGACAGACAGACATACCGACGGACAGGCAGACGGACAGACAGCGAGTCAGACAGACCGACGGACAATTTGAATGTTCGTTATTTTTTTTTGGTTCATTCTTTGTGTTTCTTGTTTTATATTTTGGGGTTTTTCTTATATTTTCTTAAAGTTTATTACCAGTTTTGAATCATGATAGAATATCATTAGGTTTAAATATTTTTTTATTATTTTGTACTAAATCAGAATTTCCAAGCTATCTTGTAACAATAACTTTTCTGGCTTCCAGAGGACCATTCATGGGCAAATATCCTCCTCTTCCATATAACTTTTTCTTGAAAGATTCATGTCCTAAAGTAAGATGGGTTTTTCTGAATCCAAGGTGCAAAATATGGATTTTGTTGAAAAAAGAAAGAGTTTAGGATCAAATGACTTTGAAAATATTGCTAGAGATCAAAGTTAAGGTAATCACAAGGTAGCTTATTCATATTCCTACAACGCTTATTCTGGTCAATTCCTCTGAAATCTCAACACTAAGTTACTGTAGCACTTGGAAAGTTAAAAACCTTCAGGTATATGAATAACACAGGCACGCGAAAAAAACAAAAGTGATCTGAACTCTGGACCCGGCATAGTAATCCCAATGTATTTTGACGTGGTAAACACAAATCCGATCTACCTGAATTTTTTAGGTAATTTTTGTGATTTACTAAAAATTGGTGGGTGATGGAGCTAAGCGGACATCGGTTCGTATCCAGCACGTCGAAATACATAGGGATTACTATGTCGGGTCCCAGGTCCACTTTTTTTTTATTTTGTGTGCCTATGTAAGCATTATTTGACCTTCAAGTGTCCGTGACTTGAAATCTGTGGACTTTTGTTCGGAATCATCCAGCAAATACAATTCAGCTAGTTTTAGCTTAGGCGGCTGTATAATTTTTACCGAATATTTGATGCATGGTCCTTTGTAAGAAGTCCATATTTTTTATGTTTTGTAATTATTTTTTTTAAATGTCTAAAATGGTGTCTAAAATGGTAGCAGTTCCACCTCTATGGAGAGGGTTGTTAAAAAAAATTGAGAGAAAAAAGCATAATGATTTGAGAACATTTCAAAGTTGAAAATGAATATTACAAAACCGGCTACACGTATATTACGCAAGAGTCCTTAATGTTTATAAACTTAAAAGTAATTAATATTGGAGTGGGGGTGCTGGTGGTGGGGGGATGATATGTTATAAAATTTTGATGCCTTAACTTTTAGTATATACATCAAATCCCAAGATTCTGGAAACTCATTAGCTTCCTTTACTTATTTTCCGCTATGACGTTTACTCTAGTTTAACTTAAATTCATCTTGCGCGTTTTAAATATACACAGCACACCTACACCATTATAAAATTTGGAACCATCACTGAACATTAGTAACTAATAGTAGTATACGATTCAAATGTATTGACCCCTCAATTTAACCTCGAATATCTCAGAAACGGAGGAGAAAATTATGTGTTCATTATGTGTCTATTCTAAATCATTCACTGAAATTTGAATAACGTACATTGGACAGTTTTGAAGTTCTGCTAAGTTATATTGAAAAAGTCCTACTTTTGAATCAAATTTTGACCATACCAGTTTTAAATCCATTATATTTTGGAAAATATGCCTGCTATGTAAATAATATTTTAAATACCGATAAAGCACGGCATTTTTTGTACAACGAAATTTTTTCATAATTTTTTACTCTAAAATTTTTCAGTTATTCCCAAAAACGTGACCTCATGTTTATTCGGTTATTTATCAATGTATTTAAAAAATAGTTAATAGTTAATTATATAAAATATAAGCATTTTCAGAAAAAGTAATTGGTATATGTCAAATATTCATTTCGTTATCAAACGCAATAAATAATCTTACTGCAAGCTTCCAATGATATTATCTATTGCGCTTGATAACTAAATTAATATTTGATATATACCAATTCTTTTTTCTGAAAATGCTTATATTTTATATACTTAACTATTTTATCAAAAAGTTTTTAAATAGGTACATTGATAAAAAACCGAATAAACATGAGGTCACGTTTTTGAGAATAACTACAAAATCCTATAATAAAAAATTGTGGAAAAATTTCCTCATACAAGAAATGCTGTGCTTTATCGGTGTGTAAAATGTTATTTACATAGTAGTGACATTTTCCAAGATATAATGAATTTAGTACTGGTATGATCAAAATTTCCTTAAGGAGTAGGACATTTTTCAATATAATTTAGCAGAACTTCAAAACTGTCCAATGTATTATTCAAATGTCAGTGGATGATTTAGGATAGACACATAATGAACACATAATTTTATCAATTTTTTCCGATCCTCCGTTTCTGAGATCTTCGCGGTTACAGTGAGGGGTCAATACATTTGAATCGTATATTTATATGCCGCGTCATTTTAGCATTTTCAAAAAAAAGGTATAGGGTCAATTGACTTCATTTTTGTTGCAAAGAGTTCAGAAAATCATTTGGAAAAAACAGTACCTTTCATTTTTTGGCGGAAATGGTTTAAATTTTGGGCCAATAATTGGCCAATATTAATGGCCAATTTAATTTAATTAATTGAAAAATTTGTTATCATACGCAATATGCCATAGAATTAGACGAAAATTGTTACTCGGGAGTTTCTAGGTCACTGATCACCAATCTGAAGTCCAATGTGGGAAATTCAAAATGGCGGACCGGAAATCGGGCCATTTTCCATAAGAAATGAGAATGGATATCTGGGCATTGAAAATCTATTCTAGGGTGGTTTCGAGGTTGCTGATTACGAATTCGAGGTCTGATTTGGTAAATTCAAAATGGCGGACCGGAAGCAGAATCAATTTATCAACTCGTATCTTTTTCGTTTCTCGACTGAAAATGAGTACTCGGGGATTTCTGAGATCGATGATCACGAATCAAAGGTCTAATTTACGAAATACAAAATGGTGGACCGGAATAACAGTCCATTTCTCCGGAAAACTCGTATTCTTTTCTTTTTTGGGCTGAAAGTGGGAACTCGGGGTTCTCGTTATTGCTGATAACGAATCTGATGTCCATTTAGGGAGAATTCAAGGAAGTAGTATATTTTCAGCAAATAATCGTATTCTTCATATTTTCAGCCCAAAAAAGTAAAAAATACGAGGTTTTCCGGAGAGATCGACTGTTCTTCCGGTCCACTATTTTGAATTTCGTAAATTGGACCTCTGATCCGTAATCAGCGACCTCAAAAACCCCCGAGTACTCATTTTCAGCCCAAGAACGACAAAAATACGAATTTTTCCTGAAAAAATTGACCCCGAAAACCCCCGAGTACAGATTTTCAAGGCCAAGATATCCATTCTCATTTCTTATGGAAAATGGCCCTATTTCCGGACCGCCATTTTGAATTTCTCATATTGGACCTCAGATTGGTGATCAGCGACCTCAAAAACCCCCGAGTAACCACTTGATATATTGTGTATGATAACAAATTTTTCAATTAATTTAATTAAATTGGTCATTAATATTGGCCATTTATCTGAAGAAAAATTATACCAAACATTTCCGCCAAAAAATTAAGTCAATCAATATACCTTTTTACTTCCCTGGCATACCGAAGGGAAGTATTATATTCGAGAAAAAATCATCCTCCGAGATTTTTTCGGATTTTGACGTTTCAGATCACGTAGATTACGAAAATATAGGTTTTTCAATTCCGTCAGTCTGTCTGTCTGTCTGTCTGTCCGACTGTCTGTTAGTACATTAACTAAAAAACTACTTGACGGAGAGCAGTCAAATTTGGTAGGTAGTTGACCCTGCTGTCAGCGAAGAAATGGTTAACTTTCACTGGAAAATATACAGGGTGGATCGTCTAAAGGGAATAAATAATGAAAAAATTTTGTTTTGCTCAAATTAAAAATTTCCACGTTATGACACGCTAAACCTATTTTAGAAAAAAAAATTAGAAATTTTTTTTCACCAACATTTTTGAAAAATTTTTGTACCACTAAAAAAATGTTTTTCATTTGTTCAAATTTATAATTTCCACGTTTCATGGCATTCTAAAACTATTTAAAAAAAAAATTGAATTTTTTTCTACCAACATTTTTGAAAAATTCTTTACCACTAAAATAGATGGAAAAATGGGTTTTTTTTCAAATTTAAAAGTTCCACGTTTCATAGCTCTCCAAACCTATTTAAAAAAAAATAGAAAATGTTTTTACCATTATTGAAAACATTTTACCACTAATGTAGATGATCTGTTTTTAATCTTTGTTCAAATTTAAAATTTTCACGTTTTCATGGTATTCTAGACCTATTCAAACAAATTTAAAAATGTTCTAAACATATTTAAAAAAAAATTACCACTGTAGAATAAAAGTAAACTTTCCTTTTTGCTCAACTTTAAAATTTCCACGTTTCATGGCATTCTAAACCTATTTCAGAAGAAAACAATTTTGAAAAAAAAAATTAATTTTTTTAACCACCACTATACTTCCACTCCACTACGTGAATGTGGAATTGAAAATGTGACAGATGGCAATAATATTTGGCATATGCACCTATTATACTTTTATTGAAAAATGTACAGGGTGGTCATCCTAAAAAATAATTCAGTCATGGTGAACATTTATAAAGGTATCTGCGCAAGCCTTCCATATTTGGCACGTGTTATTTAGTATTGAACTTTTGGTGTTGGATGAGCACTCAGTATATTTTTTTGACCAAAACTTATCAGGTTTTCTTTGTAATAATTGATAACTATATTTCGATTATTAGTTTCAATGTCACTTCGTAATTATTAATTTTTTAGACTGACCGCCATGCACAAATATAGAGGGAGTTCCGTGTAAATACCTTTACCGATTTTTTTTTGAGGTTTTCAGATTTTTCATGCTAAAATGACGCGATTAATATCGATATTGACGTGGGGGGTATAAACAAAGTCTCGACATTATAAGGTTCGATTAACCAGGTGGCGGTGAAATTTTATTTCATAATTTTACTGACCATCTTATTAAAGGCAGTTCAATTTTTGCCAATTTCTTTTGACTGGATATAATTTTTGTTTTCAGAATAAACGATTTTCAATGCAATATGTTTTCGATAGATTTTAATATACGTATTCTACTCCGTCAAATGCAGTTTCATAAAGGGTCGATGAAAACAAAGGATATAGGCAAAAGGACGTAATTGGAATAAAAGGCAGTGCCGGCGTAATCTGAACAATACGGGAATGTTTTTTCCCAAACAAATAATTGCAAACAATTGTTATTAAAAAGAATACGACACGACCGGGTGTAGTTCGTACAAATTTGCAGCTTGGAAAGTTTTCAACATAAATAACATCGGTCGGTCTGACCAGCAGATTACGGGCGACTCTGTGGAATTATATCAGTTCGCCTTGACCATTTTCGATATACGTGAGGGTAGTCTAGGTACGTTGGAATCAACGAGGAGGATGTCCATTATATTACCAAAACGAGATTAACTAATAGTTCAAACTACAGCAAGCAATAATGTTTAATTATTTTCCATCTAGATTGATTTTCATAAAATTTTGGATTTGCGAAGTGCAACAAAAATAATTTTTAAAGACTTCAAGGATTGAGATTATAGGTAGAGAGCCGGCTGTACAGATTTCCTATGAATAAGATACATGAAGAACTTTGCGTGAGTGAGTAAGTACTGCCACAGACCTACAGGGAGCCACTTTTCATATAAGATCATTTTGCTCGCGTCGTGGAATTTTACCGGAAGTGACGTCAAAATGGGAGGATGCGGGCAAATAAGAAGAGGCACCCTAATTTTTTTTAATAACTAGAAGGCTCGTACTGTAACTTAAAAAAATCACTCATGTATTCGACGACTTAAGAAAACACAAAAAAAATTACTTTAATCGAGGGTGTCTCAGGGTTGCGGGCACATTAAGCCTAGCACCCGAGTACAATCTCATTGTATACCTAAAAACTTACATTTTGACGTAAGTTTAATTCACGTATTCGATGACACAAAAAATCGTGACAAGAAGTGATGTCAAAATTCCATGACGCGAGCAAAATTTGCTTATATGAAAAGTGGCTTCCACTGTGTCTGTGGTAGTACTTACTCACTCACACAAAGTTTTTCATGTATCTTATTCATAGGAAGTATGTACAGCCGGCCCTCCACCTATTACATAATATCATTTTACAGCAGGTTGAAATAATGATTAAGAACTGTCAGTGTGTCATACATAGTTTGTGACGCACATATTACTATCGAAATTGAACTATATCCATCGTACAGTATACAAATCGCTAGAGGTGTATGAACTGTCATTTTTTGTATAAACTAAGCTTTCTTATAATAAAATAAATAATTTCTCGACAACAACATCATCATCAATCAGCCCAATTACATCCACTTGTAACAAAAGTCAAATTAAGGGAGCCAAGTCCGGCCCTGTCTCATAGAACCACCGTATTTTCTTACTTCTGATTTCTGTAATATTTTAAGGGTCGAGACTTTAGTAAACTATCGTAAAATACCGGTCATAGATACATCTGTTTTATGTTATTTTACAGTCCAAGAAACGTGCTTCGTTAACTTTACTCTTTATTAGGTAGTCGACGTTAGCCACTTGTAGACAATAAATAACCATCCAAATTATTTTATGTCCAATTCTCTTTTCTTAGTCGAACTTGTTAAATACGGCCTCGCCGGGTGGTCTAGTGAGATTTTCCGGACTAAAGCAGTTGATAGAGGCTTCCAGGAACCTATGTAATAAACCATAAGATAGATAGACCACTTAAGGCAGATTTTTTCCTCCATACAAAAGCAAAGTAAGGAACAAAAGGGGTTTTTTTCATCTGTTTTAGTGGAAATAAAATGTTCAGATAGGCCATATGATAAATACCATGGTCCGTTAGGTAATTTCAAATGCGTACGGTTTAAAGTAAAGAAGATCCTAATTGGTCGAGGGTTTAAAGTTTACTGCCCACTTTGGAAACGTATTATTTCGATGTAGAGATTATCTTCACTCTTGGCTTAAGGTCTGTTCGGTCATCATTTACCTACAGGGTATAGTAAATTCTCGTTTTGCGAACCTTTTTCAATTGTAAAGTTTAAGTACATTTGTTTAGTATTTTGCCGGTTTTAATAAGTAGAAAATTAATGTGTTGTAATCGAACTAAGAATATTCGGTCGCGGTGTAGCTAAAGATTTGAAATTGCCGCGGACCATTTTATTTCTTGATATAGAGTAATTATCGTTTGTTAATTTATTTAATCGTCTTTAAGTGTTTGTGATTGTCAATTTCATTTGCTTTCATTTTCTTATGTAAATATAGTGGTTTAAGTGTTTTGAGAAATCACGTGTTTTATTTGCTTGTCATGAAATTAAGTTCATTTTACATTCAGTAAAGTTTGTTGGTGAAGTAACCTGGTTGATGGACACCAAAAAGGATAAAATCACCTAGAAAGCAAAGGGTAAGCACAGTTTTGTTTTCGATGGATATACTATAATATCGACGGAGTTTGCAAAGTGATTGGGCCACTCCGTACTCTGCCAATGGTAATGTCTAATTAAATCATGTAATTAGGGGAATAAAACCCCAGTTATTACACACTGCTAAACATAGGTCTACCGTAGTTCATCCCATCGTCTGCGATCATGTGCTGTGTTCATCCAGTTTGTCTCTATTCTTCTTATATCATCCGCCCATCTCGTTGGCGGGCGTCCTCTATGTCGAAAAGTGTCTTGCCGCGGCCTCTACTCTAAAAATTATACGTTCTATTGCATCGGTTACTCCAGACATTTGGCGGAGCCTTAAGTTTGAGACTCTATATTTAACGGAAACACCCAACATTGGTCTTTCCATAGCTCTTTGTGCAACACGTATTTTGTTAACAGTCTTCTTTGTTAGTGTGAGAGTTGCTGCTCCGTAAGTAAGCACAGGAAGTACACATTGATCAAAGACCTTCCTCTTTAAACAAGTTGGAATGTTCGACTTTAGTGTGTTGCTAAGTTTCCCAAACGCTGCCCAAGTTGAACCAATTCTGCGCCCCATTTCGCAGGTTTAGTTGTCTCTTCCTATTCGAATCTCGTGACCTAGATATTATATGAGCTTACTTGTTCTATGTGGTTATCGCGAAGGAAAATTTGTTCGCTTATTACCAAATTTGTGATGAATTAAGTTTTGCTGGTATTAATTTTTAGACCCACTTCTTCAGTAGCACTGTCAAGTCTCCTTAGTATCTCTTTTGCTTCGTCAATACGGTCGGCTATTACAGCAATGTCGTCCGCGAATCTTAGGTGTTTTAGTCTCTCACCGTTGATGTTTACGTCCATGTCTTCAAAATTGATTTTCTTGAACATGTATTCTAACGGCGTTGTAAAAAGTTTTGGGGATATAACAGCACCTTGTCTCATGCCTCTTTCTATACGAAAGTCATCATCTTCTCTTTTTGAAAGATACAACACTCATAAATTAAAGGAAAAGTTCAAAAATCGGTAACAATACGGTTTTCATAAGATAAAGTGACATAGCTACCCGAAAAATCCTTCCTGGCAATAACGAGTGTGTTTTAGGTAAGTATCTCGACCCACTGTATTCGATGCGGGGGCCGAATGATTCCGTCAAAAAATGCTCAACTCTAGAAAGTCGCGAAAAATTAGCAAACTCAACCCTTTAGCAGCGAGGATTAGTGGACTAATGCAAAGTCGTTACCGTCAACATGATTAAAAGTATTTTGGTCATTATATGTTATATTTGTCCCCTGAATTCGAATGAGCCATCACGAAAGAACCAGCAGATCGCAGCTCACTTCTAAAGAACAAACATTTTCAGAGTGCAGGGAGGACCTATGCCCTGCACGTGAAAATCTGATCGCGCGTCTCTTCTCGGCATCCAACAAACATCAGCCATCATGTTGACATCTCAGTTGATATCAATGCATTTTGTTAATGTTATGAAATCTTCCACCCTCTTTTTCACTGTATGGAATATAGTCCAGATGAGAACCAAGAAGGTGCACACAATTTGTCGAAGTTTTGCACCATGCCGCTTTTTCAATACCACTCATTGTGGTAATCAAGTTTAAAATATCTAGTGCTAAAAGAAAAGGAGAAGTCTTCGATCGACCACAAATTCGCATGCTATCGAGGGGCAAAATCATCATTAACAGATTGAGTGATATTGAACAAACGGGGGTGGAGAAGTCCGCGTGATGTTTCAAATTATAATAATAAAGTAGCAAATGTTAGGGTTTCCTATTTTAAAGTTTCAGTTTCGAGATTATCATAAGGCTATATTCTAGAAAATATAACAGAGTACAGTGATAAAAACTTAACTGCCGATTTTTTTGCTGGTTGCTTAAAACAAACATACAAGTAAATGAAAATAAAAAAGAATTACTATTAGAAACAAACATGAATTTACATGTCCTGCTTTTTCAGCAATCGTCCCCCTGTTCAAGAGAAACGATCTCTTACATGGAGAATATCTAATGATTTATATTTTACACTCGAGTTCTTCACTTACCCATAAATATCACACAACTCATTCTACTCCACATTCAGCGACTTTTAACGTGAATGACCTAATTAGTAATTGTACAAACACACAGTTTACCTTTGAGAAATCAACTGTGATATGACGGTTCTCTTCTGATGACCCATCCGAATTCAGAGAACAAATATTACATATATTTATGACAAAAGTATGTATAATTATATCAAGGGTAACGACTTTGCATTGGTACACTAATCGCTATGAAAGACGTTTAGTTATATAAAAAATTCTCTTATGAAAATCGTATTTTAATCTATTTTAGACCTCTCTTGAATATACAAGAAATTTTGGTGACGTGAGACAAATTGGACCATGAATTCGGATGCAGCACGTCCGAATACATCGGAACATGTTCATTGACATATAAGCAATTTCTTGTACGTGGCGGTTATTAAAAAAATGAAAAATTTATGAAATAAATATGTCCAGTCCACCACAAGCACAGTTTCAGTTTAGTGAAGTAAATAATCCACACGTATCCCCAAATTATAAACTTTACGATTGCCAGTAAAGCTATGTGGGCTTTATCACTTCAAAATAAAAGAATAATAAATGCGGATCAGGTCTGATTAAAATTCATGAACTTCAATCATTAATAATACTTTACGTCCATGATATATAAAGCTATTTTTGAAATTATGATTTCAATACAGAACAATAAATGCATTAAAATATTTATCCATTTAGAGAGTAAAATTTTTAGCATATTTTATAATAAATATTTTATGTGGTGCTTTTATGGAAAACCGACCCAGAGTTTATTTCATATACTGTGTGTCTCTAGTTGAAGTACTGTGTGCTTAATGAAACATATTCTTTATAGGATTTGGCAACTCAGAACAAACTATCTATGAGAACTAAAAAGAAGAGCTATCTGTAAAATGTTAATTTCCAGACTTTGCATTCTTTTGATAACCAGTATTCTGGGTACCCACATAGTCCCCTACGGCCACACAGAGTAAACTAGTATCTACATAACCCCTTACGACCATGAGGAATCAGTATCAACCCTTTTAATAATGGAATGGATGGGTGGTGGAGAAGTTGAAAAATATTAGAAAAAATCTGAGGCCCTGGCTTTCAGTATGTACACCAAATCCCAAATTTCTATACTCCTACCAGCTTCCTTTACTTATTTTCCTCTGTTTACCCCTATTTAACAACCATCCCTTCTACGGAGTCATCTCAAAATATAATCTAGTTTTAGATGTTGATCATAAGAATAAAAAGTTTTCTCGAGTAAGATGGCCCTTATTTTTTTCTTGAATGCCCGATCTGGTAGGTTTATTATATTCATTGGTAATTTATTATGAAATTTGGGTGCTAAATATTGAATTCCATTTTGACTCGGTTAATCTTACATAAGGTGCGGTTAACATATTTTTGTGTCTTGTCATGTAATGGTAGTCACATTCCTTGTTTATACTTTGCGGATACAAGTTCTCTCTAGCATACAGAAGCAATTCATAAATATATATCGATGGTAATGTGAGTATGTTTAGCCTACGAAATGGTTCTCTACAGTCGTCTTTATAACTTAACCTAGATATTATACGTATTGCTCTTCTTTGTAGAGCAAAGATTCTAGACCAATTTGATGCTTGTCCTCAAAATATAACAGCATAAGAAAGCAAAGCGTATCATAGTGCAATATATGCATTTTTCAAGGCTTCATCGCCTACTTCATTTGCTAAATTTCTCAAGATGAATGTATTTTTTGCTAATTTTTTTGACAAGTTTTCTATGTGTACCTGCCAGGTCAATTTATCATCCAGATAAACTCCCAAGAACTTCGTGGATTCCTGGGGTTCGGGTACATAGTGCCCTATTTTATTACGCAGTGAAAAAATCATATGCACTGTTTTTCTCTATTTAATGTAAGTTTATTTGACTTGAACCACTGTTCTGCCTTTGCCTCCACCTCACACGCCATAGCAGAAAGTTGTTCAATATTCTTGTTTTGAACCGAAATAGTTCACCGGATACGTTCAAAAAATAATTTATTTCCAGATTTGGTTATAATACATACGTGTACAAAATTTCAAATCAATGCCTTAAACCGTTTCAGAGAAATCGCGAGGACAAGTAAGAAAAAGTTACAGACAAAGAGACAGACAGACAGAAAATTTTTTCGCTCACATTTAAATCTCCACGTTTCATGACATTCTAAACCTATTTCAAGAAAGAAAAAAAAAAAAATTATTTTTACGATTACTATTCTGCCAACCCACCGCATGGATGTGAAAGTAAAACTATCTGTAAAAACATTAATTTCCGATATAATTATATGCAAATGCAACTTCCTGGAACTGTAAAAGCTCTATAACAATAGAAACAAATGAAAATATATTACCAGAAAATACTAGTAATTATTCAAACTTTTACAAAATACTTATCACAAATAAGTTTAAAACATATATCTTTCTTATAACAATTATAACAAAGAAAATATGCCCATTATGAACAGTACAACTGTTATCATAATGTTATTTTTAATTTAAATTATCCTCTTCGGTGCGGCTTTTTCTAAAGTTCACAATCAACTGAAATATGTAAGCAACTACTCGTGTTATAACTATCAAAGGATTTGTTATAATTGTTATAAGAAAGATATATGTTTTAAACTTATTTGTGATAAGTATTTTGTAAAAGTTTGAATAATTACTAGTATTTTCTGGTAATATATTTTCATTTGTTTCTATTGTTATAGAGCTTTTACAGTTCCAGGAAGTTGCATTTGCATATAATTATATTGATAATTATCCCTTTACGGGGAATTTCCTATAATCTAATTTTAATTTTTAATATCCTGTTCTGGTAATCCTTTGATAGTTATAACACGAGTAGTTGCTTACATATTTCAGTTGATTGTGAACTTTAGAAAAAGCCGCACCGAAGAGGCATAGATGCCGAAACACGTGTCTGTGGATGTTCTAAAGTTTTGTGTTACTGCTGTATCGGTAAGTGCTTTTGTTTTGATTATCTTTGGGTTTCATTGAGCAGGATAATTTAAATTAAAAATAACATTATGATAACAGTTGTACTGTTCATAATGGGCATATTTTCTTTGTTATAATTGTTATAAGAAAGATATATGTTTTAAACTTATTTGTGATAAGTATTTTGTAAAAGTTTGAATAATTACTAGTATTTTCTGGTAATATATTTTCATTTGTTTCTATTATTAATTTCCGGTCTTTGTATTCTTTCGATAACCTGGTTATGCTAACATCCTAAAATAAGATTTCATTATAATTATAAGCAAACAGAAAATAATTCATTTTTAAACCGTGTACTTAAATCATTGCATTTTTCTTTGATCCCTTGCATCGTATTCTATTTCAAATTGCATGCATCCAAAAATTACCGCTTTAAATTCCACCATGGCGCGTCGCAAAGTGATTAATTTTCAACTTCTCGGAGGACAAAAATCTGAAAGTGACTAAATTTGTTTTACGAATTTGATTAATTTATTCGTGAACTATTCTCCATAAATATTGTAACCGTCACTTTAGTGGGTCACAGTGTATGAGGTTTACTGGCTCACTGTGTAAATGATTGTCTGAATTTTTCTTGAAAACATCATATCTAGGATAGGCAACTGAAAACACCCTTGGTAGTGTTACTGGTAATAATTCTGTAGCCCTTTGTTTTTTTGTATTTCCATTTGCTAAAACAATGAGTAATAAATTACCAATTTATTTAAAATTGATATGTGTGTGTTTTCCAAGCATGTAATTTGAAATCAAATTCCCTATCTTATTATTGGTATCAAGATTGGTAGACTTGAGTTTTTGTGACAAAAAAGAAATTCTTGCTTTTTTGGGTGCCAGCTAAGGAGCCATGTGCACATTTTTGTGAGGCACTGGTTGTGTTAAATTAAATGATTTAAGCCTAAGAACACCTAAGGTAAATACTCTTTTCAAATTTTATTTACATATTTTGAGATATAAATTATTTAATTCTCGAAGTTTTACACAGAAATTATTTTTAGGCTCTTATGGTCAGATTTTTATGTGAGATTTTTGGTGAAACTCTAAGTTCTGATTTTCACGTTAGTTTTTGGCCATACCTTTTTGTCCTGAACATCTCTCATTTCATAAATGGTTATCGTTATCAATACCGATGGGAATTTGATGGTATAATTGTATGTTGGAAATAAGCACCCACCTGCTAAGCCTGTTTTTGTCTAATACGCCAAGAGTCTTGGGAATTAACCGTATTTGGAGGTTTGTGCCCGCCACGTAACGAGAAACTCCTGTAAGTAATTTTTTTTATTACTTCCTATCTCCGGAAGATTTTGTGGGAACGGAGCAGTATTCTTTAATGCGCTGAAGAACTACACGTTTCATGGTAGCCCTACGTACATCCTTTTGGTTATTGCCTACAAGAGGGTAGCTTTGTTAAGAATAAATTTCAATTGTAACAGTCGCATGCAAATAGTGAATTTACAGTAAGCTTGATGTAATGGTTTAGATACTGCTAGTAGTTTAGTCTAATTATAATAAAAATAACTGTCATAAATACCATATTAAAGTAATTCTCCTTTCAAGGCATATGCACCGTGTAAACCTCCATAATAACAGCTGTTATTTGCTGGTACCAACAGAAATTGTGATTATGGCTATAATAACGAATTAATTAGTAATATACATATAGTTTGATGTGCTCACACCTACCTCAGGCTATAACGTTGCGAGTGCATTGTACATTTGATAAGTTACAATAATATATTAGTTTACTGTTTACTTAAATCAAAACAGCGCTGTCAAACTAGTTTTGTCAGTACGGTGAATTGCAGGAGAACGAATTTCCAAATACAGGATTTCGTACTAGTTAAAACCTCAATAAATTAAATCGATAATTTAGTGTTCTTTGGTGTCAATAGCATAGTATTTTTGTGTGTAGATCTGCGTGTTTCTATGTCTTATTATTTAGTGTTAACCTCTTTTGAGAAATAATTTCTATTTAAAATTTTTTTATATACCTATTTATATATATTTTACCGCCATATTGTTCATATACTTATACCTATTAATTTTATTATTATAGTAGTATACATTTTCATTGTATCTACCAGGTTTAAGCTTATTAAACCTATTTCTAGCTGACCATATTTTTTTATTACTCCTTTCTTTATTCTGCCCCTCATTTGTAAGTTTTTGTTTGTTATTATTTTTTATTTTTGTCAATAATCAATCTGATTATTGACTGGCGCCCAATTTAGGTTTACCTAATCGTAATCACATAAGTAAAAAAACATAACGAACCCACAACCCGCTCCCGACTATATCAGCTGTCGCGCTCTGCACGTGTCTCCGTCCAGTAGACCTAGAGGAGACGTGTTGCAGAAATTGGCGCACCAACTAAAGGGGCCCGAGTTTTGTTTTATTTTACTAGATTATAATTTACATACTTATCAAAAAAAAAATAGCCGGCAGAGGTAAACCGTTTTTAATTTTTGTTTGTCAGGCAGAATAAATAAAGTGATGTTGGAGAATATTAATTAATATAATATATTGTTGCATTTAATTGCGTGATAATTTATAGGTAGAGGTATAATATATACGAGGTACTTAACAAAATTTTCTCAAATTTTATCTTGGCGGATTTTTTTTTGTTGCATTTATTGATACTTTTATCTATGCTTAGCATTGTCTGGCTGTTTGCTTATTTGTTTGGTATAAGATGTTGATGATAGCACGGTAATATTTTCACAGAATACCTACTTACATAAAGGTTGCCTATCGATGTATATTATTATATACTATAAATTTTGTGTGCAGAGTGAGTTCAGATTTGCCTTTATGCAGTGTGGTCCACTTATTGGTGCATAGGTTTAAACAAAAAATAAATTGTTTGCTTACAAGGTGTATTCGAAAGCACATGTATACAGGGTGTGTCTCAAATATTTATATACAGGTGTCTACGATATTATATTGTATACAGGGTGACTTCAAAAAAATATTTCTACACCAAACGTTTAGGAACATATACAGGGTGTATCAAAAATATAGTAGGAGGTGATTTAAATATTTTTAAGTGTTTCTTGAGTCATTGAAACAGTTTTAATTCTGTAGTCTGTTCAATTTTGTTTTAACGACCCTCAATTTTGAATTTAATTTAGGAGTTTGCACTGGTGATTAAAAAAAATATATTTTTTTTTTAGGTTTTAAAAATCAGTGTTACTGATAGCATTTAGCTATTGTTATTTAAGCTGCGATTAGGTGGAATGATTGCATGGTTTATTATTTGTTCTTGATTTACAAATAATTGTAAAGTTTTTGAATTTAAATTTCTGATTTTTTTTATTATTGCTATTGTGCTTATTAAAATGTTGGCTAATTATGATATAGATGCAACGCATCTTAGGACATATGAACTTAACTATGAGTTGCGAATTAGAAAGGTAGTTACGGACAGGGTGGACATTGCTTTGAAACGAAAGTATCTCCGCAGGGAACTTAAAAAAGATTTAGCTCGGCCAGAAGCTCATGTATACGCAACCCCTAATTTTGCTTTTGAGGTGGAGCAAAGAGAGTTGAATGATAGTATCAAATCTGTTACGGATTTAATAGGTGACTATGATGGATCTAATGTAGAGTTAGGCAATCGTATTCGCAGCAGGTTAAACCACATTCTAGGAAGGCTAGGCCGTATTCCAGATAACATCAGCGATGAAATTTCAAATTATCGAGGGGATCAAATTGTTATTGCTTCAGCATTAGAAGAAGATTTAGAGGAAGCTATTGAGCGGTATAAAGTCTGCGAAGTAGCAGGTGGAGCGGTGCGCGGTATAGTTGCGAATAGTGTGGTCACTACGAAGTCGGTTCCAGTTTACAAATGGCCGGTTAAATTTGATGGTAGGTCAGAGAAAAACTCTCTTAATTCTTTCTTACAGCGGGTTGATGAACTACGACTGGCAAGAAAGTGTAGCAAAGAGGAACTGTTTGGCGCGGCTTCAGATCTATTTGAGGATTGTGCATTGGAATGGTTTAGGGCACAGTTGAGGCATAAGAGGTTCGATTCTTGGGATTCTCTTGTGGTAGCTCTTAGAAAGGATTTTCTTCCGAGTGGTTACGACGAGGAGTTATGGAAACAAATAGAGAGGCGTACCCAGCATAGTAGTGAACCAGTGGTGATTTACATCTCTATTATGGAAAATTTGTTTGAATGCTTATCTGAAAAACCTTCCGAAAGTAAAAAGTTGAGGATACTTATGTCACGGGTCTTACCAGAATACCAGAATCATCTGGCCTTGCAGAATATTTCGGATGTTAGCGGTTTAGTTGCGATTTGTCGAGCACTTGAGGATTCTGAGAGAAACAAGAAGACATTTCGACCACCACCAAATAGAGACATTTCCACACTAGAACCAGGCGTTGCCTGTAACTCAGCTGCTGTGTCTTCGTCGAGCAGCGCAGTTTGTTGTCCTGACTCCCATGCGTCCACTCATCGTAATGCTGAAAAGGGCGATTTGAGGAAGAAATCAGCCGGTACTAATAGTGGATTTGAATCTAGAAATTCAAAAAGATCTCTGGGAGCACATCCAAAAAACAGAGGTGTTTTGAGTCAGATCTCCGAGCTACACTGTTGGAAATGTAATGAAGTAGGTCATGTGAAGCAGAATTGTCGGAAGCAACAACCACAACGAAGTCCTACATGTTTTGGCTGTGGGAAAATCGGAGTTATACGACCGAATTGTCCAACTTGTTGTCCAAAAAACGCCAACAGGGAGAACGGAAAGTAGGCCGACGTCCCTCCCTTTCAGTACTTTCTAGTAAAGAGGTCTACAAATATACATCTACGGTTGAATGGAAAAAATGGATTAAGGTAGTTGAACATTTTTATAGGTTAGGTTCTTTACCGTCCTCGGTTAAGCAGGTTCAGTCACCGTCTAAGGTGTCCAGTGTAGTTAAGAATGAAACCAATATTGTTCTGGTCGAAAAAGACAATGACAATAGGCCGTATGTTTCAATACAAATATTTGGCAGGTCGGTCGTTGCTCTTCTAGACAGTGGTGCTAATCATTCTGTTATTGGCGGTCGTGGAACTTATTTATTGGATCTTTTTGATTTGCAGGTGCAAGATTGTTGGGAACAAAGTGTTAGTACAGCAGACGGAACTGCACAAAGAATTATTGGTTATGTTAATTTACCTATACAGGTTGATCAGGTAGTGAAACTTCTTAAAATCCTGGTGGTACCTTCTTTAGCGCATGGTTTAATATTAGGTTCAGATTTTTGCAGAGCTTTCAGTATGTTATTAGATTTTGGGTCTAATTCTTTCTTTATTAGGAAGGATCATTTAAATACTAGTGACAACTGGGTGGAGCATGGTAATGAAATTTGTACTATCAATAAAATTTGTTCAAGGTCAGAGTTGGACAAACATCAGTCTAAACAGCTGAATGACATGATAGAGAAATTTCGTCCGCTCTCATCTACTGGATTAGGTAGAACAAATAGGATCGTGCACAAGATCGATACTGGGGATACAGAGCCAATTAAGCAGCGTCATCATGTTATGTCCCCATACAAGTTGGAAACCTTAAATAAGGAGTTAGACAAGATGTTAGAGCTTAAGGTGGTACGTCCTTCGACGAGTCCATGGGCGAGTCCAGTACTTATCGTGGAGAAAGCAAATGGAGACCCGCGTTTCTGCTTTGATGGAAGGAAACTAAATGCAGTAACTAAGAAGTGTGCGTATCCACTGCCCCTAGTTGACCACATATTGAGTAAACTTTCTGGGTCAAGATTTTTAAGCAGTATTGATTTGAAATCAGCTTTCTGGCAAATTCCTCTAGATCCTGACTCATGTGAGAAGACGGCATTTGTTGTGCCAGGTCGAGGTTTATTTGAGTTTGAAGTCATGCCTTTCGGACTGTGTAATGCAGCACAAACTCAACAAAAGCTGATGGATTCCGTGCTAGGACCAGATCTAGACCCATTCGTTTTTGTGTATTTGGACGACGTAATCATAGCTACGCCCACATTTGAGCAACATCTCGAGATTTTAAACATTGTGTTTGGTCGTCTAAAATCTTCTAATCTAACTATTAACATTGACAAATGTAAGTTTTGTTTATCAAGTCTTAAGTACTTGGGATTTCTGGTAGATCGTGAGGGTTTACGCACCGATCCTGACAAGGTTAAGGCGATGCTGGAATATCCAGTGCCCAAAACAGCAACTGAAGTGAAGAGATTTATTGGTATGTGCAGTTGGTACAGGCGTTTTGTGAAGGATTATTCAACTATCACAGCTCCTGTAAATGCTCTGTTAAAAGGTCGTCGTAAATCTCAAAAAGTCGTTTGGAATAAAGAAGCTGATGATGCTTTTCAACAGATTAAGCAAGCTTTAGTATCTGCACCTATCCTGTCAGCACCAGATTTTAGTAAACCATTCTATATCCAGTGCGATGCGTCTAATGTAGGTGTTGGCTCTATGTTAACACAGAGGAGCGAGGATAAAGAATTGGTAGTAGCTTTTGCTTCACGAACACTAACTGACGTTGAAAGAAAGTACACGGTGACAGAAAAAGAATGTATAAGTGTATTGTTTGGTTTGGAGAAGTTTAGACCCTACATTGATGGCGTCCATTTTACGGTCATAACCGACCATTATTCATTGCTGTGGTTAAGCAATCTAAAAAATCCCACAGGTAGACTGGCCAGATGGGCAATGAGACTAAGTCAGTTTGATATGGAAATAGTCCACAGAAAAGGTGCGTTAAATGTTATACCAGACGCTCTCTCAAGGGCGCCACTGGAAACATGCATGATATCCGTGGAAGAAGCTGACGTTGAAGCAGATTCTTGGTATGCAGGTATGATGAAGAAAGTTAAGGATTCACCTCAGAAATATCCAGATTGGAAGATAGAAGGTGGTCTACTTTATAAACAAGTGCCTTTTGATTTTGGCTTCTCTACCAACTTCTCTGCATGGAAATTGGTGGTGCCAAAGAATAGGAGATCAGCAGTATATAAGTCGTGCCATGAGGATCCAAAAGCTGCTCATCTAGGTATTTACAAAACAGTAAATAGAATGAGAGAATTATACTATTGGCCTCGATTATTGCAAGATACCAGGAAGTATGTGAGGCATTGCAAGACTTGTGCAGCCCAAAAAGTTAGTTGTTCCGCAAGACCAGGATTTATGGGTCAGCCTAAGAAAGTTAAGTTTCCATGGCAGTATATTTCTATAGATTTGTTAGGACCCCTGCCACGTTCTAAGAACGGTTTTTGTTATTTGCTATTAGTCTCTGACTATTTTACGAAATATTGTTTATTACATCCGTTAAGAGAAGCGAAAGCTCCTCAGATAGTGAAATTCTTGGAAGAACAAGTATTTTTAGTGTATGGTACACCACAAATTGTTGCTTGTGATAATGGTGTCCAGTTCACAAGTAATGCCTTCAAGAAATTAACAGACGAATATGACGTGAAAATTTATTTCAACGCTAATTATCATCCCCAAGTTAATGCGGTTGAACGCGTTAACAGAGTTCTTGGAGCCGCAGTTCGCTCATATTTAAAAGACAGTGATCACCGATTGTGGGATCGAGAGATCCATAAAATTGGATTCGCTCTAAGGACAGCAGTCCATGAGGCGACAGGCTATTCTCCCACCTTCTTAAATTTCGGTAGGTACGTTCCTACCAGTGGTAATTATTATGGAAAGTTACAATCCATAAATGATTTAGATTTGAGTAATATGAACCGAGAAGAATATGGTTCAGAAATAGACAAACTTCCACAGTTATATGCGGATGTTCGCCGTCATCTAGCTGAAGCATATACTAAGAATTCTCGGCATTATAACCTACGAAAACGCCCAACTGAGAGTTATAGTGTTGGAGACAAAGTGTGGAAGAGAAACTTCGTGTTGTCGAATAGTGGTGAATACTTCGCCGCAAAATTGGCACCAAAATTTATTTTGTGCACGGTAACAAAAGTTGTTTCTAAGTTAGTGTACGAACTTGCTGATATGAATGGTAAAGACGTTGGAAGATTCCACGTGAAGGATTTGAAACCATATCAAGGATTAGACACTGATGTGGAGGAAGATTAGAATGAATAAGTGTGTGAGTGTGGCAGCGAATTGATGATTGCAAAGATTGAATGAGAACTCTTCATATATGTGATTTTTTTCTTATTATTGTCTTGATTGTGATATGACAATTTTTCAATTGTGACTTAAAACTTAATCCCTATTCTGACTTTATACTCCCGAAATTGTGAATTTTTGTCTATGCATAGATATATCTACTGTAACAGTCGATCTTCGACGTTATTATCCCGGTTTGACTTGTATATATGTTTATAGAGATCCCGATTTGACTTGTATATATGTTTATGGAGATAAGTTCTTTTGTAGTTTTAAGGTTGGTAAAAATATTTTCGCTGAGCTACAATATTTTTTTTGGAAGAAGAGGGGGTGTGTAACCGTCACTTTAGTGGGTCACAGTGTATGAGGTTTACTGGCTCACTGTGTAAATGATTGTCTGAATTTTTCTTGAAAACATCATATCTAGGATAGGCAACTGAAAACACCCTTGGTAGTGTTACTGGTAATAATTCTGTAGCCCTTTGTTTTTTTGTATTTCCATTTGCTAAAACAATGAGTAATAAATTACCAATTTATTTAAAATTGATATGTGTGTGTTTTCCAAGCATGTAATTTGAAATCAAATTCCCTATCTTATTATTGGTATCAAGATTGGTAGACTTGAGTTTTTGTGACAAAAAAGAAATTCTTGCTTTTTTGGGTGCCAGCTAAGGAGCCATGTGCACATTTTTGTGAGGCACTGGTTGTGTTAAATTAAATGATTTAAGCCTAAGAACACCTAAGGTAAATACTCTTTTCAAATTTTATTTACATATTTTGAGATATAAATTATTTAATTCTCGAAGTTTTACACAGAAATTATTTTTAGGCTCTTATGGTCAGATTTTTATGTGAGATTTTTGGTGAAACTCTAAGTTCTGATTTTCACGTTAGTTTTTGGCCATACCTTTTTGTCCTGAACATCTCTCATTTCATAAATGGTTATCGTTATCAATACCGATGGGAATTTGATGGTATAATTGTATGTTGGAAATAAGCACCCACCTGCTAAGCCTGTTTTTGTCTAATACGCCAAGAGTCTTGGGAATTAACCGTATTTGGAGGTTTGTGCCCGCCACGTAACGAGAAACTCCTGTAAGTAATTTTTTTTATTACTTCCTATCTCCGGAAGATTTTGTGGGAACGGAGCAGTATTCTTTAATGCGCTGAAGAACTACACGTTTCATGGTAGCCCTACGTACATCCTTTTGGTTATTGCCTACAAGAGGGTAGCTTTGTTAAGAATAAATTTCAATTGTAACAGTCGCATGCAAATAGTGAATTTACAGTAAGCTTGATGTAATGGTTTAGATACTGCTAGTAGTTTAGTCTAATTATAATAAAAATAACTGTCATAAATACCATATTAAAGTAATTCTCCTTTCAAGGCATATGCACCGTGTAAACCTCCATAATAACAGCTGTTATTTGCTGGTACCAACAGAAATTGTGATTATGGCTATAATAACGAATTAATTAGTAATATACATATAGTTTGATGTGCTCACACCTACCTCAGGCTATAACGTTGCGAGTGCATTGTACATTTGATAAGTTACAATAATATATTAGTTTACTGTTTACTTAAATCAAAACAGCGCTGTCAAACTAGTTTTGTCAGTACGGTGAATTGCAGGAGAACGAATTTCCAAATACAGGATTTCGTACTAGTTAAAACCTCAATAAATTAAATCGATAATTTAGTGTTCTTTGGTGTCAATAGCATAGTATTTTTGTGTGTAGATCTGCGTGTTTCTATGTCTTATTATTTAGTGTTAACCTCTTTTGAGAAATAATTTCTATTTAAAATTTTTTTATATACCTATTTATATATATTTTACCGCCATATTGTTCATATACTTATACCTATTAATTTTATTATTATAGTAGTATACATTTTCATTGTATCTACCAGGTTTAAGCTTATTAAACCTATTTCTAGCTGACCATATTTTTTTATTACTCCTTTCTTTATTCTGCCCCTCATTTGTAAGTTTTTGTTTGTTATTATTTTTTATTTTTGTCAATAATCAATCTGATTATTGACTGGCGCCCAATTTAGGTTTACCTAATCGTAATCACATAAGTAAAAAAACATAACGAACCCACAACCCGCTCCCGACTATATCAGCTGTCGCGCTCTGCACGTGTCTCCGTCCAGTAGACCTAGAGGAGACGTGTTGCAATATCACCCGTGCCTGTAAACTTTATCTACAATTTTTTTCTTAATCTAAGTTGTTAAATAGTAGGGTAATCCGTGTAAATCGTTAGTTTATTGTAAAAGATTTACAGCCGGTTTCACAACCGTTAGTTGTCTTCTTGGTTCAACAACCCGAACCTAAAAGTTAACTATTGGTAAATTCCATATAATAATATACGTTACGTAACGTTTATTTTATGTTCAGTAATCTAACCAACGGTTACGTTTAAGTTTTGAATAGTTGGTAAAAGCTTTTAGCATTTTGACGTATGTCCAAAAATTTACTTTAGAAAAGGAGGAAGAACTTGTCATACATTTAATGTTTTGGTTAAACAATGTTATTATGTGCCGATTTTCTGTGATCGTATTAAGAGAAATTTATAATAAAATAAGTTCTGTTTGTTCAATAGTATATTTCCTACAGTATCTGAGTAGTTATTAATTTCTTCTATTTTCTCTAATAAATTTTCAGTAATTGTTGGACTGAGTCGAAATCGATTGAAGAAATTTTTCTGATCATATTCTTGTAAATAATGAGGTCTGCATCTAAATACTCTAGACCTCCTAATCTCTTCACTATTAATATCATAATCATCAAAATCCGTTATTAGCAAAATAGCAAAAAACTAAAGCCCTTCACGAAATAAAAATATAACTGTAGTTGCCAGTTGTTTAGTTTTAGTTAACCACAAATTGTTGGTTTCCCAATAGTTCATCTAATGGTTTTCTTAACCACAATATAACCAAGACCTTGAAATTAACCAGACATTATGAAACAGATTCTTATAGTTAATCATTGGTCACATCCTAACTATTAGTTAACCAACGATTGTGATACTGTCTGTAAATCAGATAATAAAATGTCAATGTATATTTCATATTTTATGATATGTATGATAGTAGGCAACTATGTTACCGAAAAAATCTTACCGTTAGAATTCTAGGCACTAGTGACAGGATAATAAGTTGAAATTTGAGGAAAAATTACAGAACCCGTTATATTTTAACCAAATAGGTGCAGAAGGGTTGATAATTATTTCTTTCATAGGCACACTCTTTGACGCACGTGTGTAAGGATTTTAAGATCAAGGAAAATACAAAGCTTATTTAATTTTAAGCACGGCGTGAGTGAGATATACGATGTGGAATACATTTCCTGTATAAGTAGGACTGTCTAGTATTTCAAACAAATGTTTCAAACAATTTTTAATATACAGGGTGTTTTTCACGATCAAAAACACGTCTTTGTTCATGAAAAATTGTTCTTAACATGGAAAATATGCACGTTACAAAAAATTACAATAGACCAGAATTTTAAAGAATATCTTAACATATACGCCTGATTTTTTGTCATATTTATAAATTTCATAGCTAACGAAATTCTTTTTTCGTGTTTTTCCGGAAATACTTGGACAGAGTGCACGTTCGAAAAAAGCCACAAAGGAAAAAAAGTCTTGTATTTTAATAGTACATTTACCAGAATTTTTCTGGATTTTTTTCTCGTCACTTTCTAGTTCCCCTCCCTCCTTTTTGGAATAATTCGAACCGTTCTATCTCGCAAAATACGCATTTCTTTTAAATTTTACAACATTAAAAGTTGTTATTTTTCGTCAAATTATCTAAAAATTGTTTTTTTTAATATGCCTCAATCTTGCTAGTTAAAATTAATGAAACAAAAAAAAGTAAAATACGTTTAAAAAAATCTGCGATAGATGATTTTAATTTTCGTGGAAATGTGCTCTACCCACATCCAAAAATATGAAAATAGAATCCCAAGCGACAGACACTTTGAGTAAAACTTGCTTCGGGCCCACCGAGCTGGATTAACATTCACAGTGAAACAACGGTAATATTCATGAAAATATCTTTCTGTAGATTTTATTCTTAATTACTGTAATTTTTTGTACAAAAAGTGGGGAAATGTGGCAACATCGTAGTAACTTCAAAAATGATTATGCCTCTAGATGGACGATTAAGAATAAAATATAAATATATAAAAAAAAATTGGGTGTGCCAATAGATAATTCGAGTTTTGGACTTTTACCGCGGCGCTGTGTGAAACAAGTTTTAGATTTAAAAATTACACAGGCACACAAAAAAAAGGTCATGTACTCGGGGATCGACCTATATACCGGTGTGTATTTTCGCCCGCTAAACCCGAATCCAGGGTCAGAATTGGCCATACGGGTCAAAATTGTGTAACCGCCACTTTAGTGGGTCACAGTGTATGAGGTTTACTGGCTCATTGTGTAAAGGATTGCCTGAATTTTTCTTGAAAACATATCTAGGATAGGCAACTGAAAACACCCTTGGTAGTGTTACTGGTAATATTTTCGTAGCCCTTTGCTTTCATTGTATTTCCATTTATCTAAAACAATCAGTAATAAATTACCAATTTATTTAAAATTGATATGTGTGTGTTTTCCAAGCATGTAATTTGAAATCAAATTCCCTATCTTATTATTGGTATCAAGATTGGTAGACTTGAGTTTTTGTGACAAAAAAGAAATTCTTTCTTTTTTGGTGCCAGCTAAGGAGCCATGTGCACATTTTTGTGAGGCACTGGTTGTGTTAAATTAAATGATTTAAGCCTAAGAACACCTAAGGTAAATACTCTTTTCAAATTTTATTTACATATTTTGAGATATAAATTATTTAATTCTCGAAGTTTTACACAGAAATTATTTTTAGGCTCTTATGGTCAGATTTTTATGTGAGATTTTTGGTGAAACTCTAAGTTTTGATTTTCACGTTAGTTTTTGGCCATACCTTTTTGTCCCGTACATCTCTCATTTCATAAATGGTTATCGTTATCAATACCGATGGGAATTTGATGGTATAATTGTATGTTGGAAATAAGCACCCACCTGCTAAGCCTGTTTTTGTCTAATGCGCCAAGAGTCTTGGGAATTAACCGTATTTGGAGGTTTGTGCCCCCCACGTAACGAGAAACTCCTGTAAGTAATTTTTTTTATTATTTCCCTGTCTCCGGAAGATTTTGTGGGAACGGAGCAGTATTCTTTAATGCACTGAAGAACTACACGTTTCATGGTAGCCCTACATGCGTACTTCCTTTTGGTTATTGCCTACAAGAGGGTGGTTTTGTTAAGAACAAATTACAATTGTAACAACCGCATGCAAATAGTGAATTTACAGTAAGCTTGATGTAATGGTTTAGATACTGCTAGTAGTTTAGTCTAATTATAATAAAAATAACTGTCATAAATACCATATTAAAGTAACTTTCCATTCAGGGCATATGCACTGTGTAAACCTCTATAATAACAGCTGTTATTTGCTGGTACCGACAAAAATCGTGATTATGGCTATAATAATGAATTAATTAGTAATATACATATAGTTTGATGTGCTCACACCTACCTCAGGCTATAACGTTGCGAGTGCATTGTGCATTTCATAGGTTACAATAATATATTAAATATTAGTTTACTGTTTACCTAAATCAAAACAGCGCTGTCAAACTAGTTTTGTCAGTACGGTGAATTGCAGGAGAACGAATTTCCAAATACAGTATTTCTCACTAGTTAAAATTTCAATAAATTAAATCGATATTTTAGTGTTCTTTGGTGTTAATAGCATAGTATTTTTGTGAGTGGACCTGCGTGTTTCTATGTCTTATTATTTAGTGTTAACCTCTTTTGAGGAATAATTTCTATTTAAAATTTTTTATATACCTATTTATATATATTTTACCGCCATATTGTTTATATACTTATACCTATTAATTTTATTATTATAGTAGTATACATTTTCACTGTATCTACCAGGTTTAAGCTTATTAAACCTATTTCTAGTTGATTATTTTTTTTTATTACTCCTTTCTTTATTCTGCCCGTCATATGTAAGTTTTTTTGTTTGTTTTTATTTATTTTTTTGTCAATAATTAACCTAATTGTTGACTGGCGCCCAATTTAGGTTTACCTAATCGTAATCACAAGTAAAAAAACATAACGAACCCACAACCCGCTCCCGACTATATCAGCTGTCGCGCTCTGCACGTGTCTCCGCCCAGTAGACCTAAAGGAGACGTGTTGCAATTGGCCGGAAAAGCCAAAAAATGGCCAAAAATTCGCCAAAATCTGGGGTAAAAAAACATTAAATGATATTGAAGTGACTTTACCCTTATATCGGTGTGTATTTTTAGCCGCTGGCTCTATATCTGGCGTCAGAATTAACCCAACCGGTCAAAGCCAACAAATGGCTTAAAATTGCCCAAAATTTGGGACAGAGAATATTGAATAACGTTGAGGTGACTCGACTATTGTGTTGGTATGTATTTTTGTCCACTGAATCTGAACACTTCTGGAAAAAATCAAATGCCGGCAACACAATTGGCAATTATGTGGGGATTTGAAGATTTTGACAATCCTCCTGGGTCAGCAGTCAGGGTTCACCAAATACCCTTGCTATTAATTTTTGTGGGACCGCAGGGATAGGGAGAATCACTACAAACAATAAGAATTTCACTGGACCCGGGTTCCAAAAATATTATTAAGGATATCCTCTTGTAGAGAAGTCAAAAATTCTCCTCCACTTCACGTCAAACTTGGTTTGATGAAGCAGTTCGTCAAGGCATTGGATAACGACGGTGTCTGTTTTGGATATCTCGACAAAAAATTTCCAGCAATCTCTGAAGGAAAATTTAAAAAAGGCATAGTTAATGGACCACAAATTCGTTCATTGTTAAAAGAGGATGCATTCTTTGCCACGATGAATGAGGCCGAAAGTAAAGCATGGAACAGTTTTAAAAATGTAGTAGAAAATAACTTGGGTAACAAGAAATGTGTCGAATGGCAGGATATTGTATCTGAAATGGTTAGGGATTGCATTCTCATGCAGACTATTTGCCGAATAATCTCGGGGATTATAGTGAGGAGCAAGGAGAAAAATTCTACCAAGATGTCCGACAAATGGAGCGTCGCTGCCAAGGGCGGTAAGACGTAAATATGATGGCGGACTATTGCTGAATTTTCAAGACAGATTTGCCTGCTAAGGGGATGAAAAGGAACATATTGCCCTTGCACAGGTCTTTTGAATGCAAGCGGGTCCGTGAGGCGAGATACGGAGCCGGTTTCAGTGAGAACTCGATCGGCGAAGTTAAGCAACGCCGGGAGAGTCTGTTACTTAGATGGGTGACCATATCTCATTTCGCCGTCTAGGTTAAGTGGTGGAATAGCATTAGCTAAACTTCGCCAGGACGTTAAAACAAATAAGACGTAAAAATAAAATAAAATAATCGCCAAAAATGAAAAAAAGAATCTAGTGAGCGCTTCAAAAAAAATACTGGGAACAGGAAAACTTGCTTGAACATGTTGGAGGCTATTTGGCAGCCAATTTGGACCCCCTAGGCCAGATCTGACCCAAGATTCGGTTTCAGCGGGCGAAAATACACACCGACATGAGTTTTTGACCCAAACCTTGGCAAACTTCCGGCCATTTTTTAATTTTTTAGGCCAATTTTGACCCCATGGGCTGACTACAGATTCGGTTTCAGCGAGTGAAAGTACATATCGGTATATGAGTTAAGTCATGTCAATCCCTTCAATGTTTATTACTGGAATTTTCGCGAATCTCCGGCCATGTTTTTATTTCTCCGGCCAATTTTAACCCCATAGACCAACTCTGACAGTGGATTCGGTTTGAGCAGGCGAAAATGCATACCGATATATGAGTTAAGTCACATTAATTCATTCAATATTTTTTTACCCGAATTTAGGCAAATTTCTGGCCATTTTTTATTTTGCCGGCCAATTTTGACCCCATGGGCCATACCGGTATATGGGTTAAGTCACGTCAATCCCTTTAATGTTTTTTACTCGAATTTTGGCGAATATCCGGCCATGTTTTTATTTTCCGGGCAATTTTGACCGCATGGGCCAATTCTGACACCTGATTCGGTTTCAGCAGCCGAAAATGCATACCAGTACATGAATTGTCACATCAATCCATTCAATGTTTTTAACTCGAATTTTGGAAAATTTCCAGCCATTTTTTATTTTGCCGGCCAATTTTGATCCCATGGGCCAATTCTAACCTCAGATTCGACTTCAGCGGGCGAAAATACATACCGGCATATGGGTTGTCACGTCAATCCCTTTAATGTTCTTTGACCCCAGATTTTGGCGATTTTCGGCTGTTTTTTGGCTTTTTCGGCCAACTTTGACCCGAGTCGGGTCATTATTGTGAGCTCGGATTCGGGTTCAGTGGGCGAAAATACATACCGGTATATAGGTTGGTCCCCTAGTATATGACCTTTTTTATGTATGCCTGTGTTATTTTACAGGATATGCTACTCTTAATCTTCTTTAATTTTTGTCTAAGAGTTTTGTCAAATTTCAAAATGTTGAGGAGATATTGGCTGTCCACGCACCAGTGACTCACCCTGTTTGTTTAATACATATTTGATAATTACCTTTACTGTTACCCGCAAAACACGTGAACAATAGCTCAAAACAAATGTATTTACATATCAAAATTTACCTACCATTATCTTTAAAACGACGGTATAATCCTCATAAAAGCTTTTGAAATTATAAATTATTATTATTTAACTTATACCTTGTAATAACCGTAACAACAAGATATTTGTTCGTAAAATATATTGAATCAAAGTGTATATTCTATTATTTCGTGAGACTTAATTACATTTTAATGGTGAATTACTGATTGCTGCAGATTCTCGTTTTATTCATTATTAACCTCGTTAAGTCCTCTGATATCGGGAATATGAAATCAAACCCATTTATGAGATTCCATGCAAATTTAATTGATATTTTATTCAGGTTATGAACAGAGTAGTACATATTAAATTCCTCCTCTTCGCTTGAAAGATATTTAAGAGCGACTGTATTTTAAGTCATTTTCTTATTTAGATCAAGTTCTATGCACAAGGTGGATCCAAAAACTTTAACAGTTGCTTCTGATAGTCAAATTACATTAGTTTTGCACTTTGTACTGTAAGTAAGTAAACCTTGCATATTTTGTAGAATACTCTTCTACAGATTTACATAAAATTTGGCCATTAAAAATGATGAAATAACATTTTTCAAAAGAAATTGAACCATCTTCATTCCAATAATAAGGTGCGTGAAGTATCTAGGGGTTAACTTGGATAAAGGACTGACATTTAACATACATGTGAACGAGACGATACGGAAGGTCTACTCAACGTCCAGAAGTCTGTATCCGCTCCTAGCGAGGGGTAGCGGACTAAACAGATACAATAAAAAATTGTTGTAAACGATGGTGGTCAGACCAGCCATCAGATACGCAGCGCCGCCGCCGGTGTGATGCAGCATCCCGGTCACGGCTATGAAAAAACTCCAGGTCCTGGAACATAAATTTATGCGCCTCACCTCCGATTCGAGCAGGTACACCTCCCTCAGAGATTTATATGATCGTTGCGACGACATAACGCCACTAGCGGGCCACGTCCGGGAAATCTCCCAAAAATTCTACTCCTTTCAATTGGGCGATAGTCCGCTAACACGCAACATAACCCAAATCAGAATGCATAATGCTCCCCTCCAGATCAAACACCCCCTATCATATCAGGCGTTGCCTATCTTCCAGCAGCCTTTATAGCCACACTTTTTTTAACTATAATTTGCTCTCTCCCTATACTTCGCCTTTCCCTACCTATCAACCCCTATTCTTTTCTTTCACCTCTCTGTCTGTCATTTTGTATTATAGTTTTTGTCTTTTTTGTCCTTTTGTCCCATTTTGTTCCAAATTCATTTTAGACCGATATAATTCCTAAAAAATTGTAACTGTAAAAAATACTAACTTTTCGCCTTCCCTACCTTTCTAACGGCAGGTACACCGTTGGGACCCCAAATTGCAAGCGAACGGATTTTTTCGTAACCAAAATTTAATCAGTGTTTTGTGTTCTAGTTTTTATTGTGTTAATGTTAAGTATTTTAGCAGACATGTTATTTTAAAGTTAATTTTAAGCCGCCATTGGTGGCAGGAGATTTAACTTGTTTGTCAATTTTATTACGGCGAGCTGGTCGCGATCCGCCCAACCCTACGCACACCACGGAGCTATGCGACGTGGTTGTCAGGTTGACTCTGGATCACGATCCGGGGAGGATGTTGTATTCTTGAATTTTATTAAATTGTTTGATGATGATGATGATCATCGACGAGGTGGTGCAATGCTAAGGCGTTTGGCACGGAGTCCCAGGTTCGAATCCTGGCCAGGGTATGGATGTTCAGAGACGTTTTTAATGTGTTACCGAGATGGTAGCAGTTGATTAGACCGCTGTTGGGTGGCACAACATGTCTAGTCGCTGTTATCTATCCTGAGTTCGAGCCTCAGCTGACGTAGATGGCAATATCGCAGGGAATGGTTGTTTTGTTGATGTCTATGTATATGTGTCCTGGGTGAGTGGTGGAATAGCATTAGCTAAACTCCGCCAGGACATTAATATAAATTTTAAAAAATGATGAACCATCTTCAAAAGACACCCACTGAAATTATGAAATAAGATTTCATCCTGGCGTCGTTCGGTTAAATGAACCTTATGAGCTAATATCGATAATGAATTAGGTGTAAAGAAATCCCAAAATCGATAATAATTTACGTTATGAGTCCGGTAGGTGGCTTATTACAGTACGAGTTGTTTGTTATAAACGAGTACTGTAATGACACCTACCGAACGTATATCGTATAATATTTTATTTCATACTGTTTATATAATTCTTTTTAAAATGATAAAAAGTTATAATTATTCAAATTTAAAAAACTTAGTCCGTAATCTAAAAAATCGCAACACCTTAACGATGTTATAGCTATTGCTTTTCATAGCTAATTATAGACTGAGAGCTAGCGTCACAAGACGGCCTAACAGGTCTATTCTGTAACATTTTTGTTAAGCTTTAACGGCAAGGTCACTGTTAAAATAATTAGCGGAATGAAGTTAACGGTCAGTGGTATTCTGTATACTTTTTTTAAGGTTAAATTTAACCAACATCGTTTAAAATTAGAGGCGACTTTGGACCTGCCACTAAAATTTAAGGGTACCCTTAAAGAAGCAAAAACACCGTATTTTATTTTTGGTTTATAAAATTTTGTATATCATTCAGTAAATGGCACTTTATTTAATAAACTGGCAGGACCATTCAAAATACAGAAACAAAATATTTAATCTAAACTTTGAATTGCTTTGCCAACCGAAAAATTTGTATTTGCATTACTCCGAAGACAACATAATACTTCAGAAATTTTTTTACTTTTCACTAGAATAAAATGTTTGTCAATGAGTTTCAGATTCTTTTGACGACCCATTTTCTCATTTTTATCCAGTAATTATTTTTCCGCCTTCAAATAATCGTGATCATAACCTCAAATAGAAGCGCGGGTCCTGTTTGACGATAATTCTATGCGGTAGGTATTCAATTTTATCTGCGTGTATTATATATTTTGTGGGATTATTGTCCGTCTTAACTTAATACTCTACTCATTGTCTTAACCAAAGAATTACAGAATAGACCTATAAATGGGTTGTCGATGATCCTTTGAATACCCGCCCATAAGTCTACCGGGCTGGGAGCGCTGCGTTAGGCTGCGAGAGGCGGTTTCACAAATGGAAAAAAAGCCGTTTTTGATTATATCGTGCCGAGACGAATTTCCGATTTTGCCGTCGGAATTTAGACACCGACAAAATACCAATCTATCTTTTTCCGTAGAGACATCACACGATCCTCCACTCGACGTATTTATTTGGTTCCTAACGTTTGAAAAATTTATGTTTTTAAAGTTTTGCCTTCTCCGTCCTCCGACGAGATTATAGTCAATTCTAAGCTTGGAATCCGCCGTAGCCGATCGTGCTAAGCGGCGACGACTTTTCAGTGGATTCCTTACTTCGAATTCCGCACAGGGCTACTTTTTGATTTATTTATTTTTTGCTTTTTGGCAGAAATTTTTCGTTCTATAATTGCTCTTTGCTTATTTCTATGCGACTAACGTGTTAAAATTATAAATTTTTATATTTTTTGATTTTTTGGCGATAAATAAGGATATAATCTTTCTAGTTTATCGTCTGTTCTTGAGTAGGTATGGTGGCGTAACGACTAGAAGTCCTGATAGTCAAACATGAAATCAGGGTTTGAACCACGCACCTTGAATTTTTTTTTACCTCTTATTACATTTTCGGTCATAATCTGATGCTGATTACCTATATATCACATGAGTAGATGAAAATAGGTATCTATGATGATCTTCGGATATCAGTTCTCCGTAAGTGATCAAATTTGTCCGCCATGTTGACGCCGCTATTTGAAATTGTTAAATTTCAATCGAAAATTTGTAATCGGCGACCTGGATTACATTCTGATACCGATTTTCAGTTGCCGTTTGATAAATTATAAAACTTGTGCGCCATGTTGACGCCGCCATTTTGAACTTTTAAGTTTCGATCCTATATTTGTAATCTGCGACATCAATAATCCTCACATACCGAATTTCAGTCGAATCAGACCATACAGATAAAATGTTTTAATTTCTTTTTTTATTTCATTTTGACGAACCCTGTATGTTTTCTGTGACAAAAATGTATCAAGTTTTTGTAGATTCGGCTTCTGCCCAGGTATGTAAATAAATTAATTGTAGGCCTTTGTTCTCATTTTAACTAAATCTTCATGGCCGTGGGGGGTTATCTGGATACTGGTTTAATCTGCATAGCCGTAGGGGACTGTGTGGAAACTAGTCTTAGAATGAGAATTATCTAATAAAAAAGATAAATCAATTTTAGGATTTTAATTGATAGCAACACCAGAATTCAGGTTATCGAAAGAGTGCAAAGATTGTAAATTAATAATTTTACAAGATAGTTTTTTCTGCTGTTTCCAAAATCAAAGAATGTGTTTCATTACAAGTATAAGCAAACACAAAATAATTCACTTTTAAACAAAGATAATTAATGTTGCAAACCACATCTAAACAAATTATTTGTTTCATCTGAAAGTTAGGAATTATTAAAAAATAAAATTGAAAATATAAAATCTCGCTCATCTCGTCTTAATAAATAAAGTATTTCGCATCAGTTATTTCAAACTGTCTAAAATTAATAGTAGATTGGCATCTAAAGTATTCATGAACACTGTGCTGAATATATTTTTCATATAAAAGACGATAAGAAGAACATTTATTTATTTAAAAATGACAAAGCAAAAATCGGGCTAATTTCATTATGTCTTCGAATTTTGAAATATTAGACACCACAAATAATTTCTCCCGTCACTCTTAATATTCCAGTATACGCATGGTATCAAACCACCTTATCCTGCGGCGTTGTTAAGTGAAATAATGATATCAAATATTGATTTAATATCAGGGAATATTGGTGTTTAGATATAATGGCTGTGTTTGTCTGCTGCTTGCCATTCCGTACTTGTATTTTGATGAATAGCCGCTGGTGGTTCCTTCCTGGATGTGACGGGTTTCGATAATAAGATGTTTTATCATCGATTCGTTCTATAAATTGATTTTGCTGTGAATTTCCACGAAAACCTTTATTGACATTTTTATCATATAGAGATATTGACGAATTTCAGGAACTTTATTACATATTCACCTAATAGCAGTAACTAAATCGTAACTTTACTATAATGGCCTTTCTATTATGCTGTACGATTTACGTGATAACAGCGTATTTTTGACGTAAAATGATTTTAATCCTACATATAATCAGGATTATTATGCTGTTTGACGATAAAAACTATATTAAATTTTATCATTTCATATCTAACAGAGCACCCTGCCGCTTTTAGTGCTGAATCAATAAATATACATTTGCGTTTTGTTCAGTAAGTCCAATAATGTTCAAAAGTATATTAAAACCTGCAAGTGACAAAAGAGTTTAAAATTAAATCAGGATTCTAAAATAGCCAATATTATGAACCGACGACGTAAAACGTATCTTATTTACAACGCCTTAGCATAATTTTTTGATCCACGGATTATTCTAGAGGCCTTTCTTTGCTATATGACATGTCTAATAGCATCATGTCACCTGTCACAATTGCCTGTTATGTGTAATGCTTTAACAAAGCTCTTCTTCATTGCTTACCTGGTAACGTGGGCGTCATCTTGCTCTTTTGCAATTTGGTTTGCCTGAATCATTAACCGTTACTGTCCACTCGCTGTTTAATATCGCCCAAAAACGATGATCTGTACAAGGAATCACACACAGCACATTCGGGATATAAGATGACAAATTGGATATCGCAGTATGTAAAGTAAATAGAGAAATGGATGTACCTTTTAAACTGTCTCATCCTCAAAATATCCATTTTTAACATGTCCCAAGATATAATGGCTATCCTGAATTGGTTTCATTTTAATATGTATGGACTAGCCAGGGGCGCGTTTAGATAAATTGGGCCCCTAGGCGCTGTGAGATTTGAGGGTCCCTCGATTAAAAAAATATTAGGATCTAAAGATTTGAAGGCAAGTATATTTTTACAAATACATATTGTCATATTATTTTTTTCCGGCTTTATATGTTAGCAAACTTGTCAATTTGAACGTTTGATATCACAGTTTTGTGTTTCCTCTGATACAGTATACAGAAGAGACAAATTTTGAAGTCGCTGTTGCCCCGAAGAACTTCGTAGGTAGTTATTAATTCTTTTGAGCGCCGAAAAAGTGCGTTTACATGAGGGATTACTGACCGAAATGGTCAAGTAAATACACAAAAGGGTTTCAACATTAAAAACTGTCGCCTGCAACACATTGAGAATAAAGGACTCCGCAGTTTTTTATAGTAAGAATAGGTTTCAGTCGATCGTTCTGAAACTTGGGGAAAATATTCTCCTGGACCCCCTGATTAAAATTCTCTCTGACCACCAGTCCGACCGAATTCGATTTTTTTATCAAGAGGCGACTGAAACTGTGAACATCTTCGAAGGTCTGCGTAAATGTTCCATAACAATTCTGAAAATATTCATGCTCATTTCTTGAAGAAAAATAAGCATTTTTTTCAAAGTGCTTCCTTCTTCCGGAAAAAAATAACAAACAAAAATATTTTTTGTATTTTTTTTTTTTACGGGAAAGGGAAGCACTTTGAAGATAAACACCAAGAGACAAAAGATGCTTATTTGTGTTCAAAGAACACGCCTACCGGTTTTCAGAATTTCTTAGACAAAAATAATTTCGACCAAGAATTTCCCTAAAATGTTATTTTTTTCTACTTCAGAAAGATCCCAAAATATTCAGGTACCTTCTTTAGGTAAAAATAATCAGCTTATGCCCCTTCAACCTTTCCTTCAAAGTGCTTCCTTTTCCCGTAAAAAAAATGCAAAAAAATTATTTTTTTCTCTTTGTTATTTTTTTCCGGAGAAGGAAGCATTTTGAAAAAGAAAGCACCAAGAAACAAAAGATGTTTATCTTTCTCCAAAAAATGAGTATGAATATTTTCAGAATTTTTATGGAACATTTAAGCAGACCTTCGCAGATGTTCACAGTTTCAATCGTCTCTAAATCAAAAAATCGAATTCGGTCGAACTGGTGGTCAAAATGAATTTTAATCAGGGGGCCCAGGACAAAATTTTCCCCAAGTTTCAGAACTATCGACTGAAACACATTTTTACTATAAAAAACTGCGGGGTCCTTTATACATTTCAGCAGGCGACTTAAGCCGACATATATCAAAAATTGATGCAATTTATCTGGAGATAGCTCGGAATCTATGTCGCCTCTATAGGTTGATACTAATGCATTGATTATTGTAGTGCACTGATTACTAGCTTGTTTTGCATCGTCATACTCTTTTTCCAAATTTTCTTTATTTTTAGATACTTTTTCTATTTGTTCATCATCGGCAGATTCACTAGAATCGTTTCCTAATGGTTCTTCCTTTTCGTAGTCCTCATCACTGGTTTCAAAAACAAAATTTGCTCAGTTATTTTCTCGGGTTTTTTAGATTGTTCTGTCTGAGGTTCTTGAATTTTCGCATCATCATTATCAGTAGATTTATTTTCATTAATGTGAAATATAACGAAAAGCTGATTCGTCATCTGGCACGTGCCGAGTGCCGAAACTTAAATAGTAACGTCTGCGTCTGAGGAATTGTCAAATTGGTCTGTTAATTGATTGCATCTTTTTTTAATACACTGAAAAAAAATTATGTTCGAGAAATCAATGAATGAAAGTTCATTGGAAATTTATGAATCTGTTTATTGATATAATGTATATGTTCATTAGGCCAATGTACACATTTATTGTTACTATGTAAACGTACATTCCATTAATAAACGGATTCATCAGTTTTCAGTCAATGAACCGATTGATTGATATTACGAACATATTTTTTTCTGTGTGATACAGTGAATAAAGATTAAAAAAATGAATATTCAAGAATATTCAAACACGATAAACACAAACAATAAATTCCTATATACTTCTACATTGAAATATAAAAAAAAAAAATGAAATCAAAAGGAAGAACTATAAGATGATTTTAAATTCAAATGATATAAAATGTAAATAAACGACAAATGTTCGTGAACACATACTCGCATAAACCATTCTTATTTTGTTATTTTTGTTGCAATTGAGATCTGATGAGGATGATATGGAAAAGGGAAGAAATACATTTCATGACAGTTGTAATTATCATTATTGCTATCGGAAAAGCGAAAATAAATAACGACATAACAAAGAAATAACATTTTTACATCGCTATTTTACCTCAATAAATCGGGAAATGGGGGCCCCTGGAAAGTGGGGCCCTAGGCGCGCGCCTAGTGCGCCTAGGCCTAAACGCGCCTCTGGGACTAGCGTCTAGATTAAGAAACGATATTAAATGAAGAGCCCTAACCATCTCAACCGTAACCTAATAATCCTTTCTCCAGTGTTTTCAAATAGAGCGCCATTCCAATTTCCGAAAAATCAAATACAATGTACAAGCGCAAAACAGTTATCATTGACATCAGTTAAATTTATTTCTATGAACCAAATAATATTTTTCTAATTTCTACATACTAAAGTGAAAATATAGTCAATATATTTTTCTTTAAAGATACTAAGATGGAAAATCTGGATGTAGAAGTAGTGATTCCTTAGGAAGCGGTTTTCTATCTGGTTTTCATGTACATGTGACTTTTTTTGGTAATTCTGTTCCAGATAACTCCTAAAAATACATCATATCCCCCATGGTTCACTGGATCTATTATGAAAGATATTAAGCTGAAATCCCGTCTATGGAACTTATATAAGGATAATAATGAGGTGCACTACCTTAATCAATTCAAAGCTCTGCGTTCCCAAATAAAAAGAGACGTTGAACTTGCACACAAAATATATGTTCAAAACACAGAAACAAACATTAAAACTAACCCGAGCAACTTCTGGTCTTTTCTAAATACTATGAGAAATACAACTAGTATACCGAATTCGATGTGTTACAACAATAATTCCTTAAATGATACTCAGAGCATTGTCGATGCATTTGCCCAATATTTTCAATCATCCTTTATCACATCATCCACGTATAACATAACCCAACAAGAAACTACAGGCAATGTACCCCAAGTTAATATCCCAACCATTACCGAAAATGATGTTTTAAAAGCACTAAAAAAATTCAAAAATAAACTTACGACGGGTCCAGATGCTATACCAGCTTTCTTATTAAGAGACTGTGCCTCTATTTTTGCACTACCACTTTCTATTATTTTTAATCTAGCACTGCAAACTACTACATTTCCCCAATTATGGAGTCGGTCAAAAATTTGTCCTGTTTTCAAAAAAGGTGATAAGACTAATATTGAAAATTACAGACTTATAGTTATCCTCTGTAATTTTGGTAAACTCTCTGAAATTGTCCTATACGATATAATCTCTTTTCATGTTAAATCTCAACTCTCCTATAGTCAACATGGGTTCTTGGCAGGTAGATCTACTATTACCAACTTAGTAAGCGTTACACACTTTATCGCAAATACACTGGATCATGGTGGCCAAGCGGACGTAATTTATACAGACCTCTCTAAAGCATTTAACAGACTGGATCATGGGCTCTTACTACATAAGCTGTCAGATTTTGGTTTAAGTCTTAACTTTCTAAGTTTTTTTGAGTCGTATCTTGGTAACAGAACATTAAACGTGAAGTATCACGGGTTTTCATCTACTGAAGTATCAGCGACATCAGGAGTTCCACAGGGCTCTGTTTTGGGCCCACTGTTATTTATAATTTTCATCAATGACATTTGCCAAGATATACAAAGTAATGTCCTCCTATACGCCAGTGATCTTAAACTGTTTGCATCTATTAACTCCGAAGAAGACTGCTATCGATTGCAACACGACCTCACAAAAATACATGGTGCGAAAATAATAGGCTACCCTTAAATATATCAAAATGTAATTCGATGACCTTTTCGAGAAGAAATAACTCTATAAACTTTTCCTACAAAATAGGCAATGATATGGTAACTAGATGCACTCAATTCAAGGATCTTGGAGTCATCTTTGACTCAAAATTAACTTTTACTGCCCATATTGATCAGACAATTGCTAATGCCTACAGAAATCTAGGTTTTATGATGCGAAACTCAAGGCACTTTAAAGGTATTTCCACACTTTCTCTCCTATTTAATGCCTTTGTACGCCCAAAACTGGAATACGGTGGTATTGTCTGGAATCCACAATACAATATTCATATTCTTAATTTGGAACGGGTTCAGAGAAGGCACGTCAAATATCCCTCTCTCAAAGCTGACGGAATTTATCCCCCCAGAGGGACGCCACAACCTAACTTATTAGCTAGATTTAATCTAAATGACTTAGCGACACGTAGAGTCTATTTTTCTGTTTTGTTCCTACACAAACTATTAACAGGTCGGATAGACTGTCCGGATATTCTCAGTTCCATACATTTCAATGTTCCATCTTTTCACACTCGCTCATACGCCCTATTCTACTTAGCTACGCCAAGAACAAATGTATTAAAATCTTCTCCTATTCACAATATGTGCTCTAACTAATTGATAGTTATCATTCATTGTAAAATATTTACTTTTAAGTTTTTACTCTGTACTTTATACATGCTTATTTGTATATATCCTGCCCTGTAATTGGATGCACATCTGTCTGGGCAGCTATATTCCTAAAATAAAATAAATAAATAAAAAAATAAAATAAATAATGATAGATATATATTTATTTTAACTGCCGCCGTGGATATCTATCTACATAATATTATATCCATAATATTACAGAAAATAAATCAGGGAAGTTGTTAAAGAGTATCTGGAAATCCGAAGCGAGAAGCTAGATGAAAAGAGAAGTACTCTGTATCATTTGGGCGTGACATTCAGTATGTTTGTTCAAAATGGACGACTAAGAAAAGTATATAACAGTCCGCTTTAATTACAATAAAAACTGAACGAATCATAACAATAATTAAAATAGAGTAGTAAGTACCTACATGTGCACGTACAAATTAAAACTTCATTTACGACATGATTTACAACCTTTTCAGAGTATTTTTGTTGGCACTATTTATTGAAATAAAGCAACATTAGTCAACCTAATTATATCCACACAACATGACTCAAGTCACAGATTTACAAATGATAATAAATAATAAATATAAAAATGCAAAAAAAAGTAATAACCAGTGTCACAAATCAATTAATTTTTATTTTAAACGGTCATTGTAAATCATTTAGTCCATATGAAATATGTATATGCAATGCGCTGTTTCGCATGCAATTTATTTCTAATTTTTATTTTGCACTATTCGTCCAACTCCATTTACTGAAATTGGAATGTATCAGCATTTTTATGTATTAAATGCAAATATTTCATTTTATTTGGATAAAAACGCAGCAATATAGAAATTGCTAAATTTTAAATGATTGGTTTTCGTTCGCCAAGGTCTAGTTTCGTGTAATTCTGAAAGTAATTATAAATAACCTGTGGAACTAGTAATTTATTTCAATTAATCATTTCACGAGAATTTATTTGCTTTTGAAGAAAAATGAGGGAACAATACTAATTACTGTATTGGGTTTGATTTGTGCGCGAGATAATTATTTAATTAATGAAAATTATCGCAGCTGAAATATTAATTTATATGTTAATGAAAAAGTTAATAATTTTTACAAGTATGATTAATTTCAACTTCAACAAAACAATAGGCCAAATGTATATTCTAAGATTATGAAAAATCTAATACAATACGTCCCAATAAGAGTTTAAATGCTTTTTAGATTTATTTAGGTTTAAGCCACTGATTCATGCAAGATTTATTAAATGCCAAATGGACATAAAGATAGTTTTGTCTTAAAGAAAATTTTAAAAAGGCCTTCAACAACTTACATTAAAACTAAATTATCTTTTAGCCTTTATTGGTTTATCATTGACTTATCAAGGTATTTGTCAAGCCTTCAATAAAACTGTATAGCTGTTAAGTCCAAGTTAGGAGGATCAAGTTATATACAGATTAAGCAAATGTGGTTTTATCATTGCTTTATGAAAATAATTTAAGGTGGTTGTTAATTCTGGGCTATAAATCTAATATGCTTTGAAATCACTAAGTTTCAGGTCGAACCTTCATAAAGCCAACTGCTTGCTATCGTTTTAATGAAGCAAACAAACATCTGTCAGTTTGCCGAGAAAGTTCTTTTCACTACAACTTGCCATTATTATAAATTCACCCACACGTACGTCATAAACAAACAAAATACCGACGAATGTGTATACAGATTCAGCAAATTTAGTTTAAGGTACGTAATCTTGTTTCTGCGCAAATAAACTACGCCTTGTCGTAGAACAATGCAGGGCATTGGTATAAAACAATAGCGCCATCGCTTGACCGCGTCGAGCTGAGAACAGCGCACACCCATTCTGCTTTTAATAGCGTAACTGTTTAGACGTGTGGGAATAAAATAAATTAATCTCAATTTCGTTATTAAAATGCCGTGTGTTTATACAACTGCAGAAAAAGTGCAAATTGTGAAGTGGTGCTTCGGGGGCCATTCCACTGAAAACACAATAAATTTATTTACTGTGGCATATCAAGACAGACCAATCCCCTCAGCTAGCATAATTTCATAAATTACTAAAAAATAAAAATTTGAGAATTTCGGGTGTGTCGTGAATTATTGTAAAAAATGCTGCCAACCCGAACCCCGTCATCAACAAATGAAAGAACGAGAATTTCGCGAAACTAATGTCTGTGCACTTGTTGAAACTAGTGAACCTTGTTCTAGCAGGCAAATTGCTGATGAAGTTGACATGAAGGAAAGAACTGTAAGAAATATCTTGAAAAGAAATGGGTACAGTTGTTCTAAAGTTCAAACAATGCAAGAAATATTTTCAGAGGACGATTTCAAACGGATGGAATTTTGTGAAATCCTGACAATTATCATAATTAATTTGTGATAACACCATGATGAAGTTGTTAAAACGTGTTCACAATAAGAATGGCGATTAAAACTCGTTAAGATCTTGCGGGTGTCGTAAGTAGTTGCAACTTAAACAACACGCCTGTCTGCAACTTCCAATCGTTTTATTACTTCATCTGGCAACAAACGATGTTCGAAGACTTTTGAGATTATTGTTAATTGGTCGTCTTTATTGATTGAACTATTCCTGGTAATTGATCTAATTTATGAAAATGGTCGAGTTGTCCTATTTTCCTGTTGCTTGAATAGAATATTCAGCAGCTTCTTATACAAAAGGAGATGACATCAACTAGCTTAGAGGACCGTTCTCAATTATAATTAAAATTTTGAATGAATTAAACATCTTTGTAAAAAAATCATGATGGAAAGAGGCTTATAAATATTGACCTAGGCTGTAAAGTGGCTGCTGTCGATTTCAACTAAAATTATAATGTATAATTGAATCGATTGATTTTTAAAGCCAACAGTGTGCGGAAAGTGTCTAGCCGTATTATAAAAATTAATAACCCTGATTAAAATTGGCTGACATTGAATTTCCTGGGGATTTTATACTACCGTCACTAGAGATAACGATGGACAATTAATTAATTGTCCATGAACTACATTATGTTCATGAAGGACATTTACCCCAATATGATTCGATTTCATAACCGGACATAATTAAATGAGTTACTGTATACAAAATAGTGAACTTTATAATTATAAGTAAGAAGGTATTGTTTAAGTGTCAGTTATAGCATTCTTTTAGTTTGTCCATTTCTCTTTTTGGAATTTTCTCTCACGTATGCCTTCATTTCTAAAAACAATTTCTATGGAATTTACAAAATTGAAAATAACCTATGTCTGTGACGTTTTCGTCAAAAGAACAGACAAACGATATTAATAAGGGACCATCCATAAAATACGTCACCCAAAATTTACGCATTTTTGACCACTCTCTCGCCCTTTGGCACACTGCATCATTTTTTTCACCATCTGCCTAATAATACGTCACAAAATCTAGGTTCCCCAAGTGAATGATTATTTTTATAATTATTAGTAATATACAAGAAAGTACAGTTTTAAAAAATTAATAGTAAAATTGATGTAGCTATTTCAACTCACGTCACGTCACGCTTGTTCGGACCTCCTCCGCCTCTTCGTCATATATATGTCATCAAACAACTGAGCAATGGACTATTTTATTAGTTCAAATTAGCACTAACTCCATTTCCATTTCCATTTTCCCATTTCCATTTTAATAGTTTATTTATTGTTAAATATTTACACGTCATTAAGCTTAATAGTATTTCTAGTGTACATTGTGAAAAATATAATTTTATAATTTATAGTAATTTAAATACATAAAAACGATGGGGCCAGTTGGTATGGCTAGGGACCTCTTTATAAAAGCTTATCGAAATTATAATTACTATCAAACATTTCTTTTGCATTTTTGTTTATTATATTTAAATTTTTTACTCTGGGTATTAAGATAAGAGCTTATTAGTGCGGTGTCAGAGGTGCAGAACAAAAATATTATTTTCTGTCATGTAGGAAAAATTAATTGTAAAAACCTACTTAATAAAATTGTCATGTATATAAAAATTGATGTTCACGAGATGGTGTTATATATTTTGGAGAATGTTAGTTTTATGTAGTATCGGCAAGTCAGGGGGTGTGGGATGTTTGTGGGAGGATTGTTTGTGTGTTTTGTGTGTTTGTGTATGTCTTGTCTTGTCGGGGGTTAGCACTAACTCAAGCTTTATCTATTTTACCAAAATGTGTAATGAATGCGGGGTTAAATACTCCATTGGCTCTCTATATAAAGCACAAGTACTTCTGGTTCTACTTCATAAAGAGTGCCAACTTTAAAATTTATTTACTAGTCACGTCTTCCATAAGTACTCCTCATACGTAAAATTACGTATCCTTTGCAATTAATCTAAGTTTATTGCTTGAAATTCGAATGCTTGGAAGCAAATCATATTACTTTTGCCAACGTATGTTTTTAGAGCAGTTCGACCCCACTAATTTCGAATATTTCGGTTGTTATCGCGAACTCGGGGTTGAACCACCCCAAAACCGCCCCTAAATGTCCATTTTCTCAATGTATCGAGAATATCCTCGTAAGAAGTGAATTGAGAGAAACATGTCAAGAGAGTTGAAATGATGTGTATAAATTTACAATTCCACTAGCTCATTGGCATGCAGTGGGGTCTAAAATGAGACATATTTAAAAAGAAACAACAAAATAGTTGTTCGTAGTTGTTCAGGAGGATATTATTTTGCATTATGGGTAAAATATATTTAGATTTTCATTACCTGTAACCCGAGAAATATCATGGGCGTAGACAAGGTGTAGACATCGTTGCTTGATTTTTAGGAACTTCTAAAATCATTCCTAGAAGAAAATCTTATCAGTATTTGACAACCTATCGTTTAAGGGTAATTAAACCCCACTGGTCAATTTTTACTTCCCTCGCATATTGAAGGGAAGTATTGTATTCGAGAAAAAAACACCCTCCGAGATTTTCTCGGATTTTGACGTTTCAGATCATGTAGATTACGAAAATATAGGTTTTTCAATTCCGTCAGTCTGTCTGTCTGTCTGTTAGTGCATTATCTAAAAAAACTACTTGACGGATAATAGTCGAATTTGGTATTTAGCTGACACTACTACCAGAGAAGAAATTGTTAGACTTTCACTGGAAAATATACAGGGTGGACCAATATACCAATAGAAATATATTTAAAATGTCCACGTTTCGTGACATTCTAAATCTATTTAATAAAAAAATTTTCAAAAAGAAAAATTTTAAAATTTTGTCAAAGAATATATTTTTTTAAATTTCTTTACTACTGTAGAATATATCATGGAAAAGATTTTCTTTTGCTCAAATTTAAAATTTCCATGTATCACATTATAAACTTATTTCAGAACAAAAAATCAAATCTTTCTGAACATTTTTTTACCAGCAGAAAGTTGGGAATTTTGTTTTGCTCAAATTTAAAATTTCCACGTTTCATGACATTCTAAATCTATTACATAAAAAAAAAATCGAAAAGAATAATTTGAAAATTTTGTCAAAGGAAAAGTTAAAGAAAAATTTTTTGCTACTATAGAATATATGATGGAAAACATTTTTTTCCCAAATTTTAAATTTCCACCTATTTTAGAAAAAAAAAATTGTCAAAAGGACAAATTTTTTGAATTTTTTTTTACTATACTTAGAATAGATGGTGGAAAAAATTGTTTTGCTCAAAATTGAAATTTCCACGTTTCATGACGTTCTAAACCTATTTCAAAAAAAAAACATTGTTTGACCACTGTAGAATAGCTGCTGGAAAAAAAAATGTTTCGCCCAAATTTCAAATTTCCACATTTCCACATTCTAAGCCTATTTCAAGAAAAAGAATAATTGAAATTTCTTTAACCACTACTATACTTCCACTCCACTACGTGGATATGGAATTGAAAATACAACAGATGGCAATAACATTTAACATATAGTTAATGCACTATTTGGCACCTTTTATTTAATATCGAATTTTTGCTATCGAATGACCACTCCGTATATTTTTTGACCAAAAGTTATCAGGTTTTCTTTGTAATAATACATTACGATTATTATTTTCATGTGGTTTCGTTATTAATAGAGTGACCGTCCGGTATAAATAAAGAGGGAAGTTCTATGTAAATACCGTTACCGATTTTTTATCTTGTGGTATTTTCCGAATATGTGTTACCTCAGATAAGCGGAACAGTCCCTCATCATTTACCGCGCATAAGCAATCAGATTTAGTTTTCTGACACACCGCACATGCACTAAAGTCAAATCTTCTGAGCTAAAACTAGCAACAGAATCCATGTCTATTCTGAACCAACAGAAAATATTAAAACTCACGCATGATAGTTGCTTACCCCTTCTGGACGGCCATGGAATTTCAAACGTTACAAAATGACGAAAATCTGAATATTTTTTACATGTAATATGAAGAAATATCCTTCTGAATAACTATGAACTATTTTGTTGGTTTTGGAATATGTCTCGTTTTAGACCCTATTACACGCCATTGGGCTAGTGGAATTATAACTTTATATACATCATTATGAATAAAATGTTATAAACTACAGTTCAACTCTCTTGACATATTTCTCTCAATTCACGTCTTACGGAGATACTCTCGATAAATTGAAAAAATGTACCTTTAGGGATGGTTCAACCCCGAATTCGAGAGATGACAACCGAAATTTTCGGAATCTGAAAACACAGGTTGGCAAAAAGTAATACGATTTGCTCCTAAGAGTGAGAAAATTGAGCCTACACTAAATGTAAGTTTACTAGTTCTCATATTGGGTATTTAATTGCACATTTTCTTCACTTCATATGCTTGAAAATGATTCCGATTTAAACATAGCCAGACAAATACATACGTGATATTTAATTTTAAACAGGTACACGCACTCACCCTTTTAGGTAACTGAACTAAAGTCTTGATAATTTTCTCTTAAATTATTCAACTAGAGTAGGCATCGAAAAGAAAGGCAATGACATGCCACATTTCATTTCATATTACATATTGTTGGGAACCTAAAATGTGCTTGCCACACTTAAAGTAAACGGCATGATGTATTGAAAGAGATTTTTCATTTATAATTCAAAACGAAGTTGTGTTTCCACCCTGAGTTATGATTTATTAAATGCTAACAGTTAGCTTTCCACCGTTTATTTTTTTGCTAGAAACTTGATAAACTTGACTGTGAGAAATATAGTGGTGTTTGCAGTACCTAGTTGGAATGTAAATATTTGGTTATCTTTCATTTTATTGAAGTTGTTAACTTTTTTATTTGTAGAACACAAATACCTTTTATAAATTAATATTTACAGTTCCTGTTTCTGTTGACGCCATACAGAATATTATAGGCTAAAAGCTGTCAGACGTTTTTTCTACGTGACTTTTTAATGATTTCTTTTATTATTTTATATTCCTGAAACGCAACAACACAAAATAATGTCATTACATAATAGGGGTACCAAATTTCAAGTGAATTTCTCAATTTTATTTTGTCAACCCCTTTTTAATAATGGAGTGGATGTGGTGGGGGGTTGAAGAAGATTGTAACGAAATCTGAGGCCTTCTAGTATATACAAAAATATAAAAAAGTTTCTGTACTCCTACCAGCTACTTATTTCCCCCCATTTACCCCTACTTACCCCCATGGTTTTTACGGAATCATCATAATAATAAAATCCAGTTGGTGCGAGCCCCTTCCTCTTTGCGATCTTATGAGATCGAGATGTGAAGACGTGCTTAATTTCAAAATATAATCTAGTTAAAAATGTCATTATAATACATACGTATACCAAATTTCAAGTGAATGCTCTCAATTTTATTTCATCGGCCCCTATAATAATGATGTGAGGGTGGTAGAGGGGTTAAAAGTGTTATAAAAAAATTTGAGGCCTTGACTTCTAGTAGATACACCAAATGCTGTACTCTTACTAGCTTGCTTTACTTAGGCACCTGTTCTTGATTTCATTTGACTGACCGCAGCATGATTGTGTACACAACTACTGTAATCAACTGGTAAAAAAACAGGCTTAGTAAATTCAGAGAAGTGTTTTGGATCTGGCTCTTGGACTATAATTAAGTTTCCACCTTTACGAAAAATTCTCATATCACTTTTAATGCCACGCTGCCATGCTCTAAGACAAAGGATTAATCATATCTCTAGCTGATACAAATGTGTCAAGTCAATGAATGCTATCTCCTATGCTAATGGATACACGAGAAAGTAAGCATTTTTAATTCTCTACATAAGAGTTCTCCTAGGTCGTTGTAAAGTCAAAATCATCGATTTTGGTCAGAAATTTAAACAGCAATTTTATTGACTGTCCTTATAGGAAAAATTGCGCTGAACACGATGGTGACATTAAAAAAAATACAAAGCACAGGCTTCATTGTTAAAAACAATGGTTATTAGTGAAATTTCCTATTTTTTGACGTTCTTTGACTTTTCAAAGAAAACGGAGCGTCGGACAAAAGAAAGTCAAAATATAAGAAATTAAGATTTTATCAGTACACGTCGCACTATGATCAAAAAGTAACATTTAGGGTATCAAAAATATATTTTTGATCTAGGCTCAATGTCTCTGAAATTGTTTTGGTAATCTTCAGAGGTAACTGTCATATGGGACTTTTATAATTATCACGCCTTCCGCTCATCGCTTAGTCGTAAACAATTCCAAAAACTATAAGGAACTCAGACGCGCTCGTGTGTCAACGTGAATTACTCTTATTTCCATTATTGCGAAGAGTGCTTGTGTCAGCTGTCCCAAGTGTGTATATATGTGATTTTCAAAATGATGCACATTCTCCAAGGTATGTACTATAATACTATACACATTCAAGTTACACTAATTTGTGATTTAATATTATTAGTATTTTTTAACTTTACCGTTTTTAATGACTAGAAAAGGAAATAAAGTGCAAAGTTTATTGGATGAGTACTTTTTTGGCACACTTTAGCACACATTTATTTTGACATAGTAGTGTTTGGCAGTTCTTATGCTTTCGATAAATACTAATTCAATCTTCCACAACACCCCACAACATTTAAATATTTTGTATGTTCTAGGTCGGCGTGTAAGCTTCTCGCGACTCGGATTATTCGAACTTTTAAGAACGAAAATTCCATTCCGTCCTATGGAGGTAGGATCCAAGAACTACCTGTTTGATCATGTCATTGACACCAGCGGGAATGAGAACGTGACTACCCAAGATGAGAAGAAAATCCAGAAGACTATCCACACTTTCTGTATGACCCTGTGGAGGAAAGGGAATGCCATCTGATGAGGAAATAGAATCTGATTAACTGCTCAATGTGTCATATAATAATAAAAATTTATACTGTAAAAATATTGTGAATATGATATATAGTAAAAAATAACATGTACTTAACATTAAGAACAGCTAAAGAAAATGTGTCTTATATATAAGTTTTGAGTTGTATTTCCTCTCTCGATTAAAGTGTTCTAAGCAGTTTTAAAACATATTTTTTATTTAAATATACAAATTTCCAATCATGAAAAATAAACGGCAAAGAAGCCACGCTACTAAGAAGTAGTGTTTGAAATCCCCTTAGTGTTTAGAATGTATTCGTTATTTTGGTGTCTTCGCATATATAATCTTGGTATTTTCGTAAAGTTTCAGAATTTTTTTATATGATTTAAATTTTCCCAAGTTTAATTATTTTTTTTATAGGGTGTTCGTTAATAGGGTGTTCCTTAATTCGCAACAGCTTAAATTTCTTGGTACAGGGTATTGAAATTTATTTTTTTTATTATAATTATTTTTTAATATCTCAGAAATTACTTTAGATATTACTGTGAATTTTGGTATGTGTTAATAGAATACAAAACCACATATTTTAATTAGAAAAGTTATTTTATCGCTCCATCAGTGGTGTCCCTGCGAACATGTCCTCTGATATTTTTTAACAAGAAAATGGTACGCCACTGACATTTTTCCATGTGGATATTTTTCCTGATTAGCCTGATCAATTTTACATATAAACGGTCTCTTACGTTTTTCTCGTCAGATGCACAGTTCTTGAATAAAACAATTAAATTCAAATTGAAACTAATTACACAGGCACACACAAAAAAAAGTTGTCGATTTTACAGACTAGACCAATGATTTACGGTGTATTTTGGCTTACTGAATCCGAATCCGGTGTCAGTCTTGCGTCACCATGCCACAATTTTCTTCTATCCTCAAAGAACAGAAAAATGCAATTTTGCATTTTTACATTTTTCTGTTTTTTAAGGATGTAACTGTACGTAAAATTAATGACAAAAATTGCCCGACAATGAATAATTTCGACATAAACTGGTTCGGCAGTTGAACACTATGTTTTTATGCCCAAAACACACGGGACATGTCAAAATAACGGGGCGGTAAGTATATCTATGCCACCAAAACGAAATTATTCCCGCACCATAACTTTCTCATGAGGTACGAGAAGTCTTATCGGATAGTAACACTGGATACAATCAAGAATATTACTAGCCAAACGTGGAATGAGGTATTGAAGCCATCAGTAATTCTGCATTTCCGCAATCGGCTTTAAACAGCAACATTAGCATCGCGAGAGGCATACATAATATAAAAGTCTGTTGTACTTACAATTGATTCGACGAAAACATTGCCTTGCTGTAACTATGATGGGCAATGTTACACTATACACAGAACATATAAACTAAAATAACTACTTTATTGATTCTATTCGCAGTTATTAATCACTATTTACAGATATTTCCCAATATATGGCGGCTTTTCAATTCTTACGGCCTACCGGCCAACCGCCTCTACGCCATCTTTCAGCGTCTCCCCCAGCCAGAGTCGGCGCGTATGTCCTTTACTATTCGCTAAACTTGATCGTACAAGCTACCACGCTATTGGTCAAGCATTTCTCATGACTAATCGATAAAATTTAAACGCGTGTAATGCTCAGACCGGTATCTTATAATTTATATTTAAATAATGAATAGAATAGTTGCGCGCTTTATCATATTGGCACACGTAATTGAAATTTGCAAATAAACCTATAGTGTGTTTCAAAACGTGAGCGTTACAGATGAAGCAAAAAATGTATGAACAAGAAAATTGAGTTTTGTAACAATTGAAAACTAGTTTAATATATTAACTTTATGTTCATTTGTTTACTCTGCAATTTTTTTAAACATTGCCGGGGGGGGGGGGTTAAGAAAAAGAAATAATTATCGATTGCCGGGGGTGGACAGTGGAAAAAATGTCATGGAAAGTCGCAAATTCTTAATAAACAAATTAGCTTGTTTGTTAAAACAATTGCAAAATACGAGAGATATCGACACAGAGATAAAACCGTAAATTCCATGAACAAAATGCAACATTTTGACCACAATAAAATAACTATGTATGAGAACTAAAAAAAAAACTATGTGTAAAAGTATTAATGAAATATTTGCATTCTTTTGATAACCTGAATTCTGGTTATTCTAGCAAATTAAAATCCTAAAAGGAATTTGTTTAATTTCTTATTTGAAAATTCTCATTCAACAACTAGCATCCACACAGTCCCCTACTAGGATTTTAATTTGCTAGCATAACCAGAACACAGGTTATTGAAAGAATGCAAAGATTTCATTAATATTTTTACACATAGTTTTTTAGTACTATTTTGTGTGAATTATGAGGTGAATATATTTCTGCTTTAGTGTCACTAAGCAAAAAAAAAAACAAAAAAAAAATCGAAAATCCTAAGAAAAACAAATCTATAACTTTAGAGGTATCGAGCTGGTATTTTGTATCTATATTTTATTGTAATATTCCTCGAGCAAATTTCAAAATATAACAGTCCAAGTTTTGTTTAAATATCATATTCTTGTTACGACATTTTCAATTAACTTTTAGGACGTTCATTATTGTTTATTGCTTTCAGCATGTTAATAAAATTTACAATGTGTAGACCTTTTTTAAATTGACCGCCCCGAATTTACTCCCTAAGCAGACCGTAACTAATTTGGCTTTCCGTATACGTTTATTATTAATTAAACTCCTCTTCGTTAAAACAACACACACGAAATGGAAATCCCTCTGAGCAAAACAGCCGACCACTCTAATGGGACTTATGGGGACTGCGGACCTGAAATGTCATAAAAATAATACCAAAAGAATGTAATAATACTAAAAGTGTGTTAGCAGGTGTCGTTTATTTCCGGTTTAAAGTACGTTGTTGGGAATTAAATTTATATATTACCAGTATTTGCCCTTTGTTTTGGAGTCTCTCGACGACACGCGAAGGTGTAAATACGAGGGTGGGTGGATGGGAGAAGCGATAGGGGCATAATCAGATTCGTGCACCTCTTCATTATCCTTAAAAGGACTATTAGGGGAATATCTAATCCTTCACGCATTAGCCGGCGCCGTTTTATAATTCGAAGAAGTGTGACGGGTACGTATCTACAGGTTGCCTCTCGTTAATCTGAAATGACAGTAAGTAAGCATCAATCTAAATCTGCTACCGTGCATATACCCAAACACTCCCGATAATGCTGACTGTTTCTACAACTGATTCATTCTATACTTTCAATGGTGCTTAAACATACCCAAAAAATAAAATTAAATAAAAGGTAAAAAATAAATAAAACTTGAATATGATAAACTTAAATTTTTGTATCATATAACTAAAGAATCCTGTTGTAATGATGTCTAAATCTTGCAATAAATACAAAAGTAATAAACCGCTGCCTAAGGAATCACTACTTCCACATCCAGATTCTTCATCCAAGTCTATTTAAAGGAAACATCTTGACTATATTTGCACTCTAGTATTTGGAAATTATTGGTCATAGAATTTTAATAATATTTGGGGCAGATGTCATAGAAAAGTTTGAGGAGTTGGTTTCTACCATATACGTTAGAAATGAAGTTTTTAGTTCACCCTACTTATTTTCTACTATTCACCTCCCACCCCTTCAATGGAGGCATCTCAATCAGATGTCACTACAATACATACGTGTACTAATCTCAAGTGAATATCTCAATTTGATGTTATCAAACCCATTATTAATGAAGCGGAGGTGGTGGAGTTTGAAAAATATTAGAAAGAAATCTGAGGCCTTGGTTTCTAGTATATACACCGAATCCCAAATTTCTGTACTCTTATCACCTTGATTTGCTTATTTTCCCCTAGTCACTCCTATTAACCCTAACCCTTCTACGGAATCATCCCAAAATATAATCTAGTTCCAGATGTCGTTATAATACATACGTCTACCAAATTACAAGTGAATATCTCAATTTTATTTTATCAACTCCTTTAATAATGCAGTAAGGGTAGTGGAAGGGTTGAAACATATTGTTAAAAAATTTGAGGTCTTGGCTTCTAGGACATACACCGAATTTCAAATTGCAATACTCTTACCAGCTTGCTTTACTTATTTTTCCCTATTTACCTCTACTTACCCCCACTCCTTCAACGCAATCATGTCAAAATATAATCTAGTTTCAGATATAATTATAATATATAAATGTACCAAATTTCAAGTGAAAATTTAAATTTAATTTTATCAACTCTTAATAAGGGAGTGGGGGTGGTGGGGAGAAATAGAAAATACTAATAAAAAAACCTGAGACCTTCGCTTCTAGTACATACACCGAATTTCAAGTTTCTGTAGTCTTACCAGCTTGCTTTACTTATTTTCCCCTATTTACCCCTATTTAACCTCCAACCCTTCAACGGAATCACCTCAAAATATAATCTAGTTCCAGATGTCGTTATGATACATATGCGTACTAAATTTCATGTGAATATCTCAATTTTTTTTATCAACCCCTTGAATAATGGAGTAGGGGTGGTGGGGGCTGAAATAAATTATCAAAAAATCTTGTACATACACCGAATTTCAAGTTTCTGTAGTCATACCTGCTTGCTTTACTTATTTCCCCCTATTTACCCCTAAATAACCCCGAACCCTTCAAAGGAATCATCTCAAAGAATAATCTAGTTCCAGATGTCGTTATAATTCATACGTGTATCAAATTTCAAATGAATATCTCAATTTTATTTTATCAACCCTTGTAATAATGAAGTAGGGGTGGTGGGGGTTGAAAAATATTATAAATAATCTGAGACCTTGGCTTCTAGTATATACACCGAATTTAAAGTTTCTGTAGTCTTACCAGCTTGCTTTACTTATTTTCCCCTATTTACCCCTATTTAACCCCCAACCCTTCAACGGAATCATCTCAAATTATAATCTAGTTCCAGATGTCGTTATAATACATACGTGTACCAAATTTCAAATGAATATCTCAATTTTATTTAATCAACCCTTTTCATTTTGGAGTAGGGGTGGTGGGGGTTCAAAAATATTATAAAAAAATCTGACGCTTTGACTTCTAGTACATACACCGAATTTCAAGTTTCTGTGGTCTTACCAGCTTGCTTTACTTATTTTCCCCTATTTACCCCAAATTAACCCCCAACCCTTCAACGGAATCATCTCAAAATATAATCTAATTTCAGACGTCGTTATAATACATACGTGTACGAAATTTCAAATGAAAATCTCAACTTTATTTTATCAACCCCATTAATGGGGTAGGGGTGGTGGGGGGTTGAAAGATGTTATAAAAAAATCTTAGGCCTTAACTTCTAGTACATACACCAAATTTCAAGTGTCTGTTCTCTTACAAGCTTGCTTTACTTATTTTTCCCTATTTTCCCCTATTTAACCCCCAACCCTTCACCGGATTTCCTCAAAAAACAATCCAGTTCCAGATCTCGTCATAATATATACGTGTACAAAATTTCAAGTCAATATCTCAAACCGTTTCGGAGAAAACGTGAAGACAAAAAAAGTTACAGACAGGCCGACAGACAGACAGAAATTTTTTTTTTCGCTCAAATTTAAAATCTCGACGTTTCATGACATTCTAAACCTATTTCACGAATAAAAATTTTTGAAAATTTTTTTGCGATTACTATACTTCCAATCCACTACGTGGATGTGGAAGTAATATTAACATTAAAACTAAATTAAAAATTATGCATACTACAGAACAGATACACAAATCACACAATAAAGCTAAAATCCTATGGCAAATTGCAAAGAGCACGTAAAAAGCAAAAAAATATCAATATTAAATTAAACTATAAATAATTATTACAAATCCGGGCTAACCAAATACGAATACGGATGTAATATGTCCAGTTGACTTTCGTCCGCAGTGGCAGGGGCCGGCTTGATATACGACGATTTCCGACACGCGGCGAATACCAACTTGTATTTATGTTCAGCGTAACCACATTTTTTAAAAATATACTTTTTTGGTACATTTATAATATTTTACAGTGATTTCTAGTAAAAGAGAAATCTTTAATATTACTGGAGCTTCGTGAGCTCTTCGAGACATCTTTCGACAATCCTTATGTTTGTAGTGTCACTTGTATGTTTCGAAAAAAACAATGCGACATTTTTATTAAACACACCGGAAAAGGCAATATTTGATTTTATTTTCAGACAAGATGGTACATTTTGCAAATGCTCATTGGAAGTTATTTCTCTACCTGCAAATCAAATAACTTGCAGATACACTTTAATAGTGCTAAATAAACAATATGTACACTCCCAGAACAGACTAGGACCAGTTAAATTTTTATAAAACCTGTCACTGAATAAGAAGTAACATGAAATCAGACAACTGTGTTAGTGCTCACGAGAAACCTATACATATAAAGTATGCAAATACACATTAGCGAGTACTGTCGCAACTCTTTAATATTTCATTAGTCTGGATAGCTTCCAAATGCTTTAAAATTAGGAAAAATTGTTCCCTTGTACACAATTGACAATCCCCTATTATTAGAGAATTATAGACCAAAATATTTAAAAAATAAAAGGTAAATCGGTATAAGGTGAAGGGATTATCTAGAAACGAACCAGCTTTTTACTAATCAGTAAGGATAAAAATAAAAAAGATTTAGCTACTTTAGGTTTTGTACAAGAAAATTATGGTTGTCTTGGGCATGGGTAATAAAGCTGCAGGATCATTTTTCTATTTCACTGCTTCTAGTTGTGTAAACGCTAATTTTCTTAAAGTTAAGTCATATATAATTAGAGGCAATATACCGAACCGGATAGTGCCATGTATACACAATAGGAAAATTGTCGTTTCCATAGACTCTCTGACACATATGTCTCTCTTTCTAATTCGTTGTTATTCAAATTACAACCAGTAGCCGATCAGTATTTTGTAGTGGGCAATTAATAGTTCAAAATAAGTGGTCAATTACTGGAGTTATAAAAGAATTCTAACAAAAAATAATTAAAGATGCAGAGAAGAGAGGGAGGAAATCATTCTTTAAATATAGTGAAGAAGATCTTGAGACAGCGGACATTAGAGGCTCAAAATGTTCGATAAAACATGAAAGGAACACAACATTCCACATTCAACAATTATTATCAACAACTTAAAAGGTAATAAATACTCCAGCTATCAGAAAATTGGGGCACCAAACTGTTTTGATGGTAGGAGAAGGGTTTATTAGTTAGATTCTGGCGAATGCTAAAAAGGGGATTCCGCTTAATAGAAAGGCGTCATTAGAGAATGTATCAGACATAATTAAAAGTGACGGATGACCTAATCTATTCACCAATTGTGTTCATGGAAATAAAGGATTCCATGAGAAAACATCTTCACTAAGTTTACGTTAAGCAGAATCGATAAACATGGCCAGGTCTGTAGTTATTGAACAATCCATTAGAATGTGGCACGAGTAAATCAAAGTGTATATGCAGGAAGATGATTCAGTATATTTAAAAAAGGGAAATTTCCTTACGCAAAGACTTCAAGAAGGTGGCTTCAATGGTATGAAGATAAAGAAAGTGCCATTAAAGAAAAAGAGGAAGCAAAAGACAAATAACTGAGAAGAGAACTGTTGCTAAAAAAGACACAACGGGAAAGTTATAATAGGAAATCTTGTAAGATAAATTTTAAAAAGAGAAGAAGAATTGGATACAGAAGACGAAGGAGAATGGAAAGAAAGTGGTTCAAGTGGGGATAATGTGTCAGATGAATTTAATAATAGAGACATATCAAAGGAACTATATTTTGAAGGTGATTTTGTACTAGTCGCTTTTCCAGGAAAGAAAAAATCATACTGTTTGTATTGCCTACACGCGTTTTCCCAGAAAATGTAATTGAAGTATTAGCTCCAACGTCTTCTAACCCAGAGAATATTTTGTTCGCCATTATTGAAAATGAAATCAGTGTTATTGAAAACAATCAAATTACATGACAATTGGCAGCCCCCCCAAGTCGTTATGGTGGGTAACCTAATTAAGTATCAGTTTAGCAATAAAGTTAACGATGTAAAGTAATGTTGCAAAAAGCAAATTCTGTTATTTAGTTATTACCTATTTAGATGTACTGAAGATTCCCATTTAGATAAAGGCATAGTTCAACAGCATTTTATTTAAATTGTTTACCATGTTATGATAAGAACTGAAAGCCAAAAAAATTGGTCAACCACTGGTAATTTAGTCATCAGGAACTGGACAATTGCTAGCAAATTGTGTGCTTTTATGTTTGGGATTTTTTTTCAGTGACTCAGTATTACCTTGTGAAATACTCTCATAACGTTTTCACAGCAGCTATAAATGTAAAATTGGCACCTTCTTATAAAATATTTCAGTCGCTGTTGATATCTTGTAACGCCTATTGGAATCATTAGAAAATGATTATATAAACACTTCCGCAGGCCTTAAATTTAACACCATCACTAGATAGCAGTTTCATTAAAGCTTCATTTAATTGTATTATGAAACACAATATACTACTTGTCAAATTAGTGCTATAAAACAACTTAACAACTGTTTTATAAGAGCTTTTAAATAGTCATTATTTTAAAAGAAATGCTGCTTTATACACATGAATAACATAATATGATTTCTTAAAAGTATCCTAAAAGTTGTAATAGGTATTTTTGCATATGACATGTAATATAATACTAGGTACCTAATAACCTATTATAATTATTTAAGAGACTTGTTTTGACTTACAACGACTGCAATTCTTGATGCGGAGGTAATTTTACTGTGAACTAGGGCTATGTTTTTAATACATTTTTAACGTGCCCCACATTTATTAATGATTTCTAGTAATTTTTGAAATTTTACAAATATCGGTTTTATGAATTTTTTTTGTAATATAACTAACACTAATTTGTTTTAGAAGTCATAACCTGTATAGTTTCTTACTCCACAATCCTAATAAACATTTGATATTTTCAATTTTCATAACTTGTCATATTTACCATCACGAACGTTGGCGTTTTAAGATGGCTTCCCTCTATAAAACACTTTTGTGTTAGTAGCAACTATTTCAAGATATTCAAACTATTAGACGATTCCTATAAAACATCTATAAAATAATGCTCCTTATTATAACTTTTACGCGAATCTTATATAAATAGATCCACAACTTTCGCGATACTTTTCCAGCTCTTATGATAAATCTGTTAGGGCTGAGTTGTAAATGCAATCATAGAAATAGAATTAGTTCAGTTTGCATAAATATAACCTAGAAATTAGTGGCATTAAATCACCTCATTTACAGATCTGTTTATTTAAGGTTTATTTATTGCCAAGAACACGTACTTAGTTACTTTTACTAGCGGAAGTATCAGGGACTTTGACATATGATCTGATGCGTTAATAGTACAGTGAGTGGGATGTATCATGTTTCATTATACGGAAGTATAAACTATGTCTTATTGCCAAAACAACTACGTCATTAATATATGTACCTAATATGCTCATAACCACTTTTTAAGTTTCTCCATTGTCCTAAATATGATGTTTTTACTTTCGCCATTATATGATCTGGCAAGATCAATGTTGGTAGGCAACCAATATTTTGGGAGAATAATGTTTTTATAAACTTGTATACTATAATTATGACGAATTTTCATTAAAAGACAACCTTTAATTGACTAAATATAAATATATACCTAACGCAGGAAATGAATTTTCTCAAATATGTTTTATTGTATTGTTAGCCACCACATTTTCATAAACAAGTAAACAATTTTGGTTTGTAATAACTTTATTGCAGTTTCCAAATTACAGCGAATGGAATGTTATATAATAATTATACAACATACTCTGGAACAATTTATTCTTAAAAGCAAATTATCACAAATATATCTTCAATATAACTGTTTTGTATGATGATAAGAAATAACTATAAATAATTCCAATGTATATTTATAACAGTGCCTAAAATGCTGCTGAACATTACTGAAAAATCGTTATAAAACAATTAGTTTTATGAGCTAAAGTTTTTTATAACTTAGTCACAAAAACATTTATTAAATAATTTCTTAACTACATTATGAGATATTTTATAATTTTGCTCTAGAAACGTTTTATTGACAAATTTATAAAATAGTTCGGTTGCAGACAACTACATAGTATTTTCTGAAATTCTAATATAATCAATTAGCAGTTAGAAGCATTAATAAAATAACAATAAAGCAAAATAATCTCAGAACATTTAAATTATAAAACAAATTGGCTGGTTGGGTGGTCGGTTCACCCTACCTTGAAAAATATAGTAGCTGTTTTTTAAATAAAATTGCATCACTGAATAGAATAAGAATACTATTAAAACTTTTGTTAAAAGTATTTTTTAATCAAACTTATAGTTTAGCCAGAAATCAGGCGTTTCCACAAATTTGCCCAACCCTGTATAATACAATACAGTAGAACATCACATATATGGAGGGAACAAATAATTCGAATGGAACACTAATAATGATGTACCACTTTACATAAATTTCTATTTGAGGTACACATTAGACAGAATCCAAAAGGACGTAATATGAACGTGCCACGAGAATGCTGCTCTGTCATTGCTTTGATTAAGTGGACGACACTTTAATGCAGTCGTGCCAGTCTGTCAGACCACCTATTTACTTTTCAGTTAACGTAATTGAGTTACACTGGTATAAATACACTATACCAATACTCAGTTAACTCAAGTTAACATCAGTAAGTATACCTAGATTGACCATTCATTTAATAAATTATACAATAAATTACTAGAAGTTGTAAGTATAAACTTCACAATGTGTCCACAGAGTGCGGAGCAGAGGGCCAACTTTTTTTATTTGTAAAAGAGGAGAGTCCCTAATAGGCTACTGAATATGTCCAAAATTAAGGGGTAGAAAGGAACAATGAGCAAAATGCATATTTTTTTTAAACATCACAGATGAATAGATCACTAAAAAACATTATTTTTCCAGTATTTTATTTTTGTTTTATGTTCTAATTAAAGGTTAAAAAAATTATTTACTGCAGCTGTCAATTTAACTGCGTTTAAATGGAGAAGTTTCCGAGCTTCTTGTGTGTGACGTCATCGGGCACATCGCACCGACGGAAAACGTATTGTGATTGCGAATGTGTACACATTATTTATGTTGTGTTATGGAAAATACAAAGAAAAGTAGCTATAAATATTGTATTGTACCCAAATGTACAAATACTACAATAAAAACTCCAGAAAAGTTATTTTTTAATGTGCCTAGACGCGATAAAGTTAGGAAGAAATGGAGCAGAGCTATGAGACGAGACGACCGAAATGCAGAATTATCGTCATCCTCAAGATTATATTGCTGCCAGGATCATTTTGATGTAAATTTACCCATTAAAACTAATTATTTTATAATATTATGAAAATATGTACCTAACCCTAATATTATTGTGATAATTTGTTTACATATCATCGTGAATTTGGTCACTTTCCTATTTATAGGAATACAAAAGTTTACTAACTTCTGTTAATAGGAACCTTGAATTAAAATGTATAAATGTATAAGAACGGTGGGAATAATGTAACTTCTCGACGTTCTACATATTATCCAGTTATATATTTATATATACCTATGTATGTCAACAGTTATTTTTACTATGAATGTACCTACCTACCTAAAAGTACGTACTTAGTAAGTGACGGGAGGTATTTATTATATAAAAAAGTAAAGCATTCTAAGATGAAAAATATAAATTAATATAACATTAAAACATTGCCTTGTTTAGCTAGTTTGAGGTTAGGTTCATAAATAATTTGTTACATTTAACTACAGTAAAAGGATAAAAATGGGCACAAATTGAATTAATGTTTAGAATAATGAATGACACATACCTTTTTGCTTTAGTACCTCCAATTTCTGCACTAATAAAATCAGTATTAGTAGCAAAAAAGTTTGTCATCATAAACACATCAACAACGGGCAAATTGTCACTCTGGGCCCGTTAAAACCCACTGTCCGTCATTTTTACCACTTAATAATTAAAATAAATAAATAAATAAATGATTTCTTTTATGAAAATATCAATACACATTTACAAAACACAAAACAATTTACGATTTAACCCCTTGGCAGATAGACGACCATTAGACATTATGCCGAATGACGTCAGACCAATAGCGTGGTGTTTTCAGTCACGTGGATATGTTCCCATAAAATTTTGAATTTCAAGGTCGTTCATTTAGGCTACACATTTTTTTATACCTTTTCTTCATTACTTTCTCAACTTATATAACATATATAACGAAAAAATAATAAATTATTGCATTTCTAAAATTCATGCATGTTGCTCATTGCGTTAAAGGGTTTTTATTGTTTAATGTGTTAGCTTGGCACCTAAGAATGATAAAATCACAAAGTGCTACTAAATTCTGGGGTGCGTTTTTGAGAGCCAACCGAAGAAACCAATTTTTTGGATTCTTCAAAAAAACTAAAAAACAATGCGAATTTTGAGATTTTTACAAGAACAAAGTGCTTTGTCAAAATTTTTTCTATTTTTAGTATTAAAAATAATTAAAAAACAAAGTTAAAAATTTATGAAAATTCACTTTTTCTTTTCATTTCCAGTAATTCGTCCATAACTTTTTTACGGCATCTTTTTTTCAATGAATCGTGTTTATATTCTTACATATTAAAATATCTTTCTAATCCTTATTCAATACTTTGCAATAATAATGAAATTTTTTGTGTTTGTAATACCATATGCCAATTAAAATGACTTCAAAGAAATGAAAACTCTTAATGGGTCAATTATTGGTCAGTTTACCCTATCTTGAAGAACACATTAGCTGTTTTTTGCGTCACAGAATAGAATAAGAATACTATAAGAACTTTTGTTAAGGGTATTTCTTAGGTATATTTATATATATAACACTTATGTGTTCAGAGAAAAAAAAAATCTTGAATAAACAGAGATATTCCTTTTTTGATCTGCTCTGTACGACCAACGCAACGCAAAGGTGATCGAGATATCGCCATTCAAAGCTGATCATTTTTTGCCATATATTTTGCTCTCAAGCACGCGAAAGTTTTTTTAACAGATGATGCAAAAGAGGAAGAATTCGGTGCTCAAAAGCGAACGATAAGTGTCTAGGTAAATGTCGCTTACAAACGATTATCGAAGAATGCGACGTTTACACTATCACAGTTACCTCCAATAGCTGATACTGCCAGATTGAATGGGCAGCGAACATATTTGCACATCCAATGATGGAAGGGAAATATGTTGAATCCTCTCCAATGGGATTGTAAGAAAACGAACAACGGATTGATGCCATTACCATTGTATCCTGCACCTAAATCTTTACTTGAAAAAATATCGTTTTGCATCAAATGCTCCATGCTTTGCAAGGAATGTGCAGGAATTAATTACAAAAATGCAAATGTGCCAGAAATATCACAAGAAGATATCGCTAAAGATATCGACAACGAAGTTGATAGCGCCATCGAAAGTATTAATATTGAAGAATCGACTTCTTAAAATTAATAATATACAATATTTTTTTACCGTAAACGAATAAAAACGTTGGTTTTTGAAATGCGTTTATTGTTCATAATGTTTTCCTACAATATTTATTTGATTAAAAATCACATTTTAAATAATGAATAAAATATAATTTTACTATTATAAAGCTCAACCACAAATATTAATTATTGTTTGTAATATTATTTTTTCCTAAAAACGTAATATTTATATTACGACGTTAAAGAAACATTTGTATTATTATTAAATTATATTAAAATTATTGCTTTGTTGCACAAAAATAAATTATTGACTTACTGAAAATTAAAAGAAAACATGTATGAGAGCAAATGCGGTAAAATATGGCAAAAAATTATTAACTTTGAATGGCGGTCACCGTTGGTCTCTGAACACTTATATCGGGTGAGTCACGAATTGCGCTCGCCCCGATATTTCCTAAAATATTTGGAATAGAAAGTTGAAATTTGGACGCCTTATTACACAACTAAAATGCCATCTTTTCAATAAAAAATCAAGTTTGGTGCACATCCGGTTTGACCGGAAATGCCCACAACTTTCGATTTTTAAATGGAACACCCTATATATTTTTACATTTTTGGAATCTAGAGAACATTTTGAATACAATACATCCATTTTGGTCACTTTTTGATAAACATTTTTATTAAAAAATCTATTTCTGAATCCAGAGTGCTGTGGTGCCCAAAATATATTTTAGTTTGTATGCTACGTTACTATAAAAATAAAAAGAGGAATATGATTGCATTACTTAATTCTCTAGAGGCGTTTAAAATTTTTAAATGTGATTTTTACCCACTAACTCGGTTATTTTAAATGGGAATTTAATCGTTCACCAACATTTTTAAATACCTCATTTTCATACGAATCTAATGATACCAACATTTTGAAAATCCGCTCAAAAATATTTGAGATTTCAGCCAAAATACAATACAACCAAGCTTTTAGAAACATGCGGCTAATAGATAATAGATTAGTGGGCTTTGGAAACTAAAATGGCACATTTCTGTGTAAATCTGGTAACCGGAGTTGAATTTTTGAGACGCTCTCCATATATCAGTAACATATCGACCTTTTCATTTCTACTAAAATTATTCATTTTCTTTAATTTTTACTCAAAGAGATTTCCGCAACGCTTTATTTTGTGTCTGTCTGACAGCTGATATTGTTTTATTACATTCAATGGCTACTATGATTTTTCCATGTTATTAGGTTACTAGATTTACACATAAATGTGCCATTTTAGTTTCCAAAGCCCACTAATCTATTATCTATTAGCCGCATGTTTCTAAAAGCTTGGTTGCATTGTATTTTGGCTGAAATGTCAAATATTTCTGAGCGGATTTTCAAAATTTTGGTATCATTAGATTCGTATGAAAATGAGGTATTTAAAAATGTTGGTGAACGATTAAATTCCCATTTAAAAAAAACGAGTTAGTGGGTAAAAATCACATTTAAAAATTTTAAACGCCTCTAGAGACTTAAGTAATGCAATTATATTGCTCTTTTTATTTTTATAGTAACGTAGCACACAAACTAAAATATATTTTGGGTACCACAGAACTCTGGATTCAGAAATAGATTTTTTAATAAATTTTTTAATGTTTATCAAAAAGTGACCAAAATGGATGTATTGTATTCAAAATTTCCTCTAGATTCCAAAAATGTAAAAATATATAGGGTGTTCCATTTAAAAATCGAAAGTTGTGGGCATTTCCAGTCAAACCGGATGTAAGTAAGTAAGTAAAGTAGTAAGTAAGTAAACATTTATTTCCCGCTGTTATCACAATAATTAAAAATAGGTTATGTCAATATACTTATAATGTGATAGCAAAAAAAAACCTACTTAAAGGTGTGGGGAAAAATAGCTAATGGATATTATATATACACATATGTTTTCTGTACATAGAACATATCTAAAACTATAACTAAACAAATACAAATAAGCCCTAATAATAATACATTATAATAAATACCTATAAATGATGGTATATCAAAAAAATATATATATCTTTATTATATATACATATATATACATCAAAAGCATACTAAATTAGAAGAACAAAGTACAAATCAAAACATAAGAATCGAGTGGAGAACATGGGCACCAAACTTGATTTTTTATTGAAAAGATGGCATTTTAGTCGTGTAATAAGACCTCCAAATTTCAATTTTCTATTCCAAATATTTTAGGAAATATCGGGGCGATACAGGGTGTTTTGTGAATGACTGGCCATACGCTGGTGAGGGATACAGAACCCTAAGACGATTTAAGAATGACTTTTATTAGATCTCTAATGCCTCTCGTTTCTGACATACAGCGTGATTTCTATTTCTTGCCAAATTTAGATCGGCCGTATTTTTTTAATGGCTGTAGCAAATTGTACCAAATTTAATAGATATGTTTTACTAATTAATAGGGGTCTACATAATTCAGTATCGAAAACAAACAAAAAATCAGGGCCTGAGCCAATTTTTTTCATTTTGGATCTTACCTAAAACCATCATCCTGTATATGGATTTTGGTAATGTACAATACAGATTTTCAAATTAGTCTAATAGTGTGCCTGAACTAAGTAGTTAGTTTTTTTGGCACACTTTTAACGCATCGAGAATTAACAGCTGAATTTCACAATAAACTCATTTAAAAAATATTTGAGTGACTCTCGATCACAAAGACATCAGTAACTACATGGACGACATTAATTTTGTGGGGAAAGATTTAATTTTACTATGTTTGTTAGAATTTGCTACAACGATAAAAAAATGTAAATATATGTAAATATCAACAAGTCAAAAAAGAAAAAAAGTTAAATATATAAAAATGTGAACAAACAAAATTTGTATTTATTAGAACAAATACAAAAGAGTAAACATTATATGGAAGTGAAATTGAGACAATAAAGCTCCTAAATAGTTAGTACAATTAGTTAAAAAGAATTTGATCCAATACAATTATACGAAATTAAAATAACTCACCTAAAGTGTAACGAACAAAAAATAATGACTGCAACAAATTTTCAAAATGTCTGCCTCCAACCTCAATACACTTTCTTGCGCGTAACTGTAAATTATTGATAGCATTTTTAATCATCTGAGGGTTATTTTTTACTTCAGTGCATTCCCATTCTATGCGTTCTCTTAATTCCTGTCTAGTGGTAACTTCGGTAGCATACACTATTTGCTTTAAAGTCTGGGGGCCTTGCAGGCCAGGAAACTGGACTATTGCGACATATCCACCTATTGGGATAATGGTCATCTAAATGTTGCCTCACCTCTCGTAAATATGAGGACCTGCACCATCGTGTTGGTAATGAAGTCCTCTAATATTTATACCTAGCAATAGTTCTGGTAATGTAACTCACAAAAATCTTAAATATATTTCACCATTCAAAGTAGCGTCGAAGAAATGGGGTCCAATTAAATTATTATATAATAGTCCACACCAAACATTTAGAGAAAATTTGTGTTGGGAATTCTTTTGAGATATGCCGTGAGGATTTTCTTCTGCCCATAAGTGCATATTTCTGCTGTTATAAATACCATCTCTGGTAAACTGAGGCTCGTCAGGAAATAAAACACTTGAAATTGTTCTTCTATGGTTCAACACTCTCTTCGGGAAATGTCATCTCTTTCTTCAAGTCTTTGAACAATTTGTAAGGGGAAAGGATGCAAATGGTTCTTTTTTAAAGTTTTCCAAAGTCTTACATGAGGGACTCCTAAAGCTGCACCTACTCTTCGTGAACTAATTGAAGGATTTTGCTGCACTATACCCAGAATTTCATTTTCTTTATTTACATCTTGTCGAATAGGACGTTCACGTCACAAAGGAGCTGAAGGAAATTTCCCGTGTTGTTTTGCATAATTGTGAACACAGGAAAATGTTGACGATATTCTCTAACGGCTGCCCTGGAGTTCCCATTACAAAACCGCTGCCTAAGGAATCACTACTTCCACATCCAGATTTTTCATCAAAGTCACTTTAAAGTAAACATCTTGACTAGATTTGTACTCTAGTATGTGAAAATTATTGGTCACAGAATTTTAATAATATTTGGAGCAGGTGTCATAGAAGAGTTTGAGGCGTTGGTTTCTACCAAATGCGTTAAAAATGAAGCTTTTAGTTTACCCTACTTATTTTCCCCTATTCACAACCTACCACGACCCACCCCTTCAATGGAATCATCTCAATCGGATGTCATTACAATACATCCGTGTACTAACTTTCAAGTAAATATCTTAATTTTATGTTATCAAACCCATTAATAATGGAGCGGAAATGGTGGTGTTTGAATAATATTAGAAAGAAATCTGGGGCCTTGGTTTCTAGTATATACACCAAATCCCATATTTATGTACTCTTACCAGCATGATTTACTTATTTTCCCCATTTACTCCTATTCAACCTTCAACACTTCAACGGAATCATCTTAAAATATAATCTAGCTCCAGATGTCGTTATAATACATACGTGTCCCAAATTTCAAGTGAATATCTCAATTTCATTTTATCAACCCCTTTAGTAATATATTAAGAGTGGTGGGGGTTGAAAAATATTACTAAATATATGAGGCCTTGGGTTCTAGAACATACGCCGAATTTCAAGTTTCTGTACCTTTACCAGCTTGCTTTACTTATTTTACCCTATTTACCACCAATTACCCCCACTCTTTCAACGCAATCATGTCAAAATATAAGCAAGTTTAAGATATCGTGTAACAAATTTCAAGTGAAAATCTAAATTTAATTTTATCAACCCTTTTAATAAGGGAGTGGGGGTGGTGTGGGGGGATGGAATATATTATGAAAAAATCTGAGGCCATCGCCTCTAGTATATACACCAAATCACAAATGTTCATACTCTTACCAGCTTGCTTTACTTAGTTTCCCCTATCTACCACTATTTAACCCCCAACCCTTCAACGGAATCATCTCAAAATATAATCTAGTTCCAGATGTTATAATCCATACGCATACCAAATTTCAAGTGAATATTTCAATTTTATTTTACCAACCTCTTTAATAACGGAGTCGGGGTGGTGGGGGTTGAAAAATAACATAAATAATCCGAGACCTTGGCTTCTAGTACATACACGGAATTTCAAGTTTCCGTACTCTCACCAGCTTGCTTTACTTATTTTCCCCTATTTACCCCTATTTAACCTCCAACCCTACAACGGAATAATCTCAAAATATAATCTAGTTCCAGACGTCATTATAATACATACGTGTACCAAATTTCAAATGAATATATCAATTTTATTTAATCAACCCCTTTAATAATGGAGTAGGGGTGGTGGGGGGTTGAAAACTACCATTTATCCATTTATTTTTAACAAATTGAGCGTATTTAAAAAAATACATTTTTAACTCATGCAACGTCAAAGTAAAATGTAATTTTTCAATTAACAGTTGTCTTATAAAATACTCTTTTACAAATAATCAACTTATTTATTCTCTCAAAATCTATCAAACTAGCAAGATTACTTTATTTTTAATTCAAGTATTTTGTATAAATGAAATATCGGCTTTAGTGGTAATATTTGTATTATTTTTGAGACGAAATAAGTAATAGTACAGGCAATGAAGGCAAAATGTTGTAAGAACCTCGCAAAAATTAATAAAGAATCATCTCTGGGATTTAAGTAGTTAATAACCTGTAGAATGGAATGATGCATTCTTTGCACTTCCAAGTTCCGGGAAAATTTTAAAATATTCGGAAAAATTTTTTGATTTTCGGTTTTGTTGAACGGCTAAAACAATGAAAATGCAGAAAAAAGTTTTCAACAAAATGTGTAGCTCGTCTCTTTCTCTACAAAATAGGTCTTTACAAATTTTTGTCTTACTTAAGCCGTTTAGGAGATAAATCCACTTTTCCACTTATAGTTTTGAGCCGCTCCGAAATGCGCGGAAAATGAGAATTCTCTGGAAGTTTCATACGACCGGACATACCGATCGATAATTATTACTATTCAGAGCCGCTAAGAAAAATGAAAACAACGTAAAATGTAGAGAAAAGTCTCAGCTTTAATGTGGAACTAATCACAAAATTCATACAAATTTTTATCATAAAGAAAACAGTGTTAGAAGATAGCTTAGTAAACTTTATACAGTTGATTTATTCACATCTTTGAGTTTATGCATGCATCCTGCCTATTTCTCCCGTAACAATGGGTGCTTTTTCACTGCATGGATTCGATTCCACGCACATTAATCTATATTTCGTGAAAATTTCATTGAAGAATGTTAAGAAACAAATAAGTTGTATATGTTTTACTGTATAATTGTGCAATTTCTGAACGTGTATGAATAATGTAGACAAAAAGTACTGCGCGCATTTCAAAAACTCTAAAGTCACTCGAAAAAATATGTTTTATTGTACTTATAATCTAAAAATTAAGACTGCTATTATTACTTAAGATATAGCGAATTGAACTTCAAAATTTGGAGGTGATTGATCGATGAGAAATATACCCTTTACTTTAATCGCAAGGCATATTTCTCCAACAAAAGTAATTGCAATAAAATGTTAATTGAATTAATATATCATTACATAAAAATATACGAGCAAAATAAATTATCATTCTAACGATTCCCGGCAAAGATATAAATAAATCTGTGGATCAACTGTACAAAGTTCACTAAGCCATCTTCTGACACTTTCTCTCTTTGATAACATTTTTTATGAATTTTGTGATTAGTTGCGCATTAATGTTGAGACTTTTCTCTACATTTTATGTTATTTTCAGTTTTTTTAGGGGCTCTGAATGGTAAGAAATATCCTGGGAAATTCTATTTTTCGCGCGTTTCGAAGCGGCTTAGAACTATAAGTGGAAAACTCGATTTATCTTCTAAACGGCTTAAGTAAGACAAAAATTTGTAAAGACCTTTTTTGTAGAGAAAAAGGCGAGCTACATCTTTTGTTGGGAACTTCTATCTTTATTTTCATTATTTTGGCCGCTAGAGCAAAAAAAAAACGAAAATCAAAAGGTTTTTTCAATTTTTTTTTATTTCCCGGAACTTGGCAGTGCAGAGAATGCATCATCTCATTCTCCGGGTTATTTACCTACTTAAATCCCAGAGATGATCCTTTTATTAATTTTTGTTACCATAAATTGTTAATTTGCCTGTACTATAAATACTGTCAATTATTACGAATAACTTATTTTATTATAGTCCATACCTGTGCCTGCCATATCTAAAATTTCTTTATTTAAAAACAGCATAAAAGGTAACACTTATTTAAAATATCAAGTTGGCCAACTAACGTAACCATAAGAATATTTCGTAGTATTTCTATCCTTGTGGGAATTAGTCCCACCCAGAAACCTATATCTACTGTACCATTATAAAATTTCAAACATAGTATTATCTAACAAGTTAGGCAGTTTAAAAGACAGGCTTATGATTTCCTTTATTCCTACGATAACATACCTAATAAAAACGTTTTTCTACATTACGGCTTCCTGTTTATTACATTGCTTAGCGTCCCGTGTACATCCAATATTTTGTACGATTTATCTCGTCGAAACCTTAATAAAAATGCGTTTTCTTTACAGGAAATAAGTTCAGCTGCGACTGTCGTCTGGACTGGGTATACGTCCTACATGAGAAAACCACCCAGTCGAACGTCCGCAATTCTTTGGAAGAACTACAATGTCTCCTGCAGCCAGACAAAATCACCGCGACCACGGAAACATACGAGAACATAGTTTGCCCTCCCATGGACAAGGCATTTATACTTGAACATCAATTTCCTGATGTTAAAGAGAACTCGGCCGACTACATCGACGAAGAAGGAGACGATAGAGTATTTTTAATGTCTATAGCTCTTGCTCACCTCCCCTGCCCCCCGGAGTTTCGCCCTACTCCTATTACTATCAAGCAGGGGACTACGAGAGGCCCCGAAACATCGGATGCAAGCTCATTCTTTGGCAGGTTGCACGTGATATGTTTAGTTGTATCGTTTATGTACCTAATGTAACACAATTTCTAGAATACACTTTTACGTGTATAATTTGACACTGAAGCTCAATTTCCTGTTTTACATGTAAGTAAAAAAATGTAAAATATATTTCGTTTGAAAGGAAGTACTCTTTTCCATATCACTTAGTGGCTGTGTAAAATTGTCGTGGTGTACTTCATATTTTTTAAATAATTTCATCGATCTATGAGAATATTTGGCAGATATTCCTTGCATGTACCGTTAAGGTAGGACAGATATTTTTGTACAGCAAACCTGTCAAATATTGAGTTTCGATCGTGGACCATTTATAATTCTGTTGTAGTTGACCGCAACATGAGAAAATCGTATATACAGGGTGAGTGCGTAGTTAATTTAAACCACGAATCCATGACATCTATAGAAACCCACTGAATATATTTTTCTTTTGAAATTCCGCATATATTTTTTTTTCCAAAAAAAATACGTGAACATGTTTTGGAACTTCTTGTTGCTTCCAGAAGTCTCCAACGTATTTGCTAATCGTCTGTTAGTGCAAAGCAGTATTGCTGCTATGTGTATAATTAGATTTCATAAATGTATTACAAAACAGTAGATATTTATTCCAAAATTTTTATAATTTTAAATGCAATGATCACTTAGTTAAATGAGCAATTAACTTATTTGCTATTCTAAACATTTGAAACCATTTTTTTTAAATGTTTTGCCTTTTTCATACTACCATTTCTACATAAATTTTTAACAGATTAAGCGTATCTAAAAAAATAGATTTTTATCGTATGCAACGTCAAAGTAATTTTAAAATTTATATAATGCTCTTTTATAATAATCTATGTTTTCCTTCTCTCAAAATTCTTGTCAAATTAACAGGATTATTTTATTTTTAGTACTTATTCAAGTATTTGCATAAGTGAAATATCGGCATTTACCCTGATGATGTCAACTTATTTGCTGAAAAGCACGTCGAGTATGGTTTTCAATGCGTTTTAGCAGCTTGTCAATCGAACTTTACTGGCTAACTGCTACTTTTTCATTGTGACGCAGACAACCGATTTAAAAATGGCTCCCGTTTAACTTTAATATTTGATGTACAAAATATTATTTCTGAGAAATTCATAAAGGTATAGGTACAGATTTGGCCAGCCACCGAATTAGTAATAATGCATGGGTAGTGGGCAGAGTCAAATTTAATAAAATTTATTTTTAAACATTATATCTGGAAAAAGAAACAGTCTACTTTACTTTAATGAAACTAGCTGTATAATAACTTCTATAAATTAAACCTGGAATGTGTAAAGTTTACTGAAATTACATAAAGCTGGTTGCAGAAAGTGACTTGCGTTTCCTGGTGGTTAAGTCGGCATACTATTCGTTTTAACATCAGTGAAAACAGTGGTAAACATATATAACTATTTTCTTGTAAAGATACTGACTTAATGTAAAATGTATCTTGGCCCTTGGGCAATAGAATTTAGTTCGAAAGCCATCTATTAAAGTTTTTACCAAATTTGGGAGAAAATTTACATGCTGGGAAATACATAAAAAAATCCTGTGGTTTCTAGTATATACACCAAATCTCAAGTTTCCCCTATTTACATCTACTTACCCCCACTCCTTCAACGGAATCATGTCAATATATAATCTTGTTTCAGATGTCGCTATTATACATACGTATGCTAAATTTCAAGTGAATATCTCAATTTACTTTTATCAGTCCCCTTATTAATGGAGGGTGGAGGGGTTGAAAAATGTTTAAAAAAAATCTGAGGCCTTGGTTGCTAGTATATACACAAATTACCAAGTTTCTGTACTCTTTTCAGCTTGCTTTACTTATTTTTCACTATTTACCACAATTGAACTCCCAACCCTTCAACGGCATCATCTCAAAATATAATCTAATTACGGATATCGTTGTAAAACACACATGTATCAAATTTCAAGTAAAAATATCAATTTTATTTTATCAATCCTATTAATAATAGGGTGGCGGGAGTTGAAAAACATTATAAAAAAGTTATTTACACAGAACTTCCCTCTTTATTTGTGCATGGCGATCACTCCAAAAAATTATTAATTACGAAATGACTCGCGAAATGACATTGAGAATGATTAATCGTATAGTTGTCACTATTATTACAAAGAAAACCTGATAACTTTTGGTCAAAAGAATATACAGAGTGCTCATCCAACAGCAAAAATTCAATACTAAAAACCAGGTACCAAATATGGAAGGCTTGCGCAAATACCTTTACAAATGTACGCCATGGATGAATTATTTCTTGGGATGACCACCCTGTACATATTTAAATAAAAGTATAATAGGTGCATAATGGCAAATATTATTGCCATCTGTCACATTTTCAAGTTCACATTCACGTAGTGGAGTGGAAGTATAGTAGTGGTTAAAAAATTTCCTTTTTTTTGAAATTTTTCAAAAATGTTGGTAAAAAAAATTTTAAAAATTTTTTTCCTCTAAAATAGGCTTTGAATGTCATGAAAATAAACGTGGAAATTTTAAATTTGAGCAAAAAAGAATGTTTCCTTCTATTCTATAATAGTGGTAAAAGAACATTACAAATAAAAAAAATATGTTTTTTTTAAATAGATTTAAATAGATTTAATAGAATGCCCATGAAACACGGAAATTTTAAATTTGAGTAAAAAAATTTTCCATCTATCTAGTCGTAAAAAAATTTTCCAAAATGGTAAAAAACATTTTTTTTCTAAAATAGGTTTGGAATGTCATAAAACGTGGAAATTGGAAATTTAAGCAAAAAAATGATTTCTATTTATTCTATAGTCTGTTTTTAAACCAGGAGGAGCCTTTTAAATTTAACGCGCTAAATTATACATCTGTGATTGGATATGCCCTCGCCAGTTTCACACAAGGCAATATTCCTAAATTTTGACATATTGTAAAAATTTTAATTTCATGTCATAAATTATTTGGTTATAATTTCTATTTTATCGTTTGCACATTATATATCAGTTTTTAGTGCCTTTTATATAAATCTAAAGGTAAAAGTAGCAAATTACTTGGTGCCTTTATATTGCGTGATTAGTATGAATGCTGTATAGAATATGTAGAGGTCATATAGAGGTCAATGCATTATATAATGTAATAAAATACACACAAAAACACTGTAGTCGTGTATTGTTGGTTGCCCAAAACGCCAAAAAGGTTTTAGTGTATTTTCTGGTTACTTTTATGGTGTGAATAGAACTTCCATGTTTACTCCTCCTGGTTTAAAAACAGACTATAGTGGTAAAAATTTTTTCCAAAATGGTAAAAAAATGTTCCATTTTTTTCCGAAATAGGTTTAGAATATTATGAAACGTGGAAATTTTACATTTGATCAAGGAAACATTTTTTCCCATCTATTTTAGTAGTAAAAAGTGTTGGTAAAAAATATTTCAAAATTTTGAGAATGAAACATTTTTTAAGACAAGGTAGATAAACAGATTCATTTTAGGCCTTTGTTCTCATCTTTAACTGAATCTTCATGATCGTAGGGGGTTATGTAGATACTGGTTTAATCTGCATGGCCGTATTGGACTGTTTAGATGCTAGTGTTAGAATGAGAATTGTCAAATAAGCAATTAGACAAATTCATTTTAGGATTTTAATTTCCTAGCATAACCAGAATTCAGGTTATCGAAAAAATGCAGATTTCATTAATATTTCTACACATTTTTTTTTTAATTATAGATAGTTATCATTTCTGCTGTTTGCAAAATCCTATACAGAATATGTTTCAATACAATTATAAGCAAACAAATAATAATTCATTTTTAAATTCTAAACCTATTTATTTCAACAAGAAAAATTTTCGATTTTTTTTTTACGATTACTATACTTCCACTCTACACACTACATGGACGTGGAAATAAAAATGGTGATTTCCTTTTAACAATTATTTTGTACTTTATTTCAGTTACTACATTAAATTCCTCGTTCATATGACAATTACTTCACTGTATTTGAATAACATGTAGAGATAAAATAGAATTTTACATATTTCGTTGTTTTGAGGTTTTTACGGCGTCACATAAGATAAGGTGGCATCATTCGTACGAATACAAAATGAGGAATAGCACACTGAGTAACATATAATAGTGGTAGTGAATCAACAAGGATTGTGGGTTCGATTCCCAGCGGAGCTGAAAGTTATTTGGATAATGTTCCCTATATGTCGTATTTTCAAGTTTCTGTGGCGAGCATATTTGTTTCTTTGTAATTTAAATAATATAACCAAGTAACAGTTGCTACGTTTACACAAAATGCTCAATAAAATTATATTGTTTGGGCATTATTTATACAGGAGAGTCTTTGAATATTATTACCATATTATACATTAGGATATCTATAAAATGTACCCATAATAATATGAGGCCGATACACACTTTCCTAATTTTGATTTTTTTTTTAATTATGTCATTTCTTAAACATACATCATAACTCTAAAACAATTAAAGATCATGATTTGATGTATTTCTTAAAAAACGTTCTTCTGCAAAACTCATGAAACTACGAAAACGTTAAATGGAGAGATCGAGGCTTATGAAATTACTTTGAATTTGTAACTAGCCTCGTCCGATTTGATCAGAACTTGACTAACATATGATTCTGTAATCTTTAGTGATTTTCCTTCCTTTCTAATAGTCAAAATTTCATGTTTCGTGATTATCTCAAAAGCTGAGGACACACAAAAAACCTCTGCATTAGGAATCACTACTTTCACATCCAGGTTTCCCATCCAAGGCTAAATCTCAATTTCATTTTGTTGTATGGGTGGCGATGAAGGTGGCTGATGTCATAAAAAATTTGCATCAGGAGATGCATCGATATAGATGATTTAACCATTTGCTATTCAGTTAACGATATTTATGAAATAGAAAACGCATTACAAAGGGATATAAACAACCTTAATAATAAAACAAAACTGCGTGGATTTAGATTGTTCGAAGTTAAATCTTGATGTACGTACTTTTGCAGATTAAGAACACCACACAACGACCCTGTTCTAAATACCAATGGTCATCCAGTACAGGTACTAGAGAACATAAAAATTCTAGGCTTAAGGTTTGATATAAAACTGTATTGGAAAGAACATATTAACGACTGGCCGTAAGGAGTAAAAAGAAACTGCATATTATAAAATAGCTAAGTGGAATAAGTTAGTTTTGTCAAATATAGAGGTATGGTTCTATTATTTACTCATCAAAGAATTCATTGCGAAGGTTTAAAATTATGTACTGGAGCTTTTCGTACCAGCCTCCCTACGTCACTATATGCTGAGTCCGAAACCCCATCACTAAGTTTAAGAAGACAGAGACAACTAATTAATTATGGAATCAACATCACCGCTCAACCAACACATTTGATTAACTCAACATGTAACAATGAATAAATCTTTATCACTTTTCAATCTCGACCTACCATAGCCAGAGCAGCAAACGTAAAGTGCAAGGAACTGCAAGATATATTACAATATCACCAACCGCCGGTATATAATTTTGATTATAACAAAATTCCACCGTGAACATTCAATGTACCAAAAGTACATCTCGAATGCACTGCTTTTAAAAAAGAGGAAACAAATCATGCCACCTTCTTAGTACATTTTAACGAAATTACTGGCACTTAATAAGATGGTAAAATTATAATATACACGGACTGCTCAAAAACAGAAATTGCTGTTGGCAGCCCATTTGCATGTGTAGGAGAGACATATTCATGGACACTTAACTCACCGCTGAACTGCACACAATGTTACAAGCGTTCAAATTCCCTGAAAATCAGACCAACACTATTTACTTGTTATGTACAGATTCATTAAGCTCATTACAGGGACTGCTCGACATTTCTAGCTTCGACCCGCTAATTCGAATTATACATGAAGTAACTTATACTCTGATTTCTTCAAATAAACAAATACGAATAGTAGGAAATGAACTAGCTGATTCAGCAGCACGTAACGCTACTGACGGAGATATCCCTGAAAACATACGTGTTTGACCTGACGACGCAAAAGTATACCTAAAAGGGAACATTTACATCACGATGGCAACTAAAATGGAACACATTAAACGACTTCCCACGACACTTTAAATTAACCACTTTCCCATGGAAATTTTCAAAAGATTTAACTAGAAGAGAGCAAGTAGCTCTGACGTAACTTCGACTAAGTCATGCTCATCTTACTTCGAGTAATCTCTTGCTGGGCATTCAACCTCCCAACTGTGCAAATCTACGGAGTAAGGCTTTCTGTTAAGTATATTTTATTATCTTGCAACCAATTTGCAAACATCAGGCTGAATCTATAAGTGCCAGATACAATATTCGATAGCCTCTGTAACAATAAGTCGTCAGTACAGAAAAGAATAAAATCTATTAAAGATACTGGTTTATTAAGAAAACTTTGACTAAGATAATGAAGATAATGAATGATAATGAACATATATAATATTCACTATAGACAAAAACAAGTATGGCATTTAGTGTGTAAAAATACCGGCAAAAATACCGCACAGTCAATAGAAATTCAAATTAACAATAAAATTGTAAGCGATCCCTAGAAAATGTTCAATTTATTTGCTGAGCGCTACTCTACCGAGGTCCCAAATAAAATAAAGGATCACTTTGGAGTGAAGTATCAAAAAACTGTACTACAATGCCCAATAATAACAACACCTTTTTTACGCCAGTCACTAGTGAGGATATACTAAACATAATGTCAATTAAAAAATACTAACTCTGTAGGAGTAGACTGTGTGCGTACAACAATTATTAGATCTGTTACTCAGTTTATTGCCGAACCGCTAGCTCATATTATTAACCTGTCTGTAGAACTGGGGAAATTCCCGGAAGAATTGAAAATAGGAAAAGTAATTCCAATCTACAAAAATAATTACCCATATTTAATAGAGAATTACAGGCCTATCACTATAGTTATCGACATAAGCAAAATAACTGAACGCGCTATATATAATAAAATACTTCCTTATTTAACAAAATACCAAATAATTTCCAAATGTCAAAATGGATTTGACCCTGGCAGGTCAACCGAGAGTGCGGCGATTGGCTTCTTGGAATATGTGTACAATCGTATGGATAACAAAAAGTACGTTGCTGCCCTTTTCTTTGACCTTTCCAAGGCATTTGATTCTATAGAATCAACATTTGTGGCAGAAAAACTTTTTGCGATAGGAATTAAGGATAGTATCATATCCCAACTACAGAAAATTTGTAAAATTGGAAGGAACTAGTTCATAGAAGTGATGTTAATCTTGGAGTTCCTCAGGGCTCTGTTCTGGGACCACTTATTTTCCTTTTATTTATAAATGACTTACCACTTCAGGTTAGTACTGAGTACGCTGTGCTGTTCGCAGACAATATCTCCATAGCAGAAGAGGCAGACGCCCCTGAGGAACTACAGGAAAAGCTCAATACTCTCTTTGAACACTTGTCCCAAGTGCAACAACAAATTTTCTTGGTATGCTAATTACATTGATATGAGCTGGAAATACCATATTAGCAATGTTTGTCGAAAAACAAGTAGTGGCTACTATGCAATACTGCAACTAAAAAATGTTTTAGACCAAAACTCACTATTAAATGTTTAATATGCCCTCATTAATTCGGTACTGTCGTATAACATCATTTTGTGGGGTGGCGCTTCTGAGAGCGAGAAGGTTCTAATTGCTCGAAAACGAGTCATTCGATTAATTTTTGTCTTACAGAAAACTCAGTCATGTAGAGTATTTTTTAAACAACATGCTATATTGACGTTTCCTTGCGTGTATATATACAATTGTCTCTCTCATATATACAAAAAAGAATATTAGCAAGTATAAAACAACTTCTCATCTACATAATTACCCTACTAGACATGGTAATCTACTGAAAATACAGAGACGCAGAACAGCACTGTACGAGAAGTCTCCATTGCTGGCCGGAGTAAAATTTTTCAATTCATTCTCTCCCGAAATTAAAGAAAAGGCTTCCTTATAAGTATTCTTTTAAAAAGGAATTGCGAAACTATTTAATAAATGGTTGTTATTATTCAGTCGATGAATTTTTAAATAATAATTAGGTACCCATACACTTTTAACTACCTAAGAAAAATAACTGTTTTACGATATATTTGACTATCTATTTATTTCGAAGTTATTTATGTATGTTGAAACAATTATCGGCATGTATTATATTTCATATATTTTATTTATTATTATTGTTTTTTGTTTATGTATTGACATGTCCTATATCATTATACTATGATCGAATGGATAAATAAATTATTATTATTTTTATTATTATTATTTCAGACAAAGTTTCTTTCATAAAATGCGAAGGTGTAAAAAAATATAGCTTTCCATTTAAAATATTGCAGTTGTCCTTGAAAACTACCTTAACGTTTGTCATCTCGAAAGAAAGTAATGTCATTCCCCCCCTTAAAACAACTTTTATCTGCAATATTTTTTCAAAAATCAGTTGTTTTCGAGATATCTTATTGTCTCAATTTAAATGACCCCCCCTCTATACATACAGCAATTAATATGCATGCTCCAATACAGAAAATACCCCTACTAATTTTGTAGAGCTATTTCTTGGGAATTGAACGATCGAAACAATTAGCGCGAACAATTGAAAGAAATTGCATCATTTCGTTTAGGTATTTATCCTCAAATGCGAATAGGGAGGGCAAAAACATTATATAAATAACCTATTCACTTTTTTATAAAGTAATTCTTTGCACCAACCCTAAAGAAATATTTGATTTAAGCTAACAAATGGACCAGAACCGCTTCGTTAAAAAGATATTGAATGTTGAAGATGGCAGATTGATTGATTGCATTTTTTACTTCCTACCTATGTCAAGGGCTGAAGTATTGCTTTCGGTTTGAAATACGAAATTAAATCGAAATGGATAAATGTGGGAATTCCCTCGAATAAATTATCGTAAATAATTTGGAATCGGTTCCGCGCTTTCAAATGCCATGCAAATATGTTTTGGAGCTCCATGATTTACAAAAGATTTAAACAATAATTATCGATTGTGTTTAAGTAATAGATAAAATCAATAATTTATATAGACACTAACTTTGCCGATGTTATTCATTAAAAAAAACTATATCATTTATATCGCATTATTATACTTTTTGCTGATATGGTTTATTTGGCATTTTTATAAGACTGAGACTAAGAATATTGATCGCAAAGGAGAAATGTTCATATTCTGTCAGTCATCCAATCTCAATATCTTTGACAATTTCCATCAGTCCGTCGCGTCGGATCGTCTGTCCGTCCGTCGCGTTTCTTTGGAAGCATGAAGACGTTGGAGAATCGGTTATTGTTAGTTAGAGAAAGAGCCTTATTGTTTTTAAAACAAATTTGATAATGTATATGTTATGTTAGGTTCGAAATAAAATTTGAATTTGAAATTGAATTTGAATTTACACATTTTCCTCTCTCTTTTATTTATTTATTTAGTTATAATTGCTCTCGTTGGGTTTTAACTTGAGTTCAAAATAATCTAAACTTAAATTATATCAAGTTTTCGTCCTAGCAATAGTGACAACCGCATTCCTAATATGATTTTCCTCCGTCGTTCTTAATTAATTATTATTACAATACTTTCCTTTCTTAAGAGAGGAAAGTAAAAATAACTGAATTATTAGTTAATTTGTGGAAGACGCTAAGATAATTAGATCTAATATTTCAACTTGTATTACTTGTCTTTTTACTAGTCACCTCTTGCCAGTTAACTGTATTTTAGGTTGGGGAATATTGGATAATAAATGGAGAAGAGAGATCATATAGAATACTATAGTTTATTTCAGACTTATTCTGGGTATAAAAAATGTCGGCGCCTTTGTCGGTGCGGTAAAGAACAAAGATCGCGACGTTTTTTTTTTACCGACATTAAATTTTGGATAAAGTATCCTATCCATTTATCTTAAATTTCATTCCAACCACGTAACAGAAACATATGCTCTAATGAAAGATGGTTTCCATTTGAAAAAAGCAACTTCTCCCCGAAATAACCTTGAAACACCCACCTAATCCAAAATAATTATGCTATTTGCCACTCTTAAAACCAAACATTTATTTGTAACATTTTGTTTCCGAAAATGCGTCGATCACGGCATATCTATTTGTGTCAACTAAAATGAATCACCCTATATATTTATTCCTGACCTAAGCGCTGACGATGCTGTATGCATTGTAGAGTGATAGAACTATTTCTGTGCTTATTTCACTTTCCTTTAAGACCGTTTGAATCCATCGACTGTTTGAGAGAATCCTTAATGAATCGTTGTTTTGCGAATTAAGGAAAGATGCTTCTAATCTGGTTTATTCTAACAAGGCAAACAGGCTGTAAGGCAAGTCAAAACTGAATCGTTTCTCAAATGTGCACAATGTGCTATACAGCAGAAAATTTAGTGAATAAAATCGAAGATCCACTCACAGACACAAGAAAAAAGATAGATATAAACGTTATGCTCTTGCCGGCTCATTAATCTTTTTTATAATTCTATAGGGTACTCTTCGTAGTGTTCGAATAAGTTAATTCTTTAAGAACAAATACTATATTTTAAATTTTAAGCAACTTGGGCGATGATGCCATCTTAACTGGCGAAATGCTCGATAGCATATTTTAGCTTTTGTGTAATCATATCAACGGCAACAAATTCAGGTACTTTCTTTATTATTACTAATCGATTTTTTCCAACAAGGTTGTTCCATCTAAACACTGACTTACCATACAAGTCTCAGTTCAATTGAATTTTAGTGGATTGGAAGTATAGTAATCGCAAAAAAATTTTCAAAAATTTTTATTCGTGAAATAGGTTTAGAATGTCATGAAACGTAGAGATTTTAAATTTGAGTGAAAAAAAAATTTCTGTCTGTCTGTCGGTCTGTCTGTAACTTTTTTTTGTCCGCACGTTTTCTCCGGAACGGTTTGAGATATTGACTTGAAATTTTGTACACGTATATATTATGACGAGATCTGGAACTGGATTGTTTTTGAGGACATCCGGTGAAGGGTTGGGGGTTAAATAGGGAAAATAGGGAAAAATAAGTAAAGCAAGCTTGTAAGAGAACAGACACTTGAAATTTGGTGTATGTACTAGAAGTTAAGGCCTAAGATTTTTTTATAACATCTTTCAACCCCCCACCACCCCTACCCCATAATGGGGTTGATAAAATAAAGTTGAGATTTTCATTTGAAATTTCGTACACGTATGTATTATAACGACGTCTGAAATTACATTATATTTTGAAATGATTCCGTTGAAGGGTTGGGGGTTAATTTGGGGTAAATAGGGGAATATAAGTAAAACAAGTTGGTAAGAGTACAGAAACTTGAAATTCGGTATACGTACTAGAAGCCAAGGAGTCAGATTTTTCTATAATATTTTTCAACCCCCACCACCCCTACTCCAATATGAAAAGGGTTGATTAAATAAAATTGAGATATTCATTTGAAATTTGGTACACGTATGTATTATAACGACATCTGGAACTAGATTATAACTTGAGATGATTCCGTTGAAGGGTTGGGGGTTAAATAGGGGTAAATAGGGGAAAATAAGTAAAGCAAGCTGGTAAGACTACAGAAACTTTAAATTCGGTGTATATACTAGAAGCCAAGGTCTCAGATTATTTATAATATTTTTCAACCCCCACCACCCCTACTTCATTATTACAAGGGTTGATAAAATAAAATTGAGATATTCATTTGAAATTTGATACACGTATGAATTATAACGACATCTGGAACTAGATTATTCTTTGAGATGATTCCTTTGAAGGGTTCGGGGTTATTTAGGGGTAAATAGGGGGAGATAAGTAAAGCAAGCAGGTATGACTACAGAAACTTGAAATTCGGTGTATGTACAAGAGGCAAAGGCCCCAGATTTTTAGATAATTTATTTCAGCCCCCACCACCCCTACTCCATTATTCAAGGGGTTGATAAAATAAAATTGAGATATTCACATGAAATTTAGTACGCATATGTATCATAACGAGATCTGGAACTAGATTATATTTTGAGATGATTCCGTTGAAGGGTTGGAGGTTAAATAGGGGTAAATAGGGGAAAATAAGTAAAGCAAGCTGGTAAGACTACAGAAACTTGAAATTCGGTGTATGTACTAGAAGCGAGGGTCTCAGGTTTTTTTATTAGTATTTTCTATTTCTCCCCACCACCCCCACTCCCTTATTAAGAATTGATAAAATTAAATTTAAATTTTCACTTGAAATTTGGTACATTTATATATTATAATTATATCTGAAACAAGATTATATTTTGACATGATTGCGTTGAAGGAGTGGGGGTAAGTAGAGGTAAATAGAAAAAAATAAGTAAAGCAAGCTGGTAAGAGTATTGCAACTTGAAATTCGGTGTATGTCCTAGAAGCCAAAACCTCAAATTTTTTAACAATATGTTTCAACCCTTCCACTACCCTTACTACATTATTAAAGGGGTTGATAAAATAAAATTAAGATATTCACTTGTAATTTGGTAGACGTATGTATTATAACGACATCTGGAACTAGATTATATTTTGGGATGATTCCGTAGAAGGGTTAGGGTTAATAGGAGTGACTAGGGGAAAACAAGTAAATCAAGGTGATAAGAGTACAGAAATTTGGGATTCGGTGTATATACTAGAAACCAAGGCCTCAGATTTCTTTCTAATATTTTTCAAACTCCACCACCTCCGCTTCATTATTAATGGGATTGATAACATCAAATTGAGATATTCACTTGAGATTAGTACACGTATGTATTGTAGTGACATCTGATTGAGATGCCTCCATTGAAGGGGTGGGGGGTGAATAGTAGAAAATAAGTAGAGTGAACTAAAAACTTCATTTTTAACGTATATGGTAGAAACCAACTCCTCAAGCTTTTCTATGACATCTGCCCCAAATATTATTAAAATTCTATGACCAATAATTTCCACATACTAGAGTGCAAATATAGTCAAGATGTTTCTTTTAAAACGACTTGGATGAAGAATCTGGATGTGGAAGTAGTGATTCCTTAGGCAGCGGTTTTTACTTAAGTTATCATGCTTTCAAGAAACGTGCCGGACTAAGGGACGAACAGATGAATATTTTAAAAGTTTATATATGTTTACACATTTTTTTGAATTCCCTTTTGAATATTTTATTATTATATTGTTTTATTGATTTGCGCTCCAGTAAAGGGAGTTAAACTTTTCACTATTATTGTTTTTCAAATTCGACGTGGCTCCACCCTGATCAGCCCTGCAATGGCCATGGCATTTCGCTTCGTGAACATTAGGCTGGATCCGGGAGTGGATGCCCACGAAGGATAAATTGCATATTTTATAATTGTAAATAAAATTTATTTTGATTGATTGACAAGAATACAGGAAAAAATCTAGGATAACTGCGGAAAAGATCATCCTAATGAAATAATGAAGGCAAACTATACAATCACTTTGTAGAAGATTATTATAGTAGTCAACGTGAGTACTAAAGTAAACTTGAAAAAGAAGATGTTCGCCTTAGCACGAAAGGTGTCTTGTATTTTCCCTTTTAGTTCTCGTAACTAACTGGTTTATTGGTCTAACGTTACATTCATAAATTCATCGAGGCTAAATGTGCTGTCCAGGATCTAACTGATGAAAATAAAAGGCTAGGATAAGTTGTTGCAGTTCCTACGCATTTTTTTATATAGACTTTTGTTAATCAGGTTGTCTGCCCTCTCATTGTAATCATGTTTATGTAGATTATCTTTATCGGTTTTATTTTATTTTGCAATTACCAGATCAACATTAGTACTATGCATGGTACATTTAAAATAAACATTATATAATATACAAATGTAATTTCTAATAATGTTCATGATAATAGTCTTCTACAAATATTTTAATAGTACCCACTCAAAATCACTGCCGGATTAGTACGTCTTGAAATAGACTCTTATATAGTTTGTTACTTTGAGTTTTATCCTAGGCTTTTATCCCACATCATATATAATCATATATAATCTCATAATTAATAATTTTTAGGGTAACCGCCCTGTATAAATTAAGAGGGAAGTTCTGTGTACACACGATTTTTTTAAATTGGTTTTGCTGATAGTTCCCCACATTACACAACCGTATGTTATTAATGGCCTTAAGAAGAACTGGTTGATAAGAACGACACACTTGGTTTTCTTGATGATTTTCTACTGACTATGGGATACAACACTGATAGTCGAGCGTATGCTCCGTTAAGTTTCTTGCTATTATGGTAACTATTTAAGTAAACATCTGAGCAATTTAGTACACCGTCTATAGAATTCAATACTACTTCTTCATTATCGACTATTATATTACTTGTGTCTTATGGTCTTCTAAAGTAAATATTGTTGTTTCGCATTTTAACTGATTGAATGTAATTTGTCATTATGAAAATATTCCTATAAAGATAAAATTACACCTTATGTAACTTGTACAATGTGTCTATATCTTCGTGTTTTGTAATGATTACGGTAACACATGCGTACATGTCCATTATTGTTGAAGGTGGAGGTGGTGTCATGTAAAAATGTATTAAAAATAACAGGTACCAACATTGAACCCTGTGGTGTTTCAGCTCTTAGGTGTTTTGTGTCAGACTGGAGTTTAACACAGAGAGTTCGGTTTATGAAGATTGAAGCAATAGTATTTAATAAATATAAGGTGTATCAAAAGCTTGGGCAACATCTAAACATGCTATTGCTATGTACTTTTACTATCAAATCGATGAGCAACTGTTTCATAAATTTGTAGGATCTGATATGTTGTAGAATGATATGTTCTGAATTAAAATTGATAGCTTAGTATCATATTATTTTGGTTTTTCTGGGTGAGCAGAACAGAGCCAAATTACTCTGGATGTCCGAATTGACGGCAATGAAAAAGCCGCTAGACAAGGGGCAGCTAATATATTTTATGATCCAGAGAGCGCTCTGGGCTTTTCTAAAAGCTTAGCCAGAAGGGCGAGCCCAGACTGGGTCAAGAGTAAACATGAAAACCACTGAAGGATCATTCCAGGAAAGCGACATGGAAAAACACTCATTAAAGGTCCATGTGCAAAACAAACTGAAGAACTGCTCACAAGGTACAGGACGCAGTTAAGACTAACAACAAGACTTCTGACAGGACATTTTCCTGTAAATAAATACCTGAATACAATCGGTTAATTCAACGGCAACCTAGGCTGCAGACTATGCATCAAGGAGTAGGAAACGGTTGATCACATCATATTCAACTATGAGGCACTGGCTCGCAGAAGATATGGCATCTACGGATAAACACGAACTCATCAGCACCCGTCCGTCCATAGATCTATATTACCTGATTAGGAGTATAGGGGTACTGGAGTGGGCGGAGTGAAGCATGACATGAGAGCACAATAGACCCAGGAGTCTGCAGAGCTCTAGAAGTTTTTCAACAGACGAGCCCTGAGAGAAACTAAAATCATGCTATTTTCCTAAAAAATTTGTGCAGTCTGGAGTAAAGTCTCGAATTTCGCCTTGTTTAAAAGAAATCTTTCCCACACAACTGTTTGATTAATATTATGTCCTTTGGATTCTCACTATTTGATGACATTAGTAATATTTGTATACACTTGTTTGTCTGATATTTATTTTAGACAAACCAGATATGCTGGTTTCATATTTATAAAAACTTGATCATATATTTCTTAAAGATATCTATGTATAATACTTCTCTTTAACGGAAAACTATCAGGTTTCTTCCTTGTCAATAGTATGCTAAACATCATACAGATCTCCAAAGAAAAATTATGTTTGATCTGGGGATCAGACCTATGATATCCTATGTATTTTGATGTGCTGAACCTGATAAAATAAAAAAAAATCTGAGACGTTTTAGATCTACATCTTTTCAGTGGTCGCTGTGGGGATGGGAGGTGAAAGAAATATTCGAATACAAACACTAACACCACAGAACATGGGCGGGGATTCTCGAGGCAGGTGGATACAAATTCGGGGTAAGAATTTATAGTTGACAACATGACAGCTGTCAAAAATATTGGAACGATTGAAAATTCGATAAATGATCAGGGTCCTTAAGTTTTCGAGTCCAGGTCCAAAGTGAATTCAAGATCGCTGAACATGAGCCAGGCCTTGTCATTACGTAGTGAAGCGATGTCAGCTGTCAAGAGCTGTGGAAGCATCGGCCCAGCAAGATACGGTGCCAACTCATATATTTTGTCTTTGTGGAATACGATTCCGTAATCACTCCCGACATTATGATACCTGTCAATTGGAAGAGAGCTCTAAACTCCTCCAGGCACTGTGGTAAGGAACTTGATCTCCCCTGGGAGATGCTTTGTCCTGGTCCCGGATCTCAATCTTCAAGGCTGTACTCTGAAAGGCTAAGATAACAATCTAATGCATTCTCTTACCCAAAAATTGGTAACTACGTTCAGAATGTCATCTCGCTCGCTTCAATTCAAAGATGAGGCATAGTATCTTTTGTCCAAAATATACCGGAAAGTAGGCACACTAACAGGCCGAGCATTTTTGACCCGAAGAATATAAACTTGGAATAAAAATTGCGAGATGTAAATGTTTGTTAACAGGTAACGTGTTTATCAGAATGATATTCCAAACACTTACCGCTGATCGTCATTTATTTCGCCGATTACATCTGTTGCTACTATGATCTTTCATTGTGCAGATAAATTTCGCATTAAGTATAGTTCTCTTCATATACTTAAGGCACATAAAAAATGTCGGCGCCTTTGACTTTGCGGTAAAGATCAAATAACTCGACATTTTTTATTTGCTTTAAATACATCAAGAGAACTATATTATATCTATTCTCTCTCCTTTTTTTTGTTCTTATTGGAGTCAGCGCATCAAAATGCATAGGATATCATAAGACTGATCCCCAGATCACTTTTTATTAGTAAACCTGTGTTATCTTTCTTCATCAAAAAGTTCTCGAGTTTCTCGAAGAAGATAAGTAAATCGATGGCATTAAACGAGCGTAATTTTCGTAAAGTACATGGTCTGAAACGTGAATCTCGAAAGACACCTTTACTCGATTTCTTTCACGATTAAATTACTTCCCTCGTCTAAGTGAGAGAAGTAGGTTTATTAATGCGTCTTAATTTGTGTAGTTCCTTGACAAAAATGGTTCCGCGGTTCAGTAAATTAATTCCATTCTGAGGTGCTATATATACACCGTATTTCACACATTCACAGGGAACACAATTTCTACAGGCCTATACATTTTGAGCATCATTATCAGTTCTGTTGTGTTTTCAACCTGCTCCCTTTGTATTTGCTTTCGGTTCAATGTAATTTATCCGACAATCCTAGTACATGTAGAGTAGAGTTGGTAAATTGAAGCTTTGTTTGTGTCTAACTGATTGTTAATTTAAAACCTGTGTTATAAATAGGCTTTTATGCACTTTTTATTAAGCGGTATTAATTAAAAATAATTCTTAATGAAACTGGTCAGCATTACATTGAAACAGGCTATCTGTTTCTAAATTATCTGAATGAGAAAGAATTGATAAAAAATAATGGAGATATTGATGTAAAATTCTGTGTTTTTGAGTCAGTATTTTTAAAAAATACTTGTAAAAACTATTTCTTCAAATACTACGATTAATTACGATTTACTCTTCTTTGAGTAACTTATTCAAAATAATAATGGTATAAAGTAGATAATCCAAAGATTCTAAAAAAATACAATTTGAAAGAGAAAGTAGACAGTGTGTTTATAATGTTTTTTATAATTGGCAATTCTAATTAAATAACAAGTTGTCCGATAGAAGTTCCATTTTTTGAAAATCAGTATAATATCTGAGAATTGTATCATACGTATTTTGGTCCATAAAATCTAAATATGCAAAAATATGCAAAATATTCTATTTAAAAATTCGAATTTCATGTAAATTTAATCGAAACCGGAAGTCGGCCATTTTGGCTATTTGCATCACATAAATGGAAATTTTATCTCATATCATCACCAGATTTGAAAATAGTTCATTTGCCCAATCAAAAATAATTGAAGTCTATACAGTGTGTCCCTATAAAAACTGCCAGGCCGGATATATTTTAAACCAATAGAGATATTTTAATTCTGTAAAAGTCAATTTGTAGAGCATAAAGAGAGCTTCATTTTTTAATATAATTGTTTTTTTAATATATCAGTATATAGATGGCGCTGTGCTCTAAAGAAATATTTCGATGGGAGAAACTTTGAAATGGGGTTTATGTGAAAGAAAATGCATTTCTAAGCAGATTATGTTCTGAAAAAGAATATCATAAATCTTACCGTTTTCGAGATATTTGAGTCCAAATGTTGGCATTTGCCAATATTTAATAATTGTAATCTCTTCAACATTTCAGTCCTTTAAGTGGGATAATCTGTATTTATTTTACAAGTTTTAGAAGAAAATATTTAAAGAATTAAATATATTTGAAATAACCTTTGGAAAAAAAAAACTAAAAATATTATTTATCATATAATTCAAACATTTAAGCAATAAAAAAACAATTGCGAACATAAAACAATTTTTACCAACTAATGAAATTAAAATAACTATTTTAATAGGTGTTCAAAATTATTGCCATTTTCATTAACACACATCGTAAAACTATTAATTAGTTCTGATCTACAAACTTTTAATAATGTATGCCAATTATTGGCGGCAACACTAGCATACCTTTTATTATAAAGAACTGCCATGTCTTCTATTGGTTCTGTGTACATTTCACTTTTTAAAAATCCCCATAAATAAAAGTCTAATGGAGTAATGTCAGGAGATTGAGCGGGACATCTAAGTACTCCATTGGTACCAATCCATCTTCCTGGGTATGTTTGATTTAAATAATTAACAACGTTGTGACGATTTTGTAGTCCTGCTCCATCCTGACGAAACTACATATTATTCAGCTGAGCGGGCAGATTCCTTAATAGTACTTATAAATTATATTGCAAAAAATGTAAATATCTTTCACCTGTTAAATTCTCATTGTAGAGGCATGGGCCAACAATGTAACCATTAACGATACCACACCAAAAATTTACTCCAAAACGATTCTTGGATCTGGTATGTCTCATCCACCTAGGATTCTCTTGAGACCAGTAACGACAATTTGTGTTGTGATTACTCCATTGTTGTGGAATCGACTTCCATCATGCCACATAACTGTATCTAAACGATTTGGATTTTCTTCTAAGAGAATTATTGAAAATTGTGCCAAAAAACCTCATCTCCGCTCATTGTCCCCTGGAATCAAGTGATGAACTAAATGAACTTTATACGGAAAAATTTGTTTGTCTTAAGAACTCTGCGGCAGGTGGAACGTGCAATATTTGTTTTCTCCGTCAACTTGCGTACTGACATCTTTGGGTTATTTTCTACTTGATGTAATACCAATGCAATGTTGCCATCAGTTGCAGTTCTTTTCTTCTTGTTGTTTTTGGTTTCTTAAAACCCCCATGATTTTTCAAATTAGAACACAAACTTACAAAAGTTTTCCGATCTGGTAAAGGTCTGCCAGGAAAACGTATTTCATATAAACTTACAGCTCTTGAAGCATTTTTACGACATTCCCCATAAATTAAAATCATGTTTAATTTATTTTCATTTATATGAGAAACCATATTTAATAACAAATATTCACAAAGAAAACAATAACTAGGTACAATAAAACAGTTCTATTGACACACCAATAAACAAAATGTGATTGAAATTGAGAAATATCAAAACTATTATTCCAAAGGTAACTCTAATTGTATTTAATTTATAAGGTATAAGGGTTATTATACTCACTAGATATCAAATATTTTTAATTATAATCTAACCTAATAACAAAGTAATTATATGAAAAATTCTTTAAATATATTTTTTAAAATTTGTAAATAAAATACAGAATGTCCCACTTAAAGGACTGAAATGCTGAAGAGATTACAATTATTCAATATTGGCAAATGCCAACATTTGGACTCAAATATCTCGAAATAATTTTATAATATTTTTTTTAGAACATAATCTGCTTAGAAATGCATTTTCTTTCACATAAACCCCATTTCAAAGTTTTCTCTCATCGAAATATTTCTTTAGAGCACAGCGCCTTCTATAGACAGATACATTAAAAAAACAATTATATTAAAAAATGAAGCTCTCTTTATGCTCTACAAATTGGCTTCTACAGAATTAAAATATCTCTATTCGTTTAGAACATATCCAGCCTGGGAGTTTTTACTGGGACACCCTGTATATACCATAGTATCCCTGTAGTCTCAGCGACCTGGTATGCGCCAATTTAGGACGGATGAACAGACAGACGAACATTTTGAGTTGTTCACAATGATACGAAACGAACTACCTATATTCACTGTTTTAGAACCTGTACTTTGCAAACACAACATATACTCTTTGTTTCTGTGAAGGGTAATAAAGTTGCTTATTGTTGCTGTTAAAAATTTTAATTTAGAAAAATATTTTCCCAGTAAATTAACCGCTGGCGCCGTACTTTTACCTTGTGTCAAATTAAAACGTTAAATAAGAAATTTATTAAGTAACTTACCGCACGACAGCGCTGAGGAATTTAAACACCCTTTCCTCATTCATGACAAGCCAACGTCACGAGATAGATTAAATTACATTTTGCTTTATAACATAAAAGTTAGAATTTCACGAAATTTATTTAAAGTTAGGCGGAATAACTTGTTATTAAAATAATAATCGTGTTTAGATTTGCTGAATGCGAATATTTCTTTAGAAGACTAAGGCTGTTAAATTGGTAATTTGGCATAGCATTTTCCTAGTTGTGAAACTTATTCAGACAAAAAATAACGAATGACCGAAAAAATACTCGTTTTTGGGCCGTTGAATTTAGAATGAAATAAACTTACAAATATCGCGACCATGAACCCCCTCAGCTTTAAAATTAATAAATGTGTAATATATAATTCAAGATGGTGGCTTCCAATATGGCAGCCAAAGTCCGACAGTTATAAGCATTTTTCGAATTATTCAGTTTTGTCCATAAATTATTATCAAAATATTTTTATGGGGATTTTTTGGGTCAGTGATTACTTATAAATCTACTATCAGACTCGCAATATTCAAGATGGCAGATCCAAAATGACGGACCAAATACCTACTTAAAAATTCGTTCATTTTCATGAAAATTTGTATATGGGGTTTTTCGGGGACTCTAATTGTCAGTCCTTTGCCAGATTTTCACATTTCGCTAATCCAAGATGGTGAATCCAAGGTCTATATATAGGGGTTTGTGAAGATGCTTATTATGACACTGTTACCACATTTCCCCAATTCAAGATGCAGTATCCAAAATGGCCTGAATTTTAAATATACGCCGAGTTTAGTGAAAATTTTATGTAGGGGTTTTCAAGAATGCTAATTATGAATAGAATTATTCATTTTGTTACGAATACTACAGCGAAAACTAGATAAATTAATTTATTCTATGAGTAAATTTAGGGAATAATGGATTACTCAATGTAATATTGAATAATTACATATGAAATGTTATTAAATCTGATGTGTAATATTTTGAGGACAAGTTTTTATGGAAGCGTTTGCTTGGGTGCAGGCTTTTTAAAATTACTATAAATTTAAAGAAATATCATGGTAGATTCATAAGCTCCAAAGACCCCAGCACAAAATTTTTTACAAAAATAGAAGCATTTAAAAATTTAGGGTTCACCATTTTGGATCCACCATTTTAAATTAAGGAGATCTAAAAACCTGATAAAAGATTTACAATTGTCCAATTATTGTATTTTTGTAAGGTGTAAGTTACACATGTGTACAATGTGTATATGTGGGTAAAAGTTGGCTTGCTAATACCACACAAGAAACTTTCCCACAAAAATTATTTTATTTGCAAATAAAAGAATTTTTATAAGAAAAGCAGTTTCGGTTACTTTTATCATAATGTATTGCTGTTATTATGGTTCCCCAGAACGCAATGCAAAAGTATTTGGAAACAAGAAAATGAATCTGGTCTGTTAAAGTTCAGTAAACTGTATATTCTTTATTCTTTATAAAAAAGTTTGCCGTACTTTCGACAGAGGCTCATGTTTTTATGTATACTTTACACATTCCCGTTAAATTATTTTAACCTGTTTAAAACAAAATTATTTAAAAAATATGGAAAAACAAGTGGACGCACAGCCCCTACCCAAACCCATATTTGTGACACAAGTATGTTAATCTATGTAAATCAACCATCATTCATAATATACACAGATATGGATACGGTATCAAGAGAAATATTAATTTAAATGTACTTTCGATGAAGTAAATATATTGCTAAGGGAAACTGCAACCATGACCTTGTCTTGATGCAAAACTAATGTTTAAGATTAAGGTTGAAAATAACTGAGATGGAGATCATAAAATGTTAAAATAATAGTTTGACTTGGAATTGTATCCATTATAATTAGACTACTCCTCTTACACCTCTTTGTTTTTACAAGCATTCGTAAACAATATATTCCTTTAGGAGATTGTTAAAAGTTAATGTTGTGAATAGTAGTATAAATGAATGAAAATATGTAGGAGTAGGACGAATCTATAGCATATTTCCAGACAAAGATGCATATTGAAATGAAACATTTTTACTCTTTTATGACAAATTGTACCAGACGCTGGAAATTTTGTGCTGTGTAATACCAGATTATATTACATTGTGTTTTATTTATTTTTCTAGTGATATCGAACAGAAATATAAGAGACATCTTGACGTGCGACGTGTTACTGTTTTTATTTTGCCATCAATTTGTACTAAAGGTAAATATTGAAAGACTATTTTTACTGATTTTTGTCTATGTATGCTACCGGCTGTCATTCCGTATTATCTTCTTAATACAAAGAATTTGACATGGCATATTAAGTTTCATGCAATAAAAGTATGCTACAAGGGAGGTAAGTAGCATTTACTAGTCGAGGACGAGTTTGCTGGTAAAAGATTCCGAGAATGGTCAAAAATACTAGCATCCCGAATTGCGTATATATTTTTTTCTCCGCCGACTTCACAGTAATTTCTATTTTTAACCATTTTAAACAAAGATTTAATAATTTTTGTCCATTTGTCAGTACCTATGGAACAGTACGTAATACAAAGAAGTACGAGGAATGACAATTGCCCGCAATTACTTTTTTATTTTATTTTTGTTAAGAGTGTACACGATGTCAACACGTAACGTACGATTCTCTCGGTAGTTTTTGGGATATATTTTTAGTATGAATGCCATTTAAGTTATTATTACTACACATTCTGCACTATATTCTTGTGACAGAACTAGTCAAGGTTTCTCGACAGCTTTAAATATTCTTCATATAAAATTAATTATTAATGTAGAATTGGAGAGAATAATTACATTTTATTAAAATCCCAATTCAACAATTTAAAGAGATTTGATGTTTACCGGCAGAATCACTCACAACTTTTTAATGATATACATTAACTTTTGGCAACCTCTTCGCACAACTTAATTTTAATTTTGAATTTTTATAATTATACTGAAAATATTGTACTGATAGATTGTTAAGAAAAATAATTATAAGTGAAATTATTATATTTTATAAGAATACAACAAAAAATCTGAAAAAAGTTTAAATTAGAAACGAATTCATTCAAGTACATAAAGTATTGTAAAGAAAATTATTTAAAACATATCAATAACGATTCAGTAAGTTTCCTCAGATCTGGTTATTTTAAAATGAAAAATTGTGTAAAAATAGCTCCAATAAAAATAATTCATAATGTCAGTTTAGAATAACCTGATTTAAAATGTACATATTATATGCTATTTGGGGAAATTTATGTAAAAATGTATTATGACTAAGTACATTAGAATAAATTATTGATAATGATACATATTTTAGATTTTCCAACAAGCTAAGAGCACCGTGAAATATTTAAATATAGATGTTTTTACTTAGAGAAAAGTTTAATAATGATGGATGTGTATATACATTTTTATAAACGTTATAATTTCAATGGATTGATAATATGAAGGGAAATCCTTGTTTGGACTAGATCGCTCAAAGTTTTCTAAGTGCAAAATGGTATATGTAAGTACGTTGTAGACTTTGCATATTCTAGGAGGCACACTGTAATGGAAGAGGTACGTATAAAGAAAAACTTTTAATGTTTTATAATCTTTTGTCACACGATATTTTCACGCCATATTATTTAAAATGGTTATATTTCTAAAGAGGGCACTTTATCGAAATAATTTAGTTCAAATATTTCTAGCAATGTTGATCGGGTAAACAAAAAGTTAAATCATTTTTTAAATGAGAAATTTGAAAAAAGTTTCCATGGTATTTTTTGTAGGACGAATAGTTTTTGAGAAATCGAAATTTCAAAAGTAAGCTGAAAATTTTTGTAGGTAATTCCTTATTTTCTACTTTTTTCCGTGTAATAGAGTTAATATATGTAAGCTTACAAAGTTTAGCATATTGTATATAATTTTGAGTGAAAATGAAGAAAAAATAAATAAAAAAATGTATGTTCAACCTAAATTTCTTCATCAGCCTCCTCATTTTAATCGTTACTATGTTTGTTATACACTAAGCAGCAGATAGTATTAGCTTCATCTTACATTTTATTTTCAATGTTAGGATTTTCCACAACTATTTTTGAAATTTTAAGTGTCGACATTCCCAACTTTTAAATTACTCTTCTTTAAACTCAATAATTAAAACATAGTTTTCACGGTTATTAAATAAATGTGAACAGTAGTATTATGAAAGGAACCCAACAAGAATTACATACCGCGAGGTGAAAATCATAGGGTCCCAAGCGCCAATTTGTACAAAAATCTGTTTTCTATAGAAATCAATTTCCGAAACAAATCTCTACTATACAATACAATAAATTTCTCTATAAACTCAAAAATGGCGCCACAATTCTTTGGGAAACATAGTTCTAAATCCACTTTCCAAGTGACTGAAATAGCATTTCGTGGCATATTCATTGTACTTTTTTGAAATAAAAACCATCAAAAAAATTGAGAATAAAAAAAATGTTCTTAAAATAAGTGAACCCTCTGTGAGAATGTCCACAGTCACTTAAATCATGTACAGCCAATACCAAGTTTCGTTCAATAGGAATACGCATATTAGGACATTGTTCATGTAAAGTTTACGAGCATGACGTGCATATTCCCCTTCCGCATTAATGCAAAGCATAGCGTTTTTCATTTTAAAATTTTCATGTGGGTAAGTTGCGCGCAATTAATCTCGTCCCATATACTGAACCAACAGTTAACATTTAAATTTCGCAAGGCAATGATAATTACCCCTATTTTTAGTAAGAATTTGTCTGTTTCTTTCACCTTGACTTTAACACTTCATTATTTAATCGTCTTATTTATATTAACGTTCTGGCGGAGTTTAGCTAATGCTATTCCACCACTGAACCAGGACACGTACACATAGACATCAACACAATGACCATCCCTGTGATATTGCCATCTACCGCAGCTGAGACTCGAACTCAGGATAGATATCAGCGACTAGACATGTTGTGCCACCCAACAGCGGTCTAGTGCACTGCTACCATCTCGGTAACACATGAAAAACGCCACTAAACATCCATACCCTGGCCAGGATTCGAACCCGGGTCCCCGTGGTCGCAAGCCAAACGCCTTAGCATTGCGCCACCGAGCCGGTAATTGCATATACGTTAAAAAAATGGTTTTCCATTTTTCTTTACCGAAATTACCTACATTCCTCTATTTGTTATAGAAATCTTAGAATACGCGGTTGAAAAATTTAAAGATGGAAAACAGTATAAATGACTTTGAAACAAAATATTTCGAAATTGATACTTTGAAATAAAAATATTGTTTAGGTTTATTCACCTTTTGGAAACACCCTGTATGAATCCGTGTGTTCTGAATAAATTCAACAAGAGATAAACCACTACTAACACTTTATTTAATAATTTATTGACTATACAATACTTCAAACATTCAAAATAACCTTATTTGCTTCTTATTTAACCTCACTTTTTACCGAACGTGTCACTTCTAAAATAAACTTCTTCTTTAATAAACTTCCTCTTCCGCGCTGATAATCGCGCCTTATATACTCCGAATTTGACTCTCTAGATTCATCTAGAAGCAATCAGGAATCTTCTCTTACCCCATTCCAGAAAAGTCCATTTCTCTCTCTAGAGTCTTTCCAGTCACTATTAGTAGGCATAGGCGTATCATCTCCAATTCCAAGGGGGTGTAATTCATAACAATATGTCTAAGAAATCTCAACTTCATTTTCAAAGACCTATTCCAAGCCTCACTCGATGGGTGCTTGAAAAAAAATGTTAAACCCCGATGCACATATAGTGGAAGTACCTGATAAAACATTTTTTCTGAATATAACACCTGTGACATACAGATGGACATGACGAAACAATAAGGGTTCTGGTGAAAAAATATTTTGTTGATATTTTGGAAACGTCCACTCCCATCGATCACGTTGTCACATTCAATGTAACCCCACCGTCCCCCAAAAAACGTATTTGTTAGTGCAATTTAAGATCAATCTAAAATCAATATTTGACCTTAAAGTTCTACAAGTTTCCAAGTACATGTCACAAGGTTCCGAGTACATTCCAGCACTTTTTTAAAATCCTGTTTTTTATTAAAGAAAATTTTATTTGGCGTTTAGAACCCTCTGGTTTTCACCTCACGATACTTTGATCAATTTTGAAGGATAAAGCAATATTTTAAGCAAAAATGTATTTTTTTCGCGAAGTAAAAGTTTTAAATATATGTACATCATTCAGGAGTACCTATTCTTTTTAAAAAATAGTTCAGTGCATGTGAAAGCCTAGTCCGTCTTTCTCTCTATGTTGATTTTTGACGGGGATATAACACTTTGTATCACGTGTCTATGAAATTTCTGATTTCCTTCCTTCCCGCGCAAAAGTAAATTTGGAAAATTAGAGCGCACTTTAACTTACACAAAAACTATATATCCTTCGAAAAAAATTCTTTTTTCTAAATATCTTCTTTACAAAACTATTTAACTTTCCTTTTGTCCTATATATATCCCGTGATATTCAAGAAATATGAAATTTTCGGAGTTCAAATTAAATTTTTACAACGATGCGTCCTCTGTAGAGATATAAACATTTTTTTAAATAATGTACTTAAAGACTGTCGTGTACCGAATATTAGCTATTCTACTTTTTTCTAAGATTTAAACCGTATGTAATTGGACTAGGTGTAAATTTCTTAAAGCATAATTTTGAAAAATTACTGCATCAAAATCCCACAGGTAAAGATATCTCAAAAGTTTTAGTTTGCACTAATATCTCTCTAATAATAAAAGAAATCTTGGAAATTTTATTTATATTTATAGAAATCTAGTTTTTTTTTCCATTCTATCAATTTATTGTTCTCAAGACCATAATCTCCAAACGCCAGGACTGTGCAGAGGTGTTTTAAATATAATGATCCTAATTTAATTTAGTTTGTTACAGTGTATACTGGGTGGCCCAGCCCATAAGAGCACCCAGTAACTTTGGAATAAGACAATAGGGTCGTTTCCTTCAACAAAATTTATAAAATCTTATTATACCATCAAAAAGTATACTAAATATACATTTCATATATCATATTAAAGAAAGTCCTAATGATCACATGCAAGAATAAATTGGTTTTCAAAATAGCAAGGCGGTAAATGATGACGTATGTATGAGAATTCAATTTTAGAGAATTTTCATGTTTTCGTTAATCATATTGGTGGTAGTGATCGGATGATTTGTTGGGTATTTGTTATTTACATTGTGTTGATCTTCCTTTGCAAATTATAACCTAAAAATTTGAAATCGTATTTTCTAATTTAAAACACATCTGCAACAGTATATTATTAATAGAAAATCATTCACATACTTACTTTAGCTTACAGTGTACTTCATATTTTAATCCAAGTTAAATAATGACAATACCAATAGTTTGAAGACAATTAGTATAACAATGACTCACGTCGATACTATAACAGTAAACGAACGACGCCCACCATAGGCGCCAATTCAAAATTTCGTAACTTAAATAATTAATTTCACTATTAAAATGAATTTGAAATGTAAAAAAAAAATACGGGTCAAATAAAATTTTATAAATTACTTGAATATAAAATTTTTAAAAAATGGTCAACGACCCTATTGTGTTCAAATTAGGTCTAACGATATGAAATAGAATTTCCAATTATGTGATGTAGAAAACCTTGATATGAGAATTGATATGAGAATAAAATTTTTAAATTTGTATTCAGCTGGCCTAAATACATATGATCCATTCCTCAGATATCATTTTGACTGAAAAAAATAATGGTTTCAACAATTTTTCACTATTAATCATAGAAGGCCGCGACTTGACCAAAATTACTAAAACTTTGTCTGCATACACCTGTTGAATATTATTTCTTCGAATATTAGGATTAAACACGATTTACTCCTCATTAAGTTCAGCGATATTAGTTTTTCAACGATTTTTTTAATGGAACACCCACGGCATAACTTGTTATTTAATTAGACCTTCCAATCACTAAAATAATGATTGCCTAACGTACCTCTCTTTAGAATAAATTAGTAATTAAAAAAATATTTTGTTAATCAATTCTTTTACAACAATTGTTGTAGTAAGTTGGCCCTGAGTAGGTTTGATTTCTCAAACCTTAATGAAGAGAAAATCGTATTTAATTTTAGTATTTGAAAATATAATATTTTACAGATGCTTGCAGAACAAATTTTAATAATTTTGGGCAAGTCGCGATCATCTATAAATGGAACTAAACGTTAAAAATTATATTTCTTGAAATTGGAAATAGCATCTGAAAGTTGCAAATGTATTTTGGCTAGCAGGATCCAAAGCAAAATATACAGGTTGTCCCATTTATAAATTTCATTTTCATGTAAAGTACATTTACACCGATACTGAGCCATTTTGGTTATTTACATGACATAATTGCAAATTTTATTTAATATCACTACACAGGATTACAGGGGTCAGTATGGGCTGAGCCGCCAGGGCATATCTAAAAAAAATTACTTTTTTACGATTACTGTACTTCCACTCCACTATGCCGATGTGGAAGTGATATAGAATCAAAGCTTTGAGCGATTTATTGAGAGAGTAGTACTAAATATTGGTAACATTCCATTACTTGAAAATGATAAAATAGAAATAGTGAAAAATGTTGTTGAAGTTATTTCAAATTGAATGAATGACAAGAAATGTGTATTAATTTTTGTAAACTGAGGAAATTTAAGTTAATGTAACCTAATCGATCTTTCACGTTTTCTAGAGTGAAATTAAGTTAAATTGATGCGAGTTTGTTACAGTTTTGAAAACAGTAGACTTTTTAGCGTAATAGTTCAGTACTTATTTCATAGAATAATGAGGAAATCTGTTTTCGGGATGAAATAAAACCTTTTTGTCGACATAAAGTCGTCTGTTTTCAAGTGATATTAAAGTAGCTAATATAGAAACTCGAGTTATGACTACGAGTTGTAAAATCTAAATGTAAATAGTAAGGAATTGAAATAATAAATTGTATATGCCAAAAGAGACCATTGACATTGAAAAAAGGAAATGAAGTTGTATTACTGAAATATAATGTATAGTGTTGTTATTGATTCTTTAAAAGCTTATAGGAAGAACGAGGGATGATAAATTTTGTAATTATTATGAAGTAACACTGACGTATATAGTTATATAATAATTATATAATTTAATGTTTTTTTCGGTAAATTGTTTTTTGCTTTCGTTTTGCAAGTGGAGAGTCGGTAAATAAGTGATAAGTGGTGAACAATTTAATTTCTTCAAACAAAAATAAGTATATTTACTAAATGAAATATTTTTGTCAACCTCCTCTATGAAACCGTATTCATAAAGATAATAACTGGATTGCAAATCAACAGCTATTCTTCGGTCTGTATGTCCCGGCAAGCGATGGATTATGAATTGCAAACCCGGCGCGTTGGATGCAAAAAAATATATTTTACCACAAAATGCTTGATTTTGATTATAACAAACATCATCCTAATTAAAGGAACTCTCGTTACGGACCTACCTTACACTGACGAGAGTCAATAGCTTGAAACTGCAGACTGCAAGTTGATTTGTTCCGCAACCAATTATAAAAATTCTACGTCTGATAAACGTTTTCTTTATGTGGAATATTTCACACAAGATTTTGAAATTTCAGAATATATCAGAATCTTACGCTAATTTCCTTCGATTATCAATAAAGTATCCGCTTCATGTTCTTCCATTATATTATGATGTACTCCGGTATGTTTATTTTTAAGTAATACTAATTTTGTTTCACGCAATCTTTGATGGAAATCTCTAATGCCAAACAACAGGGATGTCTTCTATTTACACATTTTTCCGTTTTTCTTCATATGCAAAAACACTTTTATAAAAATACAGGTTTTCTTAATTTCTCAAAGAAAAACTAACTGTTCTTGTTTAATACTATGTTAAATAATCATTTGACACTAAAAGTTTTTGTTTTCTTGATCTGTTCAAGCCAATTTTTACTCTAAAAATGTTTAATATTAGTCGCTCAACATGCACAGCCCTTTACCATAGATTGAGAGAAATCGACACAATGCTTTCTAAAAATAATGAAATTAGAACTTATCATGGTTAAGTAAGAAAATCGAGTTTTTTCGAAAACGGTGTATCTCAGCAACATAGAGTACCCTATACTCCTCTTTTTAAAAAACCCTCAAATTTTAATTTAGAAATTATAAATGCTAAACAATAAAAAAATTTCAAACAACAATGAAAAAAATGTATGATTTAAAATGTCTCTTGGCCCTCCCAAATGAGACGCTGATGATCGCAATTAGAAAGTCGCGTTTACCCCAAACAATGGGGATTTTAACTTAATAAATGTACAAAGTTTTATTATTTTAGATAAAAAGGTTTTTAGGAAGCAATTTTAAATGTAATTTACGCCTCCTAATCGACATGATTTTAGATTTTCCTTTGGAGAGAAAGTTTCTTGACAGTGAACAGAAACTATCAGGTACCATTTTAACATTACCTACAAAATATTGCTTTTGCTCATTCACCTCTTTGGGGTGCAAGTTTCAATTTCCTAGATCTTATGGTTTTCGAGATATTTTTGATCGGACATTGAACAGAGAATAATTATATACAGGTTAGTTACTTTAAATGGTTAAGCCAACTCAATGTGAAAGTTTTTGGCGGATGGCGTCATGCGCATAACCGGTCCCAGCTGGTACTAGTACCCAGTGTACAATCTTTTTCATAGTATCATGGTTTTCAGCACATTCATAATAGCTAGGGAGATGGTGGCAATACGGGTATATGATTTCATTGTAGTTAACAGCAATATGGAATGAAGGTATTGACATAACTGACCGATTAGAGCAGCTCCCGAGTTTGGTTGCTGCTGATATTTCAAATAAATGAATGTCAAATTTGAAAAAAAATGCTCCTATATTATTTTATTGTTTCAGCCGTTGCTATAAAATCGTTCGTTTATTAAAAATATAAATAAACAAATGGTTGGCTGAAGTCCATGCCTCTGATCTTCTTATAAAACTAATTGTTAACGTGCTATTAAGTCATTTCATTGTACTTCGCATTGGTTTTAATTTGTTAGTTTTTATATCAGTATCAAAAAAATGTCAAAGTAAAAAATTAGTCCAATCAGTCGGGGTTTTTACCCTTCGAAAGTTGGAGTAGTAATTATTTTAAGTCGAGTCCTTGATAAAAAACACAAGTTCTACCTTGGGGGTGGGGTTAGGCTCGAAACCCCGTCTCGAATTAAAGGTGCAAAAATAGGTTTTTATTTCAAAAAGAATTCGGCAACGCTCGATCCTACGAGAAAAATGATGGAGACAAGGTTCAAAAGTATAAAATTTCCTAGATTTCGTGTATATACATTTTTATTGTAAGTCTAATTTTTAAAACGATACAATACAACGTCAAACAGATAAATTTAAGAAAAAAAACATTTTTTTGTTACTATGTATTGTACGTTTACCATATTATATACATAATGTATACGTTTACAACATTACGTATATTATATTATTTATATTATCACAACAAAGATCTACTTCTGTTGAAACAAAACAAAATTAAATTGAAGGGATATATTAGTGACTTATCATTCCTCGAAAATGGGAAACAAGTTATTAAATTGAATGACGGGTATTTAGAAGAAATGGCTGTAAAACCGCATCAATTTTTGTGTACCACACCTTTAATCCCCAAAAAAGGGGAAAAAGGGTCTTGTCCTAAGGTTCTGATGTAACTTTTCTGAAGTATTTTGACGTATAGAAGCTAATTTTGAACATAAAAATTATACTAATATTACTCCTTTTATCCCCTAAAAAGGGAAACTAAAGATCTTCTTCTAAGGTACTGATCTAACTTTTCTGAAAAATTTGACGCGATGAGGCCACTTTTGATTAAAAAAAATCTGTCGTCTCAGTTACCTTCTGCCATCCCTAGGAGACAAAAGAATGTTGTAGATGGTAACTGACATGACAGAAAATTGTTTTTGTTCAAAATTGGCTTCAGCGCATCAAAATACTTAAATGTTACATCAGAACTTTATCCTTTATTTTGCACTTTTTAGGGACTAAAAGGGGTGGTAGACAAAAATTGATGCGGAGATTTAATTTTTAATGGAATAGACAGTTCTGATCAAAAGGAAAGCCGCACCTTTTGTTTTTTGTTGGCCTGTGTAATTATTAAGAAACGTCAGCCATTGAAAAAGCAGCATCACAGATTTAAGCCACTATTTTTTTATGTATTTTACATATAAAGGAAGCTTCCTGCTAAGTGGCTGACATAATAAAATTATATAGAAGCGCTTTTTTCCCCACTTTTTTAAAATTCACCCCCTTTAAACGCAGCAATACACAGGTGACTGAAGTTTGTTTTATTGTTTCTTATCACTTTGCGAAACTTTTGTTATAAGACACATCGACAATAAAGTCACTTAATTTTTTGTATATCATAAATTATTTAAAAAAATTAAATTGCAAAAAAAGCGCAGACACATACATTTCAGCCGACTGCATTTATATTAATGTCATATTGGCAAGCAACGTTTAAAACCGGTGGCTGACAATAAAATTATATAGGAGCGTTTCTTTTATAGCATGTTTAATTTATTGTTAATTAAAAACTCAGCAACTGACTGAAATGGTTTTTTCGGGCTTTTATTATTACATCTTTACCAATGTTCAACTTCACTCACACAATAAAATTATACAAAAATTTCAGTCACCAGCTCCCTAGCTATAATATTATACTACTAATATATTTTGTCTCTAGACCAGTCTAATTTCTCAAAGATCGACTGTATTTGTATTAGTATCTGTACTGTACTTACTGTTTTGTATGAAACGTTTAACAAAGCAAAATCTAGTCATAATTGAAATCGTCAAATTAATTAAGGCTGTTCATAAAACTCAGCCTTTTATTTTTCTTCATCGAATTTTAATAATAGTAGAAAGATAAATTCATTCTTCTCTTTCGTTAGTTTTTGCTTTACCACACTGTAAAAAAATAAATACTTATCGGCCTTCTTCTCATCATTTATATTAAAATTATTTTCCAACTCCACTTTCATTTCGACTCTCTACGAATTCGGTTGGTCACAATTGGTTTTCCAATTGTATCCAGGAAAATTACTCAGCGGATAAATTTAAAGAAAAAACTTCAGCCCTCGGTGAACAATTTTCCTGAAAATTAAATTAAATCCGGGGACTCCTCTAGCTCATAAGTAACCCAGCAGCACAATTTAAAAAATTGTAGAAATATCAGCATCCCCTCTTTTTTCCTTAAGTGTATTTAATGTAATGGAAACCGAGAGCTCAAGCCTCAAATCGTCCTATATTAAGGAAAGAAAACATTTCAGATCAGGCTGGTTTCCTGTGTTTAGTATAAGTACAACAATTTCAGTGATTGATTATCTTTACCGACAACGTTTCAATTTTAAGCACCTCATTTGTATTCCTTTTTTGCATGTGTATAAAAAATAAGCTGTCATCTTACATAATTATAATATTTTTATATAAAAATGTAGTTTAGTTACGTTAAAGTGAAATCTGTCGATATGTCATTGGATTGAGCAAAATTAATTAGGGCATTTATACATAGTACTTAGCAACAGTTTGAACATTGTACATATTTTATAAATAAAAATAAATGTGAAGAGCACTTTTACGTTATTTTATAGTATTTTTCACGACAGGCAAGAAGTTTATTCATTTTCATAATGTAATAATATTTTGTACAGTACGAAAAATAACATTCGACTTCTCGATCAAGTCCATTTCTAAGCACAATTTAACTCAGTCAAATAATATTATTTAAAAAGTGGCGATATTATTCAATAGTTTAATTAGTGATATATATTATAAAATTGTATACAGGGTGCCCAGCTTAGCTTTATCCAAATATCCCTGATCTCTTATATAGAGAAATAACCAATTCCATTTAGATGTGACATCGTAAACGCTAGGTATATTGTTAGATATTTGGGTTCTTCTTTTAAGAATGAATCCAACGGTGTCAGATGAGTCTGCCATGGGTCTGTAGTATGATATGGGTGAGTTTGATTTAAATTATATCAATTTTGCGAGCTCGCTGTGCTATAATGATAGAGCGCTTTACTTAATTATGATTTATAAAAAAAAGAGCAGAATCGAGCAAACAATTTTATAACGCCCCGTTTCACAAACATATATACTGCAACTGAATAAATTATAATCTAAAAGTACTATGGGTAATTTTGTTTATAACTCTGTGTAAAGTTAAGAACAATAAAAATGAAAATGTCTTTTTTCCACATTTCATACAATCGCATATTTTTACTAATATCAAAAACAGAAAAGGGAATTTTACGAATGATAAAAATACGTATTTACCTGAATAATGGCCCACTATAATAAAATTTACTAGAAATTATTTGATTATTAAAATAATAGTTCATAAACTTTAATAAAGTGCACCCAAAATACGTATATTAAAACTACGTTTGCAAATCGATAATATGCCTGTAATACGTAAGCAAATGAAAAAAACATGTTAATTTCTTGGAAGGGCTGTACAGGGGAGGATTGTAAAACAGTAAATACTCATTGAAATAAATATTTAGTTTCACCTATGATTGCCTGCCTCCTCAATCAATTAAACAAACGTAAAAAAAACAAAAGTAAAATAAACCAAAACATCGATTTGACCATTCTTTGAAAATGCATCGTGTTCTATTCAACAAAATTTAATGAATTAGATATCATTTGAACAAAGTTACAAAGTTTTTATTTTACTAAACCAGAATCAATATCTCAATAAATACGTATAATTCTGTACTGGTGCAGAATACCTAGAGATTACTGAAAGAATTCTCGACAAATAATGACAATATGAAACTCTCAACTCTAGTTTTTAATAAACATGAAATTCCCACTGTGTAAAAAGAGGATTTCATTCCTTTTAGAATGCGATTGTACGATCGTAATTGTAATAATTTGGCCTCCGGCGTTGCATTATTCAATTCAACTGTGAACAAAGTAACAGCCAAAACATCTTACTAATTACTACTACCAGACCAAAGTTAAAAAGTTATAATTTGAATCTGCAAAATATTTGTTGAAAGGTGAAACAATATATAATTCTAAGGCCATGTTTCTCGAAATAGCTTGGACAATGTTTACAATTGTAAAAAGATTTTCTATTCAAAAAACAAGTTCGAGGAGTTCATTAAACATTTTTTTCTGAGCACATCTAGTTTTATATTTCTTAACTTACCAGACACCTAGTATAAGTGAGCACTATACACTTGATAGTAACTGGAATTGAGAAAAAGGAACTGTGTGTTTCTCTCTCACTTATGCTATATAATATGTGCTTCTTGCACAAAGTTGATAAATGGAAAACTATATGTATATTTCTTCCATGAGTCCTTGAAACGTACATCTGCTCAGATGCGTATTATTTTAGTGAAGTAAATTGAGCTTAAGGTGGCCATTCCCTAGAAAGAGACATCCGATAGGGAAATATTTACTATTTTTAGCTATAACTTTTTTTTCTTAGTACGTATATTTAAAAAAACTATAAGAGTACCTAAGTAGAACCATAACAAGACTATTATTATGAATTTTTACTCAATGATTTTAGTGGTTTGCAAAATAGCTCGATTTAAATAAAAAAATTATGTTAATCTTCCTATTTCGTAGTTTTAAATCGAGCTATTTTGCAAACCACTGAAGTTATTGAGTGAAAATTCATAGTAATAGTCTTGTTATAGTTCTACTTAGGTACTCTTATATATTTTTTAAATATATGTACTAAGAAAAAAAAGTTATGGGCAAAAATAATAAATATTTCCCTATCGGATGTCTCTTTCCAGGGAATGGCCACCTTAATGGACGTAAACTTTGGTCGAGAAATCATAATTTAAAATGTCAGTTCTTATGAATTATCTGTCTCTAGAATGTAGCATCCTCTGTTGAATATTTGAGGTATTTAAAAACATGAATTTCCTTTAACTACCACTTGTACCTTTATGATAAACAAGAAGAAATATTGTCCAGTCCTAATGTAATGAATGTATCCATTTTTGTGTGATATTTTCGTTAGTATTAGTATAAGTAAATAAATAAGTATTTGAAGATCAGTTGTTTTTTTTACATTTCATTATTCCATAAATCCGAAAAATGCAAAGTTGGGAAAGGAGACAGATAGTGTTCTGTTACCAGTTCTCTTTGGTATCTACAGGGTTTCCCGAAAATCCCGCCTTCCCCTTTAGGTGCTAATTCTCCATGCAAAAATAGTAAGAAAAGTTGCTATAAACATGTGTCCGGAAATGCTTCCTAAGGGACAACTTTATGAAACTTGGTTAACTGTTTTCGATTATTAAAGATTATTGTTTTACAGTATTATCCAAAATTTATTTTATCCAGGGGCGGAGAAACGAGGTGTCTTTTGTTTCTACATATTAATGTTTCAAGTTGACCATTTCTGGTATGTTAATCCCTGATTATGATTCCCTGCTTAATTCTGCATAAAAAAGGTCCTCTTTACAATTACCCATATGGCAAGTCGTTTTCGAGTAAAAGCGGTCTAAACGAAATGTTGCGTATTCGTTTGCTAAATGCGCATTATTTATTTTTCAAAGTTGGCGTATGTCATTTAGTAACAAAAATGACAGAGTACACCTCACAGGAGTATCTGGATATGATTATCTATTATGGTATGATTTCCTAAAGGAACTACTTTCAAATATTTGGTGATAGTGTTAAAACAAACATTGTGCAAAAGTTTAATTAACATTTATGATTTAAAAAAGAACCTGAATTAACATTATTTTTACATAATGTGCTTAAAATGTCTTCCTTCCTGCTCAATGGAGGTCTCTGCACGGTGAGCAATATTATTTGTGGCTCTTTGCGCCATTTCCCTGGTAATACTGTCAAATGCCGCAATTATGTCGGCTCGCACGTCGTCCTCACTAATTGTCTCATTAAAATGAACCATACAAAATAATCCATCGAATTTAAATCCGGCGATCGAGTAGGCCAATTTATTGGGCCACTTCTACCTATCCAGCGCCCTCGAAAAACTCGGTCCAAATGATGCCTTGCTACCCTACTAAAGTGCGCCGGAGCTCCATCGTGCATAAAAATCAGAATCAAGCGAGAAAGCGGCGGGATTTCATCCAGTAGGTAGTTGTCTCCGGAGAAATCGTACATAATTCGGTCTATTAAGTCGTGCGGGAAGAAATATGGGACCATTCGGCAACATTGGTGGTAAACATTATTTTCAAGTTTTACTTAACCTATTAGTTACCCAATGAAAAGGTAAATATACTTTCCATTAGATTCCCTATTTGTCCCGCCCAAACATTAATTGAAAATCGGTATTGAAAATGTGCCTGTCGAATTAAATGAGGATTTCTATGGGGCCAGTAAACAAAATTCCTTGAATTAAATATTCCATTTGGAGTAAATGTCGCTTCATCAGTCCACAATATCTGATTAAAAAATGAAGGATTGGCCAAATGATTTTCCAACAGATCTATGAAATTGAAAAAAATTGGTTGGTTTAAGTGGTAGAATACTTTGAATTACAAATTTATCACATTTGTTTAAAATTTGTTTTTTCATGTAGACACTGCATACAGAATTCGGCTTACTTGTACAGAAGAGGTTCATGGTCTCGCGGCAAGAGTTGCTGAACGTGACGATAACGATAATGATGTTGATTTTCACGTCGAAGGGTTCGATGAATACGTGTTCTTGTAGTCCCCAGTAGTCTAGCAGCTCGCCTAGTACTCAACCTTGGCTGAGCAGCAAATGTATCGGGAATCATCTCTTCTTCAGCTATTGGAATTCCTCTTGGGCGACCGTTACATCGTCTATCAGGTAGGACATCTCTACTCTCCCGTACATGATTGAGGCAGCGCGTGATAATTTTTGCGTCGGGAAACCGTTCTCGTTGCGAGAATCGGTTCGCGTCATATACATATTAACTATATACTATGAGTTTCATTCGTAACTTGACGCTAAGGAAAGCCTGTCTCTCTATCCTAAGAATACTGTGGGTATGGTGCGTATGCCTTAGTGATGCGAGATTGTGACAGTTCAACTGAATACAGAAGGTAAATGGTCACAATCTAATCGGAGAAATTGGCCACTGGCCTGTTACATATAGCGCGCTTCCTCACTCCTTCATTAGGTCGTGTCGTCAGAGCGTGCGCGTTGGGTCCCAAATTCCCAGCAGAGTTAGAAAACTATCTCTTTCTCTAGCCTCAATCCCGTACATAGTGGCTTATAGTGTATTACCATCATATAGTTAATAGGTATATGGTTCGCGTACAGTCGTGCGGCAGGTACAGCTTGTTGATGAGCGATACCATAACAGATAATCATATCGAGATACTCCTGTGAGGTGTACTCTGCCATTTTTATTACTGAATGACATACGCCTACTTTGAAAAATAAATAATGCGCATTTAGCAAACGAATAAGCAACATATCATTTAGACCGCTTTTACTCGAAAACGGCTTGCCATATCGGTAATTGTAATGAAAACATTTTTTATGCAGAATTAACCAGGGAATCATAATCAGGGATTAAAATACTAAAAATGTCAACTTTAACCATTAATATGCAGAAACAAAGGACACCGACCTCTCGTTTCTCCGCCCGTGGATAACATTAATTTTGGATAATACTGTAAAATAATAACCTTTAATGATCGAAAATAGTTAACCAAGTTTCATAAAGCTGTCCAAAATTATTTCCGAGATAATTAGTAAAAAAACACCTTTTTCTGCGCCATCCTTAGAAGGCCGTAGCTCCCTTAGGAGGCATTTCCGGACACACGTTTATAGGAACTTTTCTTACTATTTTTCCATGGAGAATTAGCTTAAAGAGGAAGGTGGGGAATTTCGGGACACCCTGTATATTAAATACACAATGATAATCTCTAGAGCTAGTGCGCTAGTGGGCCTTTAAGAACATATTTAAATAATGCTATATTGTCGCAATTCACAATGCACGTTATTTTGAAATGCGCAATATAAAATACACTGATTGCAATAAGCCTCAGCAGAAAAATGTATACTGTGTGGCGAAAGTTATGCTAAAAACACACTAGGCGGTTTTCGCCGAATCGGCAGCCGACTCGACAGATGCTGTAATAGAAACAAATGGAGCTGTTCACACTATGACGCGCTGCGAGAAAGCAGCATCCACCACCGCGCGTAGAGTAGTATTATTATGAGAAGATGCTCGGGGCGGAGCTAACGTGCGCGAATATTTTTGCCAGTGACAGCATCATCTGGGGTAGAAGGATATATAATTATCTGTAATCAAATTTTCGAGGTCGACGAACTGTGTAATGTAGAATATTAAAACTCGTCACACTCTGGTGTTTACGATGAAGACATTCTTCACTGAAAGCAAGGTTATATCACTTAATTCAATCAGAAATGGGGAACACAAGTATACTGCAGCACAGATCCTGTGACTGCAGATTGACGGTGCCACTGGCTTCGACGTCAAATATGACGCAATTCGCTCTCATTGGCTTAAAACAATGAAGGCACACAAACTCGTCTCTGCGCATTATTTTTTGCGAGCATCTTCTCATAATAATACTACTCTACCGTCGTTCGATTCATGTGTCGAATCGTTTTTATTGCTTCGAGCGGCGTATGCTGCAATGTAAACAAATGGACCTGTTCACACATTCACTTATTTGTCGAGCGGTTTGAGCTTGCAAGCCAAATTGCACGTTAAAAGTATTGAATTTACGCATCTAAAATAGATCCCATTACTGATACTGAACTCTTAATAAATGTAATTCAAGAACGACCTGCTATATGGGATATGAGAAACAATGATTATGGTGACAGAAATAAAAGAAAAGAGCTGGGAAGAACTTGTTATTATACTGTTTTATTATATTGTTTCTCATTCGGGTATTCTTCTTTATTAAATCATTTACCAAAATATTCATTCGTAAAATGTTTTCGACATTCTAATGAAATTGAAAAATTTCATTATATAGTATTAAATAAACTTTTTATTTCGAGTTCTTTAACAATAGGATGTTCCCGGATGCGCCTATTATTTCTTTTTTTATTTTTGATGGACAGAATAATAAACCTAACAAAACTAATCCGTTCTTTGAGTCAGGTAAATTCATTTTTGTCCCTGTATTATCAGCACTACCGAAAACAGTGACAACGTTGCCTTCCTACGACAAGTGGTTAACCGCTTAGTGTGTTTTGTAACAAGCGGCTACCGATTCGTCGGCCGAATCGGCGAAAACCGCCTAGTGTGTTTTAGGCCTTAAACCATCCGTATACTTCAGCTTCAGGCTTTTGGTCTTCGTCAGTACGAACCAGGTAGTAAGTACTCCAACAGATATAAATTTTCTCTCTTGTGCAAGTTGAGCAAGAGTGTTTACGCAACTTGCAAGCGGAGACATCTATCGACTACTTAATGCAATCAATCGACGACCAAATAGCAAAAGAAGTATGAAATGCTAAAGATACCTATAGTTCACAATAATATGAACTGGTTTCCTGAGGGTTGCATATATTAAATACGCAAAGATTCCTGTCTATACCCTCATATAGCTACAGCTAGTGCGCTAGTAATTATTTAAGAGCACATTTAAGTAGCATTTTGCTATAAATGAGAGACCGAAAAAACAACTCTTTAGGAAGAAGATAAGCCCAACCATGTTACGCGACGACATCCCTAAGCTGTAGAAATTAATTTTTAAAAAAGTTTAGTAAACAAATGCTTTTTTGCTAAAATTATACAAGTACACATTTCCAAAAAAAAAAAAAACACTCATTCTACACAGCAAGACCTATAATCTATCAAAGTTTGTTGCGTCTATGTTCATTATTTTTAAAGTTAAAAATTAATTAAAAACAGCGTTTTTAGCATTATTTTGCTTTTTGTTAAGAAACCAATTAACCGATTTTAATGACGTTCGGCTCATTTTGTAGATGTTTTTAACACCTGCATTTTCTTTCCCGGACGTATTTTCGTAAAATCTAAAGATAAATTTTTACAAGCCAAGAACTTGTTTTCCTATACTTCACTTGTTAAATAAACATAGACGCACTAATTTTCAGCTGTTGGATTTTAGGTACAATAGTTAGATAGAGGTACACGTCTCCGCTGAAAAACCCCGTTTAGCATTTTTTAACATTGGAAATGTTTTCGTATATGGGGTAGAGTTACCAGTTTTTGTTCAAGGTCAAAAGACAGCGGTGTCGCGGTCGACTGAGATTATCGTATGCAACGGCTGATATACGCAAATGTAATATGGGTTGCATATATCACAGGGGGTCAAGTGACCACTTTTCATTTAAGGTGGAAATACAGCGGTGTAGTGGATCGTGCTATTTCCGGAAAAATTTGGAAAAGTTTATGTTTTATGTATGGTGTTATCATTTCCAATGTCCCAATGATTTCAAAGATTGCGAAATCTGTGAATATTTTTCCTCTAGAACTCCCTTTTGCCTAGACTATACAGTTGAGGATACTATCAATGACATATTTTATAATAATTTTTGATAAAGTGAATAAGTTACGTAATTGTATAATTACTTATAAGTTGTATTGAAACATTCTTTATAGGATTTTGCAAACAGCAGAAAAATTAACTATCTATAAAAGAAAAACTTTGTGTAGAAATATTAATGAAACCTTTGCATTCTTTCGATAACCTGAATTCTGGTTATGCTAGCAAATTAAAATCCTAAAATGAATTTGTCTAATTTCTTATTTGACAATTCTCAGTCTAACACTAGCATCCACACAGTCCCCTACGGCCATGCAGATTAAACTATTATCCACATAACCCCCTACGATTATGAAGATTCAGTTAAAAATGAGAACAAAGACCTAAAATGAATTTATTTATCTACCTTGTCTTAAAAAAAATTTTTCATTCCAATGGATTACATTTTCATGAGATCTATCATTCTGTTTCCTGGAAATGCTTAGCCTTTGAAACGTTTTTCGCCCTTATTCTGGAGCTCATCAGAAAGACATAAAGCCATTCATAAAGATGTTTCATGCAAAACCAAGACAATTTCTATGAATAAGTGTGAAATGATATATTTGACATTGACTGATAAAAACAACCTCACCTATCTATTAGCTAACTAGTATTGGAGCCTATATACTCTATGCATGTTTTAAAATGAATTATTATTTGTTTGCTTATAATTGTATTGAAACATTCTTTATAGGATTTTGCAAACAGCAGAAAAATTAACTATCTATATGTCTTTCTGATGAGCTCCAGAATAAGGGCGAAAAACGTTTCAAAGGCTAAGCATTTCCAGGAAACAGAATGATAGATCTCATGAAAATGTAATCCATTGGAATGAAAAATTTTTTTTAAGACAAGGTAGATAAATAAATTCATTTTAGGTCTTTGTTCTCATTTTTAACTGAATCTTCATAATCGTAGGGGGTTATGTGGATACTAGTTTAATCTGCATGGCCGTAGGGGACTGTGTGGATGCTAGTGTTAGACTGAGAATTGTCAAATAAGAAATTAGACAAATTCATTTTAGGATTTTAATTTGCTAGCATAACCAGAATTCAGGTTATCGAAAGAATGCAAAGGTTTCATTAATATTTCTACACAAAGTTTTTCTTTTATAGATAGTTAATTTTTCTGCTGTTTGCAAAATCCTATAAAGAATGTTTCAATACAATTATAATCAAACAAATAATAATTCATTTTTATACTTATAAGTTATTATAACTCTACTAACAGTCGATTTATTACTACTTAGTAACGTTATCTAATTTTTAACACATTCATCCATCGTGATTATTACACAATTACGAGATATGAAACAGCGATATATTAATTATGAATATATACAGCAAACAAACAGCACAAGAATAACACATACTACAAAATTAAAGTAGTAAAAAACACAGATTGGATTTCAAAGAAAACAAACCGAATACAACTCAGTTAAATAACAAAACAAGCAAATCAAAGTTATCGAATGTTTCCAGTGTGCAGAATTACAACAAAACCGTATTTGTATCTGTACTAGAATAAGATTTTACGAATTTAATATATGGACCAGATATTTTAGGTATAAATATGACTACTGTTTAAGAGAATCACAATCCTTTTTTGTTTCAATCGCTTTATTTTGTCGTTTTAAACTGTATGTTAAAAAGTAATTAAAGAGTAACAGGTAAAAGGTAAGAAAAATCTTTTTTGCGAATATCTCACTTTTTATGGCTTGGAAGTCAGTTAAGGTTATTATAAAAATGAAATATAATCTTTCCGACAGGTGAGGTTACGTTCATTTTTTATGTACAGCGAATGGTACCTTTCTTTACATGGTTCTCCCAGTACGCCTAATCCATGTTTACTTAAAAAACACCGCTGCCTAAGGAATCACTACTTCCACATCCAGATTTTCCATCCAACTTTCCTTAAAGGAAAACATCTTGACTATAATATTTGACTTCAAAAAAAAATCACAGACTTCGCAATCCTTGCAATCATCAGGACATTGGAAATGATAACACCCTACATAAAACATAAAGTTTTTCAACTTTTACAACTTTTAGCACGACCCACTACACCGCTGTATTTCCACCTTAAATGAAAACTGGTAACTTAACCCCCTGTGATATATGCAACCCATGTTACATTTGCGTATATCAGCCGTTGCATATACGCAGTCTCACTCGACCGCGACACTACTGTATTTCCACCTTAAATGAAAACTGGTAACTTGACCCCCTGTTATATATGCAACCCATATTATATTTGCGTATATCAGCCGTTGCATATGGTAGTCTCAGTCGACCGCGACACATTACTTTGAAATAAAGAGATATTATTATTGTCACTCAATTTGTACAACAGACAACCTATGTCAGTTAGTTGCAATTCTAACACATCATTTATTTGCAAGCAGGCACCTATTTGTAACAAGCTGTACACTTTTGTATTCCACCGTCAGCATAGCTGTACAACTTTTAGGTAATCTCCCGACACGGTAGGTAATGTAATTGGCAAGCGCAGCATCCTAATCCATAGTAGCGCGGCCTTTTCGGTAGCCGCGTACAAATTTTTGCTTGATTAATATAAAGTCATACATTTTCATTCTGTGACGTCAGACGCGGATGTTACGTAATAAATTTAAGTAAAGGCAGGTCTAATTTTAATTCGCTACTCATTGATTAATCAGTAAACATTAAATTCAATCTCAAAATAAATCATCTGCCAAGGATATCTTCGAAAAAAAATAATTTAGTGTCATTGTAAGTGTTGGCCAGTTTATTAGCATTTTCTAGCTCGAGCAGTGTATATGTAGATGAGCGTACAAATATCGAATGCGCAGTGGATTCATAAAAAATAAAATCGATTACAACAAATCTCAAGAGTAAGTGAGCCTACTGGTCTTCTCTCTACTGTGCTGCGACACCGCTTTCTTTTGACCTTGAATAAAAACTGGTAACTCTACCCATATACGAAAACATAAACATTTATAATGTTAAAATTTGAGGAGCTGGTTTCTAGCATTGACGGAAACAATGAAGCTTGTAGACTCTTATTAGTTTTCTCTACTTATTTCTCAAATTTACAGCCACCCCTTCAACAGAATCATCTCAATCAAATCGTTACAAATACATACGTGTACCAAATTTCAAGTGAATATCTCTATTTTATTTTATTGACCCCTTTAATAATTAAGTGGAACTGGTAGGGGGGTTGAAGAATATTATAAAGAAATCTGAGGCAATGGCTTCTAGTATATACACCAAATCTCAAATTACTCTATTCTTACCAGCCTGCTTTACTCATTTTCCCCTATTTACCCCTTATTACCTACCCTTCACTCCTTCAACGGAATAATCTAGTTCCAGATGTCGTTATAATACATACGTGTACTAAATTTTAAGTGAATATCTCAATTTTATTTTAATAATGGAGTGGGAGTGGTGGAAAGGTTGAAAAATATTATAAAACATCTGAAGCCTTGGCTTCAAATATATACATCAAATTCCAAGTTTCTGTGCTCTTACCAGCTTGCTTTACTTATTTTCCCCTATTAACCCCTATTTAACCTCCAACCGTTCAACGGAATCATCTCAAAATATATTCTACTTCCAGTTATAATAATACGTGTACCAAATTTCAATTTCAATTTTGTTTCACCAACTCCTTTAATAATGGATAGGGGGGTGGTGCGTGGGGTGTGGAAATATTATTAAAAATTCTGAGGCCTTGGTTTTAAGTATAAGCACCAAATCCCAAATTTGTCTGCTCTTAGCAGCTTGCTTTACTTATTTTCCCTTTATTTACCCATATTTAAACCCCAACCCGTCACCGAAAAATAATCCAATTGGAGCTCTTGTTATAATGCACACGTATACAAAATTTCAAGTCAACGTCTTAAACCGTTCCAGGGAAAACGTGCACACAAAAAAAGTTACAGACAGAAATATTTTTTGCTTAAATTTAAAATCGCGGCGTTTCATGACATTCTAAACTTATTTCAACAAGAACAATTTTTGAAAATTGTCTTACGGTTACTATACTTTCACTCCACTACGTAGATGTGGAAGTAGTACGTCGCGTCTTCGTCTTTGGGGTTCTGGGGGGGTTCTAAAAGCTGTGACACTTCGTGACACAAGCAATTGTGACGTCACAATACAAGAAAGTAATTGTATGCCTAATATTTTGATTGTTTATTATCAGCATTCTTGACATTATTAATTAGTTGGTGTGACGTGACAGGCACGAGGTGGGGGGGATTAGGCGAGCGTGACAATGTCTGACACAGGGGGGAAGGGGGTCAAAAATTGGCAACGTAATCGTGACATCATTTATGACCGGCCCCCTATTGAATCTGGACGACTTCGCTAAACTAAAGAATCGAAGGTTATCAAGTGAATTTTCCGACTTAGGGGCTCCATACATCACCTCCATTCTAAAATACAAGCTGTTGAGAGCAATTTTCCAATTTTCTTATTCGAAAACTTCTGCAAATAGATGTAAAAATGGACGATTTGCAAATTTTTTCATAGTATTAAGTTCTCCTTTATTGAATAGAGCAGAAGTAGTATATCGTATTCAGTTATAGCGTGTAGAAAATAAATTTGTTACATACAATGATTTTATTTGTTAAAGCTTGAAGAATTATAGAATTGCGATTTGACCTTTCCCTTGTCTGATTTTGTGAAAAATTATTGTTGATGTAAAGAGCTCCGTCCTATATAACATGACCAAAAGATCAATGTCTTCGTCATATTTTGAACAGCTAATAAAGAAACAATTTTTTTCAAGTTAGAATACTCATTCTATGCATAGACTATACAAAGAGGAACATACGGCTTGCGCGGAAATTTCGTAGCACATCTTTTTTCTAAACAGTTCATTGTACGTAAAAAATGAACATTACTCCTTTTTTGTTGGAGATATTATTGTCATTCATTCTTTTTTTAATGCATTTAATTGACCACCGGGGCATGGGAAGTGAGATAGTCGCAAAAGCCGTTTCTTTTAATGCTTGACCTTTATTTTTAATAGTACCTATGTCATTTAAAAGGAGATAATAAAGCCAATAAAACAAAAAAAAAGTTGAGGTTTTTTCAGAACATAAAACCCTAATTTCTCTGGATTAATATCATATTCATAACAAAAATAACATAAATATTGGTGTCAGATAAGTCCACAATGCAGCACTGTTGTAGGTAGGTACATTAAAAGTTGTTTTGTTGGATCAGTAGTAAAATTAATACACTAAATTAAACTGACTTACAGGTCTATTCTGTAATTTTTTGGTTAAAAATAAACGCCCTGCTAAATTTTTAATTTTAACGGAATGCTAAAAATAATAACTCATTTTTCTATTCTGTATGCGACCATTTAACGGACCTGTTAAAGTCATAAGTTTTTAACGGCCGCGCTCCTATTTGAGGTTATGATTACGATTATTTGAAGGCGGAAAAATAATTACTGAATATAAATGAGGAAATGGGTCGTCAAAAGAATCTCAAACTCATTGACAAACATAAATAAAGTGCCATTTACTGAATGATATTATACAAAATGTTATGAACCAAAAATAAAATACGGTGTTTTTGCCTCTTTAACGGTACCGTTAAATTTTAGTGGCAGGTCCAAAGTCGCCTCTAATTTTAAACGATGTTGGTTAAATTTAACCTTAAAAAAAGTGTACAGAATACCACTGACCGTTAACATTATTTCGCTAATTATTTTAACAGTGACCTTGCCGTTAAAGCTTAACAAAAATGTTACAGAATAGACATGTTAAAATGTAAAAATAAAGCAGCTAATGTTTACTTTTATTGATTTCTATTTTTTAAGTATATTTTACCACTTCAGTGCTTCTGAAATTTTTAATGTGAACTACCAAAATATGAAAATTATTTCACGAAATTCTGTAGTCCCCCAATTACGATTACTAAAAAAATATGTTTGTATGATGGAATCAGCGCAAGCTCTTGAAAATATTATCTAATATAAGTACTTCAATTCTTACGATAATTGATCCTAAATTACGTTTCTTAGAGAAAAATTAGGAGCTTCTCTGATAGCCCCAACTACAATCGAATTAACACTATTAATTAGATAGGGTTTGAACAGTGCAAAATGTCCAAAAATCTGAAATATTCAAAGTCTAAAAGGATATCACTCAGTTCAGAGTGTCGAAGACCTTGGAGAAGTCGAGTCGGTATAAATAACATCTATTTATGTACCCAAATCAATAGAATAAGAAATAAAGTGTAATAGTAATTGAATTGGTAACTATTAAATAACCTTGAAGAATTTCCTCTATTAAGCTATTAATAATAATTAATGCCTTACATGGTTGAAAATTAAATGGTCTAAGACTACTTCAAATCTTTTGAAAAAATGTTTTATTGTTCCTATTGAACGATAACTAGAAATTCCTCATTATCAAGATTGTGATAATTCGATCATTTTCACTACAATAAAAATGTCTAAAACTGTAGTGATAAATTAAGTACTGTGGTAAGCAGTCTAGCAAAATACTGGCACAGTTCCAAATAGAAATCATGGTCAAAGGCTAATATGAATATGAATTTTATTTAACGCAGTCAAAATTTCAATTTCTATATACTTACTATATTAAAACACGAGGTGTTTCAACAAAAGTTCTTGGAATATGCGAAAGATTCTCAGATTAAGAATGTCTATTTAATTATCTACAGGAAGACATACATCATTGCTTTAGGTAGAACAACATATTTCAGGTATCAGATGTTACTTTGAGACAATCTTTATAGGTGTGCATTATTTCCTTTACAAAGCATTCTATCTTGATTATTAATCTACCGTGTTTAAGTGATTGTCGAGTTTCATTCTTGTTGTAGGACAAATCGTAGATACTTGATTGACTATGTAGATGTTATTCTATCACCATATGACAAACCATGATAGATCGTTGAAATCAAATATTTCGCTCAAGAAATCGCTCTAGAAATCGTTTAAAGAACTGCCCAAGTCATCAATCAAGAGAGCGTACGAGAAACTCAGCATTCCTTGAAGCATTTTTCGAATAAGTTATGATCTTTATTTATGTTTGGCTAAGAATGTTTCTCAGCTAAGACTTGTTCTGGTTTTTTGCCATCTTCGTAGACTCCTTCAACATATTATGTCCTTTGTATAAGCGACTAAATGGTCCTGGTCCAAGAAACCGTACTTTGTCTTAGGACCATCAGCATTACCGTCCAGTCCCCCGTACCCTAACACCCACATCAAGGTCATCAATTCATTCGGAGATGGTCTGGATTTTCAGAACATTTTGGTGTCAAAGCGATAGGACGTGAGAGAGCGTTTAATACTTTCTGGCTCTATGGATAGATAGATCTTATCCTTCCGAATGTCCTTGTTTATGCATCCCGAGCACAGTTCTATAGCAAAGATTTCTGATTGAGGGATGATTGTAGTACTACGTAGGGCTCCGTATAGTTTAATCCCAGCTACGTTCACACCCACTCCTTCAGGCACCTTAAATCTATTTGTGTACCAAGTCAGTCAACCGCAGTATGTCAGAAGAATCTTGTTAGTTGACATAAAGTCAGCAAGTTTAGTTATGGACTCCAGTTGGATTCAATTCGAATTTCCAGATATTTAGGTTTAAATGTCCTACAAAATAATAATTAGCTTGTATCTTAGAAATACGAATGTTGTAGAGCAACAGGAGTCCTTGTTGTTGTTTGAAAATTAAAACAGCTATTTGTGTATTAAGAACGCAAAGTGCCTCAACACTCGAAAGCGACAATGACACTGCACTCGAATTATCCACATGATCTTATAATATTACGATTATAGTTATACAATTATTACAAAATATAAAAATAAAAGAAATAATTTAGTTCAATTTTGGAAACCACAATTTATCCACATGTGATCAAAATAATGAAACTAATAAGATGCAGACCCTGTCAATTTATTTATGTTCTTCTGCTGATTGAATTTATATTATGAATTTGTTTAGGATAACAGCATGTATTATGGGCAGAAGATTGTGATAATGTTTTTTCATTAACTTTCATCATATTAACAAAAAAAGTTTAAGGGCATTACCATTTCATAAAAATACATTATGTAAGGACAGATACATCCAAGCGAGCATTGGTGCCAAAGGGGGGTTCCTCAAGGTAGCACCTTTGGATCTCTTATCTCTCTTATTTTTATAAATGATCTGCAAAGCCACTTAAAAGCAACGAATGCCTTCCAAGTTACTCAATTTCCTGATGATGTGGCGGTTGCATCAACAGCAGACATGTACATGAGTTGTCAAGTAATGCAACCATCTGATGTTTGCTAATAACACTCCTGATTGTAGCTTATTAGTAAATTCACTAACTTATCTATAGAAAATACTCACTCTGTAAAAGTATTAGGTATAATTATTGATAGTAATTTAAACTGATTTAAATATATTGAAGATTTAACAAACAAACAAAATTCAGTTAGATGCTATATCGTCCTCGTTTTTGTGTGAGTTTAAAGCTATTTAAAACGTATTACTTTGCACAGGCATACTTATTATTAAAATCTGGCATTCTCTGCTGGAGCAACTCCAGTAGAGTTAATGATACAAAAAATAATAATTAAAATTATGTTGTTCAAATGTTGTACCCATTCGTGTAGAGATTTGTTTGTTTTGCTTGGAATACTAGCGCTACCAGCTTTATATGTTTTATCATGTTGTTTGTTTGTTAGTCCAATATTAATCAGTTTATCCAGTTTTCCGATCGAAATATAGCTTAATACACACGAATAACATTTTATTGCCTAAACACAATCTCTCTGCTGTTAGCAATGGTGCGACAGTTATGCCTATTAAGATATACAATCATCTCCCTAATTATTTAAAAAAATAACTGGATTAAAATTGTTTAGATTAAAATTGAAAAAAAAACTATTACGAAAAGCAATTTACAGTCTAGAAGAATTTTTTTAAATACCCTTTAACACTGGTAACAACTATTGTATCACTGTTTTATATTATTTTTTTGCATGTCGTGTCTTTTACTCTTTTCTTAAATCGTATTTTATTACTTTATAACTATTACATTAACACAGATTTTATGCTGAACAGGTTATCAATATATGTTTTTATTGGTAGCTCCCCTAACCTATGTTAATAAAAGCTGATGACTAGGTTTTCACCTAATTATTGAAAACAATTATTTTATTTTGTTTTATTGTGACGTTTTTTATATACATGTAATGTATGTCTACTTAAATAAATAGTATTATTATTATTATTGTTATTATTAAAGTACTTTGTCGCTCATTGTCGTGAGAGAAGAGCGGTAAAGTCACATTACTCATAGCTCTTCAGTAGACATTAATTTTGCACTGTTAAATGTGAGCAAGAGATTCTACGGAATACACATCAAAAACACCTAACTCCTGCTACAACGGATTTTACGAAAGCCATATCGATTTTTCATTATTATTATTTTTTTTTTATTTACGAAACATTTTAATGACATGGAGCAAATTAAATCACGAATTCGGATTCGGGGCATTAAAATACATCAGAAATGGTACTCTGACATTAGTACATTGCCAAAATTTTTTGCATGTGGTTGTGTAATAGTTACTTTTATAATAGTGTTTATTCCGAACGGATCGTTCTATAGATTTTACAAAAAATCATACAAGCGACAGTAGAACTATTATTGAGGCATGGAGAAAAAATATCTTGTCAATTTCAACGATATTACTATAAGTCATAATTGTCTAGGGTACTGTTACATTTTGTCAAAAGTAGTGGAGACAACCATCCTTTCGACATTGCTATCTGACAAAGCAGAGATTTCTACCCAATGTTCACTGCGCCACCATGCTGCATTTATGTTAGAAAATGAAGCACCATGTAAGTATTTAATATGCATGTTTTTCTACTTAAAGCCAAATGATATGTCTTGATTATATGAGCTAATTTTCTGAATAATAGATAGCTATAATAAACAGATAATACATAATCCTATGCAAGTGTTAATTCAACTAACAAAATTGGCAATAAACACAAATTGCACAAATTGCAACAAATGATTCTTCCCGACTTTATTTTTTCGTTGGATTGCTCCCACCCTGTATGATCAAAGTGATTAGTCAAAATCGCTTTGTTATTGTACAATTTCGAGCGAATATTGTTGAATTATGTAACGGTTGATTTAGGTACAAACAAGTTAAATATTCCCAAGTGCCGGACACAAAGAATATGGATTCCAGACGAAATATTCTAGTTTTGTCTTTGTGTCAAATAGTTATATTCTTTCTGTTTTGTTGGTTTGTAGTTTACAAGAAAGATTACAATGCGGAGAAATATACAAGTAAGTAGAAATTTAATAATATTTGTTTCGTTTTTTCTATGTTAGGTTAAAGGTAAAGGAAAATATGGGTGTATGTCTATAACGATTTTCTTGACTTATTTCGTTAATTTGCTTCCTACGAGCAATAGTTAAAACATTTATACAACAGTTTCTGTGATAAATGGATCTAATCTGTAATTATACAATTTTCGGAGAGATAACTACATATAAATATATATAGTTACGTGCTATTAAAATGATTAATCTAATACAAATAGATTTCTTCATTGATCTACAACAGACACAATTATAAAAAATACATATAACCGGTCAAGTGCAAGTCGTCGCAGTTGTCCAATTAGCGTTTTGTACCATCAGTTGCTTTTAAATATAGATTGGATAGACATACAGGGTGAACCATTAATAATAGGCCATAATTTAAGAGTACATTCTTTGGACCAAAGTATAAAGATTTAACCAAACATCCTTTAGTAAATTGTTGCTGTGGAAAGAGATACATGGTGTCAAAGTTGTATTATTTTTTTTTCCGGTTTCACCGTTGCCGGACAGGGCTTCCGTGCTTTCCGACCGATACCACACTGTAGCCGCGCCGGCGATAATAACAGCCACTCCCCACGATCTGTGGGGTTAGTGACTGTACATTACAGATTCGTATGCCCTAAGTAGGCGAAGAAACCCCAAGATGACCGCTTTCTGCATTTGGCCTGCCAGCCATTCGGCTGATTTCCGACAGGCTGTATAGTCTTCAGTTCCGAGAGCAGCGTAGGCTTCATACCTCCGAGTACACCGATTATTAAAACGACCATTTTGACCGAGTAGCCTGGGTACAGCACTTGGAGCTCGTACCGGAGATCACGATATTTGGTCCATTTTTCCTCCTCTTTAAAAGCGATGTTTGGCTCAGCAGGTGCTGAGAACTCGATCACAAACATCACCTCGTTTTGATGGTCGAGGAGGACTATATCAGGCTTGTTGGCTTGAATTATCCTGATTGTCGGAAACAAGAAGTTCCAGTAAATTCGGCACCTCTCGTTCTCGACAACGGACTCGATGTCTCCGGGGACGTAAGGCAGCACTGGTGTCCGGTCTACTCTGTAATGAGTGCCGTAGATGGTAATACAGCACCCGTAACGCCGCGTTATGGCGATGGATGTAGGCCGAAATTGCATATACCGGGCATGCAGATAGTAAATGCATGAGTGATTCCAGCGCCTGACGACAGGTCCTGTAGTTAATATCAGGAACCTCTACACCCATTGCGCGGCTTTGGTAAACCAAAGTGTTGATTACACCATCTTGGCAGGGCACAATGAATCCCTCGGTCTCCGACTTTAGCCCAGCTGACCTTAAAAAGGCGAATGTCAGCTTAGTCGATAAACCCAGTGTTTCTTATAGAACACCCCGTGCATGGGTTTATCGACATGCTGCCTAAACAGATATTCCTGTTCGGCAGCTTTTATTTGGGCCTTCAGGCGAGGTGGCTGCAGTTCAGTGACTGGGTCAGCACCGCGCCGGCCTCTTCGTCTGTTGTCGAATACGAGACCAAGTTCATTTGCGGCTCGTTTTCCCACCTTAAACAGTCCTGCACCTACTCCTGCATTTTCGTGATCTCTCACTAATTGCAAAAGCGGGTCTGAGCTCCTGAGGATGTTGCATGCCATACTTAGTGCTACTCGCTACTCTGCCATGCAGACACTCCAGACCCAAGAGTCCTCGCCCCCCCCCGTTGACGTGAGAGGTACACACGAGGAACGGATGATCTAGGATGAATACTCCTATTGATATTCATCATCTTGCGGGTACTTCTATCTAATTGGCGCAGCTCATCTACAGTCCATTTGACTACCCCAAAGGGGTAGAGCAGGACAGGAACGGCAAGCATATTAGTCGCAGACACCTTCTTCTTCCCCGAAAGTTCTGATGACCAAAACTTTCGGAGTAGGCGTCTGTACTTGCCGCGGAGAGATTCTTTAACTTGCTGCACATCCTGGATGTGATGTTGTTGCACACCCAGGTATGTGTAGGCCTCTCCGACATCCAGTAGCCTTAGGATGCTTCCGTCTGCGAGTTGCGCGTCTTCAGCAAAGTCCCCGCATCGCCCTCTCTTGAGATGGACGACCGCGCACTTGTCCAACCCGAACTCCATGCCAATGGCCCGCGTGTACTTCTCGACCACCCTTAGAGCATTCTGAAGTTCGTGCTCTCCGAAGGCATACAGTTTGAGGTCATCCATATAGAATAGATGTGTGACCTTATGCCTCCGGTTGCTGGGTGGTCCACAATGGTACCCGCGAGTTTTGGCGAAGTTCAACAGATAACGGCAGCAGTGAGATGCAAAAGAGGAGGGGACTCAGAGAGTCTCCCTGGAAAACTCCTATTCTGAATACCACCTGCTCTGTTGTAACCCGCTGTGCACCAGATGTTATGGTGAAGCGTGTCCTCCAGAGCGGCAGTAGTTGTTCTATGCATCTCACTAGTCTGCTACTGCAAGACATTTGAGCAAATGTACCAGTAGTTCGTGCGATGTAGTGTTAAATGCCTTACGATAGTCAATGCACGCCATAGATAGGTTCCGCTTGTACTGCACAGAATCCTGCGTAATACAGCGGTCTATCAGCAGGCTGTCTTTGCAACTTGCAATGCCCTTCTTGGCGCCACGCTGCTCGTAAATCTGCTGGAAGACCGGATCAACCTGCCTTAGTGTCCTAGCATACAAGATACATGTAAATATTTTGCAGCAGGAGTTCAGACAGGTGATTGGCCTATAATTCCTTGGATCGGAGAAATCTCCCTTCTTGGGGATTAGCACGGTACGTCCCTCAACAAATCAGTCCGGAATCTGCTGCTCCTCGTTCAACCACGAGTTGAAAACTCGAGCCAGACGACGGTGGGTGGAAGGGATTTTTTTCCACCACTAGTTGTTTATGCCGTCTGGACCCGGAGCAGAGAAGTTCTTAGTACCAACAAGAGCTTGTTGAACTTCCTCCGAACTGATTGCCGGGCACACTTCTTCCGGCTCTTCAAAGGTTCTGCGGCAGAGACCCTCGAAATGTGCGATTGCTGGAGTGTTGCTATCGAATGGACGTGTCGTTTCGTAGATTCCCTTCCAGAAGATTTCGACATCGGCTACAGCTGGCGGATTGTCGACAACACGCTGTGGCTCTTGAAATAGGCGGGAAGGATTCGTACGGAACAATGTATTTTGTTCCATACTCCTTACCCGCCTTATTAGGTTTTTCTTGACAGCCATGAGCGCTCGAATCCGATCTAAACAGTGTTGCTTAATGGTAAGCATCACTGTTAGATTTAGTGTGTGGTGCTGGAGTCTTAGGTCGGCTGCTATTCGCCGGACTTTAGGCGTGAATGCCTTACCAGCTGTGACGTGTTCCACCACACTCTGGATTCGGGAAGCGTGTTGTCTGGCCGACTGTATTTTGCCTTCGATCTTTTGTATACGCCGCTTAGCCTTATCGATACCGCTTGGGGCCCTGGTTGCCCTTTCGCGGGGAACGAGTTGGCTAGCAGCGTTGTACACGGCAATGTTGATTTGCCAAATGTCGGCGTCTTCTGGTAGCTCCTCATCGATGGCAGCGTCCATCCATCCGGTATGGCCCCTCCAACTTGTCTCTGACCCCCATCCGTATAGGGTCGGTTGTGAGGAGCCCTTTCTCTGCCCGTTGGAACCAGAGATATGGGTCACAGAGTGGTTAGCCCTGAGACCCACGTCCGACATCTGTCAGGCCGAGTTACCTCTGCCTGTCCAGGTACACCGCGTGGAGGCTGCACTCTCTTCTCATCCAGAGGTCCTTCAAGACATTCCTTGATATAACATTACACAGGTAGATGTGGGGTTAGAATAATGTTAGCTTTTCGTTCCGTAGCTACTCCGTGAACTCTTCAGTAAGGCTGGAGTAGCCACTGCCTTATACGCTCTTCCCAACGAACTCAATATAGCTATTCGTATATATACTTAGTGGGCCAGGTGACGGTGCGATTTAAGGGAAACGTCACACGCCGCATCATTCCCCCACCAGTGACAAAGTCACGAGAAACATGATGATAGAAGAAGAACGTATTAGAGCTGGATCGAAACGAAGTGAGTAGCCTACTCTTTCTTCGACGCACTCTACTCGCACCAGTACAACCCCAGAAGAGCGGCTATGCAATGTAATGCTGGAACTCGAACATGCTTGTGCGCGTGTAGGGTGTAGAGTAAGTGTCGTAAATCACGTTGCGTGGTCAAATCGGGGTCACCCGCGTGTTTCCATTTAACATTTTCTAACTTCTAGCCTTACTAGCCCCACTGGTGGGGGATGATGTGGCGTGGACGTTTCCCCTACATCTCACCGTCACATCATTTAGCGTACTAAGTATATATATGAACCACCATATTGAGTTCGTTGGAAGAGCGTATAGGGCAGTGGCTACTCCGATGAGTTCACGGAGTAGCCACGGAACGAAACGCTAACATCTTATAACTCTACAATAGACCACTTTATGGGGGTTAAATATCACATTAGGAGAGACAATTAAGGAATACGAGGCTAACCTAAGATAAAACAGGACGATGTTAAAGCAACAATTTAATAGTGTTCATGCAGCTCTATTACGTTCTTCTTTTAGCATCATGTTTCTCGCGACTTTGTCACTGGTGGGGGACTGATGGGTGTGGGCATTTTCCTTACATCTCACCGTTACATCTTTTGTCCCACTAAGTATATATAGGAACCACTATATTGAGTTCGTTGAAGGAACGTATAAGGCAGTGGCTACTCAGTCTTACAGATGAGTTTACGGAGTAGCCACGGAACGAAAGGCTAACATCTTATAACCCTACAGTAGACCACGGGATGGGGTTAAATATAGCACTAGGAGAGAAAATTAGGGAATACGACGCTAACCTAATATAAAACAGGACGCTGTCAAAGCAACAATTTAATAGTGTTCATGAAATTAACCATTAACCAATATGTTGTAGACTCCTCACGGGTTTCCTTATAAATCCGTTGCACCGTCCACATTCAAATACCCAATACATTTAGAAGTACGCTAAAAGAGAATTTACTTTATAAACATCTGTTACATTTAATTTTGCCATTCACCCCATGGACTGCATGCAAGGGTAAAAGGGGAGCCCTGTAACTTTAGAATTTCCTAAGTTGAAATTAAATTTAACTACTTTAATAGTTTACTGAAAACTACACAAACAAAGGTAGTGCAATTGACTTCAGTCTTCAAGTCTTTATCGGACGGTAACACTGGATACAATACAATAGAAAATATTACTAGCCATACGTGGAATGAAGTAATAAAGCCATCAATAATTCTGGTTGCAAGTGGCTTCAAACAGCAACATTGACATCGCGAGAGACGTACATTGTCTTGCTATAGCTATGGGCAATGGTACACAATAAACACATACAGATGACATCATAACTACTTTACTGACTTTATTAGCAGTTATTAATCACTATTTACAAATATATGGCGGCTCTAATTTTTCAGCCCACACGGCCAAAACTCGAATTAACGACCACGCTTAACTAATTCGGGGAGGTTAAATTCACCTGCTCCCGTTACGTGGTGTCTCGGCTCCAGGCCAAAACTCGACTCCCTGCTTTAAACCGAAAACATCTCTTTAAAAAACAAACCCCCTCTGCCCGTGTCATCTCCGTAACGCGTTAAAGGTCAAACGGTCATTATACCTGCGTAGAAGTTAAAGTTTTACGATCGTGCAAAAATAATTTTATGAATACACAAATTTTAAACATACTTTTATTTAATTTAATGTACTGAGTGTTATATCAAAACATGACCGTTACACCCCGTTGCCTTTTTTCTGATTAAAGTATTCAACTAATTTCATCACCATGCCTCTGGCTACTGCATTTAGTCTTTTGCCGGACATGAGATTAGTTTCTTTACAAACAGTAAAACTAAAACACTCTCAAACTATGTACATAACAATTTACATAATTACAGGAATCACACCACAGTAAAAAACTCTACAAACTTATGTAAATAACGAGAGAAATTAGAAAATCATTAAATTTGACAAATGTGTCAACTGCACGCTACTGAACTGACAGGATGCTAAACGTTGGCTGCGGCAACAACAAGCGGGTGTATTATTCATCTCTGAAATGCATCGTTACGCCTAGAACTTCTGTCGTAGCCCCATCAAACTTGACTTTCTGTTATTTACATTGCAATGCGCTGGTATTTAAGCTGATAGAAAAATCTCATGTCCTTGAGAAGTACATAAATTGATGATGTGAACGACATGATTCGTGCCACCATTAATCATTTTTTCCTTGAACTTCTGTATCTCCCGATCTATTTATCGTAAAGACTTCATTTTCACTCATTTTACATAGAATTTTATAATTTGTAGTATACTTTCGATGTAGCTTTTGTCGTTGTTCTTATTGAAATGTACCTTGCATTTTTGATAATCTTAAACGCACCTAAAAAATGTGAGTATTTTGCCAAATAAAATATTCGTATTTACTAATTTTTTTATTCGAGGTTTTTTATTGACTGGCCTATCAACTATCTAAAGATCTGAGCCAAAAAAGCTATTAAACTGGCTTAGAAAAATTATTTGGATAAAGTCGAAAACTATCCCAGAAATGAAACACACAGATTCTGGCCTTTTGTTCACAGTAAATATACCGCTCATATCGCCAAACTCTGAAATGACAACTCCTTTAAAACGCCTCAGGAAATAAGTGCATTTACGTGTCAAAGGAGTTGTAAACACGATGAATCTGAAACTCCTTTTAGTTTAAATGATGCTAATAACAATTTTGTTAGTATCACATCAGTTACTAAAATCAGTCTTTTACAAGAATTAAAGAACTAAAGGGGGTGATGCCGCTATAACTGTCTTCTCAAAGAATTGTACAGATCTGATGTATGACTAGGCCTCCGCCCGTGCGCGAAATTCCATTTGATGTCCCTTCACTATGAAAGCTATATCGGGGAGGTTCACATCCACACGACTAAACATTTTCTCTACACCATATATTTTGGTTACTTGAATTCGTTTTTTAAACTTTAACTCCCGTGATCATACAGAAATATAGATAGATAGATAGAGAATGTATTAACCATTAAAAAAATATAGAATTGTACATTATGGTAAGTCAGATTTACAATAAGGGAAAAAAAATAACAATAAAAATATATACGTATATAAATATCTAAATACAGATACATACATATACACAGACATATACGTATACACATAGAGTAGAAGTATAAAATACAGAGGACTAAAGTAAATGTTTATGTAACATTACAAAATATTTCAAACTTGAAACAGATATGATAATCGTTTAACTACACTCATGTATTTAACAATATAACAAAAATCAATATTGTTGGTAGGTACTCATTAATACTATAGAAAGCGTGACGGGTCAAGTATTATTTTGTTTCATATTTAAACTTGTTGAAGTGTTTGATGTTTTTAATATCAATAGGCATTTATACATCATGACAAAATTGTAATCTGGCGTATGTTCATAGTATGAATGTTTGTGATATGGTATGACTAGGCTATTACCATTTCGTGTACTATAATTATGTGAGTCGTTACTTGCTGAAAATTTATTGATATTCGTTTTACTTCCCTCGCATATCGAAGAAAGTGTTGTATTCGAGAAAAAATCACCCTCCGAGATTTTTTCGGATTTTCACGTTTCAGATCATTTAGATTACGAAAATATAGGTTTTTCCATTCTATCAGTCTGTCAGTCTGTCGGTCTGACTGTCTGTCTGTCGGTCTGTTGGTGCATTAATTAAAAAACTACTTGACGGAAAACAGTCAAATTTGGTAGGTAGCTGACGCCACTGCCACCAAAGAAATGGTTAGACTTTCACTGGAAAACATACAGAGTGAACCGTCTAAAGGGAATTGATAATAGAAAAAAAAAAGTTCCGCTCAAATTCAAAATTTCCACGTTTCGTGTCATTCTAAACCTATTTTCAAAAAAAAATTGAAAATTTTAAATTTACATAACATGTTAAATACACTTCAGAATAAATATGCAATAAACTGTCAATAAATTATTTTTTATAAAAGCATTCCTGCATGACTGTCGGTTTCAAATTAAATATTAGCCTTATAAGCCTTTTCTGACAGATAAATACTCTATTAATATCAGTCCACTTGCTCCAGGATATAATATTTAATGACATGTGACTGTAACCTAAAGAGAAATAAACATTTAGAAGTCCTTCATAATCTAAAGACTATTTGAGCTGTAAAATGGCATAATATGTATTGTTTAGTTTTGAGCAGACATCAATATGTTTGAACCATGTTAGGTCTTCCTCACTCCAGGTACCTAAAAATTTTGCCTCTTTAGAAAACGCTATATCTATTTCGGATGCTGGAGGATCCCATATTCTTCTCTCGTGAAAATGAATGTTAATTGTTTTATCTTTGTTTAAAATTAGTCTATTTTTCTGACACCATATATCAAAATTATCATACACTATTTTTATGTTAGCTAGTAACCCCTCAGAGGTTATACCAGTAACACAGATTGTGGTGTCATTGGAAAACATTATTAGTGTGCCTTCCGTGATAAACTCAGGTAAATCATTGATATACGCCACAAACAACAGTGGGACAAGTACTGACCCCTGAGGAATGCCCAGCCTAACACTACTTTCCTGTGACTGTTGGTTATTATTAAATTTAGTTATGGTGGTTGAGACCTTTATTCAACAATGCTATTTTTATTATTTAGGAGATAATTTTCATACACTTATTACAAGAGCTAGTGACATCCAAAAATGTCTTGCATGTAAACTGATAGTCATTCTTATAGGCCGATTCAGAAAGGCATCGAGATACTCTGTTGAAAATTATAGTGTTCCCTATCAGCGTCTCCTTGTAGTGTTTGAAAATTTCATGTTTTCAGCTCTTCGTCGCTAAAAGTTGAATTACTTATAGCGTTTGAACCAAAGTTTAGACAAACTAGCAATTGGCGTAGTGCCGAGGGAAATACTTCGCATGCGCAAAGTCCGGAGTTGGAATTCTCCCTGAAAGAATTTCATAACTTTTATTTTACAAGAATTTTTTTTACTTTTTTTTTAATTTTCAGCCTTAATCTGTTGCTCAGATATTAACTACCTGTATGTTACGCCTGTTTTCGATTTTGACGTTTCGAAATATTTTTAAATAATATGTGTGCTTAATCAAAAAAAAAATATAGTATTTTCAGCTCTTCGTCGCTAAAAGAAAAATTACTTATAGCGCTTCAATGAAAGTTTAAATACTCAATATAGAAAATTACAAGAGGACTTTTTTTAGTCAATTAGTCAAGCTTTCATTTTTATGATAAGTAATATTTTTATATCTTCAATGGTTAACGAGTTATCAGTAAAATAGGGCTTTTTTCACCGAAGGAGTGGTTTTTTGGGGAGGTTTGTGCGGTACCCCTAGAACTGATTTTTGTGGTTTTGTGATGTATAATCCCTCCACTAACAGTTACCTAAGAAAAATTTCAGATAACATTTTTTGTTATGAAAATCTTTATAATTATTGGACTAATTGGAAGCTTGTCTAAACTTTGCAGTGGATTATTTAAAAATTCACCTTTTATACATTATACATTTGTGAAATATCTTTAAGTAAAGATATATAAGAACGGTAAATTGCCTGCTCGCTGTACAGGAGTGATTCCATGTAAAAACCGAAAGAAAGAAGTAAAAAATTATGTCATACCCGACCACTTGAAATTGGTGTAATTTTGTCACATTTATTATCCTCTTACGTGAAATCAATCGTCTGTTCGATCGGTTAACTTTTTCTGTATTTAAAAATTGAAGAAAAATTCTTTCATCGCATATTATGTTGAATAAATAAACAAAGAGTTAACCAATCGAACAGGTGCATGATTTAGCGCCTGTCCGACAAAATGACACAAATTTCAAATGGTTGGGGTATGACATAATTTTTAACATTTTTCTTTCGACTTTTACATGGAATCACTCTTGTATAGCAAGCCGAAATTCTTATATTTCCTTACTTGAATATATTTCACAAATGCCTATCAGTTGGGATTCGTATGAAAAGTAGAAATTTAAATAATCCCCACTGCTGATAGGGAACCTTTCCGAATCGGCCTATGACAACGACTATTAGCTTACATGGAAGAAACATTTAGGTGTCACTGGCGCTTGTTATAACTCAATATTTAATATTTAATGTGAAAAAAACAAGACATTACCTATTCAAATTTGTACACTTGTAATATTTTTTTGAGGTCACTTAAACGCTTTTTGTTTTATAAACTAAGGGCTCAATTAATAGGTTGTACAATGCAGGTTTTCACGGCCGTTGTCCAATGAAGTAGTTTCTTCCGGGTTTTGCCGCGGTCGTCGAACTTGACTTAACGTTTCGCTGATCATGCTGTCGGCTTCTTCAGAAGGGTTCCAAAGACAGTCTTTGGAACCCTTCTGAAGAAGCTGACAGTGTGATCAGCGAAACGTCAAGTCAAGTTCGACGACCGCGGCAAAACCCGGAAGAAACTACTTCAATTAATAGATTCTTGTACTTTTTACTTCCCTCGCATACCGAAGGGAAGTATTGTATTCGAGAAAAAATCACCCTCCGAGATTTATTCGGATTTTGTCGTTTCAGATCACGTAGATTACGAAAATATAGGTTTTCCAATTCCGACAGTCTGTCTGTCTGTCTGTTGGTGCATTAACTAAAAAAAAACTGCTTGTTGGAGAGCAGTCAAATTTGGTAGGTAGTTGACGCTACTGTCAGCGAAGAAATGGTTAAACTTTCACTGGAAAATATACAGGGTGGACCGTCTAAAGGGAATAAATAATGAAAAACATTTTTTTTGATCAAATTTAAAATTTCCACCACGTTTTATGACACGCTAAACTTATTTCAGAAAAAATTTTTACCACTAAAATAAATGAAAATGAAATTTTTTTTTTCTTTGTTCAAATTTAAAATTTCCACGTTTCATGGCATTCTAAACCTATTTAAAAAAAAATGTTTTATGAAATTTTTTTAACATTTTTGAAAAAATTTTACCACAAAAATAGATGGAAATATTTTTTTTCTTTGTTCAAATTTAAAATTTCCACGTTTCATAGCGTTCAAAACCTATTTGAAAAAAATATTTAGAAACTTTTTATACCACTTTTGATCAAATTTTACCACTAAAATAGATGCATTTTTTTTTTCTTTGTTCTGATTTAAACTTTCAACATTTCCATGGTATTCTAAATCTATTCAAACATTTTTTTTTTAATTAAAAAAAATTAATCTATTTGTCACTACTATAGAATGGATGACAAATTTCTTTGGCTCAAATTTAAAATTTCCGTGTTTCATAACATTCCAAACCTATTTCATTCTTTTTACCATTTTGAAAAAAAATATTATCACTAGAATAGATGGGAAAAATTGTTTTTGCTCAAATTTAGAATGTTCACGTTTCATGACATTCGAAACCTATTTCAGAAAAAAATTTGGAAATTTTTTTCACTAACATTTTTGAAAAATTTTCCACCACTAAAATATATGGAAAAAATTATTTCTTTGCTCAAATTTAAAATTTTCACGTTTCATGGCATTCTAAACCTATAAAAAAAAAAAGTTTAAATTTGTAATCTCTCCTTACCACTAGTTTCAACGTTTCATGACATTCTAAACCTATTTCAGAAGAAAAAAATTTTGAAAATTTTTTTACCAACATTTTGGAAAAATTTCAAAAAACAATGAAATTTTTTAACCACCACTATACTTCCACTCCACTACGTGAATGTGGACTTGATAATGCGACAGATGGCAATAATATTTGGCATGTGCAGCTATTATACTTTTATTGAAAAATATACAGGGTGGTCATCCCAAGAAATAATTCAGTCATGGTGGACATTTGTAAGTGAACATTTGTAGTATTTGCGCAAGCCTTCCATATTTGGCACCTGTCATTTAGTATTGAACTTTTGCTGTTGGATGACCAAAACTTATCAGGTTTTCTTTGTAATAATAGTGATAACTATATTCCGATTATTATTTTCAATGTCATTTCGTAGCTATTAATTTTTTAGAGTGATCACCATGCACAAATAGAGAGGGAAGTTCTGTGTAACTACCTTTACCGATTTTTTCAAAACAATCTTTTGCGTTTTCCTAAAGCATCGAGCGCACTTTCAGGCAATGTAGTAGTTAGGGTTTGTAAAGAAACTAATCTCAATTAGAGGAGCCATCGCTTATCATAGTGTATTGGTAGAGAAGCAGCTAGTCTCTTGGAAAAAAGCAGACATCGACAAATGGCTGCAGGACAACCATATACCTGTGGACGGTAACAAGTTCAAGACAGAATTATGAGTGCTAGCCAAAACACACGCAAAACCTAATAGATATGTTGTCGGCGAATAACTGAGGAAACATGGTCATGAGATATTGCTACTGCCACCATACCACTGCCATAGATATAATCTGGGCACAGACAAAAGGATTCTACGACGCGCATATACAGGGTGTAATCAGTTTCATGCCATTAAAAAAAACTGGCAATGGGGACCGACTAGACAAACAAAAAACTTTTATGGCTTGTCCGTCTAGGGGCACTTTGAAAAAAACTGATCTAGGTTAACATATTTAATATTATGGTAGACAACTATTGAGAACCACTGCTTTTCTTGGTCGATGGACTTGTACTTCCCTAAATTGTCATGAAAAAGTGCTCGCCTTCACACGCGGTGTCAAAGGATCATCGACCGCCTTTGATGGACCGCCTCAACTGAACTGAGGCAAGTATAAATCTGTAAATAATTCCTTCTCTCTTCGTGCACAATTGCAAGCAAATAATGGCCATAGAGGTTTGTCAAGCAACAGAATCTTTAATCGACACATGGTTTAAGAGAGAGCATATTCTGGAGAACATGCCACAAATTATTATTAACTTTCAGGACGACAGCAGTTCTGATGACGATTTCACAGACAGCGGTTCCGACTGATTGTCTTTTTATTTTCGATTTAAATTTATAAACATATTTTTGTCGAACTCCTTTCAATTGGTACGCTCATGCATGCCATTCTGTGTTACCTTATTAAATTCGAAGATTAAAAGATGATGACGTGAACGACAGCATTCGTGATTTGCACTATATTATGCATTATGTTTTCAGATGATTCCGTTTAAGGTGTGGGAGGTGAACAGTGGTAAATATGAAAATATAAGTAACGTAAGATAGTGAGAGTCTAACATCTTGTATATTTTTATTTGATCTTCCAAGCAAATCTTCATGCTCCCATGACCTTTTGAACAACAATGCATACAAACACACATATTCAGAAGTATACGGAAATTTACATTTTGACGTTATCTTATTTTAAATAACAAAAAATCATAAACGTAATTCAGTTCTGGAAAAGTAGCCAACATAAAAGCAACATAATATTTTAACTTAAAAGAATCTCTATGTCGCAGTATAGAAAAACAACTTCTGTCAGTTCTTCATCCTCTAATTACAGTAGTTCAAAAAATGATATGCTTAAAACCGAACGATTAAAAACGTGTTTGCTTTTGGTGTTGTTTCAATGCGTTTTATGTGTAGTTTTCGTCGCTTTTGCCGAATATGCGCCCCAAGCAGATGCCTCTAATCCGAGGAATTCAGTCGTACCGGTTTATGGAGGATTTAGACAGGATCAAAACATAATTAGGGATTACTACTCATGTATGTAAAATAGTAAATAGAAAATGCAACAATTTGTGCGAAATTGAAACAAATATTTGCGTAGGTAGAGAAATGTGATAATTTGTAATACATAATTTCTAAGCACTATTAAAATTAATAGGGCAATTAATTACACTTGTAGTCGAATGCAATTGGACACAAAAAGTAAAAAATGTTAGTTATAATGAATGGATTTCTATGGCTTTTTTGCATTAAGTTGCTAATGCTGAGTACTAAGAAGATTACCCTTAAAAATTGCCGTATTGGGGGCGGTTTCCACCCACTCTAGAGGGCTGGGCAAAAAAGTTAAATAGTAACCACCGAACGTGATATAGATTCACATTGTAAGGGAAAGGTGGTTTACAATTTTCATGAAAATATATATTTTTCAAATTATAACCTTAACGTTTTTCGTAAATAGCTCAATACTCTTACATTTACGGAAAAGTGGTATAGTAAAAAAAAATCGGTAAAGGTATTTACACAGAACTTCCTTCTTTATTTGTGCATGGCGGTCACTCTAAAAAATTATTAATTAAAACATAATATATGAGAATTATAATCGCCATATAATTGGCCCTATTATTACAGAGAACCAGATAACTTTTTTCCATCATCTACTGGATAGTGATGGGGAAAAAAATGTTCAACACTTTTTTTCAAAACATTTTTTTATTGAAATAGGTTTAAAATATACCGAAACGTGGAAATTTTAAAACTGAAGAAAAACATTATTTTTTCATCATCTATTCTATTGTAGCGGTAAAAATTCTTTAAAAAAATATATATTTTTTAAATTTTCAAAACAAATTTCTTTTTTTAAATATGTTCATAATGTCATAGAACGTAGAAATTTGAAATTTGAGCAAAAAAAAATTTTTCCATCGCCCATTTTCTAAATATTCAATTTTTTTTGTTTTCTAAAAAATGTTTTTTTAAATACGTTTAGAATGTCATGAAACGTGGAAATTTCAAATTTGAGTAAAAAAATATTTTCCATCATCTATTTTATTCAGAATTTTCAAATTTTTAAATTTTTTTTCTAAAATTTTCAAATGATTGAAATGAATTGCATTAAAGGAAAATATGACAATGTAGAAAAACTTTTTTAAAATTTTCAAAAAATATTTTTTAAAAATAGGTTTAGAATGTCATAAAACGTGGAAATTTTAAATTTGAGCGAAACAAATAATATCTTCCATCTATTCTAGTGGTAATAAATTTTCCAAAAATTTTGGTAAAAAAAATTCAAAATTTTTCTAAATGTCATGAAACGTGGTAATTTTAAATTTGAAAAAAAAATAGTGACAGTAGCGATAAAAAAATCGGTAAAGGTATTTACACAGAACTTCCCTCTTTATTCACACAAGATGGTCACTCTAAAAAATTATTAATTAAGAGATAACACATGAGAATTATAATTGCCATGTAGCCCTATTATTACAGAGAGAACCAGATAACTTTTTTCCATTATCCACCGTATAGTGATGGGGGAAAAAAAATTCAAAAATTTTTTTTTCAAAACATTTTTCTGTTGAAATAGGTTTAGAATATAATGAAACGTGGAAATTTTAAAATTGAAGAAAAACATTCTTTTTCCATCATCTATTCTATTGTAGCAGGTAAAAAAATTTAAAAAAATATATTTTTTTAATTTTCAAAACAAATTTATTTTTTTAAATATGTTTATAATGTCATGGAAGGTGGAAATTTGAAATTTGAGCAAAGAGAACTTGTTTCCATCATCCATTTTATATATAGTTTTTATTTTCTACATTTTTTTTCTTTTTAAATACGTTTAGAATGTCATGAAACGTGGAATTTTGACATTTGAGTAAAAAAAAAATTCCCTCATCCATTTTATACGAAATTTTCAAAATTTTCAAAATTTTAAAAGTTTTGTCTAAATGTTATTTGTGGCATTATCTAATTTTTTTTTCCTTCTTCAATTCTTTGGGCAGCAAGTCCCAAAGAATTGAAGAAGGAAAAAAATTTCTAAAAGTTGTCCTATTTAAAATTTTCAAAAAAAAAAATTAAAATAGGTTTAGAATGTCACAAAACGTGGAAAATTTAAATTTGGGCGAAAAAATAATGTTCCATTATTTATTCCCTTGTTAACCGTCAAGTAGATTTTTAACCAATGCGCCAACAGACCGACAGACAGACAGACAGACTGACGGAATTGAAAAACCTATATGTTCGTAATCTACATGATCTGAAACGTGAAAACCCGAAAAAATCTCGGAGGGTGATATTTTCTCGAATACAATACTTCTTTCGGTATGCGAGGGAAGTAAAAAGACAAGTTATTTCAAAAATATTTTCAATTTATTTTTTTTTTTTTTGAAATAGGTTTAGAATATCATGAAACGTGGAGATTTTAAATTCGAGCTAAAAAAAAGTTCTCATTATTTATTCCCTTTAGACCTGTATATTTTCCACTGAAAGTTTAACCATTTCTTCGCTGACATCAGCGTTAGCTATGTACCAAATTTGACTATTCTCCGTCAAGTAGTTTTTTTTAGTTAATGCACCAACAGACAGACTGACGGAATTGAAAACCTATATGTTCGTAAACTACATGATATGAAACGTGAATACAATACTTCCTTTCGGTATGCGAGGGAAGTAATAAGGTTATGAAATTACAAGTATTTTATTTCTTGTTTATTTCTGTACGATGAATAGTTCTAAAAATATTGTTGCGTTTTTTCACCTTTTAGGAAACACCCTGTATGAATCCGTGAGTTCTAAATAATTTTAACAAGAGATTAAACACTACTAACACTTTGTTTAACAATTTACTGACTATACAATACTTCAAATTCACTTTGTTTATTTGATATCTAACCTCACTTTTCACTTTTCAACTTGTTCACTTTTCAACTTGTTCACTTTTATAAACTGCTTTCTTAATAATACTTCTCTCTCTGCGCTGGTAATCGCGCCTTATATAGTTACTCCGAAATTACCCCTAGATTAAACCAGAATCTTCTCCAACCACAATCTAGAAAAGGCCATGGCTCTTTCTACAGTCTTTCCAGTCACTATTAGTAGGCATAGGCGTATCATCTGCAGTTCCAAAGGGGTGTAATTCATAACAATATGATCGTTTAAAATGGCACTCGAACGTTTATGAAATTTTTATAAAACAGATTAATACATCAATTTCTATATTGTCATATTATTCTTTAATGCAATTCTGTTGGAGTTATTTACAAGAAAAGGATTTTTTCAGCAGAATCACAATATTTTTCTTAATTAAAGTATATTTTTAAAACGACTGGTTTAAAAATACCAAAAAATTAGAGCATGTTAGTAATGCTATATTAATAAACACCAATGCAGTTTTTTGAATTTCCATTATTGGTCAATGGCAGCAGGAAAATCCTAAATTTCATAATCGCTCATATAATAATATATTTTTAAGACAAATACTTATTAACAACTTCTTTATTTATTGATCGATTTTGTTAAAAGACCCTCTAGCTAACACTAACTTATTGTCCAAATTTCAATAAAATCGTAGTTTTCGTTCTTAAGTGATCTTGCTTACAAGAAGCGTGACGGACGCACAGACAGACAGATAGACAGACGGACGGACACTTTGAAACTTCAGAATTTGATCAAGGCAGTGATATAAATTTTTCTTTCTCCACGAGCGATACTTGATTTAGCAGTGTGCCGATTAAATGCATTACTTATAACCTTCGTTTAGAGAGTTGCGAAGAGTATAAAAAATGTTTAAGTGAATATGTAGTAAACAACATATCAAGCGCTTGTTAAAAGTAGAAGTACGCTAACGATGGACAATTGAAGTTATTTATTTTAACGAATATAACAAGATACTTTGGATAACATAAAACTAGCACATGCTACTAACTGAATTTATACTTGAAAGCAATTAGAAACATGGTGTACCGCAAAACTGTACAGGATAAATCAAGTGGGGTGCCTGCATGATACTTAAATAAATGAATAGGATGAAAAATAGGGGCAAATAAATCGATTCATATTTTCTTATATCCTCACATAATTTCGTTTCATTTTGCTAACGAATTATGTAATAAATCTGATCTATTTACTAAGGAACATAAAGAGCAAGGTGTCATAAAAAAATAGAGACCCTCGCTTCTAGTATATACATCAAATTCTGAACTCTTTACTGCTGTACCTGTTTACGTTTGTTTACTACCAACCCTTGCACGGAATAAACTTAAAATATAATCTAGTCCCAGATCTCGTTATAATACTACATACGTGTGCCAAATTTCAAGACCTTATCTTAATTTTTTACTTTATTAACATTTTTAATATTGACGTGAGAGCGGTAGATGTCATAAAATAAATCGAGACCTTGGTTCTAGTGTATACTTATTGACCCATATTTACCGATGAATTAAACTCAAAATATAATGTAGTTGAAGACCCGTTATAATACATACTTGTATTAAATTTCAATATCTTAATTTTATTTTGTCAGTCCCTTTAATAATGGAGTGCGGGTGGTGGTGGGGGGGTGGCGCTTTGGCAGCAGATGTTATAGGAAAGTTTGGGAGTTTATCTTCTAGTATATACATCAAATCCCAAGTTTCTCGACTTTTACCAGCTTGCTTTACTTATTTACCCCTATTTAACCTCCATCCCTTGACCGTGATAGACTCAAGATATAATCTACTTCCAAATCTCGTTATAATACATAGGTGTACGAACTTTCAAGTCAATATCTCACTAACTTTTCCAGAGAAAACGCGCATACAAATAAGTTATACACAGACCGACAGACATTTTTTTAACGATTTTTATGTTCCCACTCGGCTATAGTAGATGTGGAGGTAAAAAGAGCAAATGAACAACCTCAGATACAAACATAATTCAATATCCAAATAATAGATATGAAATTTGTCCATAACCTTACTAAGCTTCTTACCTAAAATTCTTGAGAAAACAAATATAGTACAAAGAATATAATGATTAGTTACTGATGATACTAAATGATATTTCGTATGTGCAGTTTGGAAGAGGTTACTAATCCAGAGTCTGTTAAATTCCTAGGAGTCTACTCAGACCTGAAGTTTTCCTGGCAAAGTCATACCATCTACGTTTGTAACAAAATCTCCAAATATACTCGTTGCGAAACCATGTTGACAAAGTTTCACTGAATAATCTAATCACAGCTTACATAGTCTCGTCCACTCCACTTTATTATATTCGATACTAGTCTGGGGATATGCCCCATCTTGTACTACCTACTGTATTTTCTGCTCTATGAAAAAGAATATGAATCATTTCAGTTATAAAGTAAAAGATGCCAGCTTTTCAAATAGTCAAAAAATAAATGTAATACTGCATGTTTTTCTAAATATTCAGTGCTTCACGTGGTAAGCAAGAATACCGGTAAACTAAGTACGTCATCTGTCCCTTTAAGGAATTTAAATTTAATTTTCTGCAAGATATCAGCATTTTCGAGGGCATAGTTAACGATAGATTGTGACTATTTAGATAACAAGATAATATGTGAGGTACGTGACTATATCTGTCATATGATACTGGATGACAGTGACACCTAATCTCATGTACTTTTCAGAATATGTCTGAAGATGGTTCAAAAATATTTTCGAAACATTTTGTAAATTTGAATTTTCAATAAATAGTTTCAGGTTTTAACAGGTAAAACCGGCATTTGTTAGCACGTGTTACACTTTACAAATATTCCAACATTTCTTACTTTGCAGTTGACGCACATATTGTACCAATAGTTTATTCGTAGAGGAACAGGTAAAATAATATTAGAGAGACACACTTCAAAAATATGATTAAAGAAATTGCGGTGAGGGAGTACACGGTATAGAAATTGCCTTCTTGAAGCTATCGGCTAATTAGAATATGCAAGAAACTTCTGAAACTTTTGTGTAGATTCTGTGCGGAAGGGTCGGAAAGTTTGTTTCCGCGCTTCTTCAGATATGGAAAATATAGTTATCAGTATCTGAGGCATCTCTATACAATGTATTTACGAAACTTGGTAAAAAGTTATTTCTCAATACGTACATAAGTAATTAGATAAGAAGTAATACATACCTTCATTGTGTAAACTTACAAATATATCCCACACAAACATTGGCGGCTCAGTTTATACGGAGATAAAAGCTACATAATTTAAACCTTTAACATTTAAAATACGTTATTATTTTTACGCTTATTTTAGTCTTAGCAAATAGAAAACGAGGAGCATATAGCATTTGATCGGCACGTTTCTAAAACACGTAGTATCGTTCGTAGAAAAAAAAATGCCATCTGTTAGAAATGATAATAAAACTAGTACTTTAGAAAAATAACAACATATTCCGCGAAGTGAAGAAATAATACAATTTGAATAGAAATTATAATACATGCGTTCTTCTTTGCCTTCTTCTTCCCCCTCCTTGCTGGATCTTAGTAAATTGTTGTAAGAAAAAATATGAATCAGTTATCTCCTCATTGACATTATAAGTATTCTCATCTATTGTATTCGATTCAACATTGGAGCAAGACTGGCCTTGGCAATTGTACATACTGGTGAACAAAATAGTCCAACTTTTTTACAGCTACAGTTATTACTACAACCCTTCTTGCAATTACAGAAAGTAGTATTAAGAAATGTTTCTGGTGCAGGCGGGAGAAGTTTGATTTAGCTCCAAACTATTGTCTATTAATTTCCATCCCAAGTCTTCTGGGTCCAGTTCGTTGCCTAGCCATACTTGAGTTTGATAGTAGACACGATATAAATGTTGATAGGCAGCCGCAGATGTTGGTGGAAGACAGGATGACTATACTCTTTTATTGTTCCGCGTAAACCGATATTTAAGTATGAATTAAACTTTTAGCCGACATAGGATCGGTGGAGACATTGATTTCATTTGTAATAGTGTATTCAAGGTCTGTATCAATTTTCAACTCTACGCGAATTATTACGAACTTTTAACTTTTTTTGCCTATTTTGACTGGTAGTTCAGGCACGACGTCGTCGAAAGGGGGTAATAGTTACTTTAAACCAGGTAGTAGATTTTTTTCTTATGTTGTATACAGGGTGGGGCAATAGTGTGTTGGACCTCGATATCTCGAGTTCTACAATAGCTAGAAATTTTTCAAAAAATTGCGGTAAGCTAGGTAAAAAAGTCTATACCTGGAAATTATTTTCGAACATACAGGGTGAGCCAAGAATTATGTTTCAATTTAGAACTTTTTAAATTGAATTTTTTCAATTTTTTCAAAAGGAACACACCCTGTATATTTTTCAACGATGTGATGTAAAAATGAAAAACGAACATGCAACCATTTTCGTTTTATGAATAAATAGGTGTCAAATTCAAGAATAAACTTAAAAAAGAGGTTCCCTCAAATAATTCATTAGAAAAATTTATAATAGATGTTCGACGTGTTTCCCATTTTGATTTACACAAGTCTTTATGCAATTTCGAAATGTGACCATTTAGGGGGGACTATCCATTGAAATGAGAAAATAGTATTTAACAGGTCCTTTACTGTAATGTTTTTTTGTACATTTTTTTGCCATTTTCCTTATTCTGCAAGCAATAAAACCTCAGTTTGGTATAAATTGTCGTGTACAACGGAGTATTTATCACACTTATCGGTCGTTAGTTACAATTTGTATTGAATTTAAAATATTTGGAATTTTACAATATGAATTTTAATAAAGCGGAACTTGTAGACATGACTTGTTTTGGGCGAGTCAGACAGAAATTGTTTATTTGACAATAGAATTTATCCTGAAAGAAGGATTCCTGATGTTAGCAGCTTCCAAAACCTTCTCGATAGATTTCTGAAAACAGGAAATGTCGAATATATAAAAAGAGAAAGAATAAAACGTGTTGTGAACGAATAAAATGAGTTTTCTGTGGTATTAGCAACGGTTGAGAATCCCCATGTTAGTCAAAGAGAAGTGAGCTCATTAGTAGGAATAAATAGATGGTTGTAGGTCGAATTTTAAAGACAAATAAGTTGTATGCATATCATATTCAAATGCACCGGGAATTATCTTTAAGAGTAGGTATGCCTCGACAAGCTGCTAAAATTTGCAACAGGGGAGGTGAAAGGGAAACTCCAGTGGGCGGTCCTTTAAAAACGATAAAATATTATTTTATGTGTTTATAGTACTATGTAGTAGTAAATAGAAATGAATGACCGCGATTCCACTTACGTATAAGCTCGAAATTAGTTCATGATTGTATATAAATTCTACCTGCCAAAGCTCAAAGGTTATGCCGACACCCGACACATCTATCCTATCATTCTAACCTAAATGCGTTTTTAATATATTATTCCTTCAATAAATACAGTATTTATAATTTAGACGGCTAGGTATTATGCTTCCCTAGAATTTTAATTTGTAATATGGAGTATACGAGTATATCTATATTTTTGCATAATGGAAAAGATATTCAATAATTAGTAATCTGCATTAATTAATAATAATCGTCAATAAGGAAATGATAATATTAAATAAAAAGAATAAGACTTGATGAGGTCCGATAAAAATTATAAACAAAAATTAGTGGTATGCAATATTGCAGCTACGGACACACGTTTCAGAGTTATTGCTCCTCATCAGCGTAGCATGGCATAAATAATATTGTTATATTGTTAAAAGCAAGACCAACAAAGATAGGAAAGCACAGTATATTGTAGGTACTCTATTTTGTACCTTCGTACCTCATGTGCCATATATGAAGAGCAATAACTCCGAAATACGTGTCCGTAGCTGCAGTCTTGTTTGTTATTATAGTACTAATTCTTGTTTATAACTAAATTGAAAACTTAACATTTTAATGTTGTTTAGTTTTCGTATGTGTAAAGCTTTAGCTGTCACATCATTCAACAAATCAAAATTTAAACTCTTGGATCCTCAGGGGATTCCTCAGGACTTCTTGAATTTTTATTTTGTAGTCTCCCTCAAATAATGGTAGTTTACCAATAAACAAAAATTAGCAACCATTGTTAAAATCAAAAATATACACCACGCAAGTTGTTTTATCCAATAAGTGTTATGCGTATAGTATTAGTTATTTATTGATCTAATTTGTCTATATGCGATATTCTTAGAAACTGCTAAACAGAAAAAAAGTTTCAAATAAAAAAGGTGTCTCCATCTTTATTTCTTCTCGGCATAGACTTAAAGGGTTTTCCGTTCGTTAACTGATCCTTGCAAATACTCACATTTTATCGACATGGTTTTTGAAAAAAAACATATTTTTTACAATTATTAAAATTTGACCTTCATATTACCACAGTTCATTAATAAATATGTAGTGATGACATAGTAAAATTGAGATCCATTAATGTTTTCGTTTTTTGAATTATGGCAAGTTAAACAAAAAAATAATTTTAATTATTATTGTTATACATCCAATAGACGCCGAGAATAAGAGAAATGATTCGCAGAAAATCAGTGATAAGTAATTATTTATAAGCACTAAACTATTCAACGGATCATTATGAAATTCACTAGTTGTCTATCGAGAGGTAAACCACCGTCGGCACTCGTTCTCCGAATTTTAGGCAGGCTGTCGGCAGCCATGGCAGTGGCGGTCATATAATTGAAAGCCACGCAATTGCGGCTGGTTGGAGTTACGCAGACGCCGCAGACAAGGCAGTCTCGGCAGTTCGTGTAATTTCTACAAGTGGTTGACCTCTCAGGTACTGTTTTGATAGTATATAGTATAAAATAAGAATTTCTTTACAACCCTAACCTGAAATTTGCAGACGTAAATGTAGCAAGCAAATGCCAATTTTTCGAAGTCAGTAACAAGTAAATATATCGGGAATAAATAAAAATTAAGGATAGAGGCAACCTTTTATTTGAAATTTTACTTTCTAGGAGTAGTAGTTCTCGATTTGACCAAGGAACTAGTGTTATATACTTAGCACATATTATATAAAATAACTTGCCTGGTGTACACTTAGTTTTACGAATTATTATTCATATTTTCTTAAAAAATATATGCATGGGGAGAACTTACAAATTTGCTTTTATAGTAGACAAAAGTTTAATGATAGATGTTTTAAACTAAACCACGCATCAAAATATCATTAATAACTTTAGACATAGTAGGTTATTTCTCAAAAATATGGATATCTCTGGTTTTACTGGTTAGATTTTAAAAATCCAAAGCATCAATTATTTGTATCAACGAAATTTAATAGTGCATTTTTTTTTAAATACGAATGTCAGAGCGATTCTAAAAATTTGCAAAATTTTGAAAGTAAAAAAGATGGCTAAAATTTGTATTCAAAAATGTTTTCTTTACAAATTTTTAAAGCAGAGATAAAAACCTGCAACTTGAGTCTTAGAACGTCTACATTGGTGCGCGATCTCAACAAGAAAATATTTTCAACATCGGTCCACATCACCTTCTGGACAATACTTTTAGCTCTGATTTGTTAAATTTTCACGAAGTTGCTTTTTTCTGGAAAATATTATCGGGTTTAAAGGAGTAAGTTGGTTTCTCTGTTTCTTTTTACATTTTGAGCCTAGATTTCATTATTTTGACAGATCGATAGATAACTTTACCGCCGACAGTTTTTATCCCAAACATTTCTTTCTATTTTTCCCAGAAATAAAAGTTATTATGAAAAAAATCCTGTTACTTGGTCTAATGCAACAAACTGATGCGTGTGACTTGATGAGAAAATGGGAAAATGTGCTCTTTACTTTTGTGTTTCTAACTCCTTTCATTGCAAATCGCATCGCCCCTTATAATTCTATATTCATGTGTTTACGACAAGAACACATCTTTAAAATTTAGTATCAATTGTATTGCCCAATATATGTTTTCAAATATACCAGCATACCACCATTTTATAAAGAAGAATTGAAACACAATTACATATTATTGTTAGTGCATGGGTGGCTACATATAACTAGTTACTATATTGTTATAATTCCGTACTTGTAGTATAATCAAAAAGTAGAGTACCTGTTAAGTATAATAGTAAATTAATGGAATTTGGTATTTTATTGGGCGTCCCGTGTTATTAGAAATGATTTGGTTTAATTTCTTATTTCGTTCCCTTGTTATATTTTCTCATTCATAAAATAATTCTGGGTGAAGGGCGTAGCTTAAACAATAATAAATCCAGAGGGAGCTAAATCAGTAATGCTAAATCAGTAATGCTAAAATCTCTAGCCATACCATCGGCGGCTGGTAAATTTTGTTTGTGTCCCACAATATAAATTATTAGTTATTGATTATTGAAATACTATCAAATAGAGTTAGTGCTGAAATGTATATATAGTTAAACAAAATAAAATATTAAAATGGAAATGAGAATTATCTGATGACGATTTTCAAAAGCGCCTACAATTTTGTAGTTGGCCAGAGGTAAAATGCAAGATGATGTCAACTTCTCCAATAATGTTTTGTACACTGATGAGGCAACTTTTCATAAAAATGGATTTGTTAATAGGCACAATTTCCATTATTATGCTTCGGAAAATCCTCACTTTTTTATGCAAGTTCATAACCAACACAGATGGTTTATAAACGTTTGGGGAGGAATTATTGGAGAACATGTAATATGGCCACATTTCTTTGATGGTACATTGACTGGAGCTATTTATCTTTATTTTTTTTTTTTTGGAAAACTATCTGCCACAATTATTGGTAAATCTCCCTAACTCGAAATAGGATGTGGTACAACTTGTAGGAAACCTAAATTTATTTTAGTTTAGTGGCGCCCCAAACGGGTAGCATGTAAATTAACCGTGAGTGTATATGTGTAAAATAAAGGTTTCTTCGGGTACTGTCAGTTAAAATATAGAATATTTGTTTGAACATAGATACTAGAGGGTTAATTTTTTAATAACATACTGTATGTGGTCATTCCAATTTAAATTCGAGTCTATTACTAATCCTAAATATTTTATATTGTTGACTTTTTCAATTTTTTGGCCGTTGAATTGCAGTGTGGTAGACGGTATGCTTTTTTGTCTAGATGTCATTATAATATATTTTGCTTTGTTTAAATTTAGAGAAAGTTTATTATTTTTTAACCATAGCTCTAATTTGCTTAAGACTCTTTGCATACTGTGCATTAAATAATCTATATTTTTGGAGAAGTAAAAAATACAGGTGTCGTCGGCGTATGTCCCCATCGAGGTCCCCATCAAAATTTTGTTCGGTTATGTCGTTAATATAGATATTAAATAACAAGGGTCCCAAGATAGAGCCTTGTGGGACACCATAGTTGATATTCACAATGTTACTTTTTGCATCACATATTTGAACACACTGTTTACGATTAGTTAGATACGAACTAAATAGATTCAAAGCTGCACCTCTCACTCCTAATTTTTCTAATTTTCTTAATAACGTTGGTGCATGAACTGTGTCGAAGGCCTTCTGTAAGTCTACGAAATGTCCCGCTGTTATGTTGCCTTTATCTATATGTTGTTAAATGTTGGTAATTATATTATACAGCAATTTGGGTGTCTTTCTTTTTTCTAAAGCCGTACTGAAACTCGCTAAGAAATTTTATTTTTTCTAAATAGTAAATTTCCCTAATTCGAAATAGGATGTGGTTTCAGCAAGATGGTGCTCCACCACATTATTTAAATGCAGTTAGAGACCACTTAAATAATACCTACCCTCATCAATAGATTGGAAGAAATGGACCCACCAAATGGCCTGCTAGATCCCTGGATCTTACAAAAATGGATTTCTTTTTATGGGGTTACGTGAAGGAAATTCTTTATAGAGACACACCAACAACGGTACAAAATATGAAGGAAAGAATAATAACTGCCTTTAGATCTATCAGTTTTAGGAACAGTGGGAACCTCATTTCAAAAGCGCATAGAGATGTGTGTCAATCAAAATGAGCAACATGTGGAACATTTATTACAATTTTTTCTACTGAGAAAGACACCTCTTTTTTTAAGTTTATTTTTGAATTTTGTAATTATTGCTCAATAAAACGAAATTGGTTGCAATTAGCCACAGGAAAGTACTTACAAAAAATCTTCGTTTTTCATTGCTACATCACATCGTTGAAGAATATACAGGATGTTCCATTTGAAACAATTGAGAAATTTCAATTTAAAAAGTTCTTAATTGAAAAATAATTTATGGCCACCCTGTACAATTTTAGGAAATGAAAATGATTCAAAAACATTAATGGTATTAACTGGTATTCACACAAGTTTTTCTTAAAACCCATAATTGGGACTGGCGATTTTTTTAATATCCATCTGCATTATTTCAACAAAAAGAAGAAAAATGGACAAGGAGAAAATGATAGATGGAAACTTACAAGAAGCATGGAAACTTAAAAGAAGCATCTCACAAACACCTACACTCCCCATGGTATATTCCTACCCCATTAGTCATATGGCTCTTGCTGCCAGCAACAAGTATGTCCCATATCCAATCTGGCGTATGTAGCCGGGCCGGTAGTAAGTATATGAGAATATCCAGATTGGATATCTGGAAGTGACAGCAATGCCTACCATGCGCTGGCTAATCAATCAATAAATCAATCAATTACAAATATTATTTAATTATTGTAATATGCAAAAAAGTCAACACGAAACGTTTATACCTAAAGAGAATTTATTTCACAATAAAAAATGTAAACAAAAATTCAGCATTTAACGAAGCATTAGATATTTCATTATTTCAAGATTTATTCTATTGAAAGTTGTTTAATAAAATTACTCTCACAGAAAAATAACAGAGAAAACAAATATATTACGTGAAACCGGTAAGTACGCTCATGAGTACATTAGAAAGTAATTTGCAAAATTTTAATGGCCTTTCAATATACTTTATAACCGACACCCCGTCTTCTGGTCCGCTGGGAAGTGAATATTAAGACACCCTTTATATATATAACTAAACTTTAAGCTGGAAATCTGTAGGCGATAATTCAAGCAAATCCTCTAAACCTTACAAACTTTACTGATTTTAGATCGATTCACGGAACACCGGGTAAACTACACAAAGAATTTTCAGCATTTTCTCATATGAATTTCCAATAAGAGTAAATTGTTGGTTTCAGTTCTGAATATGCCTATCTCCATAGTCATCACAGATAATAATATTCTCTCGACTTTCACAAAAGCCTTTCTCACATTTCATACTTCCGCTCTTACAGGGTATTTTATGAAAATAGGGCTCCGGGGGACTCCCTGATACCCGTAGGTGAAAACGTAATCGTAGAAACCTTTGAATATAATTAATTATCATTTGCACATCTAGCCAAAGGATGCTTTTGTCAAATTAGCTTAATATCTTTAAAATAAACAACTGTTTTTGAACTACTGGGAACCGAGAGCATATTATATAATCCTCTTACTCTACTTGTCTAGTGATAAATGACAAATTTAATTGTGGTAAAGCTGCTGAAACTTGAATGGTCCGCGTGGGTCGACTTGACGGTGCCCAGTGGCGTAACGGGAGGGCGGGTGTACTTAAGTTCACCTACTGAAATGAACTTACACTAGCATCTAGTTTTTTAACATCAATACGCCGCACAGTGTGGCAGAATGGATAAAATTCGCCTACGGCTCAACATTTGAGATATCGACTTTAGTTTTTTTTTTAATACTCGAAAGAGAGTATGAAATAGTGGGCACTACGGCTTTTTTAAAATCTTTTGTTTGCATGTAGTATGTCACCATATCACGTATAAGCACTGAAACTCTAAAACCAGTAAATATCTGAGACCATGAATGGACGGCATACTGCAATACAAGACTATCGACAGAATCTTGAACCAACAATCTTTAAATACTTGTTCCGATACAAATTTCCATCATACATGTAAAAATTTAATTGATCATCCATCCACTAAAAATAAAACGTTTATGGAAAATTAAATTTGATTTTCAACTACAAATATAAGGTGGGTATTTGAGGCGGCCCAAAAATGTCGATTTCTTCTGTTGAAAATTGTATTAGATAGATTGTAGTAGATATCTACATAGTATACTTACCTAAAGTTTTATGTTCTTATCTTTTTTAGATAATTCAGTAATTTTCAACAAAAAACTGTGAATAATTCAAAAAGTACATGTGTTAAGTCTAAGATATACAGATATAAGTCCACGTCAAATTTAATTCTACATGGATTGCCACCATAATAAAATTTGGTACGTACCGTTTAAAAAAACGAAGTTTTTGACATTTTTAGATTGTCATTTTCAGCAAATTGCAACAACCGCTGGAAACTTCGTTGGGCCTATCGTTGCCACTCAAATGATTCCTTGAACTTTAGGGAATGAATTGAAAAAAAGATATATTTACCCAGCCTGAACGGTTTAAGAGACATCGATTTTTTTAATGGACCCATGCGTCGCAAAAACTTGAGTAAAATTGACATACGTCAAAAAGTATCACAGACAAGTACCGGCAACCTGTCAGCTTTATACTCAGAATTTAACGCTGAACTTAAAAAAAAGCATAAAAATTTGGTGTCTATTAAAAAAACAAATATGGCATCAACTTTCGCTATTTCCGGGTATGGTGGCACCATTTTGAAATTATTTTCGGATCCGCAATGGTCGACTATGGTAGGGTAATAAATTTCAAATGTCTATCTCATTTGCAAGTGGAAAATATTCTAATGACCGCTTTAAACGAATCACCCTGTATGTGTTCATAAATGGCTCTAGAACAATACTACTTTGCCTTTCTAATGGAACATACAGGGTGTTGCATCATGAGAGGGACATAGCTTAATAGGAGGTAGAGAACGTCAGTGGTAACCGGAACCTCCCATAGAAATGTCTCATTGGGCCTTCGCTACGAAATTACAGGGTGTTAAATAATTTTTGGCCAAACCTGTTTTTTGTCATAACTTTGACAGGAAATGAAATAACGGATTCATATTTGGTACGGCTAATGTACAAACGAGCCCCAAGAGGTACATGTATAAAAAAAATATATCCAGGTCTGGACTCACTATAATTTATGTTTTTTCTTTGCATCAATAAAACATCACCCTGTATATATTTTTTTGAAATTTCGATACGATATTCGAAAGAGCAAGAAAAAACAAACAAAATGGCCTATTTCATTTTTTTGTTACACCTTCGTGGTTATTTAAATACGTTGTTAAATGTGCAAGAAAATGGATTACAGAACCCTATTAAATGAGAGGCACGTGAAATAAATAGTTTTATAACTAAAATTTGCAAAAATTCTATTGAGCCTAGGTGGTCTGGGTGAATCCTAATTCCGGCACGTTTTAAAGGTCCATTTTGGTAAAAAACTGTGGTCCTAATAAGTAATCGGGTATGAACTAACAAAATTTTTAATCAATCACAGTAGGCTTGTTCAAAGTGACAGATAATAAAAAGAAATCCCCTAAACAGTTGAATAATTGTTTGTTAGTAATTTAATGTGTCAATAATCCGCATTTAGTTAGTGAAAACTTGTGAAAATATGTATTTTAACTATGCCAGTAAAATTTACAAACGGGGAATATGCTGACATAATATTCATCTATGGTTTCTGTAATGGAAATGGTAGGTCGGCGGAAAGAGAATATCGGCTGCGTTTTCCTGGTCGTCGATGCCCTAATCATAAAAGCTTTAGTACGGTGTTCCAGTATGCAAGACAACACGGAAAGTTTCCTACTTCTGCAGTTGTGGAGCGTGTTTTACAACAAGGTGTGCAGGAACAAAACAATATTACAAACGTAGTTCAAGAAAACCCAAATATGAGCACTAGACGAATCAGTTTGGCAACTGGTATTCCTCATTGGCGAGTATGGAGAACCCTAAAAAGAGAACGTTACCATCCATATCATATCCAGCAGGTACAGCGTCTTCAACAAGGCGACGATATCCCCCGCCTGGCATTTTGTCGTTGGTTGTCTAATCATCGCCCAGTCATTTACAGAACCTTATTTACGGATGAGGCACAATTTACAAGGGATGGAGTAAACAATTCACGAAATAATCATAAATGAGCACAGGAAAACCCACATGCGTTACATCAACGCCGTTCGCAACACAGGTTTTCTGTAAATGTTTGGGTCGGACTTGTGAATAGACATTTGATAGGGCCACATTTTTTGAAGAAAGATTGAATGGTGAAATTTACTTTGATTTTCTTCAAAACATTTTACCGAATATGTTAGAAAATATCGGTATAAGAGGCATGTTGTTTCAGTATGATGGGGCCTCACCACATTTTAACCTTCAAGTAAGAAAACACTTAAACAATGTGTATCCTAATAGATGGATTGGACGCGGGGGTCCACATGAATGGCCACCAAGATCTCCTGATTGTAACCCTTGTGATTACTTTTTATGGGGCCACTTAAAAAATGAGGTTTATAGCATTGAAATTGAAAGTAGACAACATTTAATCCAGCGCATCGTTACAACCTGCGACGAAATACGAAATAATCCAGAAATGATACGTCGAGCAATTGGTGACCTTTCTAAACGCGCAAGAAAATGCACAGAATTTGGGGGAGGACATTTTGAAAATTTACTTTAGTGTCAATTACGTTTTATTTTTAAACACATTTAGTTATTGTTTTGTTATTTAGTGTTAATTGAATGGAAAATATTTTATTTATTTAGATTTTAGTTTGTTCTCTTCCAATTTTTATTAAGTATAAAATGTTGATGATTTTCTTGATCAAAGTAACTGGTTGCTTAGGCCTAAATGGTTTAAATTATCTGTCACTTTTATTCTTTGAACAAGCCTACTGTGATTGATTAAAAATTTTGTTATTTCATACCCGATTACTTATTAGGACCACAGTTTTTTACCAAAATGGACCTTTAAAACGTGCCGGAATTAGGATTCACCCAGACCACCTAGGCTCAATAGAATTTTTGCAAATTTTAGTTATAAAACTATTTATTTCACGTGCCTCTCATTTAATAGGGTTCTGTAATCCATTTTCTTGCACATTTAACAACGTATTTAAATAACCACGAAGGTGTAACAAAAAAATGAAATAGGCCATTTTGTTTGTTTTGTCTTGCTCTTTTCAAATATCGTATCGAAATTTCAAAAAAATATATACAGGGCGATGTTTTATTGATGCAAAGAAGAAACATAAATTATAGTGAGTCCGGACCTGGATATATTTTTTTTATACATGTACCTCTTGGGGCTCGTTTGTACATTAGCCGTACCAAATATGAATCCGTTATTTCATTTCCTGTCAAAGTTATGACAAAAAACAGGTTTGGCCAAAAATTATTTAACACCCTGTAATTTCGTAGTGAAGGCCCAATGAGACATTTCTATGGGAGGTTCCGGTTACCACTGATGTTCTCTACCTCCTATTAAGCTATGTCCCTCTCATGATGCAACACCCTGTATAAAACTAGTAAAGCTGAAGACTCACTTTTAAGATTAATGTGTAATAATATATGAAGTTTCTTTAATGGGTCGTTTCACGTACTTGTATACTATGTTAACATTTTTGTATTAATCAATTTGATATATTAAGAGGTTTATGTAACGTACCTTTTTATGTATTAAAGATAGTCTTAAAAAATGAATCTTTACAAAGTATAGTTATGATCTCAATTGGGACAGCATAAAAACGAAAACTCGGAGTAAAGACGGCATCTCCTTTACGGGACATAGGCGGAGGCGGTAGAAATGTAAAATAGTTATGTTTTAATTGTTAAATAATACCTTTATTCAATAGAAGTGGTTAATGAAAAAAATATGTTTATCACATTTGATAAGTCACATAAATGATATATTTAGGCTACGTCTATTGTCTAGTGACCTCTCGTTCTATCTTCTAGCGGCAAAGTTATGTAATCTTATGCGGGAGTTGCCTAGATGGTATATAATCCTTCCGAAGGAGTGTAAAGCAGCGACTGTCTTGTTTATTAAATGTTAGGCCATAATACTATGAACTTTTCAGTATCATGATGTTAGGCAGGTAGAAAATTTCTACTATTCTATAAAGGAAAGATTCGGCAAAATTTTAAAGGGGAACTCGTTTCCTCGTTAAATAAACAAATTTCAAAAAAAGCTTTGTCTATGAACTTTAAATAAACAATATTTCATTCGTCACTATCCGAGTTTCTAGAACTTGAATCGGTATTTACATTAATAATAATTGGATTGATAGGTGGCAATATAGAATATTCATTTTCCTTTTTTATCACATGAGATACACACTTCGTCCATATATCGATTTTGCCTATTTCGTCTACTATTATCTTTATATTCTTTAAGACAGACTCACAGACTCACTTAATTGTGGGGATTATATTCTTCTTGCTTTTACATGAGCCCACACCATTTCAATGGGGTTGAAAACGCAATAATATGGAGGCAGACGTAAAATAGTATGTTCGTGCGCTTCAAACATTTTTCAACGGCATATACCTTTTTAAAATTTTGCTCTCGAATCAGTTATAATAAAGTCTTTTTTCTGTTTTTTTTTGTATTTTAAAGCCTTTACCTTCGTATGTTTTAAGCATCTGCAGCTATTTCTCCTCTTTCATTTCAATATATTTTCCTATTCCGGCTACACTGATTTTGAAAGTATTTTCTATTTGCATCAATCCTCGTCCTATCTCCTGTCCGGGTACGTATATTAGGTCAGTATCAGCTTTTGGTTGGTGTAAGAGGTGCATTGTAATGAGTTTTCTCGTTTTGCGATCAAGCTGTTAAATTTCATTTAGTGTCCAGTTCAATACAACAAAGATATAAATTAGGGCGGGGACTGCCAAAGTACTAATGGCCAGGAACTTGCTTTTACTGCTTAATTCGCTTCTTAAAATTGTATTTTCTAATATCCTTCTCTTTCATTCGATGGTGATTTATTCTGTCTTTTTGGTCTAGTCCTAGGCATTTGTAACATTATTTTTTAATCCCCATGTCGATGTTATTCTGCATTCCTTGTATATTTGTTAAGTTTCCCTTTAATAGTGTGACCTTAACGCATTTGTCTAACCCAAATCTCGTTATCCTGTTATCCAAGAATTGTTTTACTATGGTAATTAATGATTTTAATTCCTCATCGTTCTTTGCTATAAGCTTTAAGTCGTCGACGGATAGTAATTGGTAGTGTCTTTCGTCATTTTATATCCTTTCTGATATTTTTTCAGTTCGCTAGTTAACAGACGTCTTTTGATCGTTTACCATTTTCGGTTGCATGTGCCATATTCTCATTGCACTTTTAACGAATATTATGATGGTTTTGATATTGTCTGTAATTGTTTATTTGTGGCATATTCAGATTTTCTTACTTTTTATTGGGTATTTTGCAACTGAAAAATATTTAAAATTTTTTAGTGAAAAAACCTCTGCGACGAACGGATCAGACAGAGGTTGGTTCTTGAGTACTTGACTGTTTCAAAAAGTCTCACACCTAAAAATATGTAAACTAGAACAATGTTATAAACTAAAAACTGAAAATCAAAGCTATAGGTAGTTAACGTTTCGGAAGAGAATCTACTTCCGTTCTCAAAACTTTTTTGGCCGTCAACCATGACAGTTCTTTGTTTATGTATTGCCATAGTCACGTGAGGCTATAACTACCTATAGCTTTGATTTTCAGTTTTTAGTTTATAACATTGTTCTAGTTTATATATTTTTAGGTGTGAGACATTTTGAAACAGTCAAGTACTCAAGAACCAACCTCTGTCTGATCCGTTTGGCGCAGAGGTTTTTTCACTAAAAAATTTTAAATATTTTTCAGTGGCAAAATACCCAATAAAAAGTAAGAAAATTATGATGGTTTTGTTTACTTTAAACAAGTCGTGACAGCGCGTGATCCAAGAGTGTAGGACGCTGTCAAATGTTTTCTAGTAATCAATCCACTACATACTAACGTTCTTCTTTCTTTTTTTACTGTCGGTGATAATGAAGTTACTGGTCAGCAAATATTCCTTGCAGCCATAGCAATCTTTAACACATCCTTTCTGTTCAGGAGGGAAAATATTATTTCTCTCCAGACGGTTTATATATTCCTTTACTGAATATAGTCGTGATATTTTTATATATAGTACTGAGACAGATGATTGGTCGGTAATTTTTTGCTAGATGCATCTACTTATTCTTCGGGATAAGGTATGTTATGCTCTTTGCAAGCCTGAAATATCTTTCTCCTCTTTTATTACCGAGATGTAGGCAGAGGCTAAATGGAATGGCAGCTTGTGAACTTATTGAACCAGTAGTTTTGTGTTATTACTATTATTATTATTAACGTTATTTTTTTTTTCAATAGTTTCAGTCCGTATTAAAAAGCGTGTTTTTTAACTTTTAAAATTATTTACTTTTATTTAATATTCTACACTTTCCAATAATAAAACTAAACCCAAATTCTGTTTCTCTGTTCCAGTGTTCCAAGATGTCCACGTCATGATATTTATTGGCTTTGGTTTTTTAATGACCTTTCTAAAGCGCTATGGCTACAGCTCCGTGGGATTTACATTTTTATTAGGATCGTTCACGGTACAATGGTCAGTTCTGTGCCTGGGCTTCTATGAACTCAACGACGACTACAAAATAGAATTAGGGATTGAAAGGTAAAAAGTAGAACCGGATGTGGCGGAGCGAAAACACGCAAAATAACCCTCAAAGATACCTTATTTCCTGAGTTGTAAGTTTAATAGCATTACGTACTCTTTGGATTATACAAGATAGCGAAGCAGCTTTGTAGAAAACGTTTGAAGTGAATTGGAAAGGTATCAGGGTATTCGATCGCGCATTACCTTTTAAATTACAATTTCAATTTCGAAGCAACTCTACAACACTAGAGCTTGAATGTAAATAGATTTAACATACATAATGTATAAAATTAATAACGGGTATAAAAGTTAGGGGAAGAAGTATAAAATTCAGTGGGGGTACTCTGTCTCAATACATACTCTGTCTCAATACATTTTGAATTTTTAAAACAGAATAAGACAGCATTTGTTATCAAAATTAAATTTACGTGTGTACATTTTTGGATATCATCAATTTTACTATGACCGATTTTCTGTTTCGATTCAACTTACACTTACATGAAAGCAACATTTTTAATAAATGGGAAAATATGTACATTTTTACGCATTAGACCCCCCTGGTGGCCAAAATCCATATGATCCAATCCTCAGATACTATTCTGGTTTAAATTTTTCTAAAGTGTAACTTCATTATGTAGTTCGTTATAGCAAGACCTTGAGGTGAATACAGCGTTTTCTCCCTCCAAAACGCAATTTAAAAATCGTAACATTCTCCTCATCCACTGAACAGATGCAAATGCAACATAATATCTATTCGTTAGCAATTCAAAGTCGACGATTCATTCGCATCTCGCACTTTGACATGCCGCAATACACCTGCAACATCATTGAACTGATTTACGACTTCCTTTTTATCCCGGGTGGCCACGAGTCAACGTACGCCCCCAATATTTTGGTTGTTTTTGTATTTAAAAATTTGGTTTTTGGTACACATAAATTAGACAATAATTAGCTACTTTCAGACTAACAGGAATGAAAATGTCACTTCCGGTTGAACCGGAAGTGACATCAACTTTTGTTTCTTAAATGGAATGACTATATTTTTTGGATGGTTTCTCATTAAGCACAAATTTCTAAGTGCAACAATTTTTTCAGATGTAAAAAATTCCAAAAAATAAGTGAGTTACGAACAATTTTTGAATTTTTTCAAAATGGCCGCGTCAGATGAATGCGATGTAAGAAAATTACTAAGTAGGCTATGAAAATTATTAATAAGGCTATAGACTTGTCTGTAAAGAAGAAAATAGTTGTTTGAATTACTGATAGGTACCAGTATTTTTAGTTTTTTTTCCAAAAAACGGAATTTTATTTCCGTAGGGGTCCTATGGAATTTTTTTTAATGGAACTGTGCTATTTCTTTTATTAATCAGAAATAATGATTCATAAACTATAATTTTTTCGCCATTAATCATTTCTTAACGATATCCTACGTAATAATAGAAGTATTTTTTAAAAATAAACACAAATTAAACAAGAAATAATTTTAATAGCGTTACAACCATGAATACATTACCAAGAATAATAAAACTGTTTAAAACCTAAATTATAATAAACCGTTACAAAAATTGTTCAAAGTGTTCACCGTTATGATTAATACACAGAGTAGCGCGACTTATCGTTGCACGTCTAACATTCTGTAATTGTTGAGGTGTTATTTGTGCAATTTCGTGTCGAACTCTTTCTTCCAGAACTTGCCTTGTGGTAGGAGCAGTCATATAGACTCTATTTTTCAAATGCGCCCAAAAAAATCGAGTGAGGTTAAGTCAGGCGACCTTGCAGGCCATCTGACTGGACCATGGGTCCCAATCCAACGATCTGGAAATAATTGATTTAAGTAATCCCTAACGATAATAGCATTGTGTGGTCCAGCCCCGTATTGTTGGAAGTAAACCTCGTCAATATTGGTATTGGGAATTTGATTAACCTGTGGAACTATTATATTTTGGAGAAATTCTAGATATCTTGGTCCAGTTAGAGTTTCGTTAAAAAGTATTGGACCTATGATATGGTCGCCCAGTACGCCTAACCAAACATTGAAGCCAAATCGCTCCTGAAACCGCCCCTGTCTCATAATGTGAGGATTATCAATTGCCCAATATCGAGTGTTGTTTCGATTAAATAACCCAAGGTTTGTAAATCTCGATTCATCGGTGAACAAAATGTTTTTGATAAAATTCTCATTTCTTAATTGGCGTAACTGTAACCAATTACAAAAGGTTATTCTTCATTGATAAATCATTCTCATACATAAATTGATGCAATTGATATTTATAAGAACGATAGCCGTGTTTCTTTAAAATTTTTCTGGCTGATTCTTTGGAAACTGGTAATTCATGTTCAATTTGTCTTATCGAAATGGTTGGGTCAACATGCACTAAAGGTAAGTAATATATTAATTTCCGTTTCTTCATACACAATAAATCTTTCTTCAATTTCTACATTAGGTTGTCCTAAATTGTTGCTCCAACCGGGCGAAATAATTTCTCGGAGGTTGTCTTCTTTCTGGATATCTCCGTCCATACAGACTTTGTGATCTAGTTGCATTACGTTGAGTCTCTCCATAAATAATGATCATGTCGACTTTTTCATCTCTTGAATAATTTTCAGCAATTTTATATTAATTTTCTTGTTTATAACAAATTTAATACACTTGCTTCAGAAAATTAGTGAGTAAGTCAAGACTAATTCAATTGTTGCGAAGGTCTGTCATTTTCATGGCTATCTGCAATTTTGGATTTAAATGTAGATAGGTACCTTATTGCAATGATTTGTTGGCGCTTACTTCTTAAAAATACTTCTATTATTACGAAGGATATCGTTAAGAAATGATTAATGGCGAAAAAAATTATAGTTTATGATCATTATTTCTGATTTATAAAAGAAATAGCACAGTTCCATTAAATAAATTTCCATAGGACCTCTACGGAGATAAAAATGAAATACCGTTTTATTGAAAAAAAAACTAAAAATACTGGTACCTATCAGTAATTCAAACAACTATTTTCTGCTTTACGGAGAAGTCCACAACCTTACTAATAATTTCCATAGCCTACTTAGTAATTATCTTACATTTCATTCATCTGACGCGGCCATTTTGAAAAAATTAAAAAATTGTTCGTATCTCACTTATTTTTTTGGAATTTTTTACATGTGAAAAAACTGTTGCACCTAAAAATGTATGCTTAATGAGAAACCATAAAAAAAATCTAGTCATTCCATTTAAGAAAAAAAAGTTGATGTCACTTCCGGTTCAACCGGAAGTGATATGTTCATTCCTGTTAGTCTAAAAGTATCTTATTATTGTCTAATTTATGTGTACCAAAAACCAAATTTTTAAATAAAAAACAACCAAAATATTGTGGGCGTACATTGACTCGTGGCCACCCGGTATACAGGGTGTTTCATGAGGAACTGTACATACTTTCAGGGACAGTAGAGGACCACTTAGGTATTCAGGAACGGCCATTGAAATTTTTCTGTCGCTGCTAATTTTTGAGATACAGGGTGATAAACTGATTTTGGTCTAAATTTATTTTGGCCAGAACGTCCTTACTATTGATCGGAATTTGTTTGAATTTTAGGCACTTTATACACTTATCACAGTTGATAGATTGCTACTATTTTTTTTTTAATTCCAGTGTCGGACTTTTTTTATTTGAATTTTCCGATTCCTGTTAAAAAGATCATTCTGTAATATATTTTTTAACATTCAGGTGCCAATTATAAAAGTCCATACATCACTAAACATAAACATGTAGTTCGATTTTTTGTCGCACCTTTGTTAATTTTTTTTGCACTCGCCTGAATTTGGTTAAATTGGGAATTTGAAGAAAAACAGCTTTATTTGCTTACATTAATTGATCAAATAATTAAAAACAGTCAATTTAAACTCGGTAAATTCTATTGACAACAAAATTAAAACAAACATTCCTTTTTTAGTTCCAAAGAAAGTGTAGCTAGGTACATTTTATAATAGGAATCAATAAACAGTTTTCCTTTTATTATTACATAATTATTATTAGTAGGCCTACATCGTTTGACAGTTCTTGTTTGTTGTCAGTAGAACTAGGGTACTTACGTAGTCTGCAAATAATTATGCCTTATAAATTTACAAATGATGAATATGCCGACATTATTTTTGTTTATGGATTTTGAGATGGTAATGGTAGACAAGACGCAGAGGAATACGATATTCGTCTTCCTAACAGAAGAACACCAAATCGTCAGACATTTAAATATTGTTTAAAACGTTGAGAATCAAGAAAATATAATTAATATTCTTCAAGAACACCCTGAAGTAAGTATCCGACGAATAAGTGCCCAATTAGGAGTTCCTCATATGCGGGTTTGGAGGACTCTAAATAAAGAAAGATTACATCCGTATCATATTCAGCAAGTGCAAAGGCTTCAACAGGGTGAAAATGTAAATAGATTAGAATTTTGCCAGTGGATTATTGATCACATACCGACTACATATCGAACTTTATTCACAGACGAGGCCTAATTTACAAGGGATGATGTATTTAATTTAAGAAATTCGCATAATTGGGCCGAAAACAATCCTCAAGTTCTCGGTAAATGTTTGGTGTGGTATGATTAACAACAACCTAATTGGCCCACATATTCGTTCGGCAAGACTAACTACAGATGTTTATCTAGATTTCTTACAAAATATTTTACTTGGCTTAATGCAAGGTATTAATGTTAGAGACCAATACTTCAAGCATAACGAAGCTACGCCTCATTTTGGTATTGAGATTAGAAGGCATTTGGATAATGGTTATTCAATCACATGGATTGGACGTGGGGAACCACATCTTTGGCCGGCTAGATTACCAGATTTCAACCCCGTCGATTATTTTCTATGGGAATATCTCAAAACTGAAGTCTGCGGTGTCCCAATAAATACTAGAGATCAGTTACTTCAGCGAATTTTCCTCTGTGGTGACCAAATTAGAAACAATCCTGCGCAAATTAGAAAATCGATTGGCAATTTAAATAAACGCCAACAAAAATGTATATGTATGTATTATTCATAGAAATTGTCTTGGTTTTGCATGGAACATCTTTATGAGTGGCTTTGTGCCTTTCTGATGAGCTCAGAATAAAGGCGAAAGACGTTTCAAAGGCTAAACATTTCCAAAAACAAAATTATAGATTTCATGGAAATGTAATCCATTAGAATGAAAAATTTTAAAGTAGGTAAATAAATTTATTTTAGGCTTTTGTTTTCATTTTTAACTGAATTTTTATTACCTTAGGGAGTTATGTAGATGCTAGTTTAATCTGCATGGCCGTAGGGGACTATGTGTGGATGCTAGTTGTTGAATAAGAATTTTCAAACAAGAAATTATACAAATTTATTTTAGGATTTTAATTTGCAAGCATAACCAGAATTCAGGCTATCGAAAGAATGCAAAGACTTCATTAATATATTTACATATAGCTTTTCTTTTAGTTCTCATAGATAGTTATTATTTCTGCTGTTTGCAAAATCCTATAAAGAATATTTTTCAATACAATTAAGCAAACGAATAATAATTCACTTTTAAAAAGTACTCAAGAAGTCTTTTGTAAACACTTAGAATTGCTCAAACAAAACCAATTACATTTTAGAAAGTAATTCATAGTAATAGCTGATTTTTGCTGAAACATTACTGAATAATAGGGCTATATTAACAAAGAAAGAAAGCAGTACTAAGTGGTGCTTTTATTATATAATTAACTCAATGTAAGATTTTCTTGAGGCTACAATCAAAATGTTGAGTAACTGTTAATATTTTTAAAGAAATGTTTTAAAACGATGTTGATATAAACGCCCTTACCTGTGGCTATACAGTCCATCTGTAAACGTCTCCGCAAATCAGATTTTAAACATAAAAAAAACACATTTATCTTTACCCTAGTGTTTATCATCTGCCGTACGGTTGGCGCAGAGGTAGTGTTGTCTCGAACGGGTTTTTTCATTGAGTTTTTTCCCGTCTCACCAAATTAAAATTTAAACAAAGTGAAACACGCGAATAAAATCTACTAGTGAAAAGATTTAAAAGTTCAAGCCTACTGCGTAGGTAAAGCAATCAGTTCGTTAAATTTAAGCCGCCACAGGCGGCAGGAGTTTTAACTATTTAGATTAAGTTTTATTAAGCCGAACCGGTCGCGATCCGTCCAACCGCACTAACACCACGGCGCTGCGCGACGTGGTTGTACGGTTGGTCCCAGATCTCGATCCAGAGAGGCAATTGTTGTAATTAATTAAAGATGAAATAAATTTGTTATGATGATGATGATGGTAATGTTTTCGCTTACGGTGCGAAAGATCCCGGGTTCAAATTTCTGTGCCTGCTGTTTTTTTTTTCTTTCACTTTGTAACGATTAATATATTTTTTCACAAATTCTTTTCTATGATTTATTTAGGTTATGTTAGTAGGTTTTTATTCTGCTTAAAATAAATTCATTCTTTCGTGTGATTTCGTTAGCTTAGGTTAGCAGGTTTTTATTCTGATATTTAATGGGTCTGTTCCATGGTATTCTTTTATACGGTTTTTATACTTTTTTCATATAGTACTCGATATTCTCATTATGCACTTAAAATTTCGTATTATTAACTTGTTTCGTTCTCGAGATATAAGGAGTTGAAATTAGTAATAGTTACAAAAACCAAGCGCTCATTTGTGACGTCACTATACACAAGTGACGTAAGAAAAGTGGCTTTTTGGGATCTTTCAAATTTAACCTGAAAACTCGAAAAACATCGAATTTTTATACGCTGATAACTAAATAAATACGTTGAGTGGAAGTTGGTTCTATGTCTCTACGGAAAGGAGAAGGTTGGCGATGAATCCTAATCGTAAATTGCAGGGTCAAAATCAAAAATTCGTTCCAACAGGAGCGAGAGAAAATTGTAATTTTTTGACATTTCACCAAATTGTAGTCCCCTACTGTCAGGAAGTAAGCAAAACAAACAATACTTCGAAAACACTTATAGTTATAACAACCAAGGAGCATCAAGTCTATTGAGATCGCCGAGTCTATGCGTATAGTGATGTAGCGCCTAGCCACGCCCCATTTTCGCGAGCTGGAGATTTGTAATAATTTTTAAGATACTAAACTTGAGAATAAGATTCTGATTTTTTGCAGATCCATTATTTTATACTTGCACTTTCGATTTATGAAATAAAAAAAATGCCGAACAAGCCCATTGTTAGCGCCGCAGGACGTATTAGCGTCGCAGACGTGGGGGGTGTCCCTCCGCTTTTTTAGTTATTTTTGTAACAAGTACCTAAAATCGTGTTTTTTGGGACGGATCGTAGCTGTTTTCGGGCGAGGCAATGCCGAGTTTTCCAAATAACATTTTCAACTTCTAGATCTTTAAAAATCGATTTTTTAGACGAACATATAATTTACTAATTATCTAAAAATTAATGTCAAATAATTTTCTGCTTTTATTACAAGTTGAATAAAACTCCGTATATACAGGGTGCGCCAAAGTTCTGATTTTGGTCGATTACGGCTGTATTTGAAATGGTGGAAATATATTGTCTATAGATTATTTTCTTGATTTTCAATTCTGAATAACCAGAAAATATGTACAATTATACAGGGTACTCCGTTTTCGTTGTCCGAGCAACAACTTCGTTATTTTAAATGGAACACCCTATATTTTTTTCCTTTATCGAGTTACCCATCTAATTATATTCATAATTCTATTAAGGTGGTAGGTACTTAAAATGAACCGTTTACGATATAAAAAAGATTTTTTGACAAAAAGTGAGGTTTGCGGATAAGTTTTTGAGTACCTCTGATTTCATAGACAAGAGAGTTTTCAAAATTCTGCTTATACTGTTATGTTGAGCATATTAAGGGCTAGTAGGGCAGAAACATTATTAATATTAATCTTATACAGAGTGCTGAAAAAATTGAGTTTAATGTTTCGCTAATAAAAAAGGCCGTAATTCAATTTTTTCAAATGGGACGTACTATTTTCAGTTCTGTCATCTAATGAAGTGTTAAATTATCTTTCCATTGATATATCATAGTAGGTATTTATCTTTAGGAGTTGCATAGATATTAAGGTTAATTGTCTGGATCAGTCATTTTTCTTGCTGGAACTTCATGAGGTTTGTACTGCACTTCACCAGTTTCGATAAATCTGTCTCTAAGATTACTAAATGCAGGTTCTAAAGGGTGTCTCCTTTCAGGATATCTGGTTTTATAGACTCGGGATGCTAAGAGGCTGTTCCTTGAGCACTCCCCCAGAATAAAAATCATGTCAACCATTTCTTCCCGCGAATAATTCATATTTAATATAATTATATGCAAATGCAACTTCCTGGAACTGTAAAAGCTACTAGTATTTTATTAAAGACAATCAAAACAAAAGCACTTACCGATATAGCAGTAACACAAAACTTTAGAACATCCACAGACACGTGTTTTGACATCTATGTCTCTTCGGTGCGGCTTTTTCTAAAGTTCACAATCAACTGAAATATGTAAGCAAATACTCGTGTTATAACTATCAAAGGATTACCAGAACAGGATATTAAAAATTAAAATTAGATTATAGGAAATTCCCCGTAAAGGGATAATTATCAATATAATTATATGCAAATGCAACTTCCTGGAACTGTAAAAGCTACTAGTATTTTATTAATTATTTTTATATTTTATTATCAATATAATTATATGCAAATGCAACTTCCTGGAACTGTAAAAGCTACTAGTATTTTATTAGCTAATAAAATACTAGTAGTATGGAATATACAAAGAATTCTGATTTTCTTAGGGCTCACTCTTACTTTTAATCTTAATCATAAAAATTCGAAAAGGGCTGTAGGACGCGAAGGTATATAGTTAAAAGCTAAAATATAGAAGGAAAATGTAAACAGCTTTCCGCAAGCTATTTACATCGAAGCCACGCACTTTCTTTTACTGCCGGTCCCACTATGTTATTGAACCATAATGTGGAACATTCTCACCATAAACATGCCTAAATTTACTTTGATCTGAAATCACAGAATGGAATATTGCTATCACGGCAGCTATTAGGATTTCCTTTTATACATTCTCGTACCCGCTCATAAACAACATGAAGTAAAGAAGTCCATGAAATGAGGGAATCGAGCTTATTTATACGAGGGCCGTATACAATAACAATAGTCTGTTTCACTTTTAGTATTTTAGTCGGAAAATATTCGTCAATAAATCAGGAACATTATTTGAATAAGTGGTAAAAAACATGTTGCTATTAATTGCTATTATTTGTTGTCGATGGAGTTTCTTTATAAAGAAAGCTGTTGGAGGAATTTTGAACATACCAAGATGTACTTCATGTAACATGGTTAGCACATGAGTTTCATAGAATTGCTGAGACGATTCAGTGGAACGAATAGGATGGTGGCGACAAGAGATAAAGGCAAGAATGTATGAAGAATTGGTCATACGATTGTGGATGAACTCACTACCGCACATCTGAAGTACACGACAAAATCAATGACGACCTTAGAGAATGATTCTTATAACTCGTATATACCTCCAAACACAACTAATGAAAAGTTTACTTATCGTAATTGTTAATAACTGCCTTCCACCGTACACTTATTGACTAGCGATGTACTTGCTACTTAGACCGTCGTCTCATAACTAGCCCTATCGACACACTTTTAGAGTTAATAACCTTTGATAGACTCATATAAATTAACGTAGATCAAAGACCACCACCCATGGCAAGTGGGTCACGCTTCGAGGACGTAGATCTCGTGTAAGTTTATTTCGTAGGAAATTTCATTCTCAATATTTAATTTTGGCTATTCTGGTCTATGTAAGCTGTAGAAGGCCAGGCTTGGACTGTACTATCCCAATGGTAGGTTTGCGGAATAATTTGTATCTTTTTTATTGCAGAATCCGCTCTGTGATTTTTTGGTCTTCTAATTTATCTGATTTTGTTGTCGACGCTCCATCATTACTGAACTTTTGTGTCAAGGACAGTTTTACGTTTTTCCGTCTTAGTACGGCCGGGAGCCCATCGACAAAAGTGGATCGGGCACCGCAGTTGCCGTTGCTTGGTGGAGATGTTATAGGCATCTGTAGGTACCATTTCGCCCCAACCGTAGGTCACGTGACCACACCCTCTTCGAGAGAGAGGCAAAAAACAGAGGGCCGCTTAAATGTTGCCAAAGAATTTTTTTTAATTCAGACACATTTTTTGGGCAAAAATAAGCATCTTTATGTCTCTTGGTGTTTTTTCCAAAGAGCTTCCTTCTTCCGAAAAAAAAAATAATAAAAAAGAAAATTAGTTTTTGTATTTTTTTTTTACGGGAGAAGGAAGCAATTTAAAGAAAAGGTTTAAGAGACAAAAGTTATTTATTTTTGTCTAAAGAATATGCCCCTTTTTGGGATTTTTCTGAAGGAATTTAAAAAAAAATAGGGAAATTCTTGACCGAAATTATTTTTGTCTAAAAAAAGCTGATAAGAGTACAGAAATTTGGGATTCGGTGTATATATTGGATCGAAGGCCTCAGATTTTTTTTATAATGTTTTCCATCCCCCCACCACCCCCACTCTATTATTAAAGGGGTTGATAAGATATACTGGGGATATTCACTTGAAATTTGATACACGTATATTGTAATGATATCTGACTAGATTATATTTCGAGATGATTCCGCTGAAGGGTTGGGGATTAAATTGGGAAAATTGGAGAAAATAAGTAAAGCAAACTGGTAGGAGCACAGAAATTTGGGATTTGGTGTATATACTAGAAGCGAAGGGCCCAAATTTTTATAATGTTTTTAACCTCCCCACCACCCCCACTCCATTATTAAAAGGATTAATAAAATAAAATCGAGATTTTCACTTGAAATTTGAAATACACGTGTGTATTATAACGACATCTGAAGCTAGATTACCTTTTTAGATGATTCCGTTGAAGGAGTGGGGGGTAAGTAGAGGTAGGTAGGGTAGGATAAGTAAAGCAAACTGGCAAGAGTACAGAAACTTGGGATTTGATGAATTTACTAAGCCAAAGCCTCAGATTTTTTTCTAATATTTCTCTATGACATATGCCTCAAATTTTATTAAAATTTTATGGACAATAATTTCCACATGTTAGAGTGCAAATATAGTCACGATGTTTCCTTTAAAGTGACTTGGATGCAAAATCTAGATGTGGAAGTAGTGGTTTTTTATGCAGCGGTTTTTTAATAAACGTAGGGAATATTGATTTCTTTCCAAGGCTAAGGGTACGATTTTAATAAACCTAGAGAACAATGTATTTTCTTTCCTTAATAATTCTTATACAGGGTATTGATACATTCAGCGAACACAAGAATTTTTAATCCCCCTTAGGCATTATATAAAACTGAAATGGTGGTGGACTTAATATATTCATTTTGATTTCAAAAAGTTGCTGTTGACGGAATTGAATAGAAATGATGGAATTAAGCCAACCAAAGATGACGAAGAAGAAACTAAGCCATAGATTTATAATTAAAATAAACATCATTTATTAGGCTTACTTTGGATACTAAAGTTAAAAAACCATGCTTGATATTCTACCTTCGAGGTGGTGTGGAGAGAAGTGCATTATTTCTTTCTCAGAAGCATGAAGATTGAAACTTTGTAAATTATATATAAATACGATAACTCATACAAACAAAAAATAGAACCTCCTTTTTATCTGTAAAATTTTTAGGAGGGATCACATCGATGGGTACTTTGGATACATTATTATTTAAAACAACGAAATAGACATCCATACAGAAATTTAGCCCACCGGGAATTTCTTCTCAGATTTGCCACATTCTTGTTTATTTTTTCTGTATATCTATCTGTCGGTCTGGTGTCTGTCTGTCTGCTTTATCTCTCTAGAAAACTGTTTGATGGAGAACAGTAATATTAGGGAGGCAGTTATAAGGTTAGTGAGGTAGTTGATGCTATTGCCAACGAAAAAATGGGATATACTTTCAATGAAAAATAAGGTGGACACCTTTAAAAAATATATTTAAAATGTTGTTGATGTTACTACCTGGATGAAAGCCTGATACGACTTTAGTTAATAGAATATCATGGTCATCCAACAGAGAAAATAACTAATCAATACATGTACCAAATAAGGAGGGACATATTTTGTAAATACCTTTATAGATTTTCTCTGTTTTGTTGTCCATCACGTGTAATCCGTAGGTCTATACATTTTTCTTTCTCTCTTTTAGTATCTACAGAGCTGATATTGCTGCTGCCGCTGTTCTTATATCAATGGGGGCAGTGCTTGGAAGGACATCGTACGTCCAACTAATAATTATGGCCCTTATAGAAATTGTGGCTTATTCTGCAAATCTTTATTTGGGATTGAAAATTTTTCAGGTGAGTAAAAATAATCGGATCATTTCTGTTGTTATACTTTTATATATATGAAAGGAGAACCTTATTTTTAATAAAATAATCCAACTACATATAGGGAAGGGTAGATAGACTCTCTGTATTTTTGTAATTACTGTTTTCGACCTTTAAGAATGTTTTAGGACTCATTTCAGGGAACATGAAAATGATCATGTAGTATTTTCTTATATCCATTATCAATTTCTTTCAAATTCATACGATTTTCAGATTAAAATAAGACAATCCATTTCTGAAGGGCAGCTTCGAGGAAAACATTAGCCTGAGGTCCCTAGGGTTCCATCCTTAGCCCATTATTGTTATATAAATATTATATAAATAATTTACTGAAATAATTCGATCCTCAAAATATTTATTATTTGCAAATAACTTAAAAATCTACATTAAAATTTAAAGAAATATGGACCGCTCTATGCTCCAAAATGTTATATATAAATTACATCAGTCTACCCTACTAAATAAATTGTATTTTAATATTAATAAGTACATATTTTATTATAACCTATACAAGCAGAACAAATTCAACTACATATTTAATTACAAAATATATGATACTTTGGCCGAAGTTAAAACCACGAGGGACCTAGGTATAAACTTTGATATCTAGCTTATATTTACTGATTACATTTACTTCAAGATAGATAGAGATAATAGAGTCTGTGACTTCATAACATATGTTGACGAATTATTTAGTAATATAGAAGGTATTAGTTAATTATAGATCTGTGTTAAAATGTTGTTCGGTCGTTTGAGGTCCGTTTTACCACATACATGCAGATGTACAGAAACAGTACAGAATAAAGCATTAAAACTCATAAATTATAAAGGAACTGTCGGTATGACTTTATTATAAAAGAAAACATGTTAAAAATGTTATGGGAACGATATAGTCTTAAAACACTGAAGAGTCGAGGAAAACATATGTTTTATATCTACTTAAAGTGTTACGTGGCTATGTTGATGATTTTAATTTTCTATTTTCAGTATATTTAAATGTACCCATGTGACCTACTAGAACATTTGGAAGTTTCTATATAGAACTTGATAATATAAACTACCAAGTAAATTCTCCTCTTCATAAAATACATAATATTTATAATGCGATACAAAATAATTGTAAGATATATTTGATATTAACTTACTTAGTTTAAGTAGATAGAAATTCTCGTTGAAACTGTCTTAATATTCAAAATGGCGCCTCAAGTTTTAAGGTTACGATTGAGAAATTTAACTACGTGTATTACGGGCCTCATCTGACGGTCTGTACAAACTCCAGCTTTATTGGATTTTTCTTATTCAATTCCCTGTTCTATCGTTAAGGAACATATTTGCGATAACAAATAATACACGACTTGTACAATTGAGCTCGTTCCAGTATAAAATAAAAACTCTGCTGGTGCTGAAGTAAACTAGACAAATCACAACTACAAATACGTTACATCCAGCACAAGAAATTGCAGGAATCGACAGTCGCTTAAAAGCTGAGACAACGATTATTACAAAGCTCTTAAGTAATAAAACAAACATTACAGTAAATATAAAACTCCACTAAAATGTCATCCTAGAACGGTTCTCTCTATTTGAAGTAAAAGGTTGCAGGCGTAATTTACTTTAATTCGTTGTTAATCAGGTAAGCTTTAAGTTTTAAAACGAAAATTATTTTCATACTGTTGTACGATACTTCTACAAGACATATAAAAAAATACCTTCCTCCGAGATTTCTTCTTTTAAAATTTGTAATATTCAACATAATGATATGTTATTTTATAGCTCCTCGACGCTCTTGCGAACTCATTCAGGGGATGTAATAGTGTCACGAAGTTTTAATGCCCGGCACCTGGAAAACATCCTCAGAAACCGTGGGTTAGGATATTATAACACAAGATACTAACACTACAATATTTATTAATTTCTTAATTAAGTACAAAACGTTTACTAGACTAGTATAAGCTTAAACAATGTTTATTATTTGATAATTCACTTTACTATTTACTTGGAATCACTTTGGATTTATCTAAACTTCTCTGAACTCCAAATCATTTAAAAATTGTCTTTTTGCCGTGACTTGGTCGCCTTATATACCCTACAGATCTCGTCTAAAAGTTTCCGGACTATTCTACCAATATTTCAACTTCTACTAGAAAACAATCAAAACGTGCTTTCTAGGAACCATAATTTAATTATTGAAAACTATTTCCTAGCACCACCCCTGTAGTGGTACTCGAACAGATTACTGGTTTCCATAAAGTAGTGGCTGCCTTTAATAATAATTCTTGCTACACGGGCCCTGGGGACACTAATGTGTAACAATAGTTACGTATGTACCAAGGCTTGTAAGTATATTTTACAGGTCGGGAACACAAGACCAGTAAATTCACGATATAAGCCTAGGTGCGTACGACGATTTTCTTACTACTGAATAAACTTTACCAGTATTTTGTGGTTATTGCATGGTGCCTCACTGATTTAGGTCCTATTTACATGGACGGAGCCAACAAACCAAAATAAATAATATTAAGCCTGAAAAACTTTTAAATAATAACGGAGTGCCACAAGGCAGCGTACGAGGGCCTATGCTTTTCACGTTATTTATTAACGATATATTCTTAATCGATTTAGAAGAATACAATATACACCTCTTTGCTGATGATACTATCATATATTTATCTGGATCTGATTTAAAGTAAGTTATTCAATAAGTTGACAGGTCACTGGAACTAATCAATGAATAGTTTACAACGAATGGGCTAGTGGCAAATGCTAAAGAGTCCAAATATATGACATTAGGTTCTAATAAACATCTAACTCAAAACATTGATGATACTTGTGTAAAATATAATGGAGAACGTCTTGAACAGGTAATAACTATGATATATCTGAAGATTATCATAGATTGTAAATTAACATTCAGCAACCATATAAGTCACACAAGCAAGAAAATATCAACAGAACTTGGATTCGCCTACCGTAATACTAAGCATTCAACTTCATCTACTAAAAAAACGATTTATACACAGAAACAAAACCACATTTCGAGTATTGTTCAAGTATATTGTATATGTGTAATGATACCCATATATATAAACTGCAGCTACTTCGAAACAGGTGTATGAAATTTATTTTAAAATGTAATAATATAATAATATATACTAATATACAAACAATTCAATGTACACTAAACTGGTTTTGAGTAAAAGACAATACAAAGTGCTGATATGCATCGTGGGGATATATATAATTATAACAAGGCAAAGGAATCATATAAACATTAATTTTTCAAACTTAATGAAAACAAAATCCTCCATATGCCACAACGGAGCGGCGGAATTTAATAAATTACCTGAATTTATAAAACAAGCGAAGAATGTCTTTCGGTTTAAAAAACCTTTGATAAATTCATGAATAAACAATTCCAGTTTACTTTATGCATTAGGCTTATTGTTAAATATTAAGTTAGGTATACTATTATAATTAATCCAAAAATATTCTAAATTATGTAACTAACGAAAATGTATTCTTTTTGTAATAAGTAGTGGTAACTGTAAATGTAATTTTTCGACTGTACTTTTAATAAAATGAAGAAAATCTAATTTTAAATTTTCATTTACTACTGAAATAAGTACAATTTCAATTTAGTATTAATTAGTATCATTTAATTTGTGTTTATAAACATTTATATTTACGTTAGATATAGTACAATTACTGAAATTAAGAGAAGGCATAGATAAATTATTAGTTCTATGATATTCTGAATTTAAATTCAGGTTTATATCATTATTTTGGATAATAGGTTGTGTTTCGGCGTTGGTAGAACTAGTATGAGCTTTTGTAACAGTTTTATAGAAGATTTTTTCAGTTATGTCAACTTTATTTTGCAATGAATTTTCATTATATCCCTCTGCAACAGCAGTGGATTTCCAACCAGCAAGACGTTTAATAGCTGAAAAGCCTGCGCGCCACTGTCAAAAAATATTGAGGCAGAAGATCGCAGAAAACAATGCCCAGTGTAGAAATGCGGCTGCTCTAATTTTAAAAAGGTTGCTATAATGGACGGCAGTTTGCAACATTTGCAGTTTCTGCCACTTCAGTCGGGGTTAATGTAAAATCTTCTTCTTCAATATCCATTTATTCAACGTTTTACAACACCGACTTCAGAAGTGACAAGCTTGACAGTGACAGATATTGGTCGCACGGCGTATGGATTTAAGTATTTAATTTCATGTATGTTGGGTGTCTATACTAAAAATAAAGTAGGGGTCATTAATAAATGATTTTGTATAGATTGATCTAACTCTTTAATACACTGTCGACAGAAAAAAATTTCATTACCTACACTTTTTTTAAGACGTGTTTTATGTAATTGTCCATTTACACTTATATAAATGCGTTTTTACATCTTTGGCATGAAAGATATCCTTTCTATGTGTAATTCGTTCTCAGTGTACTTTTGTTGAGTTCTATACAGGGACACGCTGTATTAAAGAATGATTGATCCGATGACATTGTATTATGGCTAAGAGGGTTGGGTATTAAAATGCCCGGGGAAAAATTCTTGTTGAAGAAACTTAATTATTCGATATTTGGGTCAAGTTATATGTATAAGTCTCTTTCTTTGTAATGCTGGAAGCAGTATTATTGAAAAGGGAATCACAAGTTAGCCCAAGGCGAACACATTACATTTATGAAAATATTCTTTTTCTCTTCTCCTTTATCTTCTTCGACAATTTCTGTTCATTTATAAAATGTATTTTAAATATGGAAAAGTTATTATTTTAAACTGTATAAATATCAAAGGGAAATGTCAATTTCTCTTCCTTGTCAAATATTCTTATTGTTAAATAATGAGATAAAATATTGAATAAATTGTTTCATTCGTTAATTTGAAAACAATGATTTTGTATTCTTTGACATGTCATGTGTTATTTCGTAAAATATTTTCCACAAACATCACTTGAGCTTTTAAATTTTATCTAGTTTTTTTCTGTAGCTTACTGTCCAAAGTTAATATAACTCGTGTAAGTTGTAACAATAGATGGTATACCGGGTGATTCGACTTGGTATTCGCGCTCCTGTATTTTTTTTATTTCAACAAAAAACTACAACAAACCATACTAGGCGAGTCAGCCTGGGGTAAAAAAGAAGTGATTTTACAAATTTTGTATACCATTTGAGTCGACAACGGATTCTTATAGGCAAAATTCCGTTGAATAAAATTTTCTTATGAAAAAATTTCCTAAATCGCGTGTTATGGTCAAATAATTGTTTAAACTAATTGTTTTTCGTTTTTATTTCAAAAAATGAAAACGGTTTGACGGATCCGAAAATATCTTGATTCAATCGAAGGATATTTTCAATGCGCGTCGTTTGGCGCCAGGCACAACTCATTTTGTCAACCCGTTCATTTGTTATAGCCAGAATAAATTTCTTAATTAACAAATTGATTGCTCCGAAACCAATGAGGTCAGGATATTGTTTTTTTCAAAATACATGCCTCTTATATCAAAGAATATACCATATTTTTTTTGGCCCGATATCTACAATACTTTTTGGAAAATGGAAAATTTTGAAACCAGAAAGAACTTGACCGGATAACCGGAACCGGAAATAAAAGTGATATTGTGTGAGAGGCTCTAACTTGGTTCTTTACAACTTTTTGGACTCATAAAAAATGATTTGTTTAGAGGTAAATATTTCTAATGAGTGGGCTATAACCGAAGTATACGCTGATCGTATTTTTGTAATCAAAAAGTATTTTTATTACCACTACAATAGATAGATGATGGAAAGAAATGTTTTCTTCAATTTTAAAATTTTCACGTTTCATTACATTCTAAACCTATTTCAACAAAAAAACATTTAGAAAATAAAAAACAAATTGAAAATGTTCTTCCCCCACCACTATCGAGTAGATGATGAAAAAAAGTTATCAGGTTTTCTCTGTAATAACAGGGCTAACTACATTGCGATTATAACTCTTATATCTCAGTTCCTAATTAATAATTTTTTAGAGTGACCGCCCTATATAAATAAAGAGGGAAGTTCTGTGTAAATACCCTTACCGATTTTTTCACATAGCTGATTCATTCAGGAGGTAAAACAAGAGTTACAAGAAACATGCATAATTATTTTAAAATATGAGAAAGAGTGACCAATTATTGACATCCCGTTTATTCGAATAAAACTAAAAAGTTTACCGAACGAGTGGACTTTCACGAAACTTTCTGGATTTTGTTCGTATTAATGTCTAGATCAAACTCCATAAAAAAATGGCCGCTATTTCTCCGCAGTTTCTTTAAACAATGATTTTGTTGCTAATTTGTTGACTACCAATTTAAAAAACAAAACGTATTTTTAGACGAAAAGTGACAACGTTTAACTCTTGTAAAATTTTCGAAAAATGCTTATTTTCCGAGATATGGTGGTTCGAATTTTTCTAAAAAGAGGGGAGGGGGATAAAAAGTGACGAGAAAAAATCCACAAAAATTCTTGTTAAATTATTATTAAAATTCAAGACTTTCTGACTTTATGACTTTTTCCTAAAGTGCATTTTGTCCAAGTTTTCCCGAAAAACATCAGCTTTATATTTATTTGAATACTTATGTCATCTTGTGTTTCACAACCTATTATAGCAAACGAAGGCTTAACAACCAAGTAGTCAATATTAACGATAATTTCAGTACTAACATAACAATCACAAGCTTTTAGCAGGTCAATGGGATTATTAATTTGTTACTTAACATTTATGCAAATATATGTTTCAAATAGGTATCTTACTAATTAAATATTATACAAATCATATTATTTATCCAAGAGCTTTGTTCTACAACCGTATTTGTTTTTTAAAGTCGATAAATCCATCCGAAGAGAAAAAAGTGTTTTCATTTGACGAAAAGTCAGTAGAAAACACTTTTTTCATTATATCCGCTTATTTTTGTAGGGAAAGCAGAGATCTGGAAGTGTGTCAGTAAAGATTTATTGTAAAAACTTGCCCAGCGATCTATTCTCAATGTTTTATTAGTTTCTTTTAGGACTCTTAAGAAGCTGTAAATGCTGTTTCACAAATCGATTTCAGTCTCACAAAACTCGTTTATATATATTTTAACGGGTTGTTTTTCCAATTCTTGCCGACAACCTATACGGGGCTCTAATGGCAGAAAGTTATAATGGTTATTTATTTAACGAGTTTCTCGATATTTTTATAGTTTTATTTGTTATGGGAATAATTTGTCCATTTTTTATTACGATGATACCAAATTTAAGAACAAAGTTAATAGTGAAATGTGATAAACGAGATTAACAGTTAGATAGACGGCAGTAAAGTTGAGAGATTAACTACAAAAGCTACAAAATCAACTACGCCACAGACTTATTTTCGGAGTACATATTATAAATTTCACCCCTTACATTAATATTCCTTGCCTCCATCAAGTCCTTAGTTTTATTTTTCTTACTGGGTTCATATTTTGCCACAGTAGTATTTGCGGCATCCTGCTCTTCACGGGTTTCCTTACAAATCTGTTGCACCGTCCGTACCCAGCAAACCTTTAAGTACCTATTATTTGACGTCAAGACTACCTAAATCATGTATAATGAATTTAGTACCAAAATTAGAATTAAACATATTTTGGTAAAATTTACGTTGTTGCTACGTAGAAATGGCATAAGTGGAGAATAAGACGAAGTCGAAATTAAGTTATACCAATTAAAACAGGTAAAATTACATATAAATTTTACTTGTAGTCGCGCAGTATATTTGGTTACTAATACCTGTTTAGGTAAATTTTACTTGAATTCAGCGTCAATTTGATATCAACTTGACTAGTTTTAGGTGGAATCTACGGACATATGTGAAATTGGAAAATGACACCAAGTGGAAGAAAATAAGATTTTTATACTTATTTGGTATTTTTCTCTATAAGTAGTAGACATATGGTTGTCAGTTACTTACAAAACTGAAGAGATATCTAACTCACAACACAGATACAAAATGAATGTGGGTAACAAAAATAAATACAGTTTATGTGGAAAGTATTTGCAGTTCTCGCTTATTGAAATCAATTCGCCGAAAATTTTTCTGTGAATAATAACAGCTGTAGTCCGTAAAATACTAATACGCCTAAAAAAAAAATCGGTAAAAGTATTTACTCAGAACTTCCCTCTTTATTTGTGAATGGCGGTCACTCTAAAAAATTGTTAATTACGAAATGACATTGAGAATAATAATAGTTATCATTATTATTACAAAGAAATCCTGATAACTTCTAAAAAAAAGCAACCTCTAACTGATCCTTTGACGTAAAAGTCACAGGCGTAGAGGTTATTTACCAGTAACATACTGGTTAATTGTGATATTTTGTAGATTCCCCGAGCACCGCTTAAAAAGAAAAAATACATGTGGCAGGAACTCCCAAAGAATTGAAAAAAAATTAAGATAATTCTACAAACAACATTTAGACAATACTAAAGGGTTGTTATTTATGTATTTTTTATCCATTTTTAAGCAAAAATTGTAATGTTTAAGAGGATTTCAGATTCAAAATCTAATTCGCCCGCCTATAATGTAGAAAAACTAATTTCTATAACTTCCTATTGTCTGCCTGTCTGTCCGGCATCTGTCCATCTTTTGGCGATATAATCTTCAAACTATTTGATGGAGTAAAATAATACTTCTTAGATAGTTGACGGTATTGCCAACGAAGAAATGAAATAGTTTTACCTTACATGTAAAATGAATCGCATGTTGCTCCCATTTTGTACGTAGGGATAGCCACACTTGTTAGAAATGTTTGCGAAAATGTTGCTTAAAATACTGCTTGAGAATGTACAAGTTTTGAGATAAAACGCAATATATTCTGGTCACTGTTAAAAATAAATCACGAATTGCCATTCCCTGTTGATTGGATGCGTGTCATCTACATCACAAACGAAAGGAAACAGCCAAAATATGTAAAAAAATCTTATATTTACATACATTTTGAAATTTTCCCGTTAACACCGTGGACTCCGAACTGTATACTCCAGGAATACGTAATGAATATAGATTTTAGGTGATAGCATGTTCATAACCAATAATACATACAAGGCCTTTCCTAATTTCTATAATACAGGATGTATGGTGTATACGTACAGATATTATGCATGATGAATTGATGATACATTTACCCAAAGGAGGTAAAGAAGTATTTTTTCTTAAATTATACGTTTTCTAAATACGATATTTTCAGTGCCCAGTGACTACACTGCACTGGGAGTCCAAGGAATTCGGAAATCTTTTTAGGTATAGAACCAATGGTATTTATACCTACTGCTTGTCTGAAACATTTTGAATTTCTTTATGTGATGAGAAATCGGTTATGATCAATACCAGACGGATGTAGGATTGCATATTTGCGAAGAATTTCTAAAAAATTCACTCCTAATTTCCTTCTGGTATTGTAAATAATCTCGGAACATTAGTTTTTGTATTGGGAATTGTGATTTTATAAACGACGTAGCAACTTCAATGTTATCCATACGCGAATAAGTTATTTCTTCTCTCCTACAGGCTCCAGATACAACAACGATCAACACTGCTTTCATTAAGAAGTATTGTTACGTGTTTCCGCCCCTGGGAAACACCCTGTATGAATCCGTGGGTTTCAAAACAATTTCAACAACAACTAACACTTTATTTAATAATTTACTGATTACACAATGACAATACTTCTAACCTCACTTTCGTTACCAAACTTTACTGTAATAGAACTTCCTTTTCTCCGCCGTCGATTTAGCTTTATATATACCAAAATTGCCTCTAGATCTATCCAGAGATTTCCAATTCCAGAACAATAGAGGACTCTAGAGCATATACAAGCTTCCAGAAGAAATTATGGTGTGTTTTACTGGTTGCCTAACCATTGGCACCTAATTTCATTATTTACTAATCATGGGCGTATCACTCGCCAGGCCTTAGGGGGTGGTAATGCGTAACACTGCCCCCTCCTTAAGCCTGAACGTCCCGGCAATTCAGAATCATCAATGTATTTCGCCAGTTTATCCACATGCACGATCTTCATCTTGGACTTTTTGCTTCGTTGAATACGATAGACGACGCTATTAATTCGGGTAATAACAGTATACGGTCCATCCCAAGGTGGTTGAAGTTTCGGTGACCTTCCTTTCTTTCGCTGTGGGTTGTACAGCCAAACCAGATTTCTTCCTTGGAAAGTATTCTGGACTTTCTGGGTCTATAACCACTTAATTTTCTTTTGAGGAATGCAATAACATTTTTATATTTACTGATATCCACATTTTTATTTAGATAAATTGTAGTTTGCAACAGAATAACTACTCCATAAAGTAGAGGGCTCACATTTGACAGATAACCGGAGAAGTACGCCAAAATAACTTTCTCTGAAATATTAAATAGGTTACCTACTTTTCTACATGCCAAACATCAAATTCTTCGTACGTAATATGGTACAATCTCTTCGATTTCTGCGGAATGAACGTGCATAAAGCAGCTTCCGTTTCATTTTCTATATCTGCCGTAAAATCACACATTTTGTACGTAAAAATAAATTAAAAATTCTTTCACTCTATTGACAGTTCTCCGCATTCAATAAAGTTTAATGTATGTATTTGTCTAACCATAACATCCAGTACATAGCAACGACCTAGTAGTCAACTTATCTACAGTGATTTAAATAAATTTATGGTGTAAGGAAATGAACGACATAATGTTTGTTTCTTTTACTAAAATAAATATTATATGACGATTTTACGGAAAATCTTGTTCGATACAGTTGCGAAGTAAGTGTTTAAGTATTTGACGTGTTGTCAAACTAGGCCTGCGGCCTCGTTAGGCAAACTCCACTATTTCGCAACTTGTATCGAAAATAGCTATTTTAATATACTTTTATACTACTCAAAATCCACAAAAATAAATAAAATTCGCACAGGGATTATTTAATCCCAGCTCAAATGACCGTTCAATCTATATTTCCATTTGTTAAAATATTACAAAACGAACTCCACCCACTAAACTCTCACGTGCCACCTCTGCTTTCTGTACTAAATAAATAAAATAAACAAAGTAAATCATTTTAAGAATTCTGATATTAACTTAGTCTTTGTTACTTTATTGTTGTAGGTAGCAGATGCTGGAGGTTCAATATTTGTTCACACTTTTGGTGCTTATTTTGGTTTAGCCGTTAGTTACGTGATCAACAGAAAAAAGGAAGGAAACGAGGAAACAGGCAACTCCTTGTTAGAATCTAACTACACATCCGATTTATTTGCTATGTTAGGTGAGTCCCGATACATTCGTTAGCTAATAAGTCTGCTCTCTTTTTCAACACACGGCGCGAAAGTTAATTGATGTTAGTGTATCATATATTTCGTTAACTCAATATAATAGAATCGATATAGATTATTAATATTTATGAATAAAATAATATCGGGATAAAAAGAGAAAAAAGCATTATTCATTTATTTATTTTTAAATACATTTACATGGTGATACAATTCACTTACATCAAAATCATCCGAATTATGTTTTAATTTGTAGCCCTACATAAGTTTACGCCTAGTAAACAGTACGTTGGCGAAAGAGTAAAATTGTTTTATTAACCTAATCCGATTACTTTTCCCACCGCTGTACCACTGAAGTACTTACACAATTTGTAATATACAGTTGACTAGTACTTTTCGATAAAGAGAATATGTCTCCAGTTATTTCCAAAAAACTTCAACTTCTAAGACAATAAAGTAAAGAAAGTTATGCATGTATTGAAATACCTATATCTCAATATTTTTTTTTCAAAAATTCTTGCAAAAATTAACAATTAAATGGATAATATCTCTTTGATTATGATTAAATTAAGTTTGCCATTGCCACTGCTATGGCCGTACATTACATCAACAACCACGAATCTGATGTGTATTACGCAGTATATCTCAGAGGTTCTAGACCGACAAGGCCAGGTAGACGTGATATACACCGACTTTTCAAAGACTTTTGATCATTTTGATCATGGTGTATTGCTGAACAAGCTTGATGGTGTTGGTTTGTCACTCAATCTGATCATTCTTTTTAAGTCATACCTCAGCAATAGACTACAATTTATTGAACACAAAGGCTACAAATCCAAAAATCTAAACGCAACTTTCGGAGTGCCACAAGGGTTGGTCTTGGGTCCTCTGCTATTTAATATATACATAAATGACATCACACACAATCTTAATATGAAACATCTACAGTACGCAGATGACATGAAGATCTACTGCTCAATCTCGGACCTACAACATGATCTTGACAGCATAAGTAGATGGTGTATAAAAAATAATCTGTCACTTAACAGTAAGAAGACAATATTTTGTCATTCTATCGCAAGAAGAACGCGATTATATTTCCTTATAGTTTGGACCACACCTATCTGCAACGTCCAAGTTCATTTAAAGATTTAGGAGTCACCTTTGACACCCAATTAAATTTCAGTAAACATATTCATGAAATTCTCAGCAAAGCCAATAAGAACATGGGATTCATAATACGTAATTCAAAAGAGTTTCGCTCACGCGAAGTACTAATGTCTCTTTATTACGCTTTTGTTCGTTCTCATTAGGAGTATGCCTAATATGGTATCTTAGATATGAGCATCAAGTACATTTGCTCGAGAACGTACAGAGGAAGTTTTTAAAATTTGTATCTTTTAAACTAACTAGTACCTACCCTCCAATTGGTTACCCCCATGACGTCTTATTGCTAGAATATGACATGATTTCTCTAGATACACGTAGACAAGCTCATTCCATAATTTTTCTATATAAATTATTGAATTCCATAATCGACTGCGCAAAAGTGCAAAGCCAGCTTAATTTAAATGTTCCTCGTCCCAGTTCTAGACATCTTCAATCCTTCAATCAACCTACGCCTCGTACACGGTTACTTGAATCGTCGCCAGTTTTTGCAATGTGTAAGAACTATTCATTAGTGCAACAAAATATTGATGTATTTAACACCTCTCTGTCTAAAATAAAGACTGTATTTAACTAGCAAGTGGTATTTACGATTAGGTTATAAATAGGATATACATTATATATCTGGACTTACGAAATAGTGTGTATGCGGGTATATAGGTATATATGTCTGTATATGCATACCGGCATACATAATTACATAAGTATGTATTTATCATTTGATTTTTGCTTGCCATAATGTCATAATGTTCTTGTCTTTTACCTGAAATGTACGTACCCTATTTTAATGAAAATTATATTGGAATGTAATTATAAGTATTGTATGTTACACTTTGCCTATCCTGTAATTGATCCTTGACTGTTGGATAGTAAATAAATAAATAAATTACTGATATTATTAATATTTACCTAGAGACCGGCTATTTTCCTGAAGTTTGGAAAATTGCCATAACTAAGAAAAGTAGCCTCTGGTTTAACGACCTAAGACCTATAAGTCTTTTACCTGTCCTAAGTAAAATTATAGAAAAAGTCATTTTCATTCAATTAACGAATTACTTTAAAGAAATCAAATGTAATGAAAAAGTGTTATTCACGATTAAGAATTTTATGTATCTACCAATAAATCTATATTAAATTTAAAAACTCGAAAAAAGTTATGTGAATATTTTGTGTTACCACTACTTTATTATTGTTATATTTTATACTACCCGTGTCTCGAAGTGTTGTCTAAAATTCGGATCCAAAAAGTACAAAACGCATGTTGTACTATTCATCTGCAATTTGAGAAAGTACGACCATATATCTTCAAAATTTGATAACCTTAAGTAGCTTAAAATGGAAGACATGTTTAACTAAGATCTGCACTTTCTGTAACTATGCCACAACATTTCCGCTGTTTCAACGATTTCTTACTTTCAATGCAGTTCATTCTTATAACCATATTGGTAATATGTTTAAGTGCCTTAATATAAATTGTTTCAAGAAAGAACTTAAACCGGACTTGATTTTGTATCAAACACGAACCAGTTTGTAGGCTTAGTAACGCCCAATCTATTTCCACATCCACGTGGTGGATTGAGAGCATAGTAATCGTAAAAAAAATATATTTTTTTTAATTGAAATAAGTTGAGAATGTCATGAAACGTCGAGATGTCAAATTTGAGCGAAAAAAAATTTCTGTCTGCCTGTTAGTCGGTCTGTCTGTTTGTAACTTTTTTTGTCATTCTCGTTATCGTGACGTTATCTCTGGAACGGTTTAAAATATTGACTTGAAATTTTATACACGTGTGTATTATAACGAGATCTGGAACTGGATTGTTTCTTTAACATATCTGATGAAGGGTTGGTGGGTAAATAGGGGTGAATAAGGGAAAATAAGTAAAGCCAGCTGGTAAGAGTACAGAAACTTAAAATTCGGTGTATATACGAGAAGCCAAAGGCTCCATTTTTTTATAATATTTTTCATACCCCACCACCCCTACTCCATTATTAAAGGGATTGATAAAATAGAATTGAGATGTTCTCTTGGAATTTGGTATACGTATATATTATAATGACATTAGGCACTAGATTATATTTTGAAATTATTTCGTTTAAGGGTTGGGGGTTAAATAGGGGTAAATAGGGAAAAATACGTAAAGCAAGCAAGAGTACAGAAGAGATAGTCACTTGAAATTTGGTACATGTATGTATTATAACCACATCGGTAATTAGATTACATTTTGTGATGATTCCCGTGAAGAGTTCGGGGGTAAGTAGGGGTAAATAGGGGAAAATAGGTAAATTAAGCTGGTAAGAGTACAGAAACTTGGAATTTATGTAAATATAAAAACGAAATCTGGAACTAGACTATATTTTGAGATGGTGTAAACGAGGGAAAATGAGTAAAGCAAGCTAATAAGATTCCAGAAACTGGTGTATATACTAAGAACCAACGCCTCAAAATTTTTATGATATCTGCCTCAAGTAGGTATTATTAAAATTCTATGATCAATTATTTCCACATACTAGAGCGCAATTATAGTCAAGAAGTGTATTCCTTTATATAGACTGGGATGGAAAATCTGAATGTGGAGGTAGTGATTCCTTAGGCAGCGGTTTCTTAATTTACTTTTTTAACTACTACTACTATTTTTAATAATAACTATTTATATTTATTTGACTATTTTCTTACTTTTTGTTGGGTAGTTTGCCACTGAAAAATATATACAAATTTTAATGAAAAAACCTCTACGCCAAACGGATCAGACAGAGGTTGGTTCTTGAATACTTGGTTATTTCAAAAAGTCTCACACCTAAAAATATATAAACTAGAACAAAGTTATAAAATAAAAAATGAAAATGAAAGTATTCAAGTATTCTGTCTGATCCGTACGGCGCAGAGGTTTTTTCATTAAAATTTTTAAATATTTTTCAGTGACAAAATACTCAACAAAAAGTAAGAAAATATGAATAAACAATTACATAAACATATTTGAGTATTGTTGTAATTATTTTTTCCTACCTTTATACTAATTTACAAACACGTGTATTATATTTACACTTTTATTACTGTATTTTCTATTTTCTATGTCCTTCTTTGCATAGCGATTCAGGCAGACGTCAGAATGGGAGCATATGGCTGCAAAACTCGAATACCCCGAATCTCCATGGAGCAAGATTGGGAGGACATTTGAGGATAATAAACACTGTAGAAGACCCTCTATTGAATATGAGGTCACACTATATGATAAAAAAATCACCTTTAACAAGCCCTTCAATATCACCATTAGAGATAGAAAGCACTGGTCAACAGAAGCTCCTGACATACTACGAAAGGGCCTAACCTGGTATACTGACGAGTCTAGAACAAACACAAGAGCTGGAGCCGGAATACATGATGAAAGACCTAGGCAAGTATAAGTCTTTCTCTTAGGCAACACGCCACCGTATTCCAGTCAGAAATTCTGGTTATACTTGAATGTGTACGCGAGAATGCAAACCGACAATATGTTAACCAGCAGATCTCCATGGCATCAGACAGTCAGGCGGCACTTAGTGCACTAGCCTCTAACAAAGTGGCATCCCGACTGGTGTGGGACTGCCATGAAGAGCTGAAAATTTTGGGCGAGCAGAACACAGTCAAACTACTCTGGGTGCCAGGACACTCCAGAAAAGAAAAAGTTGAAGAACTTGCTAACCAAGGGGCAGCTAACATATTCTATGGCCCAGAACCCGTGCTGGGCATCCCTAAACTCTCAGCCAGAAGGGCGATTAAAGATTGGGTCAACAGTAAACACAAGAACCACTGGAGGAACATTCCAGGAAATCGACATGGACTAACACTCACTAAGGGTCCATGTGCAAAACAAACTGAAGAACTGCTCCCAACGAACAGGACGCAGATAAAACAAATAACAGGACTTCTGACTGAACACTTTCCTGTATCATCTGATTAGGGGTACAGGGGTACTGGAGTGGGCGGAGTGAAACATAGCAGAGAAAGCACAATAAGCCCAAGAGGCTGTAGTGCCCTCGGAGTTTTCTCCTAACAGACGAGCCCTGGAAAGAAAAATGTCTCTCTTTTTATCAGTTATGACTTAAGTGGTAGATTAGCTCCTGTAGCTAAACTTCTCCCTAGATGTGTAGTTATATATTTTATATTATATTATTATAATGTAATATTATGTGCAGCGCATCAATAAAGACGATTATTATTATTATTATTGTTATTATTTATTTAAAAAACGCATAAAGACAAACTGCCACCCTATTCTTTCCACCCCCTACTCCCAGCAAGTAAGAGATTTACTTTACCAATGTTTCGTAAAGTATACTTTATTACTTATACGAGTGCAAAATTTCAGCCACCCTTGTAATTTCATGAATAGTTATTTAAGACACAAGTGTAAAAAGCCATTATTTATGGCACGAATGGCTAGTCTAAAAATACGAGCGAAGCGAGTGTTTTTAAAAGTCATGAGTGCAATAAAGAGGCTTTTTACAAGTGTGTCTTACAACGTTTTACCTTCAATCTTGCCAATTATTGTAAGATATTGGCAATTTTTCATGAATATTTTAAAACCGTATCAACCTTTTGTGAATGTCACTTTGACGGTTAGTATTATTCGAGTTGTAGCTGAAGTCGCCATTCTAATTATGTTACTTGATGGTCGTGACTGAAAATCTGTGATGATAGTAACTAAGGAAACGATATTAAGTATAAATAAACAGGCGTCATTGTTGTTCTTGAATGTTTGAATTCAAATATCAAGTTATTAATGTTTAATGGTGATTATAGTAATGTAGAAGAGTTTCAAAATATTCCCCCAGAAGTTACGAAGATGGTACAAACGGCAACGTCAACTTTAATACCTGAGAAGTCAAGAAAACAATATGAGTTGGTGTATAAACGATGCAACGATTGGTGTGTTTTGAAGATACTGGAGAATCTCACGTTGAAGAATCAATTAAAAACAATATTCAGATATCACATCAAAATTTGAAAAAAAAACTATCTGAGAAAGCTAGCTCAAACGATGCCATTTACGCTAATGATATACTGCCTACTACATCGAGGAGTCCACGAGTTGCCTAGAATTCATATTGAAAATTGTGCTAATTGCAAAGTAGAAATTAATATTGTTAAAAATTAATAATGAATAAAATACTGTTGTCCTTACTGATAATTTTTTTAGAAATCGTGCAATAAAAGGGTGCAATAAAAATTTTTATTGCACAGTTTCTTATAAAAGGGCACTTTTTACACTGGTGATGATGAAAAAAAGCTGTTAGTTTTTACACAATCGTAGATAAAATTATTTTTAGTGTCCTGTTACTGTATGCAATACAGAATTAATACAATTAACATAATTTCTACAAAATAGTCATATTCTTCTATAATTAAGAAATGATTAAAAATATCACAATTAATTTAAATAGCAGTCGTATTGAGAGTAGAAGGAAATTGGGAGATTCATCACATTTTTATTCGTCTATGTCGTGATAAGCATCGCAAATCTCTCACGTCAAGATCAAAGATATCACCGCTGTTACACTATTAATTGTTCTCTGCGGTGTCAAAAGTTACAACGATCTCGTGCTCAATCTAGCAGCCGTGACGCAGGCTTAAAAATTGCCTTTCAAGTTTGACAAAATTTACTGACGGGCCTAAGAGCTGAAACACCACTTTCCACGTCCCTATTGATGTTAAATTACCTGTAATGATTCATAACCGAATGCTTACTCCTTTTCGCGTATTAACGTGTTTGAAAGCTTACCTACCTTTGATAACTTCAAATGCCCATAACTACTTCAGCATGGAGAGGGAATAGCTAATGATCTGGCTTTATATTCGTCCGCGATAAGTACGGTGAAATGTTAAATTTGTGCCAATTAAAATTAACTCACATATGTATACATTAATAAAACAGTCTAAATGCCTCACGTATATTGTCTATAATTAATTACACAGGCACACAAAATAAAAAAAAGTCGAGACCCAGAGGGTAGACCTCCCTACCCCTATGTATATTGGGACGTTGAAACCGAATACGACGATAAAAATATCGGTAAAGGTATTTACACAGAACTTCCCTCTTTATTTATACTCGGCGGTCACTCTAAAAAATTATTAATTACGAAACCACATATGAGAATAATCAGAAGATATTATTACAAAAAAAACCTGATAACTTTTGGTCAATAAAATATACAGAGTGGTCATCCGATAGCAAAAATTCAATATTAAATAAAAGGTGCCAAATATGCAATAGTACAGGCAAATTAAAAATTTATGGTAACAAAAATTAATAAAAGGATCATCTCTGGGATTTAAGTAGGTAATAACCTGGAGAATGAAATGATGCATTCTTTGCATTTCCCAGTTCCGGGAAAATTCAAAAAAATTTGGAAAAACTTTTTTATTTTTGGTTTTTTTGCTCTAACGGCCAAAATAATGAAAATAGAGAAAGAAGTTCCGAACAAAAGTTGTAGCTCGTCTTTTTCTCTACAAAAAACGTCTTTACAAATTTTTATCTTACTTAAGCCGTTTAGAAGATAAATCGAGTTTTCCACTTATAGTTTTAAGCCGCTTCGAAATGCGCGAAAAATGAGAATTCTCCAGGAGTTTTGTACGACCGGGCTCATCGATCGATAATTCTTACTATTCAGAGCCCCTAAAAAAAATGAAAATCACATGAAATGTAGAGGAAAGTCTCAGTTTTAATGTGGAACTAATCACAAATTCATAAAAAATTTTATCAAAGAGAGAATGTGTCAGAAGATGGCTTAGTGAACTTTGTACAGTTGATCCACAGATTTATTCATATCTTTGCCGGGAGTCGTTAGAATCATAATTCATTTTGCTTATATATTCATATACAGGGTGTTGCATCATGAGAGGGACAATAGCTTAATAGGAGGTAGAGAACATCAGTGGTAACCGGAACCTCCCATAGAAATGTCTCATTGGGCCTTCACTACGAAATTACAGGGAGTTAAATAATTTTTGGCCAAACCTGTTTTTTGTCATAACTTTGACAGGAAATGAAATAACGGATTCATATTTGGTACGGCTAATGTACAAACGAGCCCCAAGAGGTACATGTATAAAAAAAAATATATCCAGGTCCGGACTCACTATAATTTATGTTTCTTCTTTGCATCAATAAAACATCACCCTGTATATATTTTTTTTAAATTTCGATACGATATTCGAAAAGAGCAAGAAAAATCAAACAAAATGGCCTATTTCATTTTTTTGTTACACCTTCGTGGTTATTTAAATACGTTGTTAAATGTGCAAGAAAATGGATTACAGAACCCTATTAAATGAGAGGCACGTGTAATAAATAGTTTTATAACTAAAATTTGCAAAAATTCTATTGAGCCTAGGTGGTCTGGGTGAATCCTAATTCCGGCACGTTTTAAAGGTCCATTTTGGTAAAAAACTGTGGTCCTAATAAGTAATCGGGTATGAAATAACAAAATTTTTAATCAATCACAGTAGGCTTGTTCAAAGTGACAGATAATAAAAAGAAATCTCCTAAACAGTTATTGTTTGTTAGTAATTTAATGTGTCAATAATCCGCATTTAGTTAGTGAAAACTTGTGAAAATATTTTAACTATGCCAGTAAAATTTACAAACGGGGAATATGCTGACATAATATTCATCTATGGTTTCTGTATTGGAAATGGTAGGTCGGCGGAAAGAGAATATCGGCTGCGTTTTCCTGGTCGTCGATGCCCTAATCATAAAACCTTTAGTACGGTGTTCCAGTATGCAAGACAACACGGAAAGTTTCCTACTTCTGCAGTTGTGGAACGTGTTTTACAACAAGGTGTGCAGGAACAAAACAATATTATAAACGTAGTTCAAGAAAACCCAAATATGAGCACTAGACGAATCAGTTTGGCAACTGGTATTCCTCATTGGCGAGTATGGAGAACCCTAAAAAGAGAACGTTACCATCCATATCATATCCAGCAGGTACAGCGTCTTCAACAAGGCGACGATATCCCCCGCCTGGCATTTTGTCGTTGGTTGTCTAATCATCGCCCAGTCATTTACAGAACCTTATTTACGGATGAGGCACAATTTACAAATGATGGAGTAAACAATTCACGAAATAATCATAAATGGGCACAGGAAAACCCACATGCGGTACGCCAACGCCGTTCGCAACACAGGTTTTCTGTAAATGTTTGGGTCGGACTTGTGAATAGACATTTGATAGGGCCACATTTTTTTGAAGAAAGATTGAATGGTGAAATTTACCTTGATTTTCTTCAAAACATTTTACCGAATATGTTAGAAAATATCGGTATAAGAGGCATGTTGTTTCAGCATGATGGGGCCCCACCACATTTTAACCTTCAAGTAAGAGAACACTTAAACAATGTGTATCCTAATAGATGGATTGGACGCAGTGGTCCACATGAATGGCCACCAAGATCTCCTGATTGTAACCCTTGTGATTACTTTTTATGGGGCCACTTAATAAACGAGGTTTATAGCATTGAAATTGAAAGTAGACAACATTTAATCCAGCGCATCGTTACAACCTGCGACGAAATACGGAATAATCCAGAAATGATACGTCGAGCAATTGGTGACCTTTCTAAACGCGCAAGAAAATGCACAGAATTTGGGGGAGGACATTTTGAAAATTTACTTTAGTGTCAATTACGTTTTATTTTTAAACACATTTAGTTATTGTTTTGTTATTTATTGTTAATTGAATGGAAAATATTTTATTTATTTAGATTTTAGTTTGTTCTCTTCCAATTTTTATTAAGTATATAATGTTGATGATTTTCTTGATCAAAGTAACTGGTTGCTTAGGCCTAAATGGTTTAAATTATCTGTCACTTTTATTCTTTGAACAAGCCTACTGTGATTGATTAAAAATGTTGTTATTTCATACCCGAAACATAAATTATAGTGAGTCCGGACCTGGATATATTTTTTTTTATACATGTACCTCTTGGGGCTCGTTTGTACATTAGCCGTACCAAATATGAATCCGTTATTTCATTTCCTGTCAAAGTTATGATAAAAAACAGGTTTGGCCAAAAATTATTTAACACCCTGTAATTTCGTAGTGAAGGCCCAATGAGACATTTCTATGGGAGGGTTCCGGTTACCACTGATGTTCTCTACCTCCTATTAAGCTATGTCCCTCTCATGATGCAACACCCTGTATAATGAATGATGTATTAATCCAATTAACATTTTATTGCAATTACTTTTGTTGGAAAAATATGCCTTACGATCAAAGTAGAAGGTATATTTCTCATCGCTCAGTCACCTCCAAATGTTGGAGTTCAATTCGCTATATCTTAAGTAATAATAATAGCACAGTTTTAATTTTCGGATTATAAGGACAATAAAACATATTCTTTCGAATGACTTTAGAGTTTTTTAAATGCGCGCAGTACTTTTTGAATTTGTCTATATTATTCACACACGTTCAGAAAATGCACAATTATACAGTAAAGCATTTAAACTTATTTGTTTCTTAACATTCTTCAATGAAATTTTCACGAAATATAGATTAAAGTGCGTAGAATCGAATCCATATAGGGCAAAAGCACCCATTGTTACGGGAGAAATAGGCAGGATGCATAAAACTCAAAGATGTGAATAAATCAACTGTATAAAGTTTACTAAACCATCTTCTAACACTTTTTTCTCTATGAAAAAAATTTGTATGAATTTTGTGATTAGTTCCACATTAAAGCTGAGACTTTTCTCTACATTTTACGTTGTTTTCATTTTTTTAGCGGCTCTGAATAGTAATAATTATATATAAAACTGTAAGTGGAAAACTGGATTTATCTCCTAAACGGCTTAAGTAAGACAAAAATTTGTAAAGACCTATTTTGTAGAGAAAGAGACGAGCTACAAATTTTGTTGAAAACTTTTTTCGGTATTTTCATTATTTTAGCTGTTAGAGCAAAAAAACCGAAAATCAAAAAGTTTTTTCAAATTTTTTTGTATTTTCCCGGAACTTGGAAGTGCAAAGAATGCATCATTTTATTCTATAGGTTATTAACTACTTAAATCCCAGAGATGATTCTTTTATTGATTTTTGCGAGGTTTTTACAACATTTTGCCTCCATTGCCTGTACTAGAAGGCTTGCGTAAATACCTTTACAAATTTCCAACATGATTGAATAATTTTTTTGGATGACCACCCTGTATATTTTCCAATAAAACTATAATATGTGTCTTTCTTGCCAAGTGCATTAAGTATGTGTTAAATATTATTGCCATCTGTATTATTTTCAGTTCTGTATCCACGTAGTGGAATGGAAGTATAGTAGTGGTTAAAGAAAGAGAATTTTTTTTTTTTAATAGGCTAGAATGTCATGAAACGTGAAAATTTGAAAGTTGGGCGAAAAGAAAAATTGTTTCCATCAGCTATTCTATAGTAGTGATTAAAGAATTTTTTTAAAAATTTTTAAATATTCAAAAGCATTTTTTTCTGAAATGGGTTTAGAATGTAATGAAACGTGGAAATTTTATATCTGAGCAAAATTAATTTTCTTCCAGAATCTATTCTATAGTAGTAAGAGAATTAAAAAAAATATATTTCACAAAATGAAACGGAAATTTTACTCTCGTTTCTAGTTAAAAAAAATTTCAAAAAGTTTTGAATTTTTTTTTTCTGAAATAGGTTTAGAATGTGGAAATTTTAAATTCGAGCAAAAAGGAATTCCCAACTTTCTAGGTGCCAAATATGGAATGCTTACGTAAATACCTTTACAAATTTCCAACATGATTGAATTATTTTTTAGGATGACCTGTATATTTTCCAATAAAACTATATGTCTTCCTTGCCAAGTGCATTAACTATGTGTTAAATATTATTGCCATCTGCATTGTTTTCAGTTCCATATCCACGTAGTGGAATGGAAGTATAGTAGTGGTTAAAGAAACTTGATTTTTTTTTAATAGGCTGGAATATCATGAAACGTGAAAATTTGAAAGTTGGGTGAAAAGGAAAATTTTTTCCATCATCTATTCTACCGGGTGAGTCACGAATTGCGCTCGCCCCGATATTTCCTAAAATATTTGGAATAGAAAATTGAAATTTGGAGACCTTATTACACGACTAAAATGCCATCTTTTCAATAAAAAATCAAGTTTGGTGCACATCCGGTTTGACCGGAAATGCCCGCAACTTTAGATTTTTAAATGGAACATCCTATATATTTTTACATTTTTGGAATCTAGAGGAAATTTTGAATACAATACATCCATTTTGGTCACTTTTTGATAAACATTAAAAATTTTATTAAAATATCTATTTCTGAATCCAGAGTGCTGTGGTGCCCAAATTATATTTTAGTTTGTGTGCTACGTTACTATAAAAATAAAAAGAGCAATATGATTGCATTACTTAATTCTCCAGAGGCGTTTAAAATTTTTAAATGTGATTTTTACCCACTAACTCGGTTTTTTTAAATGGGAATTTAATCATTCGCCAACAGTTTTAAATACCTCATTTTCATACGAATATAATGATACCAAAATTTTGAAAATCCGCTCAGAAATATTTGAGATTTCAGCCAAAATACAATGCAACCAAGCTTTTAGAAACATGCGGCTAATAGATAATAGATTAGTGGGCTTTGGAAACTAAAATGGCACATTTCTGTGTAAATCTGGTAACCTCATAACATTGGTAAAATGTAAAAACCCAATTCTATCACTCGACTTTTAAATTTTTGCCTGAGTCGCCGGTGGTATAAACACGACCTTTTTCGTCTTTTGACTTACATAAACAATTTTCTACGAATTTTATTCTAAATAATTACATTGTCGTCGATACTACATATGTATCCAAAATTACAGTGGAATTGGTTCAAAAATTGACTTGCAATATTTGACCTAAATTGATTAATAAACATGAGTGAGTTAGGGAAACTAAAAAAAGCTTTTATTAATTGAGTTTTTTTCCTCAAACGATATACTGCCAAATTTATTAAATTATATCAGGCATTTTGTATACACGGTGTCTCACCAGGAACTAAATAGATCAATATAGGGAAAAGTGTGTAACACAATTTTTGAAACTTTTGGGAATTACTAAAGTTAGTGTGGCCAATCCGAGCAAAATAATTACAAGCATGTGGTACTTCCACCTACACCGGAAGTAGATACCCACATACTATACCAACCGTTCCATTTTCACGTTATATTTTGTCAAATTTAAACCTCAAAAACTTTTTTGGTTCAAATGGAACACCCTGTATTTGCAAAATTAAGTTCTGCTTTTTCTAATGTAGGCATTGTAGGAGTTGCAACTTTTTGAAATACTCGTGATTTTCGTAAATGTTCAAGAATTTTTAGTAATAATTGCCATTAGCTTAGCGATGATTGGAAACAATCATCAATTTCTGTCATTCTCTTACATCAAAAAATACCAGGACGTTTAAATTGCACCCACGAAGACTTTTTAAATCTGTTTATTATTTATCGAGAATCTGACAGAGTAATATCAAGAACATGTAAGGGTCTTTGTACACGTTTGGCCAACTAGTTGGGCCAATCAGTTAGGCCAATGTGTACAAGACCACGTAATTGTAATTGTAATTACGTGATTTTTTAAAGGAGTGCATAGTTAAAAGAATGAGTACAATGCATTCAATAGTCGAAGATTACAACGGTTTATTAGTGGTTACGTGAAATAAGTTCTCTCCAGGAAATTTACAGGATAACAGCTTTTTATCCCAAAGGTAAGGACTAGTTATAAATTATAAATCATTATCGCCATGTACTTCCATAATTAAATGTTGTTTTATGAATAATTACCAACACACAGATCCATTTTTCAGGTCATGGACTTGGTTATGGACTTTCAGCATTGTCAATAAAAGCCCCATTCCTTGTATTATTGCAGATCGAGATGATTTCTTAATACTCATTTGGATTGTGCTGCAGGTACAGACAGAACAGGTTCGCCAGCTTGATTTACAATTTATAAGGTACAGAGTGAGGTGACGAGACGTCATTCCTTTTAGCTTCTTAGCAGTAAAAACTGCTCTGGCTAGGCAGTTAACCCTTGTGCAATACAATATGTAGATTTTGTGAAATTGGTACTCATGAATGGAACAAATTAAACAAAGGACTTAAAGTTATAGTAAGGCAGGCACAATTTATCTAGCGGTTGGCCCTTCGTCTATGGTATATCTATGCACCGAGCTATATAAACCACTGTAATTTTTGTAAAAACTGTTTTTATCATATCGTATAATATTACTATTGTCTACCTTAAGTGTTTTATTAAATATTCTCTTTTCCTTTTATTCTTTTATTTATCACTTACTACTATCGTTAGCAGTAGGTTGAATGTTGACTACGCTGAACTGGTAAATACATGCTTGTAAATGAGAATAAAACCAATATCGCCAAGTTTAGCATTTCTTATAACTTAAATGGCTTTTATACTTAATTGCAATTCATCGAGTGCTCTGGCAAGTGATTTTATTGTTTGAAGACATATTGTGTGGTGTTTAAAAACTGTGAAGATGAGTTAAAGTCAGTGTTCAGACTCAGTATTCAAATATTAAACAGACCAACACTGAGTAGTTTTTAAACAATCACAATTAATATGCCCTTTAAGACAATACATTTAGTGCGCAGATCATCGACGACAACTATCCTTTGAACATTCATTCTTAATTTATAAACTTCATCAAATTTTATATAATCTGTAGCTTTCTTTTGAAGTTCCTCTTGAATTGTACGATATTTAAAACGTTTGTCTCTGTAACTCTTTCGGCACGAGCCTCTGTTTGGCTCATCCCAAGTTTACATACGAAAAATATCAGTCAAAGTAGTATAAACTGTTAATTTCTATACCAAATTGTTTATAGATTGTTCTAACAGCAATTTTCTTATCACAACTACTTTCAGTTTTATATATGAGTTCTAAGTCGGATCTCGTGTTAAGAGAGGAAACTTGATTCTGGTCTTGTAACACAGCAGTGTGGCCTACAATATAAGCCCACGTTAAAAATAAAATTCCTACTTTAACTTTACCGTTAGCAAAATGTTTGGAATACTCCTGTAAAATAATTTCTTTTTACTGCTTGCAATCAGTTGACGCATTCCAACCTCAACTTTTCCTAGTTGAAAAATTGATGACATTTAGTAAAAACTGGCATCATTTTGCATTGCCACACTTCCGCAATTAATAACGCAGGAAAACTTTTTGGCATTTCGTGTGATACAACATCCACAAAAGTAGTAATTTAATGAAAAGTTCGGTTAGTTACCATTTTACACTTTCGGTTTGTTGTCCCTAAGCTATAACGAATGTCAAAATTTGTGAAGTCGCGCGCACACGATCTATACAAATCACTAAGTCACTGTCGCCAACGTGCAAATATTGAAAATAACACAAAATAGTGTCAGTGACACACAAAGAATCTTTAGGGAGCGGCTCATTCAGTCTTTCTTGATCTCCCTGTAGTAGCGATGACCATAACCTGATGATGCAGTCTGGATAATCAGTTCACTATGCAACTTTTCGGCGATCAATGGTAGGCATACCGTGACTAAAACACCGCGGTTGTAAATTAAAATATTTCTATTTCTGTCGAACTTTTCACAAATTTTTAGATCAGGTCATCAGCAATGACAAAATGATGTCATTTGTTTGATTCGATACTTTTTAACTTATCCACGCATCCTCGCAGAGATCACTTATTGGACTATGGCCATACCACAATCAAATTGCGTAATATTAATTTTCCTCGCTTTAGTGCACTTTAATGAATTCTTGTTTTTAATTTTTTCCTTATTTGGTTATATTTTACTTGATCTTAAAGCTACGTAAATAATAGAAAGATCTCTTTCTATTGTTATATCAAGAAGAAACAAATCACGGCGTTTTCCAATTAGGCATGTTAAAGGTTTGAATGTGGGTTAATAGTGACACTATGTAGCAAGTCGATACTTTAAGACCCAATGCGCTATCCACCTTTATAGTATAAAAAGAAAAGATGCCTTAAGGCGAGATTTATTGCTTGCATCACAGAAAAAGCTTTACATTTTTAGTAGTACTTAGACAATTGCCGGGAGTAAAGCATATCTTATGGAGTCATACGTGACACTTACGTTGTTGTACGAAGTCAAAGATTATACTGCACAACTATGCATTTTTAAAGTTGTTAGATACAGGGTCTCTTGTAAAGATATACCGAGCTTTAATATTGTAGAGGCTTTGAAAGACAGTGAATGGCTGAAAAGCCAAATTGAATAGTCATATATAATTGTATGTAATAATCTGGCTCGTATCATATTTAACGTAATTTTTTTATGATTTATACTAGTTTTTGTTTGTATACTTTTAAAATGTTACTTTGCATTTCATTTTATATGTGCTTTTCATATAGTTAGATGTTTACATTTTTGTATGTATTATGCGACATTTTTATTTATATGTAATTATGACGATTCATATCTGTATACAGTAGGGTGGGCGGAAAACTTGCCCCTTGGCCAGATAAGTGAAAAACCCCTGCTTATGGAATCACTACTTCCACATCCATATTTCCCATCCAGATGTCATAAAAAAAATTGAGAAGTTGGTTTCTAGAGTATACGCCAAAAATGAAGCTTCGCGACTCTTATTAGCTAGCCTGACTTATTTTCCTATTTACCCCCCGCCTCCACCCCTTCAACGAAATCATCTCAAAATATAATCTAGTGCCAGATGTCGTTATAATACATACGTTTATCAAATTTGTACTCTTACCAATTGGCTTTACTTATTTTCCCCCATTTACACCTATTAAACCCTCAACCCTTCAACGGAATCACTTCAAAATATAATCTAATTCCATATATCGTTATAATACAAACGTGTACCAACTTTCAAGTGGATATCTCAATTTTATTTTATCAGCCCCTTTAATAATGGAGTGGGGATGGTGAAGGGATTGAAAAATATTACAAAAAAAAAAACCTGATGCCTTGGTTTCTAGTATATACATCAAATCCTAAGTATTTTTACTTTTACCAGCTTGTTTTATTTATTTACCCCTATTTAACATCCAATCCGTCAACGGAATCATCTCAAAATTTAGCTCAGTCCCAGATGTCGTTGTAATACATACGTGTACCAAATTTCAAATTAATATCTTAATTTAATTTTGTCAACCCCTTTAATAATGGAGTGAGGTTTGTGGGGAGGGGGTGTAGAATATTATAAAAAATCTGAGGTCCTGGCTTCTAGAATATACACCAAATCCCAAATTTCTGTACTCTTACCAGCTTGCTTTATTTATACTCCCCTATTTACCCGTATTTACCCCTATTTAAGCCCCAACCCTTCACCAAAATCAGGGCAAAATATAATCTAGTTCCGTATCTCGTCATGAAACATATGTGTACCAAATTTCAAGTCAATATCTTAAACTGTTGAGAAAACGTGGGCACAATAAAAAAGCTACAGACCGACCGACAGACGGACAGACAGACAGAATTTTCTTTTGCCTCAAAAACTAGTCTTCGTGTTTTTTTCAAATGTGTCAAACTGATTAGGGTCGAACTGCTATACCGCGGAAAAGTTGCCCCTTGCTTAGCTATATAGCAAGAATTAAAAATCCTAATTAAAAGAGGCGTGTTTCCGTTTATTTTATCTCTCATCTTAATCATGCCACAACATACCCTTTTATCCTTCAATGATCTCTCTCTAATGTCTTGATGAAATATTTCTCCCTGCTTATCAGTTGTCACCTAGATTTACTGGCAAATAATCCTGATGAGTATCTAAAAAGTACAACTTCAAATTCATTAATCATCTCAACTTTTTAAAGTTGTTCACCATTTTATCTACTATTTTCTTGTAATCTGAGACTCGATTGATTTTTCAATATCGTTCATTGTGGTAATTAACATTTGATATCTTAGTTGTAAAGTAGTAAAAAAATGTATCATGGAAATAAGGGCCGGCTTGAACTAGTTGAGTGCCCCAGGAACTTATCATTACGAGCCTGACTGCTCCACAAAATGACTAGTGGTGTTGAGAACACTTCGAAAAATATAACAATGGACTTCGTGCGGGTATAGAAGAAGAAGCCAATCATCATAGAAGAGATGCGGAAGGAAGACTTATCATAAAGCTCCTCCTAAAGTAAATAGGTTTGAATCCAGAAGTCTAATCCTTAAACCTCTATCGGTGGAAATTATAATTATAAAAAAAATCCAAGTTTATAAGATATAAACTCTCTTCACATTCTTGAAATTTGTATTTTTCTTTTAGTTTAGAAATCAACTGCGATGTTCTGGTTTTTTCCTGATGACCCATTCGAATTCAGGGGACGATAATAATAATAATAATTTAAATATACAGGAAATTATGCTTTTTAATGTTTTAAAAAGTTTCATGAAAACTCTACACGTGTTTCGGCTTATTAGGCCTTTGTCAAGAGTACAAGATATGTTGAAATATCTTGTACTCTTGATTAAGGCCTAATAAGCAGAAACACGTGTAGAGTTTTAATAAAACTTTTTGAAACATTAAAAAGCATAATTTCCTGTATATTTAAATTATTGAAGAATGTTTCACAAGGAACCAACCGTAGAATCAACCCAATGTAATAATAATAATAACAATAATAATAATAATAATACATATCATCATGTTGAAGGTAACGAGTTTGCATTGATACACTAATCATCGCTGCTAAAGTGCAAAGTCCGAATTTTTCAGGACTTTTTGAGGTTATTACTTTCTTTGACATGATATTTCTGAATTCTAGCGTTGGGTTCGAATAAAGCGGGTCAAAGTATGTTTAAATAGAGTCGGGTACAATTCAAACTGACGTGTATCATGGCCGCTAAAACGTCTGAACTCAGATTTTATTTAAAGCATAAGAAATACCAGTAGTTCTCAAACAGTTCTCAGCAATAATATCGCTAAATAATTTTAAAAATATATAAAAGATACTATCATAAAATGTTAAGATTATTAATTTAGTAACTTCATAATTTTAGTGGAATTCTGATTATACAGTGTCCATAAAGTTGGCTACATATGGGAAAAAATTGTATTTTTTACATTTCTAAAAAACTCTATTGGGGGGTTTGTTTATGCATGACACATGACACATGTCATGCGATCACCGGTTTGGCAGGACTGTAAAAAATAGTTGACGGTGGTACCGAAAAATGGGTCAAATTGTTAAGATATCGAAAAATTTGATGAAGAAAAAGTGCATATAGAATACAAGGACTCCGTATAGTCGCGTTATTTTAGCATGAAAAATCTGAAAACCTCAAAAAAAAGGTACAGGGTCAATTGACTTAATTCTTGTTGCAAAGAGTTCAGAAAGGCATTTAAAAAAACAGTACCTTTTATTTTTTGGCGGAAATGTTTTGGTTTCATTTCTTTTCCGATAATTGGCCAATTTAATTAAATTAATTGAAAAATTTGTTATCATACACAATATGCCATATAATTAAATGAAAATGGTTACTCGGGGGTTTCTGGGGTCGCTGATCACCAATTTGAAGTCCAATTTGGGAAATTCAAAATGGCGGATCGGAAATCGGGCCATCTTCCAGAAGAAGAATGAGAATGGATATCTTGGCCTTGAAAATCTGTATTCGGGAGTTTTCGGGGTCTCTGATTACGAATGCGAAGCCTGATTTGGTAAATTCAAAATGGCGGACCGGAAGTAGAGTCAATTTATCAGGAAAAATTCATATTTTTTCGTTCTTGGGCTGAAAATGACTACTCAAAGGTTTTTAAGGTCGCTGATTACGGATCACAGGTCCAATTTACGAAATTCAAAATGGCGGACACGGGAGGAACAGTCAATCTCTTCGGAAAACCTCGTATTATTTATTTTTTCGGGCTGAAAGTATGAAAAATAAAAAAGTATTTCCTGAAAAATATACTACTTCCGGTCCGCCATTTTGAATTCTCCCTAACTGGACATCAGATTCGTTATCAGCGATAACGAGAATCTCCGAGTCCACCCCGCCCAAAAAAGAAAATAATACGAGTTTTCAGGAGAAATAAAGTGTTATTCCGGTCCGGCATTTTGTATTTCGTGAATTAGGCCTTTGATTCGTTATCAGAGACCTCAGAAACTACCGAGTACTCATTTTCAGTCCAAAAGCGAAAAAGAGTTTTTCTTGATAAATGAACTCTACTTCCGGTCCGCCATTTTGAATTTACCAAGTCAGACCTCAGATTCGTAATCGATCAGCAACCTCGAAAACCTCCTAGCACAGATTTTCAAGGCCAAGATATCCATTGTCATTTCTTATGGAAAATGACCCGATTTCCGGTCCGCCATTTTGAATTCCCCAAATCGGATTTCAGATTGGTGATCAGCGACTTCAAAAACCCCAGAGTAACCATTTTCGTCTAATTCTATGGCATATTGTGTATGATAACAAATTTTTCAATTAATTAAATTAAATTGGCCATTAATATTGTCCAATTATTGGTCCAAAATTTAAACCAAATATTTCCGCTAAAAAATAAAATCTATTTTGAAGCAGATATGAGGAAAATAAAAAAGTGCAAATTTTACCCCTACCATTAATTACTATATGAAAAATCATAAACTCTTGTGTCTATTTCACAAATATTTGACTAGTTTCGACAAAAACTGTATGTATTTTAGTTGAATAAAGGTATTTGCATGTAAAAAAAGAAACGAACCCCCAATATAGTATTTTTTAGAAATCTCAATAATACAAATTTTTCCGATATGTAGCCAACTTTACGACGGACACTGTAGGTATATAGGTTCGGGCACAAATGAAACTGATAACAAAAAATGAATTGCCCAATTCAGTCAATCACAATGAGTAATCAGAAAAAGAAATCAAAGACTAATATTGCTACAGTCCAGCAAGAGACACGGGAAGGTTTGGGCATTTCTTGCCAGGAAAGGATAGGATCGTAGTATTAGTAGGGGAAACGATGTCAGTAAAAATAAAATATTTCATATAACAAAACAAAATCTGAAATCTCTATGAGAATAACGAAAATAAATTATTTTTCTTTTAGCGGTAATAAATAAAAATTCTAGTTGACAAAATAAAAAGACACGTTTTTGAAAATATAGTTTCAACAAAACTCGAGGCGCAGTTTAATAAAATAAAAATTATAGAACGAAAATTATTAACTTTTAATAGAGCTTAAATAAAAAAAAAAAGTAGACTAGCGTTGGGATCGATCCCGCGCCAACCCCATTTATATTTATTGTCTCGAGCATCTTACCGATTGAGCTAAGCTAGCTACTGTGTTCCGCTCTAAGACGTGTAATATGTACGTAATAGAAAATTGAAAGACTTAGTGATTTGATATTGTTCGTTTAACGGATGAATATCCACTATTTACCACTAAAAATAACTTAAATATTTCATATAAAGACGTTTTTCTTATTTAGAGTGGTGTTAGTTCACGGAAATAAATAATATTCGTCGTCAAATCACACAGTTTGAGAATCGCTGAGCTTATAAATATGTTTCTCACTCCTCAGTGTGCATTTCATATTTCCGTCTCAAAAGAAGTGGGAAAGAATCTTGGTAGACATACATTGACAATGTCTTTAGGCTATGGCTTTAAGTTTGTGTGCAAGAGATAGTGAAAACGTATGTGCAATGTTAATTCATACAACGGTCTTTTTAAATTTTACCCGACTATAACACACTCACTCCTGTTATGAAGGACTTTTCTATGTTGCTATGTCACTCTTTCTTGTGAAAATCGTGTTTTATTCAATGTTTCATTCTGATTCAGCATGTAAGATACCTCGGAATATGGTGCTCTGTTTATTAGCACATGACCAAAATTAATTTTTGTGTGGCTATGTTATTGATCTGGGCTTATACAAACTCGTTTCTATTTTTCCATAGATTTTTCCTTGAGAAAGCACAGCAAATATTGTTATATTGACTGTGAAATGCTAATGAACTTCAAATTGGATTATTAAGTTTTGCATACTGAAGTAAAGAGACTTAACTAAGCAAATAAGCATCAGGTGTGTTGTGTTAATACATTTTTTCTATATAATGTAATAATGTAACACTATTTTTCAGTCGATATAGTAATAATTTTAAGTATAAACTTTACCAAATGGACCGCTGCAAAAATGTTAACAAAAGGAACGCAAAGCAAAAAATAATAATTAAGAAATCATTTTGCTGCAAAAGAGTTATTTTCTCATTAATATTAAGTACTTCCAGAATGTAACCAGAAGAATTATAAATGGAGAAAAATAACAATAAAGTCGCAATTATTCGTTTGCCTCTTGCTCATCTGAGAAATTATTTCATGAATTCAGGCTGTTAAACATAATGCAGGTAAACGTACTTGACAGCATTTATGACATATTTTTTCCTTCGTGAATTTTCAGAGCCTTGTGCAACCATTCAGATAAGCATAAATTCAAAATTTCAACTAGTAGTTTGTTGCTACATAACGCACGGACGATTTTAAATAATCTACAATAAATGTTTAACAATACAAGTTCAGTAATAAAGGAAAAAGAATCACGATTACGATTCGAGCCTGCCTTCCCTCCATATAAAACATTCTACATTGTCTAGATTGCGGTGAAGATGATACACAGCCTTTTATTTCGTTCCGTGTCGTTCTTGGGGTATCTTTTAAATTACTACATTTAGATTAAAAATGTTTTATTTTTATTATATTCTTGAAATTAGATAACAATGTAATATTTTTACAAAGCAATTCCGTGCTCTTATAACCATAATTTATATCTTTTGCCTCACTTTGGTAGATGATGATGAGAAATCATATAAAGAAATGTAATAATAATAATAATTTAAGAATGCCAATGTGAGGTATAAGATTTCCTTTACTAATTGACGCACCGCAAATTAGAAATATGAAATCTCTTTATAGTGGATGCATAGGTCTAACGGAATAAGATAATCTTTAATTATTGAATTATACAGTGTGTCCCGTCTCAAGTGGACACACCTTGATATTTCGGTTATTGTTCGGCAGATCGATTTCAAATTTGTCTCTGTTGTGAAACTCTTCAAGGCGCAACTTTTTATGATTTTCAGTATATTTTCAATTGTCACACCGACCCACTGCGTTCACTCAAAAATGTGATTTTTCTATATTTTTCTTAGCGTTAGAGATACAGCAAAAAATTGTTAATAAAAGTTGTTCACAATAAAAAAATAACCCTAGATAGTGAGTTTCATCAAAATATGCGTATTTTGATATTTTTTATCAAATTTTCAATTATTCAGAAATTTAATTCTTAATATTAGACTTCAGCAAAGATAGTTGCATTTATGGTTATTAGATTTAGATAAAAACAGGTGAAAGCAAAAGTTTTTACCCCTTACCCCTCTTTTTCAAAAAGACAGGTATAAGATACTAATGTGCTCATATCGGATTAAAATATGTATTAAAATGTTAAATATAAGATCTGCTCTTATAAGACAAGTTCTGTGCTTGATAAAGGAACACACAATAATGAAACATTCCAAATGAAACAGATAACTACTACGCCTATGCCGGGGGGGGGGGGAGAGTAATTATATCAATATATATGGTACAGCATTCAATAATATTTCATTAACCAGATAAGTATAGACACGTTCTTCACTTGACATATTTCTTTAAATAACACATTTATGTTATTTATGGAGACAAGAGGCAGTAAAATTAAGAAGAAGGGGGTACTTTTTTATTTATTACATCAGTAAAGTTTCTAAGTCTATCGGATCACATTTCCATACATTTATGCCTAATAATTGCTATCTAATCGCGACTATAACATAGGGCGGGAAATAAAGTGAAAAAGAGGGGTACGGAGGGGTGAAAACTTTTCATTTCACCTGGAAATAACCTATTTTTATTCATAAAGCCTAAAGAAATCGATCTTAGGGACCCTCCTCCTTTTACGTTTTCTTTTATAAAATCAGAAAACTAATTATTTTTCTTTTTTTATTACATTTATAAAAGCGTTGGTTTTAAAAGTTTTATTTAATATATTTTATTAAACTCTATTTAGATTTTGTGATAAAATATTGAATGCATTGTGATGAAAAGGCAATTCGCCATCTTGGGCGTCCGCCATATTGAGTTTAGAATGACGTCACATAGCTTATCATACATTACTCCTCAAAGCCTTTCGTTTGCTACCCATGTTAAGGAGATTGTGAAGAACACGCAGTCCGCCATCTTGGGGCGTTCTCCATATTGGGTTTATAATGATGTCACATAGCTTATCGTATTTTACTCGTCTAATTCTTTCATTTGATGTTCGTATCAAGGGAGTTGTGAAGAAAGAGGTAATGCGCCATATTACATTTAAAACGATATTAGATACACTATAATATATTGTCATCGGATTTGTATAAAATTTTAAAGCACTAGCTTACAGGGTTGGCAGTTTTAAAACAAAATGTTTTAAACAAATGTTTTTTAAGTGTTTAAAACACACTAACCTGTTTTAAACACATTTGTTTTAAACACGTTTAAAACAATTGTTTTAAACATGATTTTTTTCAATGCGTTTTTTCAGTGTGTTTGATGGATAATTTTTGGAACATCGTTGTATGTGATAAGGTGAAAAAAAAATATAATAAAATAAAAAAATATGAACTTTTATGTTTTATGCAATAAAACTAGTTGTAATAATATAGTAGTATAAGTACAACGAACGAAGCATATTACTATTATATAGAAGATATACCTGTTATATGGGATGAGGTCAAAAACGAAAATCCCAATAAGTCTAGGAAAATACGCCACAATATTTCAGGCTGAAGTGGCCGCAATACAGTGGTGCGCAAAGGAAATCATCAGGCAAGGAACTGTAAATCAGTCGATTGCCATTTTTTCCGATAGTCAGGCTGCGCTAAAAGCAATCGGTTCCATGCAAGTTGAATCGAGACTTGTATGGGACTGCATAAATACCCTTATAGACCTAGGAAGTCAGAAGAAAGTGACCGTAGCGTGGGTACCACAAGGGAAATGAAAAGGCTGATGAACTGGCCAGAGAAGGCGCGGATAGCGCCCTCATAGGACCCGAACCCTTTTGTGGTGTGGCCAAGCCATGCATACGAGCATCCATTAACAAATGGGTGCAAACCAAATCTCTGGAATGGTGGAACAATTTCCCACGACAGAGACAGGCTAAATAGTTCATTAAAGAACGATTAGCACAGGTACACACAAAAAAAAGTCAAGTTCGGGAAGGTAGACCTATGTATTCCCATGCATTTTTACCTGCTGAATACGGATCCGATGTTCGTTTTGCCCGATTGGCTCTTGTATTTTTCCTAACCTCAAAAAAAAACACCGTAAGAATGCCCGAGAAAATGAAAGTGTAGCTAAAAATCTGAAAAAATTCAGAGGTACGTAAAATGACGAGAGAAATCGAATGGCGCAAACTAGAATTCTATAGCTTTTTTGGTTTCCGATATAGAGCCTCGAGGAGTGCGAAAAAAACAAATTTTTTCCTTCCGGTGACTTTGAGCTGCTCTATATCGAAAACGAAGGACCGCAGGGATGTCTGGTTTGCGCCATTCGATTTCTATCGCCATCCTATGTACCCCTGAATTTTTTCAGATTTTTAGCTACGGTTTCATTTTTCCGGGCATTCTTACGGTGTTTTTTGACATTATGAAGAATGCAAGAGCCAATCGGGCAAAACGGATATCGGATTCATGTTCAGCAGGTCAGAATTCATGGGAATACTTAGGTATGCCTTCTCCCACTCGACTTTTTTTTATGTGCCTGTGTAGTCAATAACCAATCACCAAACAATTATTGCACTGTTGCACAACTTGACGTATTTATTACACCAAATTGGCCGAGCCGATGTCAAGTATCGTCCTCGTCTTGTTATGATGCAATATGGGCACGGCTTATAGAATAAACAATGTATTGGGTCGACGCGCCCGTATAAATTTAAGTTTAAAAACATATTTTTTATTGTTTAAAACATGTTTTTTTTTTCAGTAATTAAAAATCCATGTTTAAAACACATTGAATTGTTTTAAATAAAAAAAACGTGTTTCCTGATTAAAATAAAAAAACACAATTTTTGCCAACCCTGCTAGCTTAATTAACACTACTCGAAATTTTGATTGCAAGATTTGGGACACAGAAAGTGAGTTAATAAAAGCGTTATAAAACCCAATAGTTCTAATCCTATTTCTATTTCTTTTCAAATTACAGAATACACAACTCGACAAACATTTCCATATTATGGACTAATAAAGCTAGCTCAAAGTTAAGGCAAATCTAGTAATAATTGTAATATAATCTTTGTTAAAGATTTCTTATAAGAAAATTCCCCACCTTTCCGCCATCTTTCCCTACTTTTCCCCATCTTCCCCCACCTTCCACAACTTTCCGTTACATTACCTTCCCATCCTTTCCCTCCACTTTATCCTACTTTCATTTTAAACATTTTTCCATGAATTTAACTAATCAACTTTTTCCAAGCTGTCAAATAAATTTTCTAAATGCTCGAAGCATTCATTCAATTTAAGATAATCAAATACATAATACATAATTTTTTATGACATTTACTTTCACATCCGTAACCTGAAATAAACTCAATTCTTGGATTTAGAATGAGTTCCATATTGAGAAAGCTATCTTATATATATATATATATATATAAAAAACCGCTGCGTAAGGAATTACTACTCCCACATCCAGATTTTCCATCCAAATATCTTTAAACGAAATTATCTTGATATTATATTTGCACTATAGTAGGTGGAAATAATTGCTCCAAGAATTTTAATAATATAATAATTGAAATCGTCTGCCCCAAAAACCCTTATAACGATATACCACTTCAATACCTTTTCGACTGATTGACGTTTAATGGGGCTGAGGGAAACTATTTGGTAAGACCTTGGTTTCTAATTGTAAATCTCGTTATCATAAATACCTGTACAAAATTTAAAGTCAATGTCTTAATTTTACTTTCTTAACCCCTGTAATAATATAGTGGGGGTAGAAGTAGAAGTGTCATAAAAAAAAACCGCTGCCTAAGGAATCACTACTTCCACATCCAGATTATTTGTCCAAGTCACTTTAAAGGAAACATCTTGACTATATTTGCACTCTAGTATGTGGAAATTATTGGTCATAGAATTTTAATAATATTTGGGGTAGATGTCATAGAAAAGTTTGAGGAGTTGGTTTCTACCATATAAGTTAAAAATGAAGTTTCTAGTTTACCGTACTTATTTTCCACTATTTACAACCTACCACCTCAATGGAGTCATCTCAATCAGATGTCACTACAATACATACGTGTACTAACTTTCAAGTGAATATCTCAATTTGATGTTATCAATCCCATTAATAATGAAGCGGAGGTGGTAGAGTTTGAAAAATATTAGAAAGAAATCTGAGGCCTTGGTTTCTAGTATATACACCGAATCTCAAATTTCTGTAGTCTTACCAGCTTGCTTTACTTATTTTCCCCTATTTGCCCCTATTTAACCCCCAACCCTTCAACGGCATCATCTCAAATTATGATGAAGTTATAATACGTCGTTATAATACATACGTGTACCAAATTTCAAATGAATATCTCAATTTTATTTTATCAACCCTTTTCATATTGGAGTAGGGGTGGTTGGGTTGAAAAATATTATAAGAAAATCTGACGCTGTGGCTTCTAGTACATACACCGAATTTCAAGTTTCTGTAGTCTTACCAACGTTTTACTTATATTCCTCTATTTACCCCAAATTAACCCCCAACCCTTCAACGGAATCATCTCAAAATATAAACTAATTCCAGACGTCGTTATAATACATACGTGTACGAAATTTCAAATGAATATCTCAACTTTATTTTGTCAACCTCATTAATAGGGTAGGGGTGGTGGGGGGGTTGAAAAATATTATAAAAAAATCTGAGGCCTTAACTTCTTGTACATACACCGAATTTCAAGTTTCTGTAGTCTTACCAGCTTGCTTTATTTATTTTCCCCTATTTACCCATATTTAACCCCCAACCCTTCAACGGAATTATCTCAAAATATAATCTAGTTCCAGATGTCGTTATAATACATACGTGTAGAAAATTTCAAATGAATATCTCAATTTTATTTTATCAACCCTTTTCAAATTCGAGTGGGGGTGGTGGGGGTTGAAAAATATTATTAAAAAATCTGACGCTTTGGCTTCTAGTACATACACCGAATTTCAAGTTTCTGTACTCTTACCAACTTGTTTTACTTATATTCCTCTATTTACCCCAAATTAACCCCCAACCCTTCAACGGAATCATCCCAAAATATAATCTAATTCTAGACATCGTTATAATACATATGTGTACGAAATTTCAAATGAATATCTCAACTTTATTTTATCAACCCCTTTAATGGGGTAGGGGTGGTGGGGGGTTGAAAAATATTATAAAAAAATCTGAGGCCTTAACTTCTAGTACATACACCGAATTTCAAGTTTCTGTACTCTTACAAGCTTGCTTTACTTATTTTCCCCTATTTACCCCTATTTAACCCCCAACCCTTCACCGGATTTCCTCAAAAAACAATCCAGTTCCAGATCTCGTTATAATATATACGTGTACAAAATTTCAGGTCAATATCTTAAACCGTTCCGGAGAAAGCGTGCGGACAAAAAAAGTTACAGACAGACAGAACATTTTTTTTCGCTCAAATTTAAAATCTCGACGTTTCATGACATTCTAAACCTATTTCACGAATAAAAATTTTTGAAAATTTTTTTGCGATTACTATACTTCCAATCCACTACGTGGATGTGGAAGTAATTGAGACCTTTACTTCTAGTATATACACCAATTGCCAAGTTTGTGGACTTTCATTGGCTTCATTTACTCATTTACCCTTATTTCACCACAACCCTTCAACAGAATAAACGCAAAATATAATTCAATTCCAGATTTCATCAATATCATTATTTTGTTAATCCATTTAATAATGAAGTGGCGGTTTTTAAACCGCTTCGTAAAGAAATTTGAGGACTTTGCTTCCAGGACATACACCAAATCCCAAGTTTATGGACTCTTCCTTTACTTATTTACACTTATTTTACCACAACCATTCAAAGGAATCATCTCAAAATGGAATCTAGTTCCATATGCCTCAATATCATTTTATTAACCACTTTCTTAATGGAGTGGTTGGTGGCAAATATAAAAATAATTGAAGTCTCGGTTGTATATTATATGTATATTCACCAAATCACAAATTTCTGGATACGTACCAGCTTACATTACTTATTTTCCCCCATTTACCCCTGAACCCTTCACTGGAGTATGTTTAAATTATAATCTAGTTTCATATCTCGTTATACCGTACCAAATTTAAAGTCGATATGATAGACCGACAGATAGACAGCAAATTTTTTTCGCTCAAATCTCGACGTTTCATGACATTCTAAACATACCTCAACAAAAAGAAATGTTAGAATTTTTTTACGATTACTATACTTCCACTCCACTACGTGGACATGGAAGTGAAATTTTGTCAGTGAAACAGAGCGCTGTCGTGCTAAACGAGAAAGGAACACAGCCCAGCGGGTTTTGCAAAATACTTCGACTAGAACTGAATACGTAATTTCATTTCTCAATTAATCTCTAATTCGAATCAAATTTACCACATCCCAACTTTGAAGTAATTTTTTGTTACTACAGCGTAAAAAAAGCTCCATTATCCTTCTAAGTGCGGAGGCTACTTCTGGGAAACCCGCATTTCAAAAGAAAGTAATTTGCTTTATAAATTTGATTCTTTTGATGGCTTCCTTTGCCGGTACTTAAGAACTAAACTTAGAGGGTGTATTATCTGAAAGTAAATGTGCAAACACATATTACAAGATAAAAGAAATCTCTTTATACAACTTCAGGAGATTGTAATAATAACCATAGGAAAATGAGTTTTATATACTGTATTAAACAGATAAGTAGGACTCAATCGCAGCAACCAATACACAGGGTCGTCCCTGCGTAGTTTTCATCTCTGTGTTTATTGTAAAAGATATCAAGATCTTTCATATTACAATTAGAATTAGTTTAAAAATACTTCTCATTGTATTAATACATTAAACTATACATGCAAGAACCACATAAAATATTTAAATCTAAAATTATAATTTCTGTAAAAGTACAAAAGTAAATAATTATACCTGAACACTGTCTCGGTCCCATCAAACATCATACACAGCAGAATCGTAAGCAATGCTGAAGAGATAACCGGACTACCAATGCGGCTTCCGCAGTGGAAGATCGACAAACGATCAAATCTTCATACTGAGACAAATTATAAATAAGACAACCAAAGTTATGATTGACAAACCTAGCACACATTTGTTGATTTTAAAACTGCATATGTAGTATAAATAGGAAAACACTATATGACGCGATGCAAGACCTAGGGATACCGCCTACTGATAAGTCTTACAATACGATGAAACAAATAGTATGTTCAGTCAAGCTTCAAAATGAAACATCTAAGCAATTTAAAACGTAAAGAGCAGTGCAGCGAGATATTCTCGCATGTTTACGATTCAATTAATGAATTAAAAAAGCGACAAAAACATGGGCTTGGAAATAAACGAACAAAGATTATGGTTGTAGCACGAAACGCAGGCGGAAGAAATAGAGTAGGCCAAAATCTTACCATAAACGATGATATATAAGTAGTAAGGGAGTTCATATATCTAGGTTCTCATGTAAATAAAGAAAGAGGTAAGACAAAGAATACTTATAGCTAACACATGCTACAATGGTCGAAAAACAACTAGTCACAAAATCTGTCAGGAAAATTTAAATATGTGATATACAGCACACTAATAAGACGTGCCTCCGAAACGTGGGCCCTAAGCAAATTAGATGAAAGCCGCCTGGGAATATTTGAAAGAGAAATATTAAGAAAATGATTTGGCCCCATTCAAGAAAAACAAGTATGGAGAAGCAGGTACAACCACGAACTGTACGAGTTATATGAAGATGCTGATATAGAAAAAAAGGATAAAGATAAGAATGATCGATGAAAGGCGTACAAAACTAATACTAAGAGCAAAGTTCGATGGAAATCGAAGACGAGGCAGACCAATTCTGCTATTGATAGGTGGGGACTTGAGGAACATAGGAGTGATTAATTGAAAACACCGAGTCCAAGATAGAGACGGATGGCGGAAAATCCTTAAAGAGGCCAAGATCCAGCCAAAGTTGTAGCGCCACCGATGATTGTGACGAAATAATTATACATGGTGTAATCAGTTTCGGTTATTAACAAAAATGGTAGTGGAGAGCGACCTGAAAAACAAAGCACCTTATACAACATGGGGTCTAAGGTCCATAGTTTTGGAAAAAAATACAAGATCTTTCATTGAGAACTTGTTGAGAACTTTTTTTGCCTATCCATAATATTTACTACGCCAATCTTTACCAAAACTATGATTTTAACTAAATTCTCCTTGAAATGAGAGATTTATTAGTGAAGTGAGGGGATGAGCTATATAATCTGCAACTTTAGTTAATAATGAACTAGGAATTCTATCAAAGTCGGCAGAGTATTTTGAGGAAATTGATAATATTAATTTATGGACTTTCTCATAGGTGAATAGGATTTAGAAATCAGCATTCATGTGAGTCGTCTATTCGGCTAGTAATTTCGAAATGGAAAAAATTATTAGATCAAAATAAAGTGATTACAACAGTGTTTGTAGATTTTAAACGTGCATCCTAGACGAAAAATAGAGGCTTACTAATGATTAAATTAGAATGTTATGGGATAGTCGATAAAGCAAATAATTGGTTTCGAAATTACCTATCGGGCAGATATCAACAAACTAGAATTGGAAAAAATATTTCAAATAAAGTAAAGGTGAAGTTCGGTGTTCCACAGGGTTCTGTATTGGGACCATTGCTATTCATAACTTATATTAATGACATTATTCAGTGTCTTGATAATGATACCATGATTCATTTATTGGCCGATGACACTTTAATATTAGGTGCTGGAGAAAATGCAGCAAGAAAATAAAGAAATTGGAAATCTAGATTTAAAATAATTATTTGTTTGTAAACACGCAGAAACCTAAAGTTATAATTTTTGGGAATAAGGATAAAATACAACTTGAAAATATTAAGCTATTTGATTAGAGTCTAGGGTATGTAACAAAATGTTAATTAAAAGATATCAGGACGATGAGATTAAATCACATATTTAAAGTGACTCAGGCTCTAATTGGGATATAACATTCAAGACATTCGCTTTTCCAGTTCACACACAGGCAGTTGAACGATGTATGAAATTACTGACAGAAGCCGTAGGAAAAGTTTGTGGAACTGAGTCTAGGGATGACTTTAAACATTTTTAAAAAATTCATTCGTTTTGAAGGCAACGCGTGACCGAAAGATGTTAATGAATTTAAATAATATTTAAACATTATTTTCCGTGGTTATAATACATAAGAATTTGAGCTACTACATTCGGGAAGAGGCTAATTTAAAAATGTAAAAAATTGTCGTAAAAATGTGAATTCCTCTCGGCAAGCTTTAGAACACTTGCGCGACCGAAAGGTACCAACCGATTTAATTTATCTCTTTACACCTTTCTAGTCTTCCCTATTCGCAACTTTTCCGTGGTATTACGACTTGAAAAAAGTTTAGATGTATTTCGGCCAACCCTACTGTCCAATCGATATTACGCACAAAATAAAATAGAATAGTCCATTATTTTTGAGGGGAGGAAGGTGATTTGACGTTCGAATCGTTTGGACGTTGTCAAACTATTATATTAATATTTATGGTTATAGTCATAGATAAAGGATAGTACTTATCTCGCGACAATGGTAATAATACCCTTGATCGCTCGGTCTGATTTTATCGTCCAAAGACCATCTTAATTTTTATCAGCTCGATTTATTGATTCAAAATATATTTTATTATTAATTTGGAAGGCGGAAATTGAAACCGATTGTCTCAAAGAAGCGATATACAGGGTGAGCAAACTATCCCTTTTCTCATAACGCGCCAATAAAATATTATTACTGCGAAATAGGGCCCTTTTCAGAAACTTCACTGTAAATGGATATTTACCTGTGGAACGGTTAATAAAGACAAAAAAATCAAAAATTAAAAAAAATGAAAGCTGCCAGATTCAAAACAGAAGAAACAGAAAACTTAGAAGAAAAATAAGGAGATGACGATAGATGGAAACTTAAATGAAGCATGGAAACTGAAAAGAAGCATCTCGCAAACACCCGCACACCCCAACCGATGATGACAGATGGAAACTTAATAGAAGCATGGAAACTTAAAAGAAGCATCACACAAACACCCACACTTCCCATCCTATATTCCCATCCCATGAGCCATGTGGCTCTCGCTGCTGACAACAAGCATGTCCAATGTCTAACCCGGCGTGTGCAGCCGGTCCGGCGGTATATAAAACATCCGAGATTTGGTTCCCGCACGCGGTTTGACCGTTCGCTGGGCGTGTTCGACGGACGACCAAGCTGCGTGTTCGAACGTACCTCCATAGATGCCCGGAATCGGCAGCAATGCCCACCTTACGCTGGTAAATCAATCAATCAATTAATCAAAGACAAATAGAGCCAAGTTAAAGGTAACGTTGTAAGCTTTGCACCAAGTGTTATAGAATCTTCGCTAAAAGCAATATTTTTTGAGATTTCACTATTTTATTTGTTACTTCTTTTAAAGATCTATTTGTTAAATAAACAAATGAAGCAAATGAGGTAAGAAGTTAAAATCGAGAGGTAAATTGTTTGATTTTTATTTTTTTACTTTTAAGAAAACTTCGACGGGGTTTTCATCCAAAATAAAAATATAATTGTAATTCGCTATCTATAAATAGAAATCGAAATGGAGCTTGTTAAATATGATTCAAAAAGTACACGGAAATATCTCAAAATTCGTACCATTTTACGTTTTCTCTAATAATTTCTACGAACATACATAGGTACTACTTTTGAGTCTCCCTATAACTATCGAAATTCAAACCAAAACAAAAGTCTTACCTTCCTGAACTAAAATACCTAATCTAGCTATTCTTTAGTAAAATATTTCCTGCTGCGTTCTGTCGAGTAATCCACTGTACATTTTCCCATCGAAAAGAAACAATATTGAAACGTAATCTGAAATAATAAAAATAAATAATCCGAATACTTTTCAGGGACGGTATTCCTATGGCTGTTCTGGCCGAGTTTCAACGCAATCGAACTGAAAGGAGACGATCAACACAGAGCCGTCATAAATACCTACTTGGCTTTGGCGTCCTGCTGCGTATCCGCTTTTGCAGTTTCCCTTATTTTTAATTCTGACCGTAAATTTGACATGGTCCACATCCAAAACTCCACTCTGGCTGGCGGTGTCGCGGTGGGTGCCTCGTCGAATCTGATGCTGCAGCCCTACGGAGCCCTAATTATAGGGATTATCGCAGGATCCGTTTCAGTTTTTGGTTACAGCAAAGTAACGGTAAGTAACAGTATGTTTGCTTAATTCGGGGTCGGTGGTTTTAGGTGACCGTTAAAAATCAGAAGCGCCGTAATTAAAAAGTTTGAAGTACTTGTACGTACCTTTGCAATTTAAAGCGAGCGAACGCCTACTTATTTTTTTCGGGTTTCATGTTTGAAACCTAATAACCCTATTTAATGGAATTAGAGTTGGAATCTTTATTTAACCAAAGGAGAAAGGTTTTTGGTAAGTTACAAGAGAGGTATACCGGGTGAGTCACGAATTGCGCTCGCCCCGATATTTCCTAAAATGTTTGGAATAGAAAATTGAAATTTGGAGGCCTTATTACACGACTAAAATGCCATATTTTCAATAAAAAATCAAGTTTGGTGCACATCCGGTTTGACCGGAAATGCCCACAACTTTCGATTTTTAAATAGAACACCCTATATATTTTTACATTTTTGGAATCTAGGGGAAATTTTGAATACAATACATCCATTTTGGTCACTTTTTGATAAACATTAAAAATTTTATTAAAAAATCTATTTCTGAATCCAGAGTGCTGTGGTGCCCAAAATATATTTTAGTTTGTGTGCTACGTTACTATAAAAATAAAAAGAGCAATATGATTGCATTACTTAATTCTCTAGAGGCGTTAAAAATTTTTAAATGTGTTTTTTTAAATGGGAATTTAATCGTTCACCAACATTTTTAAATACCTTATTTTCATACGAATCTAATGATACCAAAATTTTGAAAATCCGCTCAGAAATATTGGAGATTTCAGCCAAAATACAATGCAACCAAGCTTTTAGAAACATGCGGCTAATAGATAATAGATTAGTGGGCTTTGGAAACTAAAATGGCACATTTCTGTGTAAATCTGGTAACCTAATAACATTGGAAAAATCATAGTAGCCATTGAATGTAAGAAAACAATATCAGCTGTCAGACAGACTCGTGTAGTTATAGGCAATCTTGAGCTATCAAACATTTAATAATTGTGAGCGCAAAGAACGTTACAATTAAGTTTAGGCATAGGTATGTGGAGGTAAACACAATTACATCCACAAGGACATTTGCAATAGAATGCGATCAGTTCGGTTTTCAGAGTTTTATGTAAATGAACATAAATATCGGGCCTATAAATAAATAAAAATCAATTCCGTTTGAACAATTAAACTTAATAATTTATATAATTAAACCATAAATTGACATTTATAGATATTGTCCTCCATTTTTTTCTATACACAATTCGGCTCTGCGTACAGTTGCTTGAATGGCTCTACGCAATTCAGCCGGCGTTATTTCATTAAGAGCCCGTACAACTTTATTTTGCAGCTCTTCACGGGTATTTGAAGAAGTTTTATAAACTTTATTTTTGAGTTTTCATTTCTACTAAAATTATTCAATTTCTTTAATTTTTACTCAAAGAAATTTCCGCAACGCTGTATTTTGTATCTGTCTGACAGCTGATATTGTTTTATTACATTCAATGGCTACTATGATTTTCCAATATTATTAGGATACCAGATTTAAACAGAAATGTGCCATTTTAGTTTCCAAAGCCCACTAATCTATTATCTATTAGCCGCATGTTTCTAAAAGCTTGGTTGCATTGTATTTTGGCTGAAATCTCCAATATTTCTGAGTGGATTTTCAAAATTTTGGTATCATTAGATTCGTATGAAAATAAGGTATTTAAAAATGTTGGTGAACGATTAAATTCCCATTTAAAAAAACACATTTAAAAATTTTTAACGCCTCTAGAGAATTAAGTAATGCAATCATATTGCTCTTTTTATTTTTATAGTAACGTAGCACACAAACTATAATATATTTTGGGCACCACAGCACTCTGGATTCAGAAATAGATTTTTTTAATAAAATTTTTAATGTTTATCAAAAAGTGGCCAAAATGGATGTATTATATTCAAAATTTCCTCTAGATTCCAAAAATGTACAAATATATAGGGTGTTCCATTTAAAAACCGAAAGTTGTGGGCATTTCCGGTCAAACCGGATGTGCACCAAACTTGATTTTTTATTGAAAAGATGGCATTTTAGTCGTGTAATAAGACCTCCAAATTTTAATTTTCTATTCCAAATATTTTACGAAATATCGGGGCGAGCGCAATTCGTGACTCACCCGGTATAGTGTATAGTGTAAGCACTATACATAAGTAAAGTAAAACCAATAGACCATAATACATAGTATAGGAGAAGTCAAGGTAAAGCTACTAACTTGACATACCTATAATACAACAAAATTAAGTATTTAACATTACAAATTATTAATAGTGCAAATATTCTGCCATAGTGTAAAAGTTTTTTCCTAACAACAATGTTTGTAACTCATCCTTTCTTCTTAAGTTCTGAACACCTTTAATTGTGGAAGGCAACTTATTGTAAAATTAAATACCTATATAATTAAGATTTTTTCAAGAAGAGCACTATTGTGAGAAGGTATGGTTATTTCTGTATTATTTCTTGTATTGTAGCTCTAAATATCTAGAACGTGACAAAATTGTTTTCTTTAAATTTTACGTAAAATACTAGTTCTGTAATATACAATAAATACAAACAGGAGGCGAAAGTTGCAATTTTATCATGTGGACCGGTAGTTTGAGGCACCTACAATATTTCTTACATTTTTTTTTTTGCAAAATAAAAAATCTGTTAAAATACCTCAGCAACCGGTCCCTTGTCTATTAAATGTTAAGCAAGTAAAGAATCCCTACTCTTTGGTAGAAAAGAGGTTCGGCAAGCTTTCTAAGTTGTAGGTAGCTCGCCTCCTGGTAACGGTGATAGGCCTTAGTAACAGAAATAGGCCGATGATAAATAAGTGATAGAAGAAATTTAGCAAATAGAGATGTTATCGGCAAAGGCAAAACATTTTATTGAAGACATAAAATGAAAATATCATTTAAATACATAATAAACAACAAGAGGCGCAGTACAGAGCCCTGAGGCACCCCGTTAGTTATTTAGAACTAAAGTTATCAATGGCAACACATTATTTCTATTGCAATAAGAATTGAATAGATCCAAAGTATGTCATAGAGGCGTAGTGTTTCTTAAAGCAAGACACAGTCAAGAAACCGTACAGGCTAACAACCTCATATTCATCGTCCTCAGAGTTCTCGACTATATCATTAATTATTTTAGAAACTCTGTTCGTGGTAACTACAACATTTATTTGCGAAGACAAATTGACTACAAGCTATGATATTGTTTATCTTAAAATAATTAACAAATCTATTTTATACCTTCATTGTAAGTTGTTTTATGTACTGAATTTTAGTACTTATAACTAGTGTTTCTGTCCCGGGAATCCCGGGACGGGATTTCCCGGGAATTATGTCACTTTTTATCGTTCCCGTTCCCGGGAAATAACAGTCGGGATTTCCCGGACCCTTGGAAATAAAAATAAGTTTTAAAAATATTAAAATTCTTGCTCTCATCACATAAATCGACTCTGCAACGACTGCAACGAGTGAACCGGAGACGTGGAAGAGTGCGCGCGCTCCGAAATTTTACCGAGCGTGCGCGTCGGACGGCATTTATGTTTTATTTCGTTATTGTATTATTTCCTGTAGTTAGTGCTGTTGTGTCTCCTTAATTATAAATAAAGCAAAACGAAACTGACGGATTTATTTTTTGACCAAAGGAAGAAAACAAACATTTAAAAAATTTGAATGGTGTGTCATTTTGAAAAAAAAAATGTGTTTTTCAAGAAATATATGAAAAATTTATTGTTTCCCGGGAACGGCAAATTCTATTTCTCGATTCCCGGGAATGAAAAAGGTCGGGAAATCAGAAACCCTACTTATAACGCATAAAAATTGATAGTACTTTATGCAAGTTATTGTTGGTTATTTTGGTTGTATGTTTCTTCTAAATAATTTTCACTCAAAGAATGGCCTTATTTGTATAAAGAGTTACGTATTTTCCAAAATTTGATGCTTACCCATATCATAAGGAAATATAGCTAACCATTATATTCTTCGTCGACTTACTGCACTTTTTATATAACTTTTGTACATTTTATTGAATAATCTTCGCAGATTTTTGTTTAATTACAAAACATAAAAAATTGATTTTTTAAACATTTTAATAATTAACAACTTTTTCATTTATTGATCAATTTTGTTCAACAATAAGGTTCTTCCTCTTTCTAACACTAACTTACTGTCCAAATTTCAATACAATCGGACTTTTCACTATTAAGTTATCGTGCTTACAAGAAACGTGACGGACGAATAGACAGACAGACGGACTTTTGAAAATCGTTCAGAACTCGATCACCAACACAGTGATATGAATTTTTTTTCTCTACGGGCGATATTACCTGTTTGAAAAATGTGCCCATCAAATGCAATATATACTTTTCGTCTTGTATTTGAGAAGAGTATAATAACAAAAAGTAACCAACGTGCTTTTAGACAAGGCGAAAACCTAACCTTCGTATAATAAAATGTCCCAAGCGATTTTTTTGCATATTCCCCTTCAGAACATGCCTCTGAATAAGGATCAAGAGTTTCCTGGACGAAAATCTGGTACCAATTTGTGTAAACTAATTTTTTTTGAACAAATTGTAAAAGTTGCTTTTTTTGACCTAATTTTTTAGGTTTTTTTTGGTCATTCTAAACAAAAAAGGTCTCTTGCCATTTTTTTGTAAAGTTGCCCGTTCCCGACATATAAACAATTTAATGTTTGAAAAAACGTAAAAACAGTCATTTTCAAGGTTGCAATACAATATTAAAAAATCGGTAAAGGTATTTACACAGAACTTCCCTCGTTATTTGTGCATGGCATGGCGGTCACTCTAAAAAATTATTAATTATGAAATGACATTGAGAATAATAATCGGAATATAGTTACCACTATTATTACAAAGAAAACCTGATGACTTTTGGTCAAAAAAATATACAGAGTGCTCATCGAACAGCAAAAGTTCAATACTAAATAACAGGTGCCAAATATGGAAGACTTGCGCAAATACCTTTATAAATATCCACCATGACTGAATTATTTCTGGGGATGACCACCCTGTTCAAGTTGCAATAAAAGTATAACAGGGTCATATGCCAAATGTTATTGCCATCTGTCACATTTTCAGTTCCATATTCATATAGTGGAGTGGAAGTATAGTGGTGGTTAAAAAACTTCATTTTTTAAAATTTTTCGAAAATGTTAAAAGAAATTTTCAATTTTTTTTTTTCTGAAATAGGTTTAGAATGCCATGAAACGTGGAAATTTTAAATTTGAGCAAAAGGGAAATTTTCCTTCTATTCTACAGTAGTGGTATTTTTTTTTTAATAGGTTTAGAATGTCCATGAAACGTGAAAATTTTAAATTTGAAAGTATTCTATTCTATTCTATTTTAGTGGTAAAAAATTTTTCAAAAATGTTGAAAAAATTTTCAAAAAATTTTTTTTTTAATAGGTTTAGAATGTCATGAATGAACATGAAAATTTTAAATTTGAGCAAAAAAAAAATTTCTCCATCTATTTTTTTCTCCGAAATAGGTCTGGAATGTCATGAAACGTGGAAATTTTAAATTTGAACGAAGAAAAAAATTGTTCCATCTATTTTAGTGGTAAAACATTTTTCAAAAATGTTGGTAGAAGAAAAATAAATGTTCATCTATTTTAGTGATAAAAAAATTTTCAAAAAAGTTTTACTTCTGAAATAGGTTTAAATTGCCTTGAAATATGGAAATTTTAAATTTGAGCAAAAAGGAAAGTTTCCTTCTATCCTATAGTAGTGGTTCTTTTTTTATAGGTTTAGAATGCCATGAAACGTGAAAATTTTAAATTTGACCAAAGAAAAAAAAATTTCCGTTTATTTAAGCGGCAAAAATTTTTTCACAAATGTTGGTAAATAAATTTTCAGTTTTTTTCTAAAATAAGTTTAGAATGTCATTTTTAAAATTTTTCAAAATGTTTTTAAATTTTTGAAAATGTTTTATAAATTTGTTTGAATGGGTTTAGAATGCCATGGAAACGTGGAAATTTTAAATTTGAACAAAGAAAAAAAATATCCATTTATTTTAGTGGCAAAATTTTTTTCAAAAATGGTAAAAAAAAAATTCAAATTTTTTTTTAAATAGGTTTAGAATGCTATGAAACGTGGAAATTTTAAATTTGAGCAAAGAAAAATGTTTTCATTATTTATCCCTTTAGACGGTCCACCCAGTATATTTTCTTCGCTGACAGTGGGGTCAACTACCTACCAAATTTGACTGCTCTCTGTCAAGTAATTTTTTAGTTAATGCACCAACAAACAAACAGACAGACAGACAGACTGACGAAAGTGAAAAACCTATATTTTCGTAATCTACGTGATCTGAAACGTCAAAATTCGAAAAAATCTCGGAGGGTGATTTTTTCTAGAATACAATACTTCCCTTCGGTATGCGAGGGAAGTAAAAATGATTTTTGGAATTCGCCAAAATCCTTATACAATCTTTGAACATCCATTACCAAAATTCTGAAGAGTAAGAGCAGATTTTTTCATTCTAAAACTTAAATTTTTATTTGATAACACCACAAAAAATGACAAGAGATCTTTTTTGTTTAAAATGACAAAAAAAAACCTAAAAAAAATTCATTCGGCTCAAAATCAGCGATTTTTGTGATTTATTTGAAAAAAAAATAGTTTAAACAAATTACAAAAATCGCTCTTATTGACCCGAATTTTAGGCTTTCTTGGTCACTTTAAACAAGAAAGTTCTCCTGTCGTTTTTTTCTAACGTTCACCCTTTCCGACTTATATAAACAACTGAAAGAGCGCGCGTCCAGCTAAAGACGTCTATTTATCAATTAAAAATTCAAGCCTTAGAATGAAAAAATCTGCACATACTCTTCAGAATTTTGTTAATGGATGTTGAAAGATTTTGGCGAACTCAAAAAATTCACTTTTTAATATTGTATTTCAACCTTGAAAATGATTATTTTTACGTTTCTTCAAACATTCAATTATTTATAAATTGGAAACGGTCATTTTACGAAAAAATTACAAAAGACCTTCTTTGTTTAGAATGACCAAAAAATGAAACATTTTTTCACACGAAGGCGAGCGAGGTTTTCGCCTTGCCTATTTCGTAACTTACTTCCACTTCATTGTTTTGCAGCCATTCTTGGAGAAACATTGCAACACTCCCGATACTTGCGGTGTGCATAATCTCCACGGAATGCCAGGCGTTCTCGCAGCTATAATTAGTGCCATCATGGCTGCACTTGCAACAGAGTCAATCTACGATAAGAGCCTGTATGAGATTTATCCAGCCCGTGCCAGTCTAACAGCGGCGCCTGAACCAGATTTTTATCCAGTACCGCCTGGTGAAGGAAGGACAGCGGGACAACAAACCGGATATCAAATAATTTCCCTTATAGTAACTCTAGCGATCGCTATAGTTTCTGGGCTTATGACAGGTACATAATAATAGATTTGTTAGAGGATATATATTGCAAAATAATATCGATGATAACCAGGATCCGGATATCAGAGCACCACTTATAATTTATAAGGGGCATACTCGGACGCATTTGTAAGATTGCTTTTACATTTATTAATGTAACCGAAACTTCGCAGTAGTAAATAATCCCTATCCGTTTACAATATGCTACTTGAAAACCAGGTGTTTACTGATAACACAGGTCTACAAATTATTTTGATGCGCTGAAGCCAAATTTGGAAAAAAAAATAAATAAAAATTGTACCGCATCAATTTTCCTCTACACCCCCATATAACCCCCATAAACTTTTCTGCATTATTTGATAAGCTAGAAGTCATAAAAGATTCAAAAACGTCGAAAACACATTTAATTTTATAATCAAATGTGAATAATAACTAATTAATAATAGTTACAAACTTGGTAGTCAGCTCATTTAAAGATTAATTAATCCTTTATAAACACGACCTCAACGTCTATTGTGATATCTCTAATTGTTTAAAAGTTATATTAGTTTTTTATTTGACAAATCAAGTGGCCGGTTCAACTTCTGTATCGAGTAATATTGAAAAACGCTATAAAAAATACAAATTTTTTTTTCAATATGTTGCATATGGCTGTTTTATAATTTTTTAAGGTTTAGAAAAAAAATTGGACTGTTAGAATTTGTTTATAACAAATTGTTAAGTTAACAAACAATGAAATTGTTGATAAAAAATAATATATTAAACTATAAGTGGATATTAAGGTCTTTAAAACACGCGCGATTTTTGGAGCACCGCGGCGCAACCGGAGTGGTCGAAATAGAGCAAGTGTTTTAAAGACCGGTTATCCACGAATACTTTACGCATTTTTTTTATTGGTACACTTTGAAATCATGAATACCGGTATTATTACTACAAAAAATGAAAATAAAAATTAAGAATGTAAAATGGTTGAATTCGTGATGTGACATCGGGATACCTGTCAGTGTCAAATGAGGAATACAAAAATTAATTTGCAATCTGTTACATAAGATTAATTATTGTCACTACAGTTGTTACTAACTGTATGTTGCTTTAAATGAGTTCTAACATTGATTACTTAAGTAGAAAAGCAGATTCGCGGTTAATACCACAAAAATTCCTGTCAGATCAATAATTAAAAAGTTGACATTTTGACTCGGGTTGTAGTTGCTGCCATGGTAACACGCGCGTTTTTAAAACTTTATTTAAACACTCTAAGGCGTATTTTAAATAAGCAAAATACCAATAAAAAAAAATTTATACAAACATCATTAAAAACCATATTTTTACCACGTCATAGCTGAATTAAAAATGTAATATATATATATATATAACTCGCATTAAAAATGATCACATGATTTACTCTTAACACTAGTGCAAAAAGTAAAATGACAAGTCGTTTGTCATAATGACATTTATATATTTATTAACAAAAAATTACAAGTTATTTAGAAATATTTATATTAATTGTACAATTGGAGCAATTTGTAATATTTATCTCATGTGAGGAAGCTACTTCTGGACTATAATTAATATTGAAACTCATCATATTGCAATAGTTTTCACATTTGACAAGCATGTGTCAAACAAGGGGCAAACTTGATTTATTTATTTCATAAATCCTATGAACTACTAGAATTATGAGGTAACCATTAACAGGGTTTGAAATCTTTTTAAAGAAGCTGTATTGTTCTTTTAATGGTGTTTGTAGAAAAAACATCGTATGATTTATGCTCGTTTCGTAAACTTCTCCACTCACAAAATAAAAAGTCATTTTTAACACTTGTATCATAAATAACTATTTTGTTACTTTATTGAGGATTGCCAATTATGATTTTTAACTAATTATTCAAATGATGGATAATTAAAAAAACGATTATAAACAATAAGATAATGTTTTTAAGAAAAAGCATTTTTTTTTGAAATCTTAATATTCTCAAGACAACAAAATTGTAAAAAAAAATTTAATATAAAACTAGTCAATTTATTTATAAACAATTTATAAACAAATGGTATACATTTTTTTTTACGTTAATGAATGCCTTTATTCAATGCAAAAACAGTAATATGATAATGAATTTGAAAAAAAAAATTTACAACTTTACTTTGGTTTTGAATTCTTTGTTTAATTAAAAAAATTATAATAAACTAAATAAACAATTTTTAAAAACTTTTATAACGTGGCCTTGTTAAGTATAAGAAGCGCTCCATGAAGCGAAAATTTTATAGTCTAATTATTATCTCCAATGACCACGGAGGTCCCATAAAATTTCGTTACTTAACAATGGCCTAACTTGTTGAAAAATAAATTTTAAAGTTTTTTTCCAACGGAACCTTATTCTTAGAAGTGTTAAGAATACACCATATTTTTTTCAAATTTTTTAATGGATATTTAATAATATAAAAAAATTATTTTATGTGATGTACTATCTTTTGAGGTGGCGCGCAGATCCTGCAGCGGTTCGGCGGAGTCACATTTTAATACATTTTTCTACACTCTACATTCCGAATCCAATGAGCTATCGCTCATATTTTAAGAAGCTATTTCAAGAATTAATACCTTTTTGAACTTGTGAATTAGACTATAAAAGGTAAAGGAACCTGTAACGAATATATTATAACCTTCCTGATCTTCCGTTAATTAGAAATTAGTGTTCACAAAATAAAACAGGATTTAAAACTAAAACGTATCTACTTACTAAAATATCAACATATGTTGATAAATATATAGTCAGCTCGATAATCATTGAGCAATGTCACAACTATTATTATTATTAATTAAAGACATTGTGCGAATGAAATTGCTCTGTAAAATCACACATTTTTACTTGCATTTATAGCCTTGAAAATTATTCCATAGATATAGCCATTTCATTTTTGATGATTTACAAACAACCCTGATTACTTAATAATTTTTATCTAACATAGGTAGCAGCTTATAGTAAACAATGCAGTATTTACACCCTATTGTTTATCATTTCAGAAGCCATCTTTTACCTATACTTGGTTTTTCAACATACACACACGACACTTCAGATCTGTCTGACTCAACAATACAAATACAAATGCAAACACCTACCTTGCACTGCAACCTGCAACATTGTAAGGTTATAATTTGGCACCAGAAGCTGCTTTCCATAGTTAATACACTTATCCACTAATAATTACACTAATATCACATAATTACAACAAACTTTTAAATCCACGAAACCGATGCATCACAGGCACGCATCTTTATTTACCGAATGTGTAGGTTCCTACCTACCCTGATTGCGTTTTGTTTTCTATTGTTGCAGAGTGACGTATGGCACAACCTACCGCGTTTTTATTCGTACACGTGCATTCGCTATAGAAGTAGTCTATGAACGGTTTTAAGTATTCCTAGTTAGCACGAGAATTCTTGGTAAGAGCAAATTTTAGGAATAAAAAGTAGTAGGTTATGCATTCATACGTTACTGTGTAGGAGACAGAACAAAAAACAGTGGTAGGTATTTCGTGAAATAAAGGAGTGTGTACTTGGTGCATCGGTTTCGTGGATTTAAAACAGTTTGTTATAAAAATTATGTGAGTGATACTTGTGTAAATTATTGGTGAATAAGTGTATGAATACCAGTTTCTGCAGACTAGTTCTAACCTCATAATGCTGTTACAACGCAAGGTAAGCTTTTAATTTAAATGTGTTTGTTGACCAATTAAATTTGAACTGTTTGATGTATAATAATGCCCCACTTCGGAAGAAAGCCGCATGTACACTTCTGACAGTTTAGAGAAAACAATTGCTAAAGATTTGGTATACTTCATACTGCTGTAACTTTCTTACTAAATACCGTAATGATGTGATTTTTTTTTTGATAGTAAACGAAAAATGGACGTTTTTTAATACTGTTAAGATTTTTTGCAAAATATTGCTACTTTCATAAAAACAGCTTCACATACGGTACTTTATCTTACCGAATTTGAAATTTTACTAAGCAAGAATGCCGCATGTGCTACTTTTAAACAGGAAATGAATACAATAATTAATAAATATATACATTATACAGGACATTTTCATATTTCTCAAATGCCTATTATTAAAAATCATAAACAAGCATTGTATAAATTTATTGTTCAAACCATGTTGTTTAGTTCTCAATTTAAAATAAGGAAACAAAAAAGTAATAACCCACAATTTATTGGTAACTATAAATTATACATCGAAACGTTATAATAAAACTTTAAATATATTATTGTTATTATATTCTTCCAAAATACAAGCTTGTGACTAGGAATTATACTTGATGGGTTGTTTAATAGGGTTTGTTTCATTTCTTTGCGTATTCTTCTATTTTCAGTTATAATTTCTGTCTCAAAAATTTGGCATTGCTTGCTTTTAGGTATAAAATGAAGTTCTCTCTCTTCACCATGAAAATGTTCTTCATAAAATAGATTGGTAAAGCCCCTTTTGGCGATTATTACTACAATTTGTTTTAACAACGGTCTATTATTCTTATTTAATTTCTGTATTTGATAGTGTGTAGTTAAAGTTGGCCAATTTTTGAAATTATTGTATTGCATTTCTTTTACAACCGGGCCATTTGTATGGTTGGAAACAACGTCAGAGAAATTTTGAAAATCGTATATTTTCGGTTTTTTCTTCATTGCTAATTCTACGAGATAATAAAAAGAATCTGCCGACATGTACTAATGCCCTTGTTCAAAATACTGATTGTAATAGTACTTGCTGCAATTTCATCAGAGTTTATTATGTATATTAAGTAACTATAGAAACACCAATTCTTATTTTGCGCTGATCAGTTGTCAGACCAGAACAATATTTTCATAGTTGCATGCAAATCGGAAGAAAGCATCATACGTCCTTAGAATATCTTCTTTCCCCGATATTGCCCCATGCCATAAAACTGCTAACGGCTTATTTCGTTTGTTCAGTTTCCCCAGAGGTACGAAAGTTTGATTGAAAACAATGATTCGTGGAGTAAATACCACCAGCCAAGATAGCAAAATTGCCAGATTCAAATGACGCATGTAAACAAATGCAATTCTACAGATCGTAGTACATTAAATATGACTGCAATAATACTAGGCAAATACGACGTATATACATACATGAGCGTTTAGTTTGCTCACAACATCTTGCTTCGGTGATTTTACTAGAGAAGAAAGCCGTATGTCATTACATGCGGCATTCATACTTTGTGTAATGAATGAAAAACCACACACGTACGTCTGAAATGGACACATAGGGCTTTTTTCTCTAGTATTGTGGTCAAAAATACTAAAGCGACACAAATGTTGAAAATTTGAAAGTCATTTATTTTTCATTTTTAGTAGAAAAAAATAATATTTTAAATATTTATACAATAGTATATAATGTACAGATTATAAAAATGCATTAATCCGATTTAGCAAAAATCTGAACATACGGCCTTTTTCCGAAGTACGGCAGAATAACGGTATCGTCTGCGTTTATTGAAAATCCATGTAGGTAGATTACTTCATGGATTCTGAAATTATATACAATAGAGCACTAGCAGTGACGTCACAGTATTGCTAGCTGTCAGTTGCCTGGGTGGTAAATTCAGAAATTTGACATTTGAGTTGGGGTCAATTTTCGTTCAATATAAATTAAAGTGGAGGATTTCTTAACATCAGATAGATGTAGTGATGTTTATAAATATATATTTTTTAAATCTACTGTGAGAGAAAATTTTATATATACTTTATTAGTGTTGTTTTTACCAGTGTAAAGTTTGGTGTCAAGAACGTTGACATCTTTGTGAACCCATAAATTAGTGAAAATAAAGGCTATATTGGATTTTTTACATTTTTTGTACATATATAATATCAAGACATATTTTAGTAAATGTTTAATTAATATACGCTCAGTTACAGCTAGGCAGTGACATAGGTATGGTTTTATAAACCTATTGTAAAATATACGTTTTTTGACGATTTAAAATATTTCCCTTCAACTTTTTATTGATTTATATCTTACTTTTGTTAGGCTCAAAAGTTTGTAACGAGTTTAAGTGTTTATCACATTAATAACAACAATCAGAAGTTTGTATTATGAAATGCAGGAGTAACAGTAAATCTAATAAAAGGATAGGACTGTGAGATCATTTCAGTTTCCATTTAATTTAAATTGCGAGAAAATATGCAACATAATACGCTCCGAATACTTTATATAGCTATATACCTAGTTTGGTATCTGTTCTGATTCTTACAATTATAATTACAGAGGTTCAAAATATTGATAATGTACACAAATAAAATACCAGTGAAGGTAAGTGAGCTAAAACACAACAGAATTTAAAAAATAACACACTTTTAACAGCATCGTCTACCATCATTGAATGTTTCAAATTATACATATTATACATAATTATAACGGTAAGTATGAATAATAATAGTCTTATAGTTTAGACATAAATTTTATTTACAAGAAGGGTCACAATGGTTCATTGATTCAATGCTATATTATATTTTTGAAAAATCATCCAACGATATAGTTTCAATCTGTCACTTTTAAATCATATAGGTTGGCTCCATTAATACATTTCAGCTTAGAAATGTAATGAGGGGACTCCTAAAATGTAGAATATAAATAAAATTATAATAAATTCACTGAAATTCACTTACCATATCGAAAATTAATAACTTTTGACAGGTACGCAAGATAACACGCCGGTTGAAAAACACAAATAAAACAGTAAATTAAAGTCAGATCAATAAAAACACCCAAAATTGATGTGACACGAAAAAAACGTTTAAAAAAGCACTACAAATTCTTTAAAAACTCGAATTAATCAGAAAGCACACAAATGCAAAACTAGGTTATTACCACCCAGGCAACTTTGGCGGCCATGTTGTGACGTCAGCTGCTACTGCTCTATTGTATGTATATGGAAATTCCAAATAGATACTGCAAGCCACCACCTCAGATAAAAAATATTAAATAGTCAAGGTGATGCCTAACTCTTCTAAAATGTAATGGTTCTAGTTTTTGGGCAGTGCTGCCAAACAACTTTTGAAAAAGTAGTTAACTACTAACTACAGAGTACTCATTAAAAATACATTGTAGTTGAAAAGTACTCGAGTACCTTCATTTTGAAAGAGTAGTTGAACTAGGTGCCCTCGACATTATTTGGTTATTTGCTATAAATTAAAATGTCCCGTTTGCATACTGGGTTGACATATTTTCCATAAGACACATGTAAAAGTTTTTGAGTTTCCTAACGACTTTGGATTTTTTACAGAAAATTGTGTCATATAAAAATCTATAAAAAATATTTTATTTCAGATTTTACTTATTATTTTCGTCTAACGCCTCAACCTCCTTAATCTACTACCAATTTACAATCAGTATAATACTAGGCAACTACTCTTTGGAAAACATTTGACGGAAAAATGTGCTAAAGCACTAGTCACATTACATACGATAAGGTGTCCTATCTTAGGTGATTTGTATAGAGAGGGATGGTTGTTAACTTTAAAGAGATACAAATTTAACATTCATATTGTCTATACATAACTGTATTATTTTTAGAAATATCGAATTTTAAGACAGTTGATCGACTCATAGTGCTTAAGGTGGCCATTCCCTATAAAGAGACATCCGATAGGGAAATATTTATTATTTTTGGCCATAAGTTTTTTTTCTTAGTACGTATGTTTAAAAAAACTATAAGAATACCTAAGTAGAATCATAACAAGACTATTACTATGAATTTTCACTCAATAATTTCAGTGGTTTGCAAAATAGCTAGATTTAAATTTAAAAATTGTTAATATTACTTTGTATAAAAAATGAATTATTATTTGTTTGCTTATAATTGTATTGAAACATTCTTTATAGGATTTTGCAAACAGCAGAAAAATTAACTATCTATAAAAGAAAAACTTTGTGTAGAAATATTAATGAAATCATTGCTTTCTTTCGATAACCTGAATTCTGGTTATGCTAGCAAGTTAAAATCCTAAAATGAATTTGTCTAATTTCTTATTTGACAATTCTCATTCTAACACTAGCATCCACACAGTCCCCTACGGCCATGCAGATTAAACTAGTATCCACACAACCCCCTACGATTATGAAGATTCAGTTAAAAATGAGAACAAAGACCTAAAATGAATTTATTTATCTTCCTTGTCTTAAAAAAATTTTCATTCCAATGGATTACATTTTCATGAAATCTATCATTCTGTTTCCTGGAAATGCTTAGCCTTTGAAACGTTTTTCGCCCTTATTCTGGAGCTCATCAGAAAGACATAAAGCCATTCATAAAGATGTTTCATGCAAAACCAAGACAATTTCTATGAATAAGTGTGAAATGATTATATTTGACATTGACTGATAAAAACAACCTCACCTATCTATTAGCTAACTAGTATTGGAGCCTATATACTCTATGCATGTTTAAAAATGAATTATTATTTGTTTGCTTATAATTGTATTGAAACATTCTTTATAGGATTTTGCAAACAGCAGAAAAATTAACTATCTATAAAAGAAAAACTTTGTGTAGAAATATTAATGAAATCATTGCTTTCTTTCGATAACCTGAATTCTGGTTATGCTAGCAAGTTAAAATCCTAAAATGAATTTGTCTAATTTCTTATTTGACAATTCTCATTCTAACACTAGCATCCACACAGTCCCCTACGGCCATGCAGATTAAACTAGTATCCACATAACCCCCTACGATTATGAAGATTCAGTTAAAAATGAGAACAAAGACCTAAAATGAATTTATTTAGCTACCTTGTCTTAAAAAAATTTTCATTCCAATGGATTACATTTTCATGAAATCTATCATTCTGTTTCCTGGAAATGCTTAGCCTTTGAAACGTTTTTCGCCCTTATTCTGGAGCTCATCAGAAAGACATAAAGCCATTCATAAAGATGTTTCATGCAAAACCAAGACAATTTCTATGAATAAGTGTGAAATGATTATATTTGACATTGACTGATAAAAACAACCTCACCTATCTATTAGCTAACTAGTATTGGAGCCTATATACTCTATGCATGTTTAAAAATGAATTATTATTTGTTTGCTTATAATTGTATTGAAACATTCTTTATAGGATTTTGCAAACAGCAGAAAAATTAACTATCTATAAAAGAAAAACTTTGTGTAGAAATATTAATGAAATCATTGCTTTCTTTCGATAACCTGAATTCTGGTTATGCTAGCAAGTTAAAATCCTAAAATGAATTTGTCTAATTTCTTATTTGACAATTCTCATTCTAACACTAGCATCCACACAGTCCCCTACGGCCATGCAGATTAAACTAGTATCCACATAACCCCCTACGATTATGAAGATTCAGTTAAAAATGAGAACAAAGACCTAAAATGAATTTATTTATCTACCTTGTCTTAAAAAAATTTTCATTCCAATGGATTACATTTTCATGAAATCTATCATTCTGTTTCCTGGAAATGCTTAGCCTTTGAAACGTTTTTCGCCCTTATTCTGGAGCTCATCAGAAAGACATAAAGCCATTCATAAAGATGTTTCATGCAAAACCAAGACAATTTCTATGAATAAGTGTGAAATGATTATATTTGACATTGACTAATAAAAACAACCTCACCTATCTATTAGCTAACTAGTATTGGAGCCTATATACTCTATGCATGTTTAAAAATGAATTATTATTTGTTTGCTTATAATTGTATTGTAACATTCTTTATAGGATTTTGCAAACAGCAGAAAAATTAACTATCTATAAAAGAAAAACTTTGTGTAGAAATATTAATGAAATCATTGCTTTCTTTCGATAACCTGAATTCTGGTTATGCTAGCAAGTTAAAATCCTAAAATGAATTTGTCTAATTTCTTATTTGACAATTCTCATTCTAACACTAGCATCCACACAGTCCCCTACGGCCATGCAGATTAAACTAGTATCCACATAACCCCCTACGATTATGAAGATTCAGTTAAAAATGAGAACAAAGACCTAAAATGAATTTATTTATCTACCTTGTCTTAAAAAAATTTTCATTCCAATGGATTACATTTTCATGAAATCTATCATTCTGTTTCCTGGAAATGCTTAGCCTTTGAAACGTTTTTCGCCCTTATTCTGGAGCTCATCAGAAAGACATAAAGCCATTCATAAAGATGTTTCATGCAAAACCAAGACAATTTCTATGAATAAGTGTGAAATGATTATATTTGACATTGACTGATAAAAACAACCTCAACTATCTATTAGCTAACTAGTATTGGAGCCTATATACTCTATGCATGTTTAAAAATGAATTATTATTTGTTTGCTTATAATTGTATTGAAACATTCTTTATAGGATTTTGCAAACAGCAGAAAAATTAACTATCTATAAAAGAAAAACTTTGTGTAGAAATATTAATGAAATCATTGCTTTCTTTCGATAACCTGAATTCTGGTTATGCTAGCAAGTTAAAATCCTAAAATGAATTTGTCTAATTTCTTATTTGACAATTCTCATTCTAACACTAGCATCCACACAGTCCCCTACGGCCATGCAGATTAAACTAGTATCCACATAACCCCCTACGATTATGAAGATTCAGTTAAAAATGAGAACAAAGACCTAAAATGAATTTATTTATCTACCTTGTCTTAAAAAAATTTTCATTCCAATGGATTACATTTTCATGAAATCTATCATTCTGTTTCCTGGAAATGCTTAGCCTTTGAAACGTTTTTCGCCCTTATTCTGGAGCTCATCAGAAAGACATAAAGCCATTCATAAAGATGTTTCATGCAAAACCAAGACAATTTCTATGAATAAGTGTGAAATGATTATATTTGACATTGACTGATAAAAACAACCTCACCTATCTATTAGCTAACTAGTATTGGAGCCTATATACTCTATGCATGTTTAAAAATGAATTATTATTTGTTTGCTTATAATTGTATTGAAACATTCTTTATAGGATTTTGCAAACAGCAGAAAAATTAACTATCTATAAAAGAAAAACTTTGTGTAGAAATATTAATGAAATCATTGCTTTCTTTCGATAACCTGAATTCTGGTTATGCTAGCAAGTTAAAATCCTAAAATGAATTTGTCTAATTTCTTATTTGACAATTCTCATTCTAACACTAGCATCCACACAGTCCCCTACGGCCATGCAGATTAAACTAGTATCCACATAACCCCCTACGATTATGAAGATTCAGTTAAAAATGAGAACAAAGACCTAAAATGAATTTATTTATCTACCTTGTCTTAAAAAAATTTTCATTCCAATTACATTTTCATGAAATCTATCATTCTGTTTCCTGGAAATGCTTAGCCTTTGAAACGTTTTTCGCCCTTATTCTGGAGCTCATCAGAAAGACATAAAGCCATTCATAAAGATGTTTCATGCAAAACCAAGACAATTTCTATGAATAAGTGTGAAATGATTATATTTGACATTGACTGATAAAAACAACCTCACCTATCTATTAGCTAACTAGTATTGGAGCCTATATACTCTATGCATGTTTAAAAATGAATTATTATTTGTTTGCTTATAATTGTATTGAAACATTCTTTATAGGATTTTGCAAACAGCAGAAAAATTAACTATCTATAAAAGAAAAACTTTGTGTAGAAATATTAATGAAATCATTGCTTTCTTTCGATAACCTGAATTCTGGTTATGCTAGCAAGTTAAAATCCTAAAATGAATTTGTCTAATTTCTTATTTGACAATTCTCATTCTAACACTAGCATCCACACAGTCCCCTACGGCCATGCAGATTAAACTAGTATCCACATAACCCCCTACGATTATGAAGATTCAGTTAAAAATGAGAACAAAGACTTACTTACTTTGTAGTTTTAAATCTAGCTATTTTGCAAACCACTGAAATTATTGAGTGAAAATTTATAATAATAGTCTTATTATGGTTCTACTTAGGTACTCTTATAGTTATTGTAAATATACGTACTAAGAAAAAAAAGTTGAGGCCAAAAATAATAAATATTTTCCTACTGTATGTCTCTTTCTAGAGAATGGCCACCTTAAGCGACAAAATAAGTCCAATATGACTAATGCCTTGTCCCTGACAGATAAAATTCTTAATGTACTAAAATAACTATAAAGACCAAAATTATGACACATTTATTTAATTAATAATTTATATAACATAACATAAGCAATGTAGAGATAATCCACACTACTTTATCCATAAACCATGCCATAATTTACAACAAAATCTACGGTAAGAAAATCTCGTCGACAGGAATGTTGTCAAACAATCTTTTTGCTATGTTTTTGTAAATTTCAGCGTAAACATTTTGAGCACCCTCTTGAACATCCTGATATAGAGCTGACCAATTCTCATTTATCACCTTGTGAATATTATCAGAGAGTTGCTTATTACCATCAAATAAATTGTCTAACTGATAGTGAAGTTTCGTCATAGACATTTCGAGTCTGTATGTGACTAATTTAAAGTACTTTTTGTTACTTTTCATTTCTTCCTTGAACTGTAATGTGTGTGTGGCCTTCACCCCAACTGAAAAGAGAATGAGAATGAAAAAATTACAATCAACTTGAGTTTTATATCCATCAAACAAATTTTAACTAACGACTCGATCCAGTAGTTCATTTCCACCACCAGCCAATCGTTTTTATGTAAAATTTAACCGAAAATTTCACAATTCACCTTTTTAACCAATCAGAAGTTATACATTTTTTTTCAATTTCTTCGTTTTGAGTTTGTAAATTTTGACACATTTAGAATGAATGACTTGGGCGAAAATTGAATTTTTTTAACTTAGCTATCTAAGCATCCCTAGTCATACAATGAGTTGTTTTAAGATGCTGTTGCTTACATAGTGAGGCACTGTACAGCATGCCCCACATTGCACATGATACACTCAAGATTTTTTAAGTATTATGTATTTACTCCTCTGATCATTTTGAAACTCGGACATTTATTTTAGAATATATAAAGATTTTTTAGGGAGAAATTGGTGATTGTGTCTTAAGTTCCCATTAAAAGATATTAGATAAATTACTTTACCCGAATTTTGTGAAAACATAAATCCGTAATTTTTTTAGCAGCATTCATGACCATTACATTTTTTTTTCTACAAAATTGGTTCAGTCATTCACGAGAAAAAAGAAATTTTCGATTTTTCTTCTTACCCTCATAACCTCCATAAACAAAATGCTTCCGACGTAATCTTTTGGTAAACGAATCTTACATTAATATCAACTTATTGTAAACATTTTTGGCAGATGCTAGCGTGGGCTGCATATACATGCTTATCCTGCTATACGCTTTCTAACCTTTCTCAAGATATTTACCCTTATAAGGAATTAATAAAAGCACAGATGCACAAATTAATAACAGTCCATTTTCTATACGCTAAAAATTCGCCAAAGTTCTGCTTCATTGACTCAAAACCGATTTTGATATATTTTTTGTAATTTCTGAAAAGTTTGTGGAAGAGTTCTCAATGGGCGTGTTTTTCATTTTTTCAAATATTGATAACAAACAAGTGTTTTTTAACATATTCTTAATTAAAAAAATGTACCACTCTTTTATTTATTTAAATAATTGCCCAAAATTTGATAACACAATCTTCTTGGGGTCACAGATTACGAATCTTGCTTCAAACTCGATCTAAAAACAAAATGGTGTCAACAAAATAGCGTGCCAAAATGTTTTAAAAAATAGAGGTACTCCACTAGAAGCCGGAAAACCTCTTGGGTGATTGTCGCTTAACGCGATCCCAATTTTAATTTGAATATATATAATCTCGACGGAAAGATAAAGTCTCAAAGAAAAAATTAATATCTATATAAATACGTCGAGTGGAAGGTCGTATGATCTCTCTACGGAAACAGAGTGATTGGCATTTTGTCAGCATTGTAAATTGCGGCCGGCGAAATAGGAAATTCGGCTCGGTACGAGCGAATCAAAAACGGCGTTCTTGGACATTTCTGACAATTACCGCACTTAAGTTATTGACTAGGCCGCAACGAGCGCTAATAGTAAACTCCGCCTTTCTGCTGATAGATTACGTATAAACCAAAGACTGACACATATTCATACACATATTTATAACAGAAAAGCTTATTAAAATAATTTCAGAGAAAATACATTATGTGGAACCCAATTAATAAAGATCATTATCCCGTTTAAATATTTTCAACTTATTTATTTATTTTATTTATTTATTTAAAGTTTATAAAAAATCACAATTGTTATAATTTATAATAAGCAACTGATTTGACAGGCACCTAGATATTGGAATATCTGTATGTGCCTTTATAAATTTCCAGTGACTATATTATTTATATTAATTTTATTAATACATTAACTTAACTGAATCTATACTAAATCTATACAAAGAAAGACAAGAAAAGAAATCGAAATCTTCGAGATTGGAAATATAATACTTGTAAGTATATATTTATATCACATTATATCATAAGCCTGAGAAACGTTTCATAGTTTTTTATAATGAATGCTTTACTTTCTTTTGTTAAAATGTTTCTTATTTTTTATTTGTTTTGTATCCGTTGGTAATAAGTTGTAAAATTTAGGGGCCAAGTAATCCATAATTTTTAGATTTATGGCCTTTCTATTATTTGGTATAATTATTTGCCTATTTTCATTGGCTCTAGTCAGATATTGATGGCTGACAGTTTTGAAGTTTTTCTGTTTTATGAATGTGACTAACTTTATATACAGTATATATGTTACATCATTAAAGAGCGTGTTCGTGGGGTATAATTTATTTTTATTGTATATTATTTTTACGATAGAGTTTTGTATAAGTTAGTTTCTTTTTACATGTTCCGCCCCTTGCAATTAGTCCCATATCTTATTAGAGATTCCACTAAGGATTTGTACAGAAATTTTATATTTAAGAATTCTTTTAATATGTAACATTTATGAATCAGTTTCTGTTTTTTTTTTTTTTGTTAAATAATCAATATGCTCAGACCACTTTAGGTCTTTATCCGTAAGGATCCCTATGTATTTTATATTCTCTGCTTCTATGATTTCGTAACTTTTATTATTATCATTTATTGCTATATTATTAAATTCTGGTCTATTTGCTTTTGTTAAAGAAAATGCAATATATTTGGTTTTTTCAACATTAAGAGTTAGTTTCAAAGAGTCTAGCCAATTTTTTATTATTTTGAATCCTTGTATTGTTTTTTTTTGGTTTCTTCCCAAGTATTACCCCTGAAAATAAGTGCAGTGTCAACTGCGTATGACATAATTTTGCCATTAATTTTAATACTCAACAGTGCGTTTACATTTGCAATAAATGGCATTGGTCCTAATATAATACCTTAGGGTACACCGACTTTTATATTTTGAGGATTGCTAAGAGTTTTGTTTAATTTTAGAAGAACAGTTTGGTGGGATACCGTATCAAATGCCTATGACAGGTCAATAAAATCTAATGAATAATAATGAATATGTTGATAGGGATATTATGAATGATTTCATTAATATAATTACTTACAAAATGTTATAACTGAATTTCCTGTTCCATGAACTGGCAGTAGCAACAGTTTTCCTTCCAAAGTATATTTACCTTTGTTTATATACTCAGGCGTAAACATAGTAAATGTCAGTACCTTGTTGTCCAAGTCTAAACTAAAATAAAATATTACAAATATATTTATTACAATCATAATTTATTCAACACATGTATGAGGTTAATAACATATTCGAACGGGAAAAAAAATTACATGCTGTTGAATAAAATTGCTCCATAGCCTCCAAGTAGGCATTTCTGGTAGGCCAGTTGGGATAGCCCGAAAATCATCGATTTGCGTTTTTTTTTCGAGTAGAAAGCTGATTTTTTGTGTACAACTAGTAAAAATTGCAAAAAACATCTATTTTCCCGACACTTCAAATCGTGGTAAGTCATTGTTTAAAACCCGATGATTAATAAAGCCAGTTTTGCGTTTTTCGCTTATACCGAGGGGTGAACCACTGCCGGAAATACGTGTACAAATTTTCAGGAATACCACGGGAATACTCGGGAATACTCAGCAATACACGGGAATACTAAGGAATCCCCGGCAATACTCTGGAATACTCAGGAATACCCCGGCAATACTCAGAAATGCTCCGGAATACTTTGAAAATAGTCGAAAATCGAGTCAAGGATACGCACCGGCTCATAGTCTATATATTCGGTATGATTAGTGCCTATGTATAATATATAATACCGTCGCAAAATACTAAAACCGCCTCAGTTCATATGCGGATTTCGGCCGCAATAGACCTCTTAAAATAGGAATCAGCAGGTAAAAAAAACTATTCTGGTGTAATAAGTCGGATTAAATAAAATTTATTTTAACTTTTCAATGACGTGTATTGTGTATTTTAGTATAACAATATGTATTACGTTAATGGGCTCATTTAATGAATTTCATTTAGTAGTTGTTGTGGATAAAGTATTATTTAAAATTAGGCGATATTGAAAATTTTAGATGAATCCGATATGTGGTTCTCGAAATATACGACTTTTAAAGGACCTATTTGAAGCGCGGTGCGTCACTCAATAGGGCACGAAACGGCCGTGTAACACATCAAAGGTCGCATTCCGCTTGAGATTGTCAGTTCTTTCTGTGTTCTGTGCTCTGTTCGGTGCGTTTTTTTCGAGCTAAATATGAAATATGGTGCTGGTCCCCATTTGTCTGTACCGGTCCGGAATCATCTGAACCAGAATTACACCAACAGATGGATTGGTCGCGGAGGTCCGGTAAACTGGCCACCAAGGTCTCCTGATCTTACGCCTCTAGAATATTTTTTATGGGGTCGTCTCAAGTCAAAGGTGTACAATGAAGAGTTCAATACAAGTGAACAGCTTCTAGAAAATATTATTACTGTATGTGTTAATATTAGAAATTACCCGGAAGTGATTGATAGGTTAGTGAAAAACATATTAAAACGTGCTCGAAAATGTATTGACGCTGGGGGCGTTCATTTTGAAAACCTGTTATTTGCACCGTTTTTAATTTTTTTCTTCGATAATTTAAAGTTCTAAATAAATTTATTTTGTCAAAATAAAATTGCAAACATTTGTCTTTAATATTTTCAAGTTATTCTCAAAAGGTATTTAATATTTTTTTAAATTGTTTTTGTTAATTCAACCCTCTTCACCTCGCTCTTCACTAGCATTCGTTTTCTTTCATGAAAGAAATGGAATGTGTATTATTTTGGATGAAATTTAAACTAAAAAAAGCTTAAAAACACTGAATGTCAAAACAAAAACAAATAACATCTTTTACGGGGTATTTAGCTAAAATTAATAAAACAAGCTAACCGCTATACTCTTCGCCTTAGTTTTAGACATTTTTACTTTAATTACAAAACATAAGAAAAACATTGTTTTTTTTTGCTCAAATAGGGTTCTTCCTCTAGCTAACACTAACTTACTGTCCAAATTTCAATACAATCGGACTTTTCGTTCTTAAGTAATCGCGCTTATAAGAAACGTGACGGGCGGACGGACAGACAGACGGACATTTTGAAAGTTGTTCAGAATTCGATCACCAACACAGTGATATGAATTGTTTTTCTCTACGAGCAATATTACCGGTTTTAGAAATGTGCCGATCGAATGCAATATACTCTTCGCTTTGTATTTGCGAAGAGTATAATGATGTTAGCAACTGGATTGGTATTTGTAGAAAATCAAATTTGGTATTTCAATATTTTTGAAAATTTATTGAACAATAACTATAAACGTGCCATCAAATATTATGACATTATTTTATAAACTGGTCCATAGGCTTTTTAAAAGTTTACTAACATTTACCAAAAAAATAATATACAGTGTGATGTTAACGATCCTAAGAGCCATATTAAAAAAATGGAGGTCGGTTCTGGAATTTTTCCAAAATCACTTAAGCTATTCATTAACCTAAAAGCGTACGGTAAGTCAACGGTAAGTATAGGGATGTTCTGAACTCAGCTGAGTGTGCTCTACCTTCCACTAGAGTATGTCCGTTTAAATCTGGGACACCCTGTATATTTTTTAAAATCGAGGTAAAAATAATAAATGTATTGGATTTGAACCATTAGTTTTGTAATTATTAATTGTCTTATAACAGATTTACAAAATATGAATCAATGTGAATTTGATAGGTTTGAGGGGTTAACCACTACCGGAAATACGAGTACAAATGTTCAAAAATACCACGGGAATACTCTGGAATACTCGGAAATCATGTGAAATACTCTGGAATACTCGGAAATACTCGGTAATACTCGGGAATACTCTGGATTACTCAGGAATACTCAGTATTCTCGGAAATACTGCGGGAATGCAGTATTCCTGGAATACTTGTACACATTTTCGGCCAGTGGTTGACCCCTCGGCTTATACTTTTTTCCCTTTGATCCCACAGAAATATGAGTCAATACTTTTTTGTTTGTTTTCACTAGATCTACCGCGTTTGAAAATATTAGTTAGATGAGGAGCAATTTGCAAAGAACATTTTGGTCACCATTATTTCGTTAATTTTCAAATAAACCATATACAAGTAAGTTAGTATTAGTATAACGTCTTCATATTACATTGAATTAGTCTTTGCTACTAGGTGCGCGGTATACCCTCAGAAAGGCACTCGGAAAATCAGCCTAAGTGACCTAGAAGTTTTCACAGATTGAGACCTTTTGGAGTCGATCTGTTATTTTATTGTCAACAAGAAACCTTATGAAACTTTTTTGATTCTGATGACAGGTAATTTGTTACTAACAAAGAAGTTGCAACATAAAAATAAAAGAAAAAAATCGTTTTCCAAATACATACTTTAGGTTAATTGGGCCAAAATAAACACCTTTTATCTCTTGATATTTTTTTCCAAAGCCCGCCATTTTTTAACGACAGGCGATTAAATGTCGAAGAATGGCCAACAGCGGCCATCTTTAAGAATTTATTTCTCAGCTTCTATCAAAGCTTTTTAAACTTTTTTTTGGAAAATAATCATCAAGAGTTGTGTTTTAAGACCATATTTCTTTTATATAGTTCACCATATTTGGTACTCGTGGTATTTGAAACCAAAGTTCATTCAGGCCATTACAATACATACTAGGGTGATTCACAATGCTATGAGAAAAAACAATTTTTTTCTTGGAATCCTAGGCACCCTCCAGTTTCCTTAGACTTAGCCATAGTATTTCTTCGGCAAAATTTTAGCTTCTTACTACAAGTGGAAGACAGTGCTCAAAAAGCTTTAAGATTAAAGTTTTCAGGAATTCATGTAATATGCTTTTTTTATATTTCAACAAATTTTGTTGATATCTTTCATTAACAAGTAGATTATAATGTAAATTTACAATAGAGAACATTTATTATATCTGAAAAATGTCTTAATCAGAAACAACTAATCAGATACCGCTTTCACTACTGATTTTTTGGTTGTTTCAGTAGGAACCGCTTTTCCGTTTGCTTCAATAACTGCAGCAAAAATTGTTTCTCCTCCTCATCGTAGGTTAACAGTTTATTAAACTCCTCAACAAATTTTACACCTTGCTCTGCGGTATTAGCTACAAATTCGCCAAAACAATAAAATTTTGGATATCAAAGGGTGGTTAAGCACCAGGACTTGAAGTAGGAAGTTGAAATTTTACTGGAATAATGCTAGGGGAAGGTAAAAAATTTCTACGGAGTGCTCAGACTATTATCGAAAAATAGTTATTTTTGAACCATCCTAATACATAGTGTACCAAATTTCAAGTGAATATCTCAATTTTATTTTATCAGCCCTAATAATGGAATGAATAATGGTGGTGAGGGTTGAAAAATATTACAAAGAAATCTGAGGCCTTTGCATTTAGTATATACACCAAATCCCAAGTTTCTGTACTCTTACCAGCTTGGTTTTCTTATTTTTCCCTATTTACCCTTATTTAACCCCCAACCCTTCAACGGAATCGTCTCAAAATATAATCTAATTACAGGTATCGTTATAATACATACGTGTACAATATTTCAAATGAAAGTCTCAATTTTATTTTACCAACCCCTTTAATAATGAAGTGGGGCTGGTGAGGGGAGCTGAAAAATATTTTAAAAAATCTGAGCTCTTGGCTTTTAGTATACAGATTCAGCAAATTTAGTTTTAGGTACGTAAACTTGTTTCTGCGCAGATAAACCACGCCTTGTCGTATAACAATGTAGGTCATTGGTATAAAACAATAGCGCCATCGCTTGACCACGACGAGTTGAGAACAGCGCGAGCGCACCCATTCTGTTTTTAATAGCGTAGCTGTTTAGACGTGTGAGAATAAAATAAATTCATCTCAATTTCGTTGCAGAAACTGCAGAAAAAGTGCAAATTATGAAGTGGTACTTCGGGGACCATTCCACTGATGACACAATAAATGTATTTACTGTGGCATATTAAGACAAACCAATCCCCTCAGCTAGCATAATTTCATACATTAATAAAACATTTGAGAATTTCGGGTGTGTCGTGAATTATTGTAAGAAATGCTGTCAACCCAAACCCCGTCATCAATAAATGAGCGAAGAACGTGAAATTCGCGAAACTAATGTCTGTGCACTTGTTGAAACTAGTGAACCTTGTTCTAGCAGACAAATTGCTGATGAAGTTGACATGAAGGAAAGAACTGTAAGAAATATTTTGAAAAGAAATGGGTACAGTTGTTTTAAAGTTCAAACAACGCAAGAAATATTTCCCGAGGACAATTTCAAACGGATGGAATTTTGTGAAATCATGATAAATAAAGGGAATGAGAATGAAAACTTCTTAAAGGATATATTGTCTACAGATGAATCATCCTTTTCATTACATAGGAAACACAATCCATCCGCAGTACGATATTGGTCTCGAAAAAATAAACATTTGAGTGTAGCTGTGCGAACTCAGTATCCTCAAAAGTTGAACGTTTAGACAGGAATTTTAGACAATCATATTATAGGTCCACTGCTAATCGATGGCAATTTAAATGGCAATGAATATTTTTTACAAAACCAAAATAATTCCTGCAGTTCAAAATCTTCCTGTCAACTTTGACGACATTTGGTTTCAACAAGACGGCTGCCCAAGCCACAATACCTTAACTGTTATTAATTTTCTGGAAAGAACATTTCCCAATCGTTTAATAGCTACGAGGGGAATGATAAAATGGCCCCCCAGGTCACCTGATGTAGCACCCCATGATTTCTTTCTGTAGGGCTTTTTAAAGGAAACCGCGTACAAACATACGTTTGAACGAGCCAGTAATTTAGTTGAATTACGGGAAAAACTTATCCAACTTTGTGCAACCATTACTCCAAATCAACTCATTGATATGAGAGGTTCATTGTGTAATCGGTTTGGCTATTGTTTGGCACAAGAAGGTGGTTTGCTTGAATCCATTACTACATTAATTTATTGTTTGATAATTATTAGTTGATTTCAGTTTCTGAGGGTTACTTAATTTTATTTTAATGTTCTATTTTTGTAATTTAATAATTATTATACAAAATTCTGAGGCCTTGGCTTCTAGTATATACACCGAATTTTAAATGTCTGAACTCTTACCAAGTTGATTCTCTTATTTTCCCGCATTTACTCCCTAACCCTTCACTGGATAAGTTCAACAAACAATCCAGTTCCAGATCTCGTTATAGTGCATACGTGCATAAAATTTCAAGTCAATATCTTAAACCGCTCCAGAGAAAACGTGCGGCCAAAAAAAGTTATAGACCTACAGACAGAAAAATTTGTTTGCTCAAAAAATTCTCGACGTTTCATGACATTCTAAATCTATTTCAGCAAGAAAAATTGTTGAACATTTTTTTACGATTATTGTACTTCCACTTCACTACGTTAATATGGAAGTAATAGTATACTTACTGTGCATTATCTACTGTTGATTTACTAATTCCGTAAATTTTAAGGTTCTCAAATTTTTGTACTAAATGAACAGCTTTTGAACCAGCTCCTATTTCCATCCTAGCAACTTCCAGTGGTTCTATGGGCGGTAAATTAATAGAGGCAATACCTGTAATTTAATTAAACATAGTAGGCTGGGGTATTAAGTCCTTATACAGGGTGGCTCAACACTCAACGTCATCCCGTGGAGGTCAGTAAAACATTTTTAGTTTTTGAGATATTGGCCCTTTTATGAATTTCGTGAAAGTTGACATCTTAGATCAGTTTTTCGCGTGCCACAGCTACAAAATTCCATATTTTAACATTCCAATTTTATTGCGCAACCCTGAATAGCCCTCTGCTGTTGATCAGTCCTAAATTAAATTAATAGTGCCTTACCTTGCAAGTTATTTTTATAAATTACTCATTTAGTGTAGTTTTTGAAATGCTATGACATTTCCCATGTTCTATAGATGGAGAGTTGGCTACAGAAATTAAAAATGATAGGTGCAGTGAAAATTTGTATTTAAAAACCCCTGAAAAATGCATAGCTCTGCAGCCAGAAGCCCATCCAGGGGAGGGAAGAGTGGGCAGGCGGTCAAACGTGTTCATTTTTAATTAAAATGAAATCTTTAAGTGCAGGTCTGAAATGTTTTGTAATTATAGTTTTTAATTATAGAAATAAATAAATCAGTAAATGCAATGTAATTTTACGATAAAAAATATCAGCAAAACAATTCAATACAAATTTAAAAAAGTACAGCCGTACATTATTCGAACCGAGAAATCCGCAGTGAATGTCGTCGCTTAACGCGATGTGCTACGATCAGGTTGGACTTGAAATTTCAGTCAGTGAATGAAGAATAGCATTTTTTGACATTTCGCTAATTTGATTTGTTTTTTGTTCTATTAATGTCACTGGTACTTTAATAACCGGAAAACCCGGAAGAATAGGGAGATTTTAAAAATAAAATCAAAATCGCTAGAACTCTACATTGACCAATGTCAAATTGTAATAACGAACAATTTTCTTACAACTTTACCGACTTCTGGCAACGTTTAATCCCCGACCTAGACTTCTGGCAATAATTTGCGCAATTTCTACAGCTAAGAACTATAACTATACAAAATTTTAGAGCTACACTCAAAGATTTTATTTTTATTAAAAATTGACGTCGTTTGACCGCCCGCCCACGCTTCCCTCCCCGGAATGGACTTCTGGCTGTAGAGCTATGTACTTTTCAGCTACTAAGGAGGGTTTTTACATAAAAATTTTCACTGCACCTCATCTTTTTTAATTCCCGTAACCAGCTCTTAGGCTATTACTTTAAAAGACATATTTCTATTTCACTGAAAAGGAGCTCATTGTGAAATTATTTAAATAATTTTGAATTCGAATGAAAACGCTTGCACTTATTAAAAATTAACCGAAACACAAATGAAAATTAAAAAATCTGTTCAAATTGCCTGCCACCAAGCCTTGTTATCCGTCTTGCACTTCCTGCGACATTTGTTCGTGCGGTTTCATTAATATGGTGTCTCAATTGATTTGCTTTATTGGTTTTGCATAAACCTTCTCTTTTATGTAACCACAATAGAAAAACTTAGTGTATTTAAATCCGGAGACCGGGGAGGCCACAAAATAGGATCAAGACGGCCGATCGATCTCTGTGAATAAGCTTGAGTCAAATAATTTCTCACACCTCGTGCGTAATGAGCTGGACAGCCGTCACTTAAGTGTTTTCATTGGAATTCCTTATTATTTCTGTTATTTCACTCCTGAGCTCCTTTTACAGTAAAATAGCAATATCTTTTTTTCTAAAGTAAAACTTGGAATATATGATAGCATTTTAAAAGCTCCACTACTTGACATTTTTTTTAATATAACTTGCTAGGTTAGAGTGGTCATTTTTTTTACAGTATGAAAAGTCTAAATTAGCTGATAAAAAAATTAACTATTGAATCGGGCAAAAATGACTCTTTTTCCAAAAGTAGGCACTATTAATTTTATTTATGACTATGATCAACAGCAGGGCTATTCGGGATTGCATAACAAAAATTAGAATCCTAAAATGTAGAATTTTGTAGCTATGGCACATGAAAAACCGGTCAAAGGTGTCAATTTTCACGAAATTCATGAGTAAATATCTCAAAAACAAATAATTTGTTACTAAGGTCATATTCTGATATTCTGGTCAGCCACGAGTTAGCCTACCAGCCCTCCACGAGATGATGTTGAGTTTTGACACCCCGTATACGCAAATAAAAAAAAATTCTTCCCTTCAAGCTTTGCTAAAATTCTGTTCAGTCAATTAAAATATATGACCTATCTTGTATATTAATTTTTATTCTATTTAATAACTTGTTCCTAATTCAAGAATATCAAAAGATAGGAGTTATGCTTAGAACTGAAGGAGGATCCCATTTTAGGAATTGCTACGGACTCTATAGTTTCAAAGCATAACTTCAGTAAAAATGTCCAAATTAAAATACCAGACAGAAAAGATTGGAAAAATAGTATTGGCACAATCTGTTATACAGTCGGTTTCAAGACAGCACAGAGTGTCGGAGCGGGATAAGATCTAGAAAAATTATCTCTTTTATCCGGCCACTGCTGATTTAATAGACATGAGTCTAATGTGTCAGGGTGACGATGCACCCAGATTCAGATGCTGATTCTGCCAAGGGGTAGAGGAAACTTGACTCCATGTACTGTACCACAAAGATGAAAATCAAATTAAAACTGCTGTAACTGTAACGGAACATTGTGTATTAATGTTCCTACTTCAACATTTTATCATTTGTTTCTAATTTTCGGCATAAATAAACAAATGGTTGTGGAAACCCCCCCCCCGAGGGTGGGGGAAGAAATTTTTCGCCATCGGATGCGAAATTTTGTTCTCTTTGATTTGAGCCCGGCCAGATTGCGATCGGATATGATTAAAAGGGGAGGTAGGGGAGCGCAAAGTTATTAGCAAGGGGAAGGGTTTGGGAGTTCGGGCTGGGCTCATTCTCAAGGGCAATCAATTTTAATTTTTTTACAAAAGAAGTTAAAGAGGTCAAAATTCCCCGAAAAATCGCATTCAGGCATTAGACTAAATGAGCAAATCCGTGAAAATCTACGACAAGCGTGTCAGTTGATCCACTGTAAATGTTCCAACGCATTTGTCTCTTGGAAACAAGCTATGAAGACTTGGAGGAATTGTTTTAGTACGAACTAGCTCCTTACCCGTTGTCTCTCTTCAATAGTGCGGGAATGTTAGACTCAGCCAAAGCAGTTCTCTATGATTTTTTCAATTCCATGTGCGAACCTCCCCAATATATGTCGTCGATGGTGGTTTCTTATTACATCAGGTTGTGTGGACAAAAGGGTTGATCTTCAACGAAATTATAGATTGCTATGTCAGATACGTCAAAAGACATTATCCTACTGAAGTCGTTTTCGATGGTTATCCCGACCCAAATGTTTGTACGAAGAACCCGGAGCATCTAGTACGGCTGCAATGAAACGGGTGTGCCGGCTTCGTCTTTACTGATAACATGAAGTCTCACGTGACTTTTTTGACAAACAGTTCGAATAAAAAGAGTATGGTTGTTAGACAAATGAAAAAAATAACAAAAACGCGAGCCTGTCCAGATGACGCCAATACGACCATTGTTCACACTGCAGTTGCTTTGGCAGAAAAAAGTCCTACTCGAGATGTACTGATGGTGGGAACAGATGCCGATTTGCTGGTAATAATGACTCAACTCACGCACGATAAAGAATGTCGAGGATACATGTTTAAACCCAAAGCTGTTAAAGTTACATCAGTCTTAACTTGATTTTCGTTTTCCCCTCTCCCACCCCACCTAATCGACCAAGCGACTTAAAATTTGGATACAGTACTTTGGACCCGACTATCTATTGGGGGAAAAAATAGCTAAGTCGCTTTCTTCCTCGCAAAAAACTCGAAAACGTCTCTCGGTGCGTTCTCACCGCAGCGAAAAATTCTTTATATACAGACCTTCAATTGTAATATCTCGAGAACCGTTGGACCGATTAATCAAAATTCAGTTTATGGTCATTTGCGAGCCCTTTATTTTTACCCCATACAATTTTTCGATCCGAATCAAACTAAGTAAATTAAGTCCGAAAAACTGATTTCCCGTATTTTTACACGCAAATTTCTCTACCTCCACCATCCGTGAGTCGCCAACATTAGTCACCACAAGTTTCGGGAGGTTCGACTTTATAATATCACAAAAAAATTTCAAAAAGACGTTGTCACTTTCGATGATCTTGCATGCCAGATCGACCTCAATAATAAGGAATTTTAAGGAAAACTAGAATATGAGCAGCACAATAGATCCACAGGAATCGCAGTGGTCAAGGCCGATCAGCCCCTCCTCTTTAATTCTAATTTAATCCAAATCTAATATCAATGAATTCAAAAAGCGTCACCGTATTGGAGATTGGTACGGTATTGTTATGAATTACACCCCCTTGGAACTGGAGATGATACGCCTATGCCTACTAATAGTGACTGGACAGACTCTAGAAAGAGCCATGGACGTTTCTAGAGTGTGGTGGAAGAAAATACGCAACAGCATTATGATTGACAAAATGATTGAATCAGTATATGTTATCAATTCTTATGGCTCAGAGGAATTGGTTATCTGCAATTCTAGTTATGCAATATTCGTACTATACAAGAATATTTGAGTGAAAAATACAAAACTTGTATAGAAAGAACAGATCCTATCAACCTACTTGGTTGCTAAACAATGATTCAAAGACCATTGCTTGGCAGCTTTCTGCATCATAAGGAATGTTAAGAAAAATAATGTGAATATAAAAACTTTAACTTTGAAAAAAATAGAATATTATGAATGATTCTTACTTACCTGAAGTACCAATCAGCTTAATAGCATCTTCTATAGTGGTCTGCAAGCAATTATCAAAATTTGCCTCGCTTATATGGCACCTTTTTAACTCATCGGCTAAAAATATAATTTATTTAGTAGCAGATAGACCCAAAAAGAGATACTGAATATTCATATTGAAAAAACAAATTCACATATTTACACGTGGCGTGGCAAGTCTAACCTTGATACCTCTCACAGACTCTGGACACGAATCTACATATTTTTTCTACATGCTTCATAGTATAGGAGCCATCGTACAATTGCCTGATATAATTGCTTCAGCTAGAGACATGATTAATCCTTTGCCTTAGAGCATGGCAGACAACAAAAGTGAACTTATCTTAATAGTGAAAACTCATTTTATACATTAAATTAATTATTTGAGAAAATCAGTTTGATATTTGTTAGTCATGTCTGTAATAGTCACTTTGTAGGTTCAAAATATCTGCCTCTGGACCTACACTAACCACAATGTATACCTGCCCCTGAACTTCCACTAACCGGAATGTACAATAATAATAAAAATAGTAATAATAAAAACATGTATTTATTCCGTAGACGTACACTTGTGTTACATAGGTTATTTGTGTTATTACATGTGAAAATAGGGATAAAAAGGTTGGGTTTTATCATGCTAATATTTACATTATACACATAAGTCACAAATAAGTCAATTTTATCCAATATTAAGGACATTAAAGAAAAGAAAAAAGCAAATAACCCATTAAATAATTTGATCATGTAAATGAGAAATATAGGTTAGAATTCATTATTCATTAGAAAATCTTTACATTTAATTTTTTAACTTCTCTGCTAATTCTAAGGAGTTCTTTATTCCATGTTTAGGTTTAAAATCTGTAAGTATGTTGTTTACAAAACTAAATTTAATTTTTTACCTAGTTCTCTAGTTGGACTATTGATATATGAAAATGATTGATATATGAAAACTATATATGAAAATGAGAATTTTCGTGCCCTTGAGAAACTTTCTCATTCTCTAGACTTTGGGGCTATCTGAAAGTATATCAGAAAACTTTAACGTCATAAAATGACAAAAACTAGCATTGCCATTAAGACGAATTAGTTGTCATAGCAACTCATCGCCGAAACAAAGTAAAATTTTGAAGACACCCAAGTGAGCACCAAATAACTTCAAATAATTATTGTATTGTATTGAGTGTATTTTTAGTGTCCGGTACCTAAATTAACAAAACGGAATATTTATGAAATCGCCTCGGTGTCTGTCTGTCACAGGCATTTATCCAGAAAATAGTAGAATTTTAATTTTCCCGACTTGTTTAGGGGGTAAAATGGGAAGTTAATAAAAACGAAATTCAAGGTAATCACGTGGGGTGTCAACTGAAAGCTTGTTCAAGCAGGAATTCAAAAATATATTATTTATTTTTTCACATATTTTGTTTAAACACATTTTCGAAAAAGCGTTAAAATCGGTGTGCTCCCACCTATCTCCAAAAGTATAATGATAATAATGAAAAGCTTTATTAAAAGATAACTGACTAAAATCAGTTAGCTCTATTGTGGCATATACTTTCTTTATTTTACTTTTTAAAACTGCGTTTGAATTATAATTTACTGGCTACTATGTGAAAAAATTAGATCGTATAATAATTTTTTCAGACAAATGCATAATCGAACGAAAATATATTAAAACAATAGGTAATATTTTAGAGACTTTTTGATAACTGTTCTTTTTCCAAACATGTAATGTTTCAGAAATAAATTAAAAAATACTTACGAATCTTATGTGAAAGCACTACGGGTAAAATAAACACGGTTAATAGAACCACAACTGCTGGACTCATTTTCGCGAATATATTCATTAAAGTTAGCAATGCACACTAAATTAATTTCCTTTGATTTCAATTAATATTATATTCAGTAATACATATACTAGGGCAAAGATCAGGGTGTCATAGGAAAATTATAAAAAGCGTAGTTTGAACTAATTAACTAATTCATTTAAAATAGCCTAGTGAAATTAGATTTAAAATAGAAATAGCCCGAGTATATGGTTGCATTTCTGGAATGGAATAGTAGCCCAGATTGTGTTTAGTGAGTTCTTTGGATGGTGTGCAATAACATCAAGTAAAGTTTACATGATTTCCAGACCGGCCACCTTAAAAAAAAAATCAAAAACTTTGTTTCTCAGAATTTCGCAAGTGAGTCAAGGCATAAGAAAATAAAAAATATTTTTAGAAATTGTTACATCATTACTTGGCCTTAGAAAAATTAACAATGGTATCACCAGTTAAGGTGATAACCAAAGGCAATTCAACCAACACACAAGCAGTGACGGCGAACGGCTAGCTGATCTGGTGCGTGGCTGGGATTTCGTGGGTTCAATTAATATATATATTTTTTAAATCAGCCAGAGGTTGAACCAATATTCTTGTGATATTTTACCTAGCTAGTTTGTTCCAACACTCAGAGGTAGCTTAAAATGATGTAAATATTATGAGCGCCATCCATGGAAAATTTAAGAGTTACTGCTACCCCTGTGATGGTGAAACCAACCGCCGTGGAAATATTTGATCTTATGGCGGACAAACAAACAGAAAAAATGAAAAATTGAATTTTACGATAAAAGAGACATATTTATTAATAACTTCAGAAAAAATCATCAATATAAGAACAAATCAACGAATTTAATCAATATAAAAGGTATAAAATAATGTTATCAATTATGAAATAGAAATATTAAGTAATATTATCACAATTTCCAAAGGAAAATATGTATAGCATAATTAATTTATCATTAAATGAAAAGAAATATCTTGTGCAATGAAAGTTATACAGTAAATATTACACACAAAAAAATATCAATGGAGTTCTCAGAATCTCACCAATCCTCCTGACGATGGATAGATAGTGGATGAGGGCTCCTGGTGAGTTCTGGTAGCTTTTCCTAACAGCCTCTCCGAACACAGACGGCTCCTCGACGTGGTTTGACGTCTTGATAACCTGTATAACGCTAGGGTTTTGCTATTGGTTTGGATTGACTGGACTAAACTGGACTTGACTAAACGGAATTTCACTAGACTATGCTGAACTTGACTAAACTGTGTTTGACTGGACTATCTGGCTTATGAAATCTAGCAGACATTTAACCATCAAACGAAAGGAGTGATTTTCCTTGTGTAAATTATGTTTTCTGTAAATTATTTAAATAATTTGTATTAACTATGTAAATTATTTATTAATTATCTATTTATTAATTATCTATATGGTTTATTTATTAATTTTCTATTTGGCAGCAAAACTCTTCGTTTGGGAAGAAGAAAAAATATTATCAGCACATGTTTCAGAATTATGGTTGTTTAGTTACCAGACATGAAAAATATGGCTAAAGGCCGTTAAATACTAATGAGAGGAATCAAATAAATAAATGTAATTACCTTTTCTTAGATAGATCACTAAGAGAAAGTTTGATAACAGCAGAAGTGACACAACTCGTGACTGAATGATTATCAAAAACTTTAAGTCAAAGTATATGCTGCTACAGAATTGGCTACAGAAATGGCCAATTCTGCTATCAGCCAGCTAATAAAAGTGATATCCGCTTTCAAGTCTCAATTAACATATTACCATACTATAAACTAAAAATTACTAAGAATTTGGGTCTGCGTTGTTCTATGCAACCCACAATACTTCCTGCAGTATATTTGGGTAAACCAATAATTAAGAAATATGTGCTGTGAAATAGATATATTTACTATGCGATCGAAATTCTGTGTTCTACGAGAGCTGTTAGCAAAAACTGAAATACAAAAAGAGTTAAATAGATGAAACATGAAAATATAATAAATGTGTACATTCCCAAATTTAAACAGATTACCTATGATAATATAATGTCTGGTGTTTTCGTTACTAGATTATGGTAAATACCTGTACATATTTCTCAAAAATTCATTTTGTTTAATAGAATTTAATGAAATTACTTAAAGTTGCCAGATGTACGCAACAAAATAGCGTACATATTCACAAATGTATCTACAAAAAGTTCATCTATTGCCATGGATTTTCCATAAAAAATTAGTGAAAAGAAGATATTGGATGAAGGGGCAAGGTTGCCCGCGCCCGAACGCGCGTTTTGCAGTACTTGGCGCGCGAAAACCCTTTTCTTAGACAAACAAAATTTACGCTAATTAAAAAACTAAGGAATCATTTTAAAATAAGGAGTCTCACATTTCTTATGCATATAATTGTATATTAATATAAGCTAAAATAGAGATCTTGACGTTTCGGCTCCCACTTTGGAGCCATTTTCAAGAGAAAGCAAAGGAAAGAAAAATCGATAATATATGGTATATTGGAAGTCTAGTCTAGGAAGTGTAAGGAATGGTACGAGTCCGGGGCCTCAATCTGCCTACTCCCCAGGTCGAACCTTGGTTCACCTCTAAGAACTCAATCTCAATTCTTAGAGAGAACGTGTAGGTAGCTTAAGGTGGTGACAGACAAAGGACATGACTTTTTCCAAATTAAATAGTTAGAAAAAATTATGAATGATATATTTTTTTGCGGTGTTATCCATGAAATAGTTTAAAAATAATGTTTCGTTTTTAAATTAATAAAAACATCCAATACTAATTTGCTTCGTGAACGTTGAAGTCGTGATAACATCAAAAAGTAATATTTGTGAAGAAATACCATTATAATAATTATTTTCTATTATTTTCTCCAACTAATATCGTTTAATAGTGCAATTGTCATATATTTAGTACCTGGGATAATATTTTGCGAATATAGCACGACACAGATTCGCACCTCACTTGCTCCTATTTCAATAATTTTTTACGGAAATTCTGTGACTTTAATAGAAAGTTTTGTAGACATTTTTTTTGTAGAAATTTATGCCCATTCTGATAATATGTTTTATTTTCCCATACATCGACTCGTGTTAAGAATATTGAAAAAATACCGAAAATAAAATGTTATCGGTCTGGATAGCATACCTACTTTATAGTAGAGTGCTAGCTTTAATTTATTTTCACTTCTGTGGGCGTCGCGGGGTTACAAGCTGAATTGTGCATGAAACTGAAGTTTGTACATTAGCGAATCAGAATCCGGAAGTAATAAAAAAATAAAGCGGGCAGAAGGGCAGTAAAATCGAAAAACGAGTTATTACCACTAGCGGATAGTGCAGCACATAGGCTACAAGTCCACATAAAAATCAATTGATATTTTGTACAGGATGTATTTTTTATCAATTTTTGAAAGTTGGCCACAGCGTTGGGTCTTACGGGAGAATAAATTTTAAAACTCGAATATCTCGGTTCCAACACGTCGAAAATCTGACTGAAATTCTGCAATTTTTATGTTTCCACGCTGTTTACTCGAAAACGACGACCGTAATGAAAAAAACTTACTCTTACAAACATTTACTATCATCAATTTAGAAGGCAACAGCGTTTAATTGAAAATTTTTACTTGAATTGTAAACAAGATATGAATTAAAATACAAAATAAGTCATTTTTCAAGCGCTGGCTGATTCGCGTCTCCAGTCCGTTCACAGTCGCATCTGTCTCATAAATCCCCGTAGCTCCATCTCGTACTGATACGTTGTCTATATTATTATCTGATATCTGGAATTTTAAGTGTGTGTGCATCTTAATTAGTATATTAATTAGTATATCGTAAATATACCCTTGTGGGTGGTGAGTGCATACGAATTCAGTACTACATTCCTAATACTTATTAAACTTAATTTTTCCATTTTTAAAAAAACTTAAATAGTGGTTAGTGTACAGTGTTACCAGGGTTAACTAGGTGAGAACTTTTGCTTTAGTTAAATGTAGGGAATTCTACATTCGATGATTTTTTTTCAAAAGTTAGCACTGCACGAAATGGAAAGTTCTACAAGTGATAGTACTAGTTCTGAGAGCGAAATCGACTCACTTGTAAAATTTGAAACGCAAAAATAACAATGTATAATATGTAAAAAGACTGAAGGTGTTATAATGCAATCAACTGATGAAAGTTTCTTTACTTTTATGAATTCCATTAAGATTAGGGATTACATAAACTCAGAGTCAGATGAGGATATACAAAAAGTGATTGCTGATGGCAAAACTGGAAATCTTGTCAACGTTGTTTGGCATAAAATGTGATATATTGCCTATAGGAGCAAACAAAACATTGAAAGTCTAAGAAAAAGAGTGGAAAGACTGAAAGAGTACAGGGCAGCTGATGATATTGAACCTCCACCACTTCCTGGTAGATCGTTTCGTAAGGGTGGATTTGACATAAACAAATGTGTGTTTTGTCAGAAGCGGTCTGCTGGGAAAAGATTGTCCCAAGTTATGTCTAAAAATATAGAAGATAAAATAAAAAATACTGCGTCGATCTCTTCAGAGGTTTTAGAAAAACTACTAATTGCAAAACTAATTGCAATACTACCCCCGACTGAAGATTCTTTGCAATTTCATAGTTTGAGAGCCTATTATCAGATGAAAGTGTGGCTCAATTCCTTAGAACCCTGTCCAAAATTACTTAGCATTGCCGAATATGGAAGGAAAATTGATGAAACGGGTGATGTAAATCCGATTCTAACTTCCTTGCCGTCTTTTCCTCCGAATTTGGACGTTCTAGCTTCATATGGATGCAAAAAAGGTAAGGCGGAGGTGGCAGCAATTTTTTTAGTAACAAAATTAAAATTTTGTGGAAGCAAGGTGTGCACTTGCAAGAAAAATAAAATGGGTTGCATTTGGTCCTGTAAATGCATGGCTTAGAAAACCTGCAAAAATAAATTGACCAAGACCACGGATTTGCCACCGTTAGATGCGAAAAGTGAATTGGACGAATAATTTTGTTTTTTATGAGCTAATCATATTCCGTAAGATTGTTTGTTTGTTTGTTATTTATATTTATATTTGCTTTGACCATACTGATATTATGTCCTAAATGTCCTAGTGTTTTATAGAGTTATATTTTTGTAGTATTTATATTTATGTTTGCATTTATATCTTTTGTTTTTATTTACTTTTTACATATTTATGTTCACATGTCAAATCACTACGGCGTATTTTTAAATATCCAATAAATTATTATTATTATAAAATACGTCTTTTAGTATGTAGAAGTAATACATTATTTTTATTTAACTAATTTAATAATTTTGTTTGTGTTCTACATAATGCTACACTGCATTTAGTAGCGATACCACCACCCATGTACGTATTGAAACAGTACGAGATGGAGCTATGGGGATTTGTGAGACAGATGCGACTGTGCCGGAGTAGAGACGCTAAACAGCCAGAGCTTGAAAAATGGCTTATTTTGTATTTTTATTCATATCATGTTTACGATTTAAGTAAAAATTTTCAATTAAACGCTGTTGTCTTCTAAATTGATAATATTAACTGATTGTAAGAGTAAGTTTTTTTCATTAAGGTCTTCGTTTTCGAGTAAACAGCGTGGAAACATAAAAATTGCAAAATTTCAGTCAGATTTTCGACGTGTTGGAACCGAGATATTCGAGTTTTAAAATTTATTCTCCCGTAAGACCCAACGCTGTGGCCAACTTTCAAAAATTGATAAAAAATACATTCTGTACAAAATATCAATTGATTTTTATGTGGATTTGTAGCCTATATGCTGCGCTATCCGCCCGTGGTAATAACTCGTTTTTCGATTTTACTGCCCTTCTGCCCGCCTTATTTTTTTATTACTTCCGGATTCTGATTCACGAATGTACAAACTTCAGTTTTATGCACAATTCAGCTTGTAACCCCGCGACGCCCACAGAATTTATTTTTAAGCATATTTAACGCTCCGCGGCACTCTACTATTAGATGATCTTATTCATCATACTTTATCGAACTAATAAAAATATAACTCATCTGTGTCTGAACATGTTTGATTTTTATAGATAAAATTAGCTACACCGCCGCGCCGCACAATGGGCTAAAAGCCAATTCTAGCAAATAAAAATTCGAAAATAAGCAATCTTTAAAAAAATTATTTCTGTGGGAGTACATTGTAGGATGGGTAGATTTAGCGTTTCGTTCTTTTGCTCCAAATTGCATTCGAATGTGTATGTACAGGGTGGGCAACTAAGAATGGAGGTCGGCCATATCTCAGAAACCAAGCATCGCACAAATTTAGGAAAAAAATTACCTTAAGTAAAGTGGCCACGAAAAATCGCTGGAAAATATTTTCGAGTTTCTAAAATGGCCGCTAGGGGGCGTAACAGCCACAGCAGCATAGAAAATCAGGTTTTTTTCAGTATTTTGCTCAATTAAGTGGTATTGAAAATACATGCATCGTAATCCTAGGACAATTTTGAATCTTTTTAGTTTTCCATTTTTTTTGTATCTTCAAGAATAAAGTGGTGGGGAGATGCCAAAAATACATTTTTTCAAATGTCGATTACTCCGATTAGCCTTAACGAAATTTAACAAACTTAGTCTCATTGGAAAGTGCTTTTCTTGGTCTATCGAGTGCATGTTGTGCTATTTCCATTTGATTATTACTGTCGCCGCTAGAGGCCGTTATTTGACATGACAACAAATATCGCGCTTTTTCTTAAAAAATTTAAATGGAATGGTATATTTATTTTTACATGGTAAAATAGAGAATTAAAAGCCTCAGATATCAGTGAAAACCGCAACTAGATAGCTTTTCTCTAACGGAAGATATTAGCAAACAAATTTGAAATTATGAATTATTATCAGATCTTGCCGACCTTATTTGCAAAGTAGCTGTTGAAAACAAGTAAGCTGTGAAAATGACACAATGAAGAAACAACATATTATGTCAAAATATTTAACTTGTCATTATTGTTATTTTGTGCAGTATTTAGTTTTTTATATGAATTTGTTTTCGTTTTGGAATTAAGTTTTCAAATTATAATGATTCTTACAAATGAAGCATTTGACATGTTAGCGATTTAGTTCGAATGCATGAGACATGCAACTCTTGCTGCCAGAGTCTATGCAGTGCAATATCCTAAAAGACGTCATCCAAGTGAAAAAGTTTTCATTCGACTGGCACATGGTTTTCGTACGAAGGAAGTGTACCGTGCATCGAAGACATCGTTACGAAATTTTAAATGTATTTTTGAAGTTACGAAACGCCCCAATTTTCATAACTGTCAGTTTCATTACATAACTAGTGATGTAATGAATTTTAATTAAACTGTTATTATTAAACCCATCATTTAGAGAAAAGACATTAAGGCACAAAAAACACTTTATTAATAAAATGCAAATAGAAACATTCCGTCATCTGCATTTTTAACAAAACATTTAAAGTTTTCTTCTGTTAAAATAATAAATTTCTTAGCGTGGTAACCTGAAGATCTTCTCTTTAAAAATGGTATTAATATGGTATATTTTTTGTCAATGTTTCTTTTGGCATTTAATTCTTTAATATTGATTCCTACTCAATATTCATATAGTGACGCTTTATAATTTTTCATCGTTTCGAAATACGCTAAGAGAATCTTTTCACATACATCTTTTTATTCACTTTTGTTGACACCAGTTTTCAAATTTCGTATATTATACTTCCTCATATATGCTTTTTGATTTACCAGGTAAGTATTATTGAATTTACTGCTACTCTTTTATATCAGATGGAATATCCACATCTAAATCAACAATTTCTGACTTAATTTGCTTAAAAAAATTCAGCAGATTGACAACTGAACTTTGTTAATACAAATGTCAACCTATACCTACTAATGCTCAGGTACAGCGATAAACACAAAATTCATTTGTACCACTGTAGGTGTAACACTGTTTGAAACCGCAAAATAAAATTCAATATAAATTGCAATTTCTTTTCTATTTTAGAGCAGGATTAGATAAAAACGTTATAAAACAGTAATTTTACTTGACTCGCGTAATTTGCAAATATTGCATTCGTCAAGTAAAATTAGTCTTTTCATAACTGTCTACATAAATATATTGTTATTATTATTATTAGAATTGTTGTCTGTTATTAATTACTAATTTTTGTATTATGTAATATATTCTATTCGATATGTTTGATATATGTTGTTTCTTCATTGTGTCATTTTCACAGCTTACTTGTTTTCAACAGCTACTTTGCAAATCCCGTCGGCAAGATCTGATTATAATTCATAATTTCAACTTTGTTTGCTAATATCTTCCGTTAGAGAAAAGTTATCTAGTTGCGGTTTTCACTGATATCTGAGGCATTTAATTCTCTATTTTACCGTGTAAAAATAAATATACCATTCCATTTAAATTTTTTAAGAAAAAGCGCGATATTTGTTGTCATGTCAAATAACGGCCTCTAGCGGCGACAGTAATAATCAAATTGAAATAGCACAATATGCACTCGATAGACCAAGAAAAGCAATTTCCAATGAGACCATGTTTGTTAAATTCCGTTAAGGCTAATCGGAGTAATCGACATTTGAAAAAATGTATTTTTGGCATCTCCCCACCACTTTATTCTTGAAGATACAAAAAAAATGGAAAACTAAAAAGATTCAAAATTATCCTAGGATTACGATGCATGTATTTTCAATACCACTTAATTGAGCAAAATACTGAGAAAAACCTGATTTTCTATTCTGCTGTGGCTGTTACGCCCCCTAGCGGCCATTTTAGAAACTCGAAAATATTTTCCAGCGATTTTTCATGACCACTTTACTTAAGGTAATTTTTTCCCTAAACTTGTGCGATGCTTGGTTTCTGAGATATGGCCGACCTCCATTCTTAGTTGCCCACCCTGTACAATACGAGCGCTTCTTTAGGCGTGTACTTAACAAGTAACAAACTTGGAGAACCAAATATTTTTTTTGCTTTCTTAGGTGAACTTCCAGTCACTGTTTGTATCTATTATTTTGGCAGTATTTTGTAAACCAGCTTTTCTTGTACACGACAGCTGTTCTGTAGTGTAAGTTTCCAAGAGTGGTGCAATTTTTGCCTTCTAGACTTAATACCAACATCTGAGAAATCTGTTGAAGGCCTATCGATTTTTACTAAAGAGGGCGCTAAAGTATCTACAGGTTGACCATCCAAGAATGGCCGATGAGATTAGAATGCATAGTAGTCGAATTCCGCCCACCTCTATGGAGCTCACTTGTTTATGCTCCTTGCTCGTGTAAACATAGGTGGTACAGTCTAGAGAAAAGTGCTTGTAGTGTTTAATTTATATTTAATGCACAAGTAGGTACCTATTAGAAGTATTAGAAGTATCTACTTACGTGTACTATCACTGACAGTATTTATAAAAAAAAATATCGTGGTATTTGAAAACAAAGTAAAACATAAATCTTTGTCAAGAAATTATAAGTTTTGTTTTAAAATTTATGGAGCAGGAATCTACAGCTGGAGCTTCTATCATATAGTTTTGAAAAGTATGAGTACAAATCTTATATCAGTTGTGTTATGTATAGCAAAATATATTTTATTTTAATTGCATAAAAAATTGTATTATAAATAGTGTATAAAGACAGAGTATAAAAAGGGACATTTTTTGTAACCACAGTTGGCCGCCGGGTATCACGTGTTGAAGTGTCATCATCGGAATCATTCATTATATTATTACCAACTACTAATAATATAATTTAATATTGTTTACTGGATTACTTCGGAAGTTGGATAGAGCAGAGGTAAATAAAATATATATTGTAAGCATTTATGTCAAACTTTATAATTGTAGTCTCATTACATTTAATAATGTGTATTTATTTTGTATGTTTGCTATGTCGTATTGTTTACTTGCAACTAAAACAAATATTATAATTTACAAATATTTCAAATATAGAAACAGAACTGTTGTTCATTCAAAAATACCAATTGACCTGTGACATACCGGGATTCTCGGTGAATAGAGACCACCTTTTACTGAAACTTCTTCCCCGACTCTATTGCGTTCATAGTTCAGAAACTTTTGTCTATCCAACAGCGACGATATTTCTTCTCTCTCTGCGCGGCTATCGGCCATCCTTCAATGGATTACTTGTATCTATCTATCAATAATAAAAACAATATTTTGAAAATTGGTAAAAATTCGTTCTCAGGGGTGCTCAACACGATTGCAACATGCATTTCTCCTCTACCCTCTACTAAACACCTCCAAATCCCCAAAACCACCTCCTTTTACATTTCTGGCCAATGGTTAAGCGGGGAATCGTTGAATCGAGGTTTTTGACAAGATTTCGGTATTGTAAAGCAAATTGAGTGCCAAGACATCCCAAAAATTCAAACTTTGTGAAAACTGTTTATCTCCACTTTCGAAAGTGCTCAAGACGATGGCAACATAGTTTTCTCCACCACCCTTCACTGAACCACCCCCAAATTCCCAAAGCCACCCCCTCGTATTATCTCTTGCTACTTGGTATGTAGGGACTCATTGGATTTTGTCACACTTTTCGATCTAACCATTCCTCATATACCAAGTAGCCAGAAATGTGAAAAGAAGGTGGTTTCTGGGATTTGGGAATGGTTAGTGGAGGGTATGGGAGAAATGTATGTTGCTATCGTGTTGAGGACCTTTGAAAACGAATAGAAATTGATGAAAATTTGTATCAATTTTGAAATTTTTGGAGAGATTTTAGTATCAGTGGAGGGGGTAGCTTCAACTCCGGGAGTTCATAATATATTGGATAATCAATGCCCATACTGCCTACCTGGAAAAACCCGATCTGACAAGCCCTCGCACGTCTAGAATAGAAAATACGCGAAAAGAGAAGAAGAAGAAGTACCCAGGTGTCGTCCTGGTCACAATTTTCAAGATTACCCTTTATTTGCAACTTTTTCATTTACTATTAGGAAAGTTCACATCTTCGTCACCATCGGTCAGTTCCAGTTTATTTAAAACATATTCTAGAACAGCCGATTTTTTTTAACTTTTCTTGGCACCAATAAACTAAAAAAGCTCTGTTCTTTGAATGGACGCGGTATGTAAACAATAATGAATCTTAGCTCCCTGCACTTTTCTGCAATTAAACTTTGCTTTAAAAGAATGTAAGAGAATTACCGATTAGGAAAAAAAATAGTCAACTCAAATCTAGAGGGATCTATATTTTGAGAGACGTATACATTTACAACTATGTATAAACACAGTACCGCAGTGCATAGTATTGTAATAAAGGAAATTAGAAATATATCAGCGAACAAAATACTGAAACATAATATCCAAAGGAATGTACGCACCTTCAAATAAATCTGCAAATAACTGATGTAAAAAAACAAGACTGAATAATAACATAACACTATTACTTGCATTTAACAAGCATTTAACAAACTATATTTAAAAGTAAACGCATATTTTTTATGTCGCTTCTGACTGTGCAACTACACTGACCTTGATTTAATGCATTTAATAAATTTATTTAATTAATTTAATTTAACAAATAATCCCTAGATCCTTGGCAATAGATCTTATCAACATTTTAACAATCTGTGACTGTAAAATTTAATAATTAATATCAGCTAGTTGTTTAAAATAACCCACTGTGCGCCGGGGCTATAGGGTATTATTTATTCAACACCAAAAAAAAGTACAAGCTGTTTAATTCACTTTATAACTACTGCCTGTTTTTATTTCCTTCATGGTTAAAATTTCTGCATTTATGTTTTATTTTATGTATCCATCTGCAATATATACGAAAGTCTCACCGTGTCAAAGTGTGCAGAATACAGATATCATACGCATGACATAATACAAGGCAGCAGGCCGTATTCCCAATAGACCAAAGCGGTCGAAACGCGTTGAAAATAAAAATCGCAACAGTCGCCTACGTGTCTGACCTATCCTCTTTTATGATAGAAAAATCACAGTGACGATCGAGCTTTTGATGTATTACATGTAGGCCACATTAACCTTTGGCCTCGTTGCGTAGAAATAAGATTATAATTATTATCTTTTGTGAAAAGTTTCAATAATTTGTAGGGCACATTAGACAACCATTCTGAGATCAATATTTTATTTCATTTTATTTCTTCAAAGTAATGAATATAACTAGCCCAGTTGTCAGAGACAGAAATTGATAAATACCGATCATTAAATGATAACATTTAATGATCGGTATTTATCAATTATCAATTTATCAAATTTACCGGCTCGGTGGCGCAATGCTAAAACGTTTGGCTTGCGAACACGGAGTTCCGGGTTCGAATCCTGGCCAGGGTATGGATGTTTAGTGGCATTTTTAATATGTTACCGAGATGATAGCAGTGAACTAGACCGCTGTTGAGTGGCACAACATGTCTAGTCGCTGTTATCTATCCTGAGTTCGGGTCTCAGCTGCGGTAGCTGGCAATATCGCAGGGAATGGTTGTTGTGTTGATGTCTATGTATACGTGTCCTGGTTGAGTGGTGGAATAGCATTAGCCAAACTCCGCCAGGACGTTAACATAACGATAATTAAATAAAAAGAAAAAAATGAATATGGCTGAATTTTTCATAATAATAATAATAATAATAATAATAGATTTATTGCCCAACAGAATAATCCAATTACAGGACCATGTCCGTCACACATGATAATATTGAGAACTATACTAGGAGCTGATACTGCCTATACAGTAACTAATACATACTAAAGAATAACAATAACATCATTATAGCTTAACTTATAAAGAACAATTAAATTATTATTAAAGACATAACAATATATTCAAACTAATACTGATGATTTCAATAAACTGTTGTAATGGTCTTGATGTACTGACTTAAACGTGTGCTAAATATATCACATTGACTGCTAAGCTTGTTATACAGTTCCATCATAGAGTAAATGGGAGACTTTTTGAGCATGTTTGTACGGCTATTGGGACAGTAAAATAGAATGTCTTGACGTGCTCCTAATCTCGGGATTCTGAAATTAATTTTTGATAATAGTGTTGGACAGTCGATTAAATGGTTAAGTAGTTTATATAAAAATACTAATGTAATAAGTATTCTTCTATTCTCTAATGATTTCATGTTTAATCTTGACAGTAATAGGGTATTTGGATATCCTTGCTCTGGATAGTTTGTATCAATTCTAAAAACTAAGTACTTCATAAATTTTCGTTGAATATTCTCTACTGTTTGTGAGTGAACGTTATAAATATCGGTTCCAAATTATCACACCATACTCAAGTTTTGTTCGTACCATTGAGAAATACAACGTTTTAAGTGCATCTACATTAGAGAATTGTTTACAATTTCTTATTATAAAGCCTAGTAATTTTAGTGCCGAATTTGTAGATGAGTTTATATGTTGTGTAAAGTCCAGTTTAGAGTCGAATAGTACACCCAAGTCCTTAGTTGATTGAGCTCTTGATAATTCCGTGTCATTGAAGGTATACAAGAACTCTATAAAACTGATTTTACGCGTGTACGTTACTACCTTGCATTTTGATACGTTCATATCTAATTTGTTGGAAGTACACCATAATTCAATTTTGCGTATTTGCTGTTGTAAAGTTAGGCAGTCCTCGATGTTGTCAATTTCACTAAATATTTTTAAATCATCCGCAAATAAAAGTTTTTCGCAATCTAACATATCACATAAATCATTTATAAATATAATAAACAAAAGTGGCCCCAAGTTTGAACCTTGGGGTACCCCCGATATTGCTAGGTAAGTATTTGACTTAAAACCATTGTACTGAACATATTGTAACCGGTTATCTAAATATGATATAAAAAACTGTAACATTAAATTACTAAAACCTATATAATTTAATTTTTCAATTAATAAATTGTGGTCTATACGGTCAAAGGCTTTTGAAAAATCAGTGTACACCACATCTACTTGACCTCTGTTGTCCAGTGACTCGGACACGAACTGAGTTAAACAAGCTAAGTTTGTTACTGTAGAACGTTTCTCCATAAAACCGTGTTGGTGAGTGGAAATTATATTCTTTACCCCGGAATAGATTATAGTATACACTGAGGCCTCAAAGACCTTTGCAAAATTAGGTAGAATTGAGATCCCTCTATAGTTTTTTACATCTGCCACATTTCCGCTTTTATAAATAGGGCATACTTTTGCCAGCTTCCAACATTCGGGAAAGGTAGACGTTCTCAATGCAATATTAAATAAAGTTCGGAGTAGGGTGATAAACACATTTGCGCAGTCTTTAACTAAAAAACTGGGGACTTGATCATGTCCCGATGTCAATTTGTTTTTTAGCTTTTTGATACCTTGTCTGATGTCTGTTTCTGACAACTGATCGATATTTATGGTTGGTTGGTTACTTATAATATTAGAAGTTGGCATTGTGTCACACGGTGGTAAGTAAACGCTATTAAAAAATTGGCCAAAATTATCTACAATGTCTTGCGGATTATCAACTTCTTTTTCATTGTAATACACTTTACCGGGTATTCTAGTAGTGCCTTTTTTATTATTGATGTAGGACCATAATTGTTTAGGGTCAATAGTTAATGTGCTCTCAATATTTTCTATGTAATTTTTGTACGCATCTTTGGTTTGTAATTTAATTAGTGATCTAAGGCGTTTATATTCTTCTAATGAATTTCTTGTATTTTTTGCGGTGCTTATCTCTCAGTTTCACATTCTTTATTATTTCAGGTGTGTACCATACAGGAAATTTTCTTTTTTATCTTTGAATTTCGGAACGTGTACGTCAAAAATTGAATTAAGTAGTTTTGTTGGTGTAGAACACGATAAAAAATAGTTTACAGCTGTGACGTGCCGGCGACCCCTAAAAGAATCGAAAATATTGGCCGGAATTCAGCTTTCGGCCAATAGCTCGAAAAATAAAAAATATGTCAAAGAACTAATAGCAGTAGGCGATAGAGGGGGAAATTTCACATCAAAAACAAATATGATTTTTTTTGTACGACCAAAAATATAGGTTCCAGATTTTTTTTAACGCACGAGAATGGAACGTGGCGATACATAAGTACGGCTCGCAAAGCGTGCGCGGTCACGGACGCGCTACACTAAATGTGTTGTAACTTTTGAACTAATTAATGAAATTGAGCTCAACAAAGCTTAAATGAAGCGAGAAATATGTGGCTATTGGATTATCATATTTTCAAATATAAAAATGAATGTATGTAGGAATAGTACATACAGGATGTAACCAGTTTCATGTCATTAAAAAAAACTGGTAATGGGACCGACTAGACAAACAAAAAACCTTCATGACTTTTCCCTCTAGGGGCACTTTGAAAAAAACTGACCTAGTCAACCTTTTTAATATTTTTTAATATTAATGTAGAAAATAATTGAGAACCACTGCTTTCTTGGTCAATGAACTTGTAGTTCCCAATTATGCAACTTTTAAATTGCCATAAAAAAGTGCAAAGGCCTTGGATCATCGAGCGCCTTTGAAGGACCGCCTCAACCAAACTGAGGCAATTATAAAGAGGTAAATAATTCGTTATCTTTTCCTACACAACTGCAAGCAAATAATGGCCGTAGAAATTTAAACAGAGCATTTCTTTACATGCGTGTCTTTTAATTTGGAACAAAATATTGGATTAATGTTTATAATTTAGAATATTTACATGCGATTTATTAACGTTTGTAACATAAATGAGTGCCCTGGGTTAAGAGCTTACCTATGTAAATTATTCGAAATCTGCATCTGCATCAATACACAGTTCGGTACGTCGAATTAAGGGCATACGTACTCCGTTCAACACTAAACAATAAACTATCAACTAACGTTGTAAATAAAGAAAAATAAAAGAAAAACTTGGTCCAAAATCCAAAACGGCATACAAAAAGAACGAACAAGTAAGTTGTGTCTGTACGTAATCAAGAATTTAACAACTTGAACGGTAGAGTCAATAAAATAAATCTTCACTATAAATACACAGCGACCCGAAATTAAAAAATAACAGAAACAACGAACGGCGGGTTGGACGTGTGTACATAACGAAACACCCACAGAACTAAAATATTGCACAAGGGAGAGTCAGAGTATAGTTTTCTTCAGATCAGATCTACTAAACACTCAGAAAACGGCGACGTCTTTCATCTTATTTACCGCACCGCTAAAGACCGACGACATTATATAGCTATCTACACAAATATTGAGTATCATATGCAAAGACGCGTGCGATGATCTAAACCTACCTCAATATTCCAGCAGTTCTCAAAAGATTTTATTGAAAATTTGCGAAATTTTTGTTTTTTTTTTCTTCTCCAAAACTATGAGCTTTAGACCCCATGTTATATAAGGTTTTTTTGTTTGTCTTGTCGTTCCCTATCACCAGTTTTTTTTTAATGACATGAAACTAATTACACCCTGTATGTGAAGTCGGAAGATAAAGAGATTTCCGTGGAAATCGGCAAAAGCTTTACCATTTCTACAATTTTGAAGATAAAAATCTGAAACCTTCACATATTACTCTGGAATGTATAAAAAGATCCGATGGATAGGTATGCCATAATGTTTGTGATAAAGTTTATTAACGTTTATTTTACCCCTAGTTTCACGATTTTGGAACAAAGAAGACATTTTTCTTTTATTTTCCTAAAATAAAGAAGGTTAATTCAATTTTTAAGGTAAATCCTCTTAAAACATCTTAAAGTACATATTTCAAGCTTTAAAAATCGCACCTACAGAAATCTAATAACGCGATTTAAACCAAAGTAATAAATAGGTGGTTAAAGTTAGTTATACATATAAAATTTTATCACTTTCTTAAGATTCTAAACTTTTGGAAGCGTATATCTTCAAAAATAAATTTTTGGGATTAACTTCACTCATCGGATATTTTTGTTGCAAAAAATTTGAATTTATGCAATCAGTCGATATTAAATCAAAGAATAGTCCAGAAGCTTTTTTATCTTTATCAAGATAACCATATACTTTTTGGATAAACTCCAGGCTGGCTAGTTCCGTAGATTTATTAGACATATAACCGTACTGGCTATCTGTAAATTTGATTTTCATGTAAGTAATTATACAGGCGTGTGTCTACCACCTATTCAGATATTTTGAATATGTAATTTAGGATTATGATTGGTCGGTAATTTTCTAACATATTGTTATGAATTACACCCCCTTGGAAAAGGAGATGGTACGCCTATGCCTATTGATTGTGACTGGAAGCCAAGAGAATAAAACGGACTTTTCTGGAATGTTGGAGAAGATTCTTGATTGCTTCTAGATGGATCTAGAGATTCAAATTCGGAGTATATAAGGCGCGATTACAAGCGCGGAAGGGGAAGTTTATTTGAGAAGTGACACGTTCGGGAAAAAGTGAGGTTAAAGTAAACAAAGTGTATTTTGAAGTATTGTATAGTCAGTAAATTGTTAAATAAAGTGTTAGTAGTGTTTAATCTCTTGTTAAAATTATTTAGAACCCAAGGATTCATACAGGGTGTTTCCTAAAAGGTGGAAATCCGTAACATTTTGGTGTCGGAAGCGGAATTTTGACAAGAGGATTTTTTCGGGAGTGTTGAGAAGACTGGGACAGTATTCTCGGAGTTAGTGCTAACACAGGAAGGACTAATTTACTGGACATTGTTCGAGGTTTATTTTCGAACAGGAAAAATAGTGTTTAAGTGCATTTTTGAGACATTTTTGGAACATTTTGTTGGACATTAGAGGTTAAGTGACAAAGACTCTAGATAAGACTTTTTCGTGCCGTTTTGAGGGTTTTCTGGACAGTTCCATTACCGATAGTGACGTAATTATATTAAACTTATTTGATTTCAACGTAATTGTATGCCGGTAACGACCAGAAGCATGGCATCCGAACAACAAATGCAGGACTTTATGGCCCAAATGCAAAAGATGATGATGGATCAGGAAAGAAAGCGCCAGGAAGAGAAAGAAGAACAGGAAAGAAAACGCCAGGAAGAGAAGGAGGAACGGGAAAAAAGACGCCAAGAACAAGAACAAAAACGTCAAGAAGAATTAAGAAAAATTTTTGAGGATCAAGAGAGAAGACGTCAAGAGGAAAAACAAGAAGAGGAGAAACGACATCAAGACGAGGAGAAACGACATCAAGACGAAGAGAAACGACGTCAGGAAGAATTGAGAAAAATCATGCAAGACTTGGACATTAAACAACAAAAAGAGAGAGACGAACTAAGGAAAATTATAGAAAGCCAACAGAATGCCATATTTGCCGTCACTGAAGAACTTAAAAATAAAGTCGAGCAAGACGTAAGCGAAGTGAAAGAAAAAGTAGACAAGGTTGAAGAGAAAATGCACCAGGTAGAAGGAGAAATTGACCAGCTTAAACAACAGTTGAGGGATAGAGGAAACCAGCAACTGGTATCGTCAGGCCAGCGATTAAAAATTCCCTCCTTTGATGGTCAAAGTTCCTGGATGACTTACAAGACACAGTTTGAGGCAGCAGCGAGTGCAAACAACTGGAATGACGAAGAAAAGGCTATGGCGTTAATCGTGGCATTAAGGGGCCAAGCATTGGAAATACTGCAGACAATCCCAGTAGACCAACAACGGGATTTTAAAGTTTTAGAAGCTGCCCTAGATCTACGATATAGTGAACAACATCTTGCCCAAGTGTACCAGACCCAGCTGAAATCACGTGTTCAAGAGGCTGGGGAAAGCTTGCAAGAGTTCGAAGCTGCCGTGTGGAGCCTGGCTCACCGAGCTTACCCCAATGTACCGAAAGAATTCCAAGACCAACTGGCAGTAGAGGCATTTCTGGATGGTATACAGGACGATGAGATCAGGCGAGTCCTCAGGTTATCTCGATACAAGAACAGCAGTGAAGCGTTGGTGCATGCACTTGAGGTGGAAGCTGTCCTTCAGGATACCCCGAGTCCAAGAGTACAAGCTGTGAGTATCGAAGAATCGCAACCAGAAAAGAAGAAAGAGAACCCTATCTTGATCCAGATACAGGAGGTAAATAAAATGATTAGTCAGTTACTAGCTAAATGGAATCCTCCGAAAAGACAGGAATCACAACTAAATAGAGAGAAGCCAAGCGGGGGTATTAAATGCTACAACTGCGGCAAGATAGGACATATCAAACGAGACTGTCGACAGCGGAACTCGAGGAAAGTGACTGTTGGAAACGCGGCAGAGACACAGAATAAACAAAGTAGTGAAAGGCCAAGTGGACGGCGTATGAAATGCTACAAGTGCGGGGAACTAGGACATATCCAGCTTGAATGTCCACAGAGGAGCTTGGAGAGAGCGAAGGCCGGAGATGCTGTGAAGCCAAGGGGAAAACCAGAGGAAGCCGGTACCAGAGAGGCTGTGACAGATAACGAACGTGGTGCCCCTAGAGAAGTGAAGATTTCCCAGCTTCGGAGCATTACAAAAAGGCCACCACTACAAGGATATGACGATAAAACGAAACCTGAGAGAAATGCAAACATTTCATCCGGAAGAAGGTACAAGGAAGGTTGCAAGTACTACCACCAGGAGAAACTGCAGGTCAAGGGAGCAGTCGACACTGTCAAGGTGGAAGTGCCGGATGATAGGGCAGATGAAGCGCTCAGACAAGAGCAACTAAACGATGTGGAAATTGGGCCTATATTGAGAGCCAAAGAAAGGGGAACTCGTCCAAAATGGAAGGATGTTTCGGACAAAAGAGTGGGACTGAAGGCACTATGGGCGCAGTGGGACTCACTGAGTGTCAGGAACGGGCTGTTGCGGAGAGCATGGGAAAGCCCGGATGGAAAAAAGGTGGTTATGCGTCTAGTGATTCCCAGGTGTCGAGTAGCGAAGGTGCTTCAGGAAGTGCACAATGGGGCATCCGATGGACACTTCGGTGTGAACAAGACCCTGAAGAAAATACGAGAACGATTTTATTGGATAAGAAGTCGTCAGGATGTGGAGGCTTGGTGTCGCAAATGCAAGATTTGTGCAGCCAGTAAGGGACCACAGACTGGAAGTAAGGGTGAAAAGAAGCAGTTCAACACCGGAGCTCCTTTCAAGAGGTTGGCTAACGATATAGCGGAACCATCATCAGCCAGTGACCGAATGAAGGCTCGATACGACCGGAAGGGTAGTTCAGAAGGATTCAAGGCAGGAGACCTGGTTTGGCTGTACAACCCACAGCGGAAGAAAGGAAGGTCACCGAAACTTCAACCGCCTTGGGATGGACCGTATACTGTTATTACCCGAATTAATGACGTCGTCTATCGAATTCAACGAAGCAAAAAGTCCAAGATGAAGATCGTGCATTTGGACAGGCTGGCGAAATACATCGATGATTCTGAGTTGCCTGATCGGGACGATCAGGCTTAAGGAGGGGGCAGTGTTATGAATTACACCCCCTTGGAAAAGGAGATGGTACGCCTATGCCTATTGATTGTGACTGGAAGCCAAGAGAATAAAACGGACTTTTCTGGAATGTTGGAGAAGATTCTTGATTGCTTCTAGATGGATCTAGAGATTCAAATTCGGAGTATATAAGGCGCGATTACAAGCGCGGAAGGGGAAGTTTATTTGAGAAGTGACACGTTCGGGAAAAAGTGAGGTTAAAGTAAACAAAGTGTATTTTGAAGTATTGTATAGTCAGTAAATTGTTAAATAAAGTGTTAGTAGTGTTTAATCTCTTGTTAAAATTATTTAGAACCCAAGGATTCATACAGGGTGTTTCCTAAAAGGTGGAAATCCGTAACAATATTATGGTCATCTTTCTTGTGTAATGGTATTAATTTACCTAATTTTAAAATGTTTGGAATTTGTCCAAATTCAAGAGACTTATTGATCAATGTAGCAATTATATCAGCTGAAGTATGTTTGTAAAATTTCAAAAGCTGGTATTTCATCAATCCCTACAGAATTTTTATTTTTCATTTCATCAATTATTTGTATTACTTCTATATTAGTTACCGGTTTTATAAAGGTTGAGGTACAGCTAATCTGTTGTGGGAATGTGCAGAAATTTGATCGATTGGTATTGAAGTGTTTCTCTAATTTCTTTTCGATGCAGGTGGAGAAATATTACCGAAAATTTTAACCACTTCTTGCCTATTACATACTAATTGCTTATTAACTTTTTTGTTAATGTTGGTATTTTTGTTTACACTTTTGCCTATTTTATTCTTTATAATTTTCCATAAGGATTTGTTTTTATTTTCTGAGTTCATTATTTTGTCCGTATTGCGTTCAATTCATTTTCGATATTGAGTCACTGATTATTTTTTGTGTTTTTTATAGGAATTGAGTAATTCATTAGAGCCAGGTTGTTTGTCAATATGATATAGACTATTAAATTTTACATATCTTTCAACATATTTTGCTCAATATATTTGATATTTTGCTAAATAAAGAGAAAAGGCAAGACGTTTACTACAGTGACTATTGCTGTTTAGAATTTTGGCAGAACACTTGAAACAATAACGAAACCACCGGAAGATTTACATCAAGAGTATGTCGTTATTGAGACATCTGACGAAGAGTATAAAGAATCCCCTTCTACTGATGCCTAACTTTTTACTGTTTCTCTAAATGCATTCCTACACAAAAGCAATAATGGGCATTTAAGTAGTTAGCAACATTACACACTTTTTAATCCTAAACCGAACGAAAGAAACAAAAAAAAATTGCGATTACTATACTTCCGCTACGTGGATGTGGAAGTAAAAATATTCACAATGTATGAGTTTTGTCAAAAAATATACGCAATTTAATATAATTTCTTAAAATTCAGTTTATGAACTTCGGAAACGTAAAAGTTCTAGAAGGACCCATCCTCTAAATTTGTGCCCAATAGAACTTTTAATGTACTCGTCATGAACTTTAATTTGGTAAAGGGTTTATTTAGAAACACGCTTAGGCCATTTTGGCGGACCTCCTTTATCAACATTTTATTAATTAAATTATTTATATGATAATGTAACTAAATCTCTTCAGTATTATTAGAGTTACCGTCAGATCGATTGCATCCATCACTCTCTGGATTTTCAGCATCCTTTTTACGTCGTCAATTTGCCTTTTCGCTGATTGTCTTTCAAAATGATGATTTAATAACGCGTAGATGAAGCAGAAAGGATTGTATAAACTTGAACGGCTCAAGTGCATTCAACTATGTTAAAATTGGATCTTATCTGATCTATGAAACGTGTATGTAAGAAGGCAAAGTTTAAACGGGTCTTGTTTTAACACGGAAACTTTTGTTAGAATTTTGGTGGAAGATAATTGTCAATATGATGGTGGGAAAGAAATGTTATCTAGATAACATCCATCGAGAAAGAAAATTTAATTTCCTAACTGCAATACCAACGATGGTTGATTCTTGTATACAAAATTTTAAAAAGATGTAACTGCCTTTAAAACAACGGTCGCTAAAAGTTAGGAAACAGAAATTGACCCCAAATTTCACCACCATTCGGTTAATTTATTAGTGCACAAGCCACTGGGTTCTGTTCTATTATCGGTTAATTTTCCCAGGGCCTAATTTCGTTGAATATTGTTAACGGGAAGTATTTCATCACAAAAATATTGAATACATTTTGAATTGTTTATCCTTATTAATACACTAACATGATCATAGTTAAGACCGTTCCTGTACATGAAATAGCTTTTTATGCAACAATTTAGGAAAATTGTTTTTATTTTTTTCGTACTAGGCGTGTACGGAAATAGTCTTTTTTCTACTTCCATCTTTAAAATGGCGTTTATCGTATACGTTTCCATGACGCTAAATAATCCTTTAAAAACGCTTTCGACAAACCGTGACTTCGTGCATTTTAGTCACAGGCTGAACTTAGCAACGAGATATTAGTCACGGCTGAGATTAATTCTAGATATTTTAATGGCAAAAATCAAGTTAGTTTTCCGTAATTCTTGTCATCAATCTGTCAAAATAAATCGACGCGTTGTGACAAGAGACAAGTAATTTTGTTTTTACTGTTACCATGTTATTGATACGTTAATAAATGAAATATTAAAATAACTTCCGAATTTTTAATTTAGATATTTGCTGTCGTAGAAAAAGTATTGTATGCAACACGTTTTATAAACTTGTTAGTCACTCATTTTATTAAACACTCGCTCCGCTACGCGTCGCTCGCGATTCATAAAACTCGTGACTAAAATGAGGTCTATAAAACTTGTTACATAATATACTATTATATAACAAGTGGATAAATTGGTGTTTTTTTACAAGTGGGGCGCTTATAGTACGAGCCGAAGACGAATGCTATGAAGCACACGAGTAAAAAAAGCTCAAAAAGCAAATAGACAAGTGAAAAATAAAGAAAGAATATTTATTTCACACTGACGAAAAATTATTAAATCGAGAAATTTTTTGAATTTTATGTTTTATTATATACTTATTACTTTTTTGACAATAATTATAAATTAGAAAGTCGGATGGAGACGTCTAATTTTGCTTCTAGTGAATGTTGACTTAGAAACGAGTGTGGAAATATTTCTTCCACACTAGTTTGGAAAAGTTCGACTTTTCCTAACTAATTAATGTTTAAATATAGAACATCTCCAAACGTCAGTCAGTAGAGAAAATACGGTATTTCTTGTTACTTCCACATCCACGTAGTGGATTGGAAGTATAGTAATCGTAAAAAAATATATATATATTTTTTTTGTAATAGATTTTGAATGTCATGAAACATATAGATTTTAAATTTAAGCGAAAAAAAAAATTCTGTCTGTCGGTCTGTCTGTCTGTAACTTTTACTTTTGTCCGCACGCTTTCTCCGGAACGGTTTAGGATATTGACTTGAAATTTTGTATACGTATATATTATAAGGAGATCTGGAACTGGATTGTTTTTCCTAGACCTTTGAACTCAAACAATGTTCGACTGTGAAAATAAAATACCCTGTATGATATTGTGAAAATACAAGACAATTTTTAATTTGATTATAGAGTACTTGTAAGAGTTTGAAAGGAAATAAGTCTCTAAATCGGCCACATGATAGAAAATATCGACTATCTTTCGGAACGGTGGGAACCGTAAAACATCTCCAAAAATATTAAGTATCTCGAAAATTAGTAGGTTTTAGAGTATATTATGGTACATAAACTGAAGCTAAAAGTTTATGAGGAATCCAGATATGAAATAAAATATAGGGTGTTCCATTTAAAATAACAAAGTTAGGTGCTATCCAGTGTAAGCAGAAGTAACACATGCATGAAAATATTTTCATTAGCTCCGTTATATCTAAAAACCTCCTTAGCTCAACTTTCAAATTTCTAAACTGTACAGATCCCAAGAAACTTCTAATACCCGCTTTCCGTGGATGAAACCTGTATAAATCTATGTTATATAAATCTACTAAGTTGTGCAATTATGGCATTTTGAATGTGTTACTTTTGACATCAGATTTGGTATCAGCCACTCTGAAAATACCTAACTATTAATTTAAACTCAATTTTATCCTCGATTCCCTTGCACATATTCTCGAATATAAAATGCTTCTCGCCAATTTTTGCTCACCTTAAACTAAACATAGCTTGATGGAACTAATAGCAAATAAACTCTACAGCTTGCAAAATATTTTAGTAGAAATCGCTCAACTTACCCCTGTGAATTAATTGAACAAACATAAAAGACATTCATACACGCCCAATTGAAAACCTTCCCTTTTTTAAACTTTAAAAGTCTATTAAAAAAGGAGACAGCAAATCAACAAAGAGTTAAAATTAGATTATATTTAACAGAAATACTAAAGAATTCGGACTTTTATTATTTAATCTGTTTGAAGGAAAATTGTTAACATTATCAAATGATTAATTGTTGACTGTTTGCTTATTGCCCTGGTACCTGAATAACGTTTGATAAATGGAGTGTAATCATAATTAAATTGATTAAAATAAAATAGTACATAATTTACGATTGCTATTTATCGTAATTATATAAATAAATTAAAATTCAATATTGAATAAAAAACAATAATTAAATAGCAATGATTTACCACCTAACTAGCCTATAACCCGTTGAAAAACAACAACGCAAAACATATACCTGCATCAATTTTTTGGACATAATTTCTATCAACGTTTAAACCAACATGAGCTTTATTACAAAGTAAATAAATGCTGACCAATGCTTTCCTTGACTTCTATAATTTCCGAAAAACTATTGAGGGTCCTTTAAGGACAATGCCTTGAGACTCCTTTCGATACAAAATCAATCCTTTAACATCATTACATGATCGGACTCTAGAACACTACTCTACGTATAACGGTCCGTACTATTATTCCTGCTTTAAATTTACTTTACCTAACTACAGACCTATTTCTATCGTGCCATTATTTGCCAAAATCTTTGAGGTAGTTCTCAAATCTCGAAATCAAGAATTATTTTGAAAATTCTAATTTATTTAATAGTTGTCAATATGGTTTCAGGTCAAAATTGTCAATGACGTTAGCAATTAATTCTTTGATGAATGTAATAAATCAAGGTTTCGAGGTGAAAGAATTTGTGCATGTGCAATTTTTAGATCTAAGTAAAGCTTTCGGCTGTGTGCCTCACAATATTTTAGTAAACAGTAGTCCCTTAAGAAATTTCACTTTCTTTGCTGATGACACGACATTGGCGCACTCCCATAATGATTGTAACATTTTATTGTCTGAGGCTCAAAACAGTCTGTCTATGGTTCATAACTGATTTTTAAATAATAAGCTAGTACTAAATAATCATAAGACAGAGGCTATGATTTTTTCGTTACGACAGCACTCTGTACAGGTGACCTCTCATTGCGTTAAGTTTTTGGGCATTATTTTGGACAGTAAGTTGACATGGGAATAACACACGTCTTACATCTGCAAAAATATATCACGTAATATTTTCTTATTGCGCAACTTAAAAATTTGTTTGTCACAATCAACGGTTTTAATGGCATATCCATGTTATAATTCAATCTTACCTATGCCATTTTAATATGGGGCCACTCGGCACATACCTCAACAGTTTTCTCACTGCAAAGAAAGGCTGTCAGAATCGTTGCTGGGTTATCATATATGGATGATTGTAGGAATGCTTTTAAAAGCCTCAAGATACTTACCTTACCCTACGAATATATTCTACAGTGCCTTGTATATATTAAAAGTAACTTAAATAATTACGCAACATGTGAAAGTGTACATACGTACTCAACTCGTAATAGGGGTAATATATATTTGGATTTTTTGCGACTTTCAAAAACGAGAAATGGGACATGCTATTACGCAGTAAAATTTTTCTATGTGTTACCGACTGCTGTACAATCACTTGATTATAGTCGTTTCAAATACGTAATTAAACGATTCCTCCTTGATAGTGCATTCTATGATTTTGACGAATTTCTGTTGACTGATTTTTCCCGTTTAATTTTATAAACCTATTCTATATATGACAACCATTATTGTTTAGTCGTTCTCTATTTGCTATATTGTTATTTACTCTATGTGTTATTTATTTGTTTTATTTATTGTGCATTTTTTATTATTATTGTTTAAGACAACCAATATTTCGTTGTTTTTTTTTTGTTATATTTTGCATTTATTTGACGTGTCAAAGCATAAATTGTGTATATATGACCGATAAAGATCTATGTATCTATCTATCAAAGTAGTTCATGAAAAAGTTGCAAAAACATCAAAAGTACTGTGACCAGGACGAGAACTGGGTATCCCTCGTATGCGGCGCGCTGAAAACGATGATGATATTTCTAGACCTCCCATCCCTCAGGAACTGCCTCTTACCGCGAAAAACCACCCCCCCCCCTTCACGTTCTTTTCATTCTAGGCATGCAAGGGGTTGTCTGATCTGGTTCCTCGGGTAGGCCGTATGGACTTTGACCATCCAATATCTTATCAACCTCGGGGTTCAGGCTCAACACGATAGCAACATACATTTCTCCTCTACCCTTCACTAACCACCCCTCAAATCCCCGAAACCACCACCATTTTACATTTCTGGCTACTGGGAATGTGAGGAATCGTTGGATCTAGTTCTTGACAAGATTTCGGTATACCAAGTTGAATGCCGAGACATGCAATCACTCCCGGGATTAAAGACTCAACACGAGGGCAACATAATTTCCTCCCCCACCCTTCACAGAACCACCATTAAATCCTCAAAACCACCACCATAATATTTCTTGCTACTGGGCATGTGGGGACTCGGGGGATTTATGGTAAATATATGAGGTTTTGGGGATTTGAGGACGGTTCGGTGATGGGTGGGAGAGGAAATTATGTTGCCTTCGCGTTGAGCATCCTCGAAAACGGGGATAAACAGCTTTCACAAAGTTTGGGTTTTTGGGAAGGTTTTAGTATTAGGGGAGGGGGTGGTTTTTAACACCGGGGGTGATTGCATGTCTTGGCACTCAAGTTGTTTTACAATACCGAAATCCTGCCAAAAACCTCGATCCAATGATTCCCCACATGCTAGAAATGTAGTTTAAAGGATTTGGGAGTGGTTAGTGGTGAGTAGGGGAGAAATGTTGCTGTCGTGCGGAACACCCTTGAAAACGACTAGAAACAAATTTTTATCAATTTTGACATTTTTGGGGAGATTTCAGTATCGAGGGAGGGGGTAGTTGCAACCCCGGCGTTTGATAATATGTTGGATGATCAGAGTCCATACGGCCTACCCGAAAAACCGGATCCGACAAGCCCTCGCATGCCTGAAATCGAAAAAAGAGGGGGTGGTTTTTTCGTTTAGCGGTAGTTCCTGAGGTGTGGGAAGCCTAAAAATATCACCATCGTATTCATCACCCTCTAGAACGGGGCGTACCCAGGTCTCGTCCTGGTCACAACACTTTTGATGTTTTCGCCTTTTCTTGCGACTTTTTCATGGACTGAAAGTCTGACCTTGTGATTCGATAGTAGTAATAGAAAACGCTAAGCTGGCAATCTACTTAGAGTTTCGTTCCTCATAGTCTCTTATTTTCTCTCATTTCTGTACCCATTGAGATCAAATATGGTAAGCAGACGTCAATTGATGGCCCAAAAACAGAAATGAAGATATTTCTGAAGAAAAAATTCACATAGACTTCGCAATCCTTGCAATCATCGGGATATTAGAAATGATAACGCCATACATAAAACATAAACTTTTTCAACTTTTTGGGGACTCGGCTTCGCCTCGTCAGTAAATAGCACGATCCACTACACCGCTGTATTTCCACCTTAAATGAGAACTGGTAACTCGACCCCCTGTGATATATGCAACCCATATTACATTTGCGTATATCAGCCGTTGCATATGATAGTCTCAGTCGGCCGCGACACCGCTGTCTTTTGACCTTGAACAAAAACTTGTAACTCTACCCCATATACGAAAACATAAACGTTTCCAATAAACATTTCCAATGTTAAAACTTTGAAGTTTTAAGAAATTACGCTGCATGTCATTGTTTTTAGAAAACGAGCAATAGAACTGGCTCTTTTAATACGTAGGTATATAGCATAAAGTTAAAGAGAAGGTTAGTGAGTTTGCATGTTCAATATACTATTGGTCGTTTGTTTATAATATAAAAAAGGTCTGGTCAAAAAATTACCTCAAATTTTATTTAATTATAAACTTATTTCAGTTAAAAAAACATTTTTTAACGATTACTATACTTCCGCTCCACTAGGTGGAAGTGGAAGTAAAATACCGCTGCTATTTCTTCATCCAGATATTTCAACCAATTTTCTTTAAACGAAAATATATTGATATTGTATTTGGAATCCAGTATGTGGAAATAATTGCTCCTATTTTGTAATATAATATTTGAAATCGTCTACCCCAAGGTGGTAATTAGGGTGGCCGATGCTTAAAAATTTATTGAGAAAAGAAAAAATTTGAGATTTTGGCTTCTAGTATAGGGTGTAAATGAATAGTGGGCCACTCCTGTAACTTCCTTGTTTTTAAAGATATCGGGTTGAAATTTTGTATGATGAAATTAGGTAAGATTTCCAACTTTTTGAGACCTATCCGCCATATTTGTCATTGCCGGTTTCACCGGAAATGGCCCCAATAGTCTTTTCTAAATGGACCACCCTGTATGTTTTTACAGTTTTGAAATAAAGATCACATTTCGGATACATTAATAATTCGAATTTTAGTTGTGAATCTAGATGGCTGCGAATATGTTAAAATTATTTTTGTTCCAATGTAATTCACATAAAACATACGAAAACGTCAATATATCCAATAATACATCATACAGGGTGCTATAAACTCATTAAGATCATATTTTTCAAAATAACTCACTTTTTTAAAACACGATATGAGCCACCCGGATATTTGGAAAACTCTATTTAGTAGGGGTTAAACGGTAGCAAAGGTTCCGTAACATGTAATCGTTACCGACAGGAGTGACAATTAAATTTTGTACCTTGTATATTTGTGTTAATATTTTATGATATGCAACAAGAATGATCCAGGGGCCCATTCTGTCTCCTGCGGAGACCTATCTGACATATTTGTCACTGTCGGTTTCACTGCAAATAACCCTAAAAATGGATACAGTACTACAGTAGGTTAAAAAATTGTTTATTCCAATCTCTAATTTAACAATTGTATCCAAAATGTGATATGTATTTCAAAACTGTAAAAACATACAGGGGGGCCAATCTAGAAAAGACTGTTTAGGCAATTTTCGGTGAGACCGGAAGTGACAAATATGGCGGTCTCAAAAAGTTGGAAATCTTACCTAATTTCACCATGCAAAATTTCATTCCGGTATCTTTAATAACAAAGAAGGTGGGCCACTATTCATTTACACCCGGTATACCGGTATACACCAAATTCAAAGTTCTTACTTATTTACTCCAATTTACCCCATTAACCTTTCGAGAAAATAACCTCAATATATAATATATTTCTATGTCGTTAAAATGCATATAGTCGAGGAAATGAAGCAGGACGGAGCCAAGACCCCAACATGAGACTCCGCCCCACCTGACGTTTATGTGAGGTGGTGCAATATTCCTAAAGATGTATAGACCAAAGTCAGTGTCATGGAAACTGGTGCTTTTTCGATTTCCGGTCGTAAACTGGGACAATATTGCGCTATTTCCGGTCACCAAAATTTTTTTCCAAGTTGAAGAAAGACCATTGGATATTCTAAGCGTATTTTGACTCTTGACATTTTTGACCTAATCTCACTTTCTCGAGATATATAAGCTTTAAAGCAGAACGTGTATTTAGGCTTTTTCTTTCAGAAAACTAGTATTTACGATTGTTTGGGCGTATATTGTGGATTACAAAATGTGGACTTTATATTTTGGACAATTTCAAGCATTTTTTTTGTCTCTTGACGTTTTAACAAAAGACTTTAATACACGTTTTTCTCTTTCTAACGCTTGTATTTCGAGAAGGGTGAGGTTAGATTAAAAATGTCTAGAGTCAAGAGTTGCCTAGAATTGTTCAGAACATACAGTTCACATGTTTCATTCCATAATGAACGCCCATAAATAATCATAAGTACTAGTTTTTTTAAAAAAAAGCTTAAATATACGTTTTTTAAATTTGTAAGTGCCTGAGATCTCCAGGGGGGTGAGGTTAGATAATAAATGTCAAAAGTCAAAAAATGCTTAGAATTGCTCAAAATCGATTCTATAGACAGACTTAGTATAGATATTTTAGTTTTATAAAAGACACAGAGCAATAAAACGTACAGTTATCGTGCCTTCCTCCAACGTGTGCTGCTGCTTCTCAACATCAAAATGCTTAGAATTGCTCAAAAGAAGAAGTACACATGTTCCAATTCATAATAAACGATCAAGAACACTAGTTTTTAGAAAATATGGAAATTAAATACACTTTTTTTCTCTTTTAAACGCTTATATCTCGAGAAGAGTGAGGATAAGAAAAACATGTCAAGAGTCAAAAAATGTTTGTCCTAAATATAAAGTCCACGTTTTATTTCAGGTAAATGATAAAAAATTCTAGTTTTTCAAAAATATGGATTTTGAGTAGACTTTTTTTTTAAAACACATGTCTCAAGAAGGGTAAGGTTAGGCAAAAATGTCAAGACAAAATATAATATAATTGTTCGAAATATAAAGTCCACATAATAAACGCCCAAAAATAATCGTAAATACTAGTTTTTTGAAAAAAAAATTCCTAAATACACGTTTTTTTAATCGCTTATATCTCGAGAAGAGTGAGGTTAGGTAAAAATGTTAAGAACCAAAAAATACTTAGAATTGTTCAAAAATAATATCCAATGGTTCTTTTTCAACTTAAAAAAAATTTGTTGGTGGCCGGAAATAGAGAACTTCTGTCCCAGTTTACGATCGGAAATCGAAAGAGCACCAGTTTCCATGACCCTGGCGTTATTCCATACATTTTTAGGAATATTTTGCACCGTCTCACATAAAAATCAGGTGGGGTGGAGTCTCATGTTGGAATAAATGCTTCATTTCCTTGACTAATACGTGTACCTTTTAAGGCAATATCTTAAACCTTTCCAGAGTAATGATATGTGTTCAAGCAAAGTTACAGACAGATCGACAGAAATTTTTTTCGTTCCCTAAAATCTCAACGTTTCATGACATTCTAAACCTATATCAACAACAGGAATTGAAATATTTCTTACGGTTTCTACACTTCCACTCCACCGCATGGATGTGGAAGTGAAATTCGAAAAACTTTAATAAACTGATAGGTGTACGTTATGATATTTATGAGCATTGTTTTATTATAACAAATACAGTGTGAAGTCGATTTGTTTCCCGGAAATCCATCCCATGGGAATAACGAACCTTTAGGCGACGCTGTCCTGACAATGAAAGCTTTCCTGTGTACCTACTATAAACTAATATAAACGCACTACTATTTTCCTTAAGTGTTTATTTGTCTTCATTTTTTGATAGGCTCTACCTGAGGTAATACCTACTTCATCTAAATATTTTCTTAGACATATCAAAGAGGTATTAATGCCAAAGTAGGAAACCATTTACGTTTTCTCTATTGTATGTATTTTTCCATTGTCAAATACAATGTCGAAGAAAAACAGTAAACATTGTTTATGTTTTATGTAGATATCTTCGTTATTCAAAATTTTAATAAACCAAATTGATTATCTGAAATTATACCTTAATTTTACTGAAAATTTACAACCAATCCAAAAATGAATCGTTATATTAGAGTAAATCTCCTAAAAAGGAAGTACATTAGTAAATATTTCGTTGGAACTTGTGAATTTTATAAGAAATAAGCAGCTGATGGAATCTCTCCACCAAAATGTTTACGAACATTCCTTGACTTGGTTAATAATGCAGCTTGTTATCGCTGATTGCCATTTAAATATTTTAGTAAACTTCGTAGATTCGACAAGTGACACGTGACAGTCTGGTATTGAGCAACACCACCTAAAAACAAGGCCTGAGCACTGGAAGTATGAGTCATCAAGAGTAGGCAATGCATTTTCTACCTAGATTTGAAACGAATTCAAGATGGAAAGCATCATACAGTTTGTTCATTTGTGTTTATTTATAGCAACTTTGAAACACGTTATCTCTCTCACACTCACAGTGTTTGTTATTGCACTATCTTTATTTAACTGCTGGCAGCTGCTTTAAATCAATACAAATGAACAAACCTATAAATGTCAAAATTTCTTAAAATTTTATATTCTAATTTGAAAACAATGTAATAAGTATTCTGTAAAAAGTGAGGAATACTTTTATCTCTTTATTTATAACGAAAAAAATTAGCTAAAATTTGTATGACTAATAATACAAACGGAGATATGGTTTAAAAGTTTATTTTCATAGTCAAAATCACAAATTTCGGTTATTCGCATATTTTATATTTTTTCCCATAGTTACAAAATACGAAATTTCTTAAAAATGTTATTAATAAATGTCCAACAATTATCTTAACTAATTTGAATGAAATACAATAAAATTAAATTTTATTTCCTGGCTTAAATCTCTTACACTGAGACATTTGTTTGTTCCTAATTGTATCATTTTGTATTTTACAATAATTGTTTAATAAAGTATTTACTAGAGAAATCACAATTTTTTTTTAAATTACACTAGAAGAATGGTTTTTACAATTATGACCCTCAAATATTTCTAATTCAAGTTCATTAATAACTTCAAAAGCTAGGACACCCACAATTTCCCTTTGATTAGTTTGCTTTAAAAAATTATGTTCATTGTTTGAGAGCAAGTTATTTATAGGTAACAACGTAGGTGTACGCAGCACAAGCAACTACATCTCTACTTGGGTAACTCATCCCCCCACGATCATTGGCACTAATAAGGCGGAAATATTCAGCTTCGTCTTCATCGTCACTTGTAAGATAAACTTTGCAGTACGTGCACTTGAATTTTTTGATAGCTGCATATGAAGCATACCCTGCAACGTAACAAATCAAGGGCCACATGTCTTCATTGATATGTTCGATATCTTCTTCCCCGACAGAACACGTGCTTCTTAAATTTTCTGGAACTGCAAGAATCGATCTATTATCAAAATCGTCTTCCTCATTTAGCAACTTAGTTTGGACGAACTGTTTCATGTCATCTTTCGTAATGGTGACATCTCCAAATTGTTTTGATTTCAAAATACGCGGCACAACACTTTGCATTCGTAATTTTGACTCGGTTTCGAAAACTTGCCGTAAGGAAATATGGTACTGAGCACCTGCCTGCATGCGGAATTTACCAAATCGTTCCTCCAATTTATCTGTTTGTACTTGGCCACAAAGGAAGAAATTGTAACCCTTCTCTCCCACGAGTATCTCAATCTGCTTTTCTTGTTGACAGCAAAATGTTTAACTTGTTCAGCTAAAAAATCAATTTTGGTTTTTTCCTGTGGCAATTTTTCTCGCAAGTTTTGCAGAAGTTCTTCTAATAATTTTAGATTTTGATGCACTGCACTGATGTCTAATTCCGACGAAGTGTTCAATTTAAAAGCCTCCGTAAGTTTTTGTTCTACTTGATTAGTATTTTTAACAGCACCGCTCAATGACTTTAATTCCACACCCGCACAAAACACCGACAAGTATAAATTGGTATTCACCACAACACTGCACTTTAAGACTGGTTGTGGATCATCATTTATTAATAAAAAGGTCATCTGTCCATTTTTTTTAAATGCAAGCCACTCCCCCAAATCGATGTGATGCAATTTTTCATGGAGGTCATCAATACTGCAAAACGTAATCCTTTCATCATATTCTCGCTGAGCTTCAATACTATTCTGTATTACTTTATTTAGTAATTCTGATTCTATTTTTTGCTTCTTTTCGGCTGGAGCTTCACGATGGCTAACTGTAGATGTTGCCGATAAATATTTTGGACATCCTGGGAGTATGCTGGGAACAGCTCCTTAAAGAGAGAAAAAAAATTAAACTGTGTGCAATAATATTTCTCATGAGTAAATTACCTTCAACTAGCCGTGGATGTTTTAAAGGGGCACTGAGCAACTTTCCATCCGCCTCACGATATATCTCTGTTGTTCGTTGGACTTCACAAGGTGCGAAATGCTTTTCACATACCTGAAACGAAATGGGGCAAGTGATATTTGTGAGCATTAAGTCAAAATAATAGATTTGCTTACCTTAGAATTATTTGTTGGGGAAAAATTCTGCCTGCAAATGGCTTTCAACCATTTACTTTTCAAGGTTTCATCTTTTGGAAATGAAAATGTAGAAACTTTTTCATTTGCATCATAATTGCCCCTACAATTAGGTACGCAACACTTAAACGGCATGTCTGATCTGAAATGAAATAAAAACCACTGAAATTAAAGATAACTAAAAATATAACCTATAAATGAAACCACATTTGAAAACACTTCAAAATATCAAGAATTACTTGTTTACGCTGACTATTAATTACCTACCTTGCTAGTCTTTAAATCTCAGAAAATAGTTAAATAAATAAACAAGACGTGATTGGAAACAAAAACTCCCAAAAAACACAATTAAAATCACAAATTAGCAACTGACAACTGACGCCACAGAGCATAGATTAAATGAAACTATTTTGTGTCGATTGCCTACTGTTGATGACTCATACAGCTGACGAAAGCTAGCGCTCAGGCCTTGTATTTAGGTGGTGTTGTATTGAGACGGTGCAAGGTGATTTGAAAATGATTATGTAGTGATAATTAACATAATTTAAAACACTTTCCAGGTTTAATAATAACGTGGAATGGCATGCAGCCGCTGACTGAGAAATATTATTACGATGATAATGCTGAATGGTCATTACCCAGAGAGAAAATATTTAATCCTCCACCACTGCTAGTATTCAAGCCGTATGCGAAAAATAAAAATAAAAATATTAAGGTATTGGTTTCACTAGGAAACGAAAAGGCACGCACCATAGAAATATTAGGCTAGGTTATGCTTGTGTTTCGGTTTCCGATCTCGTCTTGTACCAAATTCAACAGCAAGTTTATCTTTCCTTGTAGACTATAAACTATTAACAAATAAATGCAAAAATCAAAGATTTCTGTACACTGAACATTTACAACAATTAATGAAATCGTAGTAATTGCGAAAATATTCACATTCTTCTTAACCAAGGAAGGAACTAAAGGAAAAAAATTAATATACTTTAAAATTAGATTTAAAAAATGAGCAATATTGCGACAATATTCATGCAGATACTTACCTTTGTTATGTTATACTTGAAAGCAGTGCACATGTTTATTTTTTCGAAAATTATAGAAAAGTAAAAAGTTGTTATTTTTCGTCAAATTATCTAAAAATATATTTTGTTTTCTTTAATATACTTCAACTTTGCTAGTTATAGTTAACAAATATTTAAAATTAATGAAACAAAAAAAAATTAATTCGTTTAATAAAATTCGGCGATTGGCGATTTTAATGTTCATGGAAATGTACTCCACACACATCCAAAAATAAGAAGAAAAAAACGAAAAATCCCCAGTAACAGACACTTTGAGTTAAACTTGCTTCAGGTCCACCGCACCGTGGCGGATTTTAGTGATCGTAAACACAAGAATAACCAAGCAAGTCACGACCAAAACTGTGTAAAGGCATTTAAAAAAGTTTCAACAGCTCTTGGACTATAAGCATCTACACAAGTTAGCTTTAATCCTAATTTTTATTTGCACCTCACTGCATTTAGAGGCTGCTCCCATAGACAGCGATGTTTTTATATAGAGAGCAACTTCTATTCCGTCCGTAATTGAGTCACTATCATCACGTAGATAGATTTGGCTCAATTGCTACACCAACAATATTAGCACTAACTTGTCAATTATAGTCACATTCGCTTTATATCACGAGGAAATTAGTTCAATATTGGTGGTAATCTCAAATTAAATAGAGTCTAACTAACTTAACTCGTTTTTTCATTGTTGTATAGGTACTCAGTCCATGTCCAGTACACATTTTAGAGCATGCCCCACATATTAAATTAAAAACTTTTGTCCTTGTTATTTTTGACTCGTAGTAACTTTGATCTTATGGTTTTTCTTTATGTTATACAATGTTTTTCGTTAAATCCATGTTTAAATATGTTTAAAGGACAAGGCTTGAAACCGCGTGAGCCTTGGACGACACGAGAAAAAATATGTTTTGTAATAGTGGAGCAAAAAAGTACATTGATATGCATAGTTTAGTAACAGCAAAATTGTGATTTCATACCTTCTAGGGTATCACCTGGAGTATATATCTGAGTTTTGGACTTCCAAAGCCTATTGCGTTATTTAATAAACAATTTAGTTTTTGAACGGCGTTCTTTTAGGTAAAAAGGTGAATATCTCCGGTTCTAGAGGTCCGATTGGGACAGATAAAAAACCAAATTCCTAGTAATTAAAATTGCAACAAATCTGCTTGGGTTATTTTAGTACGTACGTAACACACAAAACTGAATAAACTGTCTAAAAAGCGTTTTTTTTTTTCATTTTAACGCCCAGGGACGTTAAGAGTTCCGATCGGCTTTAAGCTTTCAAAATATACCCTTTGTTGAAAACAAAATACCCTGAAATATTGGTCCCAAATATTCAACTTTGTGGACACAAATAAATTTGTTATCTAAAATTTGGATTTCCCGCCATTTTCTGCTATTAAGTCCAAAATAAATCATTTGTCCCCCTTAAGACCAAAGTGGATCATTTCTATTCAAAATGTAGATCTCGATGCCAGCTTTCCGTTAACATAGAAAAAAAAATTTTAAAGTCATTTTAACCACTTTTTTGGCATTTATTTACAAACCAAATAACAACAAATGAATTTTTTCGGCCATTTCAGATAAACGAAAATTAATTTCTTTTTTTGACTAAAGTTCTCGCAATGCTCTTTCTTTTCTGATAACAATTTTTCTTCTTTTTTTTCAAAATGGCCAAGAAAGTTCATTTTTTGTTATTTGGTTCATAAATAAATGCCAAAAAAGTGGCCGAGGTGACTTTCAAAAAAAAAATTAATGTCAATGGAAAGCTGGCGTCGAGATCTACATTTTGAAAAGAAGTGATCCACTGTGGTCTTAAGGGGGCCAGTTCCTAGAAAGAGACATGCGATAGGGAAATATTTACTATTTTTGGCCATAACTTTCTTTTCTTAGTACGTATATTTTAAAAAACTATAAGACTACGTAATTACAACTTTAACAAGACTATTACTATAAATTTTCACTCCATAATTTCAGTGGTTTGCAAAATAGTTTAATTTAAAACTACAAAGTGGGAAGATTATTATAATTTTTAAATTTAAATTAAACTGTTTTGCAAACCACTGAAATTATTGAGAGAAAATTCTTAGTGATAGCCTTGTTAAGGTTCTACTTAGGTAGTCTTATAGTTTTTTTAAATATACGTACTAACGTACTAACAAAAAAATGTTATGGCCAAAAATAGAAAATATTTCCCTATCGAATTTCTCTTTCTAGGGAATGGCCACCATAATGGCTTAAAATGGCGGGCAATTCAAATTTTAGATAATAAATTCATTTGTGTCAACAGGGTTCAGTATTTGGGCACCAAAATTTCAGGGTGTTTTGTTTTCAACAAAAGGTATATTTTCTGAAAATTTGAAGCCGATCGGAACTGTTAATGTCCCTGGGCGTTAAAATAAAAAAAAAACTGTTTTAACCGCTTTATTTAATTTTGTATATTATGTACGAACTTAAGTAACCCAAAACCAACTAAGATTGGCTAAAATTTTAATTGCGAAGGTTACGGTTTTTTGTTTATCCCGATAGGACCTCTAGAGCCGGAGGTATTCACTTTTTTACCTAAACGAATGCTGTTCAAAAAATTAAATTGTTTATAAAATAGACGCAATAGGCTGTAGAAGTCCAAAACTCAGATACATGCTCCTGGTGATACTTCAGAAGGTATGAAATGATATTATTGCTATTACCAAACTATGCATATCTCATTGTAATTTTGTTTTTTTTTACTACACTATTTGTATCAAATAATATTTCATCCAATGAGCGGCTTAGCACAGTATAAAAACATTAAAATTGAAACTTTAACTTACAGAGTACTTGGATAGGTCGATTTTATTTCTTGAAAATACATATTTCTGTTCAAATTCATTTTCCTTGTTTTCTAGTGATTTGATGTCATCGATTTTTTTTTTGACAGTCCCCTATTTTTCATCTTGATTTTGATAGATCCTTTAATTGTCAACGCGGCAGCATAAAAATGTTAGGACAATATAAGAAAATTTTGAAGCAATGGACAGTTGTAAATTAGAAAACCTAAATTGTATTATTAACAAAAAATAAAAACTGTTAGGAAGCAATTGCCATTATTATATTAAGATTTAAAACCACCTTAAAAATCCCTTCGTAATTAATCAACGTCTTGCAGAATTTTTGAATGAAATATGTGAACATATAATCAAATTTTAATATAAAACAGTAAAGTTGGTAGAGTCTCACATTGCAAGTATACACACGAAACATTTTTAGAGGTCGGTGACGACGAAAGGACTGTTGTAGTGTACAGTACAAAGGAACGAGCTGTGTTTTTTGTACCCATTATTTATGAACTGCTTCACTTTGATGAGATAGTTCTGGATGGCGCACTTTGATTTCTTAGTTTGGTCGTGAGTTTATTGAACTCACAAGAAGCACTTGACCAAAGAGGAATTATTAAACAATTGAGAAATACCAGAAATGTATTTATATTTCATTGTTTTTTCGCCGTCAAACAAAAATACAGCACACACGCAAAGAGAAGTTGTGGTGAAGGGAAATTTACCGTTGATGAATAAAAATTATTCATGGTGGAATGGCAGTGTCAACTGCAATAAAAGTTTTACCTTTTGCGGCTCTTCGAATTTAATTATAGTGTTTTCCAAAAAGAGATATTTTTAAAAATGAATTTTGAATAAGTTGAAAATTTAGATGTGTTATTGGTCTCTTCAATCTCTTTAGCAGCAATTCTTTTAAATCGAGGACCCAGAGTGTTTCAGAATTTCCTTTTAATGTTAATACAGTCTCCTAATTTCAGTAGAACTTTTCCTTACGGTTTATTGTCTTGGTCGTTGTGTAAATTAAAAATTCACAGATTTTGCAATCCTTGCAACCATCGGGACATTGGAAATGATAACACCATACATAAAACATAAACTTATTCCGGACTCGGCTTCGCCTCGTCCAAAAACAGCTACGATCCGTCCCAAAGAACATTATTTTAGGTACTTGTTACAAGCAATACTTAACAAAGCAGTGGGAGACCCCCCCGCACCCCCATTTTCTTTGTCTGTGACGCTAATACTGCCTGCGGCGCTAATAATTATTACCAGTTAGATATCAGAATAAAAACCTACAAACCTCACCTAAAGAAATCATAGAAAAGAATTTGTGGGAAAATATTTTAATCGTCACAAAATTAAAGAAAATAAAATCAGCAGGCATAGGAGTTTGAACCCGGGACCTTTCGCACCGTAAACGAGATGATTATGATAGCAAATTTTATTTTCGATTTAAAATTTACAAAACATTGCCTCCCCGGATCGGAATCCGGAGCCAACCGCACAACCACCTTGAGCAGCGTTGTGGTTGGGCGGATCGCGACCGGTTCGGCTCAAGGCAATAAAATTATAAAGTTAACATTCCTGCCGCCTGTGGCGGCTTAAAATTAACATCAAAGTTAAATATATTTGAAACTTAAATTTTAAGGCACTGTAAACTAATACACACAATGGGAAATGGTGTGGTTACGCTAAATAAATTTATGTTGCTGTCACGGGAAGGCACTCAATGAAAATCCTGTTCTAAGCAAATGGTCCTAGTAGTCTGCCCGCCGCTAGGAAGATAGGTGAAAAGGAAACATTAGAGAATTTTTACAAAGATTCTCGGTCTAAAATGAATGTTTAGACAAAAAAGAACAAAGTGACAAAAGATACACAAAGACAAACAGATTACAAACAGCAGAAAAGAGAAGATAGATGCAGTTTAAAAGGTGTGAGAGGAAAAGAGTAGGGAAGTTTTTGATGGAAGTTTGGCTAGATAGGCTGCCGAATGATAGGCAACGCCTGGTATGATAAGGGGTGTTTAATTTAGAACTGGGCATTATGCATTCTAATTTGGGTTGTGTTGCGCATCAGCGCACTGTCGCCCAGTCGAAAGGCATAGAACTTTTGGGATGTGTCCCGGACAAAATCCGCTAGTGGTGTTATGTCGTTGAATCGATCGCATAATTCTCTGAGGGAGGTGTATCTGTCTGAATCAGTGATTAGCATAAATTTATGTTCCAAAACTTGAAGTTTTCTCATTGTCGTGGCCGGAATGCTGCACCACACTGGTGCCGCGTATGTGATGGCCGGCCTAATTACCATCGTGTACAATATTTTTTTATTGGTCCTATTTAGTCCGCTACCCCTTACCAGGAAAGGATACAGACTCCTGGACACTGAGTAGACTTTCCGTACAGTCTCATTTATGTGGGTATTAAATGTCAGTCGTCAGTCCAAGTGTACCCCCAGATACTTCAGGCACCTTTTCATTGGAATTTCTTGACCCTTGATCAAAATTGGAGTTAAAATAGGGTTCTCTGTGAACCGGCGCGTGAAGAGTATGGCCTATGACTTCTCGACGTTGACCCGAACCTTCCACTTGTCGTAATACGCCGTGGCACGAGCCATGTAAGCCTTCAGTAGCATGTTCGCTCCCTGGGCGTTGTGCGAATGCACGTACATGGCCTTATCGTCGGCGTACTTGGCATTACATATGCGCCAACCGTACGGCTGATGATGAACACTAGGCCAAAGAATAAATAGTGAGACAAATGATAGCACGCTTCTTTATTCGTCCGCCGCAGCAGCACTAATGCGTCCCGGCTCGATGCTCGAATTGCTCTCTCCGTACCGCTTTTTGCTGAACAGGCGGTACAATATCGATCGGCGCTGATCGACTACACCGCATTCGCTTCCCACATAGTAACAGGCTCTCGCTTAGTATTAGATCATCTGACCTTGATACTTTCATGTCGACGGCCTTGGAAAAAACTCGTAACTTCTGTCCTATACCCTACACGTGAACATTAACATGTCCAATGTTAAAATTGATCCCAAACTAACATTTAATTGCCTTTTCTGCCGTGATTATTCGTTTATATTTCTGTGTCAATATACAGGTAGATAAGGTATATAATATAAATATTATAATTGGCTTCCAATTAATAAATCTAGGTAATTAGCATAAATAGCATATATAATTGCTGTTATTACACCTTTAATAGTTTGTTTAATGTATTTAATTTTTTTTAATGTTATAGGTCGAGAGGAAGATAACCATTCTTAACACTTTTTGTTAGAATATTTTGAATTATTAAAAAATAATATTTTTTTTAAATAGAATTTTACTTTTATACTTATTCCATGGAGGGAATCAAGGTACACTATACATATTAAAAGATAATATTTAAGCAACAGATTTGACTTATTTTTTGTTAAAAATAGAATATAGATTTTCCAACTCTCGGTTACCTTCTTTCTAAGAAAGATATCCAAATTTGTATGCTGTCTTTTTTACAATTAGAGGATCTATCAAAGTCAAGTAAAAGTTGGGGTTGCCGGCTAAAAAAATGACGGTGAATACTCAAAAACAAATGATTGTCGAAAGTTGAATTTGATGTAATTTATAAAATAAAACCGCCCTGTACAAGAAACTGTACTTCCGTAGACTTATTGTCCACGACAGTGCACTTTCAATAATAGAACAAGTCTTATAACGTATTGTGGCTAAAACTATTTGTGTACATCCCACTTTAATATTTGTGACATTGTCATTTTTCAAAATATATTGCAAGTGTGTATTACACTAATATGCCCCATATAAGTGATTTAGTTAAAGCTGGCTTATAACAAAATTTCGGTATTTAACACTTCTAAAAAGTCGAGAATAAATAAATAACGATTAGGAGAAATCCTGGATCAGGTCGACGAATAATATCAATTGAACAACAAGATTTGCAGTTGATGAATACATTAAGAGAACATCCATTGTACTGTCGTGAGCAAAAGAAAAATAGGACAACTATTTTTTTCTAATGTAAATCTGTCTCTATTATGATATGTAATGAGTAGCCGAAATAAAACAGTTGGCACTTTTATTATATTTTTTATTGTAATGCTGCAGTTATTGCTAAAGCAGATGATGGATTGTCAGTGAACCTTATAACATTAACAATAATTTTGTGTTTAACATTTTAAAAAAGTGGATAATACACGGTACCATTAGTAGAAATCCTGGATCAAGGCAACAAAGGATATCCATCTTAACAAGAAATTGACTATTAATATTTTGTTATTGCACTATTTCTATTTATAACTTCTATAAGTCTGTTTGGCATAGTGTAGCATTTGAAAAAGCTACATTAATAAATGTATGGTTGAATACAGTAAATTAACCCATTAGTTCATTTGTTTGAGTGGAGCGATAGGCAACCACTCGTACTTCAAAGGGGCATAGCAGGTCGCATATCTGCAATTCTCAACATCCAGAAAGAAAACGTGTTTTCTTTTAAGTATAATTTTGAGTTAGAGGTGTTACTCACATATTCTTCTTGTTGGGATATTACACAATTATGTAATTCATTCTTTTAATTGCAAGGTCCTTTGTTGGCGCATTTTCATTGGCTAGAGAAAATGTTCTCTAGACGCCCAAGTTGGCGACACTGAGAACTGTTAACGAGATTTCCGGCTGGGGGTTCGTTTTTCGACAGCGAGGAGATAGCTGAAAGGCGGCGGTCCCGGTTTTGTATTGAAGAATTTGGGTTTTACATCGCTTACACTGAAAATGGATTTGATTTGATGTACCCAGTGTTTCTTTACCATCCTGCCAAAAGCATTTTGTAAATTCCAGGAAGAAATTCTGTTGATTATCGTAATTTGATCGCCACGTATTTCGTGAGGTTATATAATACTCTCTATATGAGGTGAGCTTTTATTTTACTTAGTTTGGGGTTTTATTTAGTTCTTATTTATTGTAATTATTACAGAGTGTTTTGGAGGGACTGAACTGTTGGAAATTAGTTATGTTTTGGAGAGGCTTACAATTGGGATAAGCACATGTTTGGTGCTGTCATTTTGGTTATGTAAGTGGGCCCAGTATTTAGAGGAGAAATAGGAGGAAGTCTCTTACTCAGATGTTTGGTTTTATGTGGGTCCTCCTGACATTTAGAGAAGTTTCTGTTGGAGAGTTGTTCACAGCAGTCTCCAAGAAATTTGGGCAGAATTTTGGGAGCGACACGGAGTCGTAGTCGTAAGCAACGTCGAGAACATCTTAGGAAGTGGTAACAGGTCACACTGCAGTCGTCACAGAAAGCGCCAAAGCTCTGACCAGATTTTATTGTTTCATTTTAGTTACATAATTTTAAAGAAATTATTATAGTTTCATTCGGTGATTTTTTTGTTGAAATATTAGAGTAAATTACATAACGATTTTGCAACTACATACCTAATATGATGAAATATCTTAAGATTTTTTGTAAAGTAACTCATGGTACCACGTGATACTAATTTACCTTCTATTATGTCACATATGAAGTATTTTTAATAGAACATAATTATTTTAGATCATTCTTTAACATTCCAGTGCACACAGCGAGCATTGCGAAAATTGGCTCACAGAATCTTGTTTGTTACATAATATTTTAGTGATGAGCTGTAATTTTAATCCATTGTGAATCTTTAACTCGCTGTTTTAAATCTAAAACTCATTGTTGGCATCATTAAAGCCGTAGTTGCATTTCTATAAAAAAGGTCAAATCACTGAAACAATTTTAGATGGGGTGATATACATATACATATTCTGAATTTCTTTTGTGTATATAGATTATGTTTGGGGGATAATTGGGAAACTATTTGTTTTTCTATTGTTGTACATCTCACTTGTGTCGTAATAAATATTTGGTGTCTACATGTTCTTATTATTTGCACTGGTACACCTGATATTTTCTTAAATTTTGAAATTTCATGGAGTAAAGTAAGAGTTTTGATATTATAGATATATTTTGAGAATTCCATCGCATGGTTGCTAGTAACTTAATTTTGTTCCTGGCTGACAAAATTATTTAAATCATATTACGTAACATACAGCCGGTTTAATTTTTCTTTTTTTGCTACCTGCATTTTTCTTTTTTAATTTTTCTTTTCTTGCTATCTGCAGATAGCAAAAAAATAAAAAAAGAATCCGCGATAATATTATTGAATGAGGATAGATGCGTGTCGAATTGTTCCGTAGATGTCTGTACAACTTGGTTGCCAATGTTAGAAGAAGAACTTCACAAACTTAACATTGTATAAAAAACTTAAAAAAACTTAACTATATCAACAGTTTTATGTAAATAGTCAGTATCTATGGATATTGAATATAACAAACATTCTTAGAGCTGTGTATTTATCATCCACAGCAAAAAGGGATTTTTCAAAAAAAAGCCTTGAAAAGGGAAACAGAATAGATTTCCGAAACGTCGGCGAAATATTTAAGTTCAAGTTTTTATACTTATTTGTGTTGTTTATTTAAAAAAAGCCACCTTTAACTGATCCTTTGACGTAAAAGTCACAAGCGTAGAGGTTATTTACCAGTAACATACTGGTTAATTGTGATATTTTGTAGATTCCCAGAGTACCGCTTAAAAAGAAAACATACATGTAGCAGGAAGTCCCAAAGAATTAAAAAAGGAAAAAAATAGTAACGATATTTTCCCATGCATTATTTACTACTTCCAGTAATTCTTAGGCATTCCGTGGTCTGACATTTCGTTTCTGGATACTTCTTACGACTTCCACAGGGTTAATATCTGGACTACTTATATGACTGGGCCAGATAAGAACATTAACATTGTTATCTTGAAACCAGTAAGTTAGATACGGTATGAGCAGTATGAACTAAACCATTATCTTGTTGAAATATGAATTCATTATAAGGAAATGATTATGACACAGAAGGAAGCATGACATTGTCTAAAATCCTAATATATGTTTCACTATTAAATAGTTCCTCAATATGCGACAAAACACCAGGACTACGTGCCTATATCAAAGCCCTCATGTTAACGGAAAATCTACCACTTTTGTCATTGTTAGATATATACTTCTCATCGAATCGAGTATTCGGAGGTCGGTAAACACGAATACGACCACTGTGTGTAGACTGGAAAGTTTTTTCATCTGTAAAGATTACATTGTTCCAAAAATTTACATCATGCACTATAAATTCAAGCGCAAATCCCAGTCGAGTTTCTTTATGTTCAGCTTTAACTAGGTATTTCTGTGCTGCTGGATGACAGCGTAGCTCCGATTCTCCTACTCGCCAGCGAGCAGTACTACTCGATCCAGGAAAATTCGTTTCTTTAGCAGCCCGAATTACTAAGTGAAATGGTTTTTCTACTTTACCTACCAATGGACTCAATTAGTTGTGACGTCACAAGTTAGGCAACCTCTATATACTAGTGTCATGACACACGGGTTGCCTGCCAAGCACACTGGAACTTGAGCCTTAATGCATATGTTTATAAGGCGATATTTTCGAGGATAGAAACATAGCATAGAACTTTATTTTATTTCTCCTGTGGAAGAAATATTTAAGGACTTCGAATACCTATTTCGCATTCAAAAAATATGTTAAAATGTATATATCTATGTATGAGTTATAAAAACTTTATTTTAATTTTTGTTTACAGTTTTTGTAATACTTTATACTTGTGTATATTTACCGATACCTTGTCCATGTAAAATGATAACTGAAATCTCTTAAATATTTCTTACACGGGAGAAATAAAATAAAATTGTATGCTATGTTTCTATCCTCGAAAATATCGCCTTATAAACATATGCATTAAGGGTCAAATTTCAGTATGCCTGGCAGGCAACCCGTGTGTCATGACACTAGTATATAGGGGTTGCATAATTATGTGACGTTACACTAATTGAGTCCATTGTAAATCTTGCTGTTGAGTTGATATTCCTCGTCGCCCTGATCCAGGATTTCTACTAATCGTACTTTCATCACCACTTTTAAAAAATGTTAAACACAGAATTTTTGTTAATATTGTAGTGCAGTGCAATTTGTTTTTAATAATAGTGTTTCTTTATTCGCGTTTGCTATACAATAGTACAGATGCGACAAGTCATATGTGGAAATCCAGATGATGAATACTATTATTGACAATAATACAATTAATAAAATGCAAAATTACAATTTGTGTAGTAAAATTTTTTCATATGACATAAACGGAGAACATATACAAATAATAAGCGCAATGCGTAGATGCATACAATATCTCGCATTTCACTGTTTGAAACGTTGTTGTGACGAGGCATGATTAATCCAAACAAATTTAAAAATTCAGTGATTATCTCAATCCAACACAATACAATAATACCTAATTGACACAAGTCACCCAGATTTATGCACAACAATCGTTAAATCGTATTCATTAGCACAACCAAATTTTTAGGTATGATATTTAAAGAATAATTGACACAAGCCAGCTAGATTTGTGTACAACAATCATACATCCCTAAATCATAGTTTAAATTGGATGCATTGAATACTTTAAAATCAAATATCTCGAAAACGGTTACTCGCAGCGACATTTAGAAGCTATGCCGTTTTTACGTTAAAATGGCAGAAAAACGGGAATTCTTATTTTAATTTTTTTTTTTAAATCGCCAAAGAAAGTATGACGTATAAACGACACGCAAACTACCGTAGGTGGCGCCCTCTACAAATAACAACAAAACTATGAACAGATTTGAAGCCCTCGCCTCAAGAAACCCCCAATCACCAAATTTTGTTAAAATATTTAACTTTTTAAAGAAATTATTAAAAAAAAAAAAAAAGAAATTTAAACTTGATACCCTGTATCTCTGTTATTATCAACTTTTGGACTAAGGTAAGTTTAGTTTTGACCTAAGGAATCTGTCATTGCTCTGTGTAAAATTACTTATGGGACACCCTGTATAAAAATATTGAATTTTTTTTATGATTACTATACCTACACTGAGAAAAAAATTTAGTAGTGGTAAGTGAAAATTTAATTATGGCAGCAAAAAAGTTGCATACTATATGGGACAGATAAACAAGTTAATTGTCGTAGGTAAATGAAGATTTCTAAAAGTAATGACTTGCCACAAGTGAACAACTTTAATTGGAAATAATTCGAATATTTTAATAGTAATAGGCGAAGTTGATTGCTGGAGTCACTAAACTATGTTTTAGTGATATTAAACTTTTCAGCTAGGGTAATTAAACTATTTTCCGTGGTCAGTAGAAGTAAGTAAGCATAGCAGCTGCTGTGATTAAACTGTTGACTTATCCTTATTAATCTGTTTGCATACCATTATGAAATACTACATCTGTCCTAATTTAAGTATTCACTTGGCGATTATTAAAGTTTCGAATTAATAATAGGTGGGAAATGTACAGTTCACTTACCTTCATTGAACTAATTAACTTGTGGCTAGTAAAAAAACTAACTGGAATAGGTAATTCAGTCAATTGGCATAAATGGTGCGCTACAGTAAAGCCGATTGCACATCTGCAGACACCATGGTGACGATATCATCACGAGAGTTATCATGGAACCCCGGCTAATTATTTTAAATGCAAGTTCGCTTACCAAAGCCTCTAATATTATACCTCACATTGTGATATCGTTACCACTGGGTATGCATTTTAAAGTATCCCATATTTTCATTTTCAGAAAATGAGAGCCAATGTAAATCTCGCAGAGCTTATGTTAGACTTTTGTTTCTATATATACAAATTCTATAAAATATATTTTTTTACCAATGCCGTATAACTTTGAAAAATATATATACCCTATATTATACATAGGTACATCATATATATATATATATATAAACTTCTTATGTTCTAAATTTAAAGAGAAATTGAAAGAGATACCACAAAATAACAAGATCTTTTAAATAAAATTTGCAGATAATATTACTTGGCACACTTATATATAGAAAGAAATACTTGCATGTTAAAATACAGGTTAGTAAAAAATATATAGACTTGAATTTGATTTACATTTTATTTTCCAAAGTGAAGATATGGTGCATCTTCAAAACTCGTATAAGGAGGGCACAAAAAAATGATTCTAAATGTATAAAAGATTTATTATTATATAATATATATACATAAAAATAAAGGTAAACTAATAAATACAGAGGTCGCCATATTTAAAATAAGTCCCAAATAAAATACCTAACCTTTATGCAGTTTTTATGTGCTTAAAGTATATACCTTCAAATTTGTCCATATGGTTTGATAAACCCCACTCACTTAATAAATTCTGATAATCCATTTAGCTATAAGTATGCCCAAATATTGAAATAATGAAACAGTAAGGCTCACAAAGCACATACACACAGAAACACATATTAGACAATGGCAATAATGGCATGCTAAATGGCGGATTCTCGGAATATTTCGGAGATATTCGGAACCCGAGGTCGGTTTAATTTTACAAATTCATTTACAGCAGGTAACCGTTCGTTTGTCATGTGATAACAGTGCACTTATGGTAGAAATGTCTTCACTTACCATAGTAAACTTTTTCCAGAAATTTTAGTTTAATAATTAAAGGTGACTGTTTTGCTATATCAGGCGTATTAACAACTCCCTGCAAGTGAACTTACAGATCTGGCGTACTAGTTTATTAATGACAGAAAAAATGTTCATTTGTGACAATATGTCATGTCCAGAAATTTCGATTTACTTGCTGTTATTGCTAGAGTTACCAGTAGCAGGCAAAAAGTTACTACTACCAATTAAACTTTTTTCAGAAACATAGGTTAATTGGACGAGTTTTCTCAGTGTACTAATACCCCGAGAGCTAGCGTTACAGAAATTTGTACCATTTGTAAATGGACAGAATATGTCTTAATAGGTTGTCGATGAGCCACTGAATACCCGCCCATCAGTCTGCCGGGCTGGGACCGCTGCGTTTGGCGGCGAGGGGCGGTTTAGTCAATGACCTGACAGCGGTACTGTTACAAATGTCAAAAAAGATGTTTTTGATTATCTCGTACTGAGCCGAATTTCCGGTTTTGCCGTCACAATTTACGACACCGACATAATACCAATCTTTCTTTTTCCGTAGAGTTATCACACGATCCTCCACCCGACGTATTTATTTAGTTCTTAACGTTTCAAAAATTGATGTCTTTGAAGTTTTGCGTTCTCCGAGATTATAGTCAATTTTAAGTTTTGGATCCGCCGTAGCCCAACGTGCTAAGCGGCGACTACTTTTAAGTGGATTCCCGACTTCGAATCCTGCCCAGAGCTACTTTTTATTTATTTTTTTTTAATTTTTGGCAGATATATTTGATTCTATAATTGCTCATAGCTTATTTCTATGCGACTAACGTGTTAAAATTATAAGTTTTTGTAATTTTTTCTGATTTTTTGGTGATACATAGGGTAATAATCTTTAAATAATCTTTCTAGTCCTCCATTCATCAGTAGGTTCGGTGGTGTAATGGCTAGAAGTCCTGATTCCTGCTGCGCGACGTGGTTGTGCGGTTGATTCCGGATCTCGATCCGGGGAGGCAATGCTTTGTATTTTTAATTCCATATTAAATTTGTTATGATGATGATGATGAAACAGGTGATCCGGGTTCAAACCACATACTCGGAAGTTTTTTTTTACCTTTTTTACATTTCCGGTCATAATTTGATGCTCAAATATTACCTATATATCACATGACTAATATTTTTAAATTTTCGTATTTGCTTAATTAAAGAGGGTTTCTCGGAGTTTCATTCAGCTTCAAAATAATTTTGTTTGAAATCGATGCAAAAAATTGTACGAGAAAATTTATAATTCAAATTCGGATTTAATCAATTGATAGAAGCCGAACCTACAAAAACTTGATGCATTTCTGTTAAAGAAAACATACAGGGTACGTCAAAATGAAAAAAAAATTAAAACATTTGATCTTTATGGTCGGATTCGATTGAAATTCGGTATGTAAGGATTATCGATGTCGCAGATTACAAATATAGGATCGGAACTTAAAAGTTCAAAATGGCGGCGTCAACATGGCATGCCAAGTTTTATCATTTATCAAATGACTCAACTAAATATCGGTATTTGAATGTAATCAAGGTCGCCGATCACAAATTTTCGATCGAAATTTAACAATTCGAGATGGCGGCGTCAACATGGCTGACAAATTTTATAATTTACGGCCCGATTCGATTGAAAATTGATATCTGAAGATCATTATGATCGCAGATTACAAATGTGAGACCGAAACCAAAATATTCAAAATGGCGGCGACATCATGACGGATCAGTTTTATCATTTGTCGTCTAATTCGACTGAAAATTGGCATCTGAAGGTAATCAGAGCCGCAGATTAAAAATAAATGATCGGAAGTGAATAACTCAAAATGGCGGCGTACATCATGGGGCACTAGCTTTGCCATTTATCATTTGATTCGATGGAAAATTGCTATCTGAAGATAATCAAGGTCACATTACAGACATGAGATCGAAATCCAAAAATTTAATATTGCTTCCAAATTTTATCATTCATGGTCCGATTCGAATGAAGATTGGTTTCTGAAAGTAGTCATGGTTGTAGTTTATAAATATGAAATCGAATCTCAACAATTCCAAATGGATACGCCAATTTGGCTGACACGCACAATTTTTTGTATCAATTTCCAACAAAATTATTTTGAAGCTGAATGAAGCTCCGAGAAACCCTGTTTAATTAAGCAAATACGAAATTTAAAAAAAATTACTCATGTGATATATAGGTAATATTTGAGCATCAAATTATGACCGGAAATATAAAAAAAAAGTTCCGGGTGCGTGGTTTGAACCCGGATCACCTATTTGGGAATCAGGATTTCTAGCCGTTACACCACCGAACCTACTGAGCGATGGAAGACTAGAAAGATTATTTAAAGATTATTTCCCTATTTATCACCAAAAAATCAGGAAAAATGACAAAAATTTATAATTTTACCATGTTAGTCGCCTAGAAATAAGCTAAGAGCAATTACAGAGTCAAAAATATCTGCCAAAAATAAAAAAAAAGAAAATAAAAAAGTAGCCCTCGACGGGATTCGAAGTCGGGAATCCACTTAGAAGTAGTCGCCGCTTAGCATCATCATCATCATCATCAACATATTTATTTGTTTTTCTTATACATTTTATGCTTCCCCGGACCATGACCCGGAGCCAACCGTACAACCACGTCGCGCAGCGCCGTGGTGTTAGTGCGGTTGGACGGGTCGTGACCGGTTTAGCTCAATAAAATTAATAAAAGAGATAAAACTCCTGCCGCCTGTGGCGGCTTAAAATTATCAATGGACTTGAACATGCTAAAACTTAACTATAAACAATGAATAAAAACCTTAATCTATTTTATGGCAAAACACTTTTAAAAATTTTGTTGTTTAGATGGAGACGAACTCAATTGGAAAAGCTCCATTTAAACAAGTTACCCCAACAGTCTGCTCGCCGCTGGGAATTTTTGGTTGTAGGAAAGGAAAATTGAGTTTAAAATAGTTAGAATTTTTACAAAGGTTTATCGGTCTAAATTGAATTTTTAACAAAAAAGTACAGAATAACAAAAATTACAAAAATACAAACATCTGACAAACAAGAAGAAGGAAAGAGATAGATACAGAATAAAAGATATGGTGGTGAAAAGTGTATGATAGTTGGAAGTTTTGGTAGGAGCCGCTTAGCACGTTCGGCTACGGCGGATCCCAAACTTAATATTGACTATAATCTCAGAGAAGCCAAAACTACAAAAACATCAATTTTTGAAACGTTAAGAACTAAATAAATACGTCGGGTGGAGGATCGTGTGATATCTGTACGGAAAAAGAAAGATTGGTATATTGTCGGTATCGTAAATTGCGACGGCAAAACCGGAAATTCGTCTCGGCACGAGATAATTAAAAACGGCTTTTTTGACATTTGTCCTCGCCGCCAAACGCAGCGGTGGGCGGGTATTCAGTGGCTCATCGACAACCTATTAAGACATATTCTGTCCATTTACAAATAGTACATGCCTTGTGACGCTAGCTCTCGGTCTATAAGCACCAATCCCCTACGTGAATGTGGAAGTAAATATTTGTTTCAATCTTACTGAATTTATTCCTCATTTTAGCTACCATATGTTCACAATAAAAATGTAGTAGAATCTTACAAATATAGCACATCACAAATTGATATAATGTCGTTACTAATATGGTGTCTCTAAACTGAAGTATATTTCAGGGCTTCTATTAAGATGGAAAGGCATCCCTCAACTATCCTTTGAATTTCGTTATGACGACGCCAACTTCTGGGCGATGCCGGAACAGACACTTTCGACCAAGAAGAATTCTGAAACCTTTAGCCACTACGACAACCCTAGCTTTGAAATTCCTGCAAATACAAGAGCGGGCGAACCTTAAGTGCGCAAATCTAGAGTGTTTTGAAAGTATTGGACATAATTTGTGAACGGAGCAGTAACAATACAAATTTGATATTAGCATAAGATCAAATTTGAATCTAATGCAAAATGTATACAGGGTGTTACGTGAGTGACTGGCCATACGCTAGTGAGGGATACAGAACCCTAAGACGATTTAAGAATGACCTTTATTAGATCTCTAATGCATCTCGTTTCTGATATACAGCGTGTTTTCTATTTTTTGTCAAAATTTAGATCGACCGTATTTTTTTAATGGCTGTAGCAAATTGTACCAAATTTAATAGACATGTTTTACTAATAGAGGTCTACATAATTCAATATCGAAAACAAAACAAAAAAGTCAGGGCCTGAGCCAATTTTTTAAATATTGAATTTTACCTAAAAACATAATCCTCTATATGGATTTTTGCAATGTACAATACAGATTTTCAAAATAGTCCAATAGTTTGCCTGAACCATGTAGTTAGTTTTTTTTGCACACTTTTAACGCCTCGAGAATTAACAACTGAGTTTCACAATAAATCCATTTAAAAAATATTTAGGTGACTTTCGGTCACACAAACATCAGTAACTACATGGACGATATTAATTTTGTGGAGAACGATTTAATTTTACTGTCTGTTTGTTAGAATTTGCTACGACGATAAAAAAATGTAAAAATATGTAAATGTCAACAGAAGCAAAACAAAAAAAAATTAAATATATAAAAATGTGAACAAACAAAATTTTATTTATTAGAACAAATACAAAAGAGTAAAAATTGTATGGAAGTGAAATAACTGAGACAATAGAGCTCCTAAATAGTTAGTACAATTAGTTGAAAAGAATTTGATCCAGTACAATTACACGAAATTAAAACAACACACCTAAAATGTAACGAACAAAAAATAATTTAAAAAAAATGACTACGACAAATTTTCAAAATGTTTGTCTCCAACCTCAACATGGTATTATAATAATGTTTGTTTTACACAGTTTTAATGATTGGAGAATTAACAACCATATAAATCCATTTCAAAAATCTCGTGAGGCTTGATAAACATTTGCCACGTACAATACTCAAAGTACCTGTCAAAAACTTTGTTCTTGTTTGTTTGAAGCAGCACTGAAACTACTTTTTAAAGTTAAAATGTGGTATTCTAATGAAGGGTACGTTGACATTGGTTACATTTAGTGTTTTTGTAATGGGCCGCTGTTAGAGAATATCGTCGAAGGTTTCCCAATCGACGAATTCCCAATAAATCAAATTTTCTTCTGTTCACAATTACGCAAAACAACACGGAAAATTTCCTTCAGCTCCTTTGCGACGTCAAGATGTAAATGAAGAAAATTAAATTCTGGGGATAGTGCAGCAAAACCCTCCAATTAGTACACGAAGAGTAGGTACAGCTTTAGGAGTCTCTCATGTAAAAGTTTGTAAAACTTTAAAAAATAACAATTTGCATCCTTTCCACTTACAAGTGTTCCAAGACTTGAAGAGAGAGATGACATTTCCCGAAGAGCGTTTTATCGTTGGGTGTTGAATCATAGAACAACAATTTCAAGAGTTTTATTTACTAACGAGTCTCAGTTTACCAGAGATGGTATTTCGGTAGAAATATAGAATTCCCAACACAAATTTTCTATAGATGTTTGGTGTGGACTATTAGATAATAATTTAATTGTACCCCATTTCTTCGAGGCTACTTTCAATGGTGAAATGTATTTAAGTTTTTTGCGAGATACATTACCAGAACTATTACAAGGTATAAATATTAGAGGACACCATTACCAACACGATGGTGCAGGTCTTCACTATTTACGAGAGTTGAGGTGTTTAGAGACCCCAATAGGTGAATCGGTCGCAATGGTTCAGTTTCCTGGCCTGCAAAGTCCCCAGACCTGACTCCAGTGGGTTATTTCTTATGGGGCCATTTAAAGCAAAAATTGTATGCTACCTAAATCACCACTAGACAGGAATTAAGAGAACGTATAGAACGAGAATGCACTAAAATAAAAAATAACTCTCAGATGATTAGAAATGCTATAAATAATTTACAGTTACGCGCAAGAAAGTGTATTGAGGTTGGAAGCAGACATTTTGAAAATTTGTTGTAGTCATTTTTTACTTCCCTCGCATACCGAAGGGAAGTATTGTATTCAAGAAAAAATCACCCTCCGATATTTTTTCGGATTCTGACGTTTCAGAACACGTAGATTACGAAAATATTGGTTTTTCAATTCCGTCAGAATGTCTGTCTGTCTGTCTGTCTGTCTGTTTGTCTGTCTGTCTGTTGGTGCATTTACTAAAAAACTACTTGACGGAGAGCAGTCAAATTTGGTAGGTTGTTGACACTACTGTCAGCGAAGAAATGGTAGAAATTTCACTGGAAAATATACAGGGTGGATCGTCTAAACTGAATAAATAGTGAAAAAAATTTTTTCTTGCTCAAATTTAAAATGTCCACGTTTCATGCCGCGCTAAACCTATTTCAGAAAAAAAAAAATTGGAAACTTTTTTCACCAACATTTTTGAAAAAATTTTTACCAAGATGAAAAAAATTTTTTTTTGCTCAAATTTAAAATTTCTACGTTTCATGGCACGCTTAACCTATTTCAGGAAAAAAAATTTAGAAAATTTTTTTCACCAAAATTTTTGAAAAATTTTTTTCTACCTACTAAAATGAATTAATTTTTTTTCTTTCTTCAAATTTAAAATTTCCACGTTTCATGGCATTCTAAGCCTGATTTAAAAAAAAAAATCGGTAAAGGTATTTACACAGAACTTCCCTCGTTCATTGCAGTCACTCTAAAAAAATAATAATTATGAAATGACATTGAGAATAATAATCGTAATAGAGTTATTGCTATTATTACAAAGAAAACTTGATAATTTTTGGTCAAAAAAATATACAGATTGCTCATCCAACAGCAAAAGTTCAATACTAAATATTTTCAAATTTTTTTTTCTGAAATACCTAAGTTTAGAATGTCATTTAAATTTGAGCATTCTAGTGTTAATTTTTTTTCCAAACTGGTAACAAAATGTTGCAAATTTTTTTTTCCGAAATTGGTTTGGAATAGTAGTGATACATAAATGGATAAAAAATTTTTTCAAATTTTTTTAAAAATTCTTCAAAAACATTTTTAAATTTGTTTGAATAGTTTTAGAATGTAATGGAAACGTGGATAGTTAAAATCTGAACAAAGAAAGAAAAATTCTATCTTAGTGGTAAAATTTTTTAAAAATAGTAAGAAAAATTTCTAATTTTTCTTTTAAATAGATTTAGAACGCTATGAAACGTGGAAATTTTAAATTTGAAGAAATAAAAAAAATTCCATCAATTTTAGTGGTAAACAAATTTTCAAAAAGTAAAAAAAAAATTTCAATTTTTTTTTTTTTTAATCAGGCTTAGAATGCCATGAAACGTGGAAATTTTAAATTTGAAGAAAGAAAAAAAAATTGTTTCATTTTAGCAGTAAAAATTTTTTCAAAAATATTGGTGAAAAAATTTTCAATTTTTTTTTCCTGAAATAGGTTAAGCGTGTCATGAAACGTAGAAATTTTAAATTTGAACAAAAAAAAATTTTTTTCATCTTCGTAAAAATTTTTTCAAAAATGTTGGAAAAAAATTTTCAAATTTTTTTTTTCTGAAATAGGTTTAGCGCGTCATGAAACGTGGAAATTTTAAATTTGAGCAAAAAAAAATTTTTTTCACTATTTATACCGTTTAGACGGTCCACCCTGTATATTTTCCAGTGAAATTTCTACCATTTCTTCGCTGACAGTAGCGTCAACTACCTACCAAATTTGACTGCTCTCCGTCAAGTACTTTTTTAGTAAATGCACCAACAGACAGACAGACAGACAGACTGACGGAATTGAAAAACCTATATTTTCGTAATCTACGTGTTCTGAAACGTCAGAATCCGAAAAAATCTCGGAGGGTGATTTTTTCTCGAATACAATACTTCCCTTCGGTATGCGAGGGAAGTAAAAAAATTGAAATTTTTTTTTACCATTTTTGAAAATTTGTTTACCACTAAAACAGATGGAATTTTTTTTATTTCTTCAATTTTAAAATTTCCAGGTTTCATGATATTCCAAACCAATTTCGGAAAAAAAAAATTGCAACATTTTGTTACCAGTTTGGAAAAAAATTTAACACTAGAATGCTCAAATTTAAAAGTTTCACGTTTCATGACATTCTAAACCTAGGTAATTATTTCAGAAAAAAAAAATTGAAAATTTTTTTCACCAACATTTTTCAAAAAGTTTTCACCACTAAAATAGATCGAATTTTTTTTTATTTGCTCAAATTTAAAATTTTCACGTTTCATGGCATTCTAAACCTATTTTAAAAAAATTTTTTATTTAAACTTTTTAGCACTACTATAGAATAGAAGGACATTTTCCTTTTTGCTCAAATTTAAAATTTCTACGTTTGACATTTTAAACCTAATTCAGAAGAAAAATTTAGAAAATTATTTTAACATCTTTTGAAAAATTTAAACAAAAAATGAAATTATTTAACCACCACTATACTTCCACTTCATTACGTGAATGTTGGATTGAAAATGTGACAGATGGCAATAATATCTGGCATATGCACCTATTGTACTTTTATTGAAAAATGTACAGGGTGGTCATCCCAAGAAATAATTCAGTCATGGTGGACATTTGTAAAGGTATTTGCGTAAGCCTGCCATATGTGGCACCTGCTATTTAGCATTGAACTTTTGCTGTTGGATGAGCAATCTGTATATTTTTTTGACCAAAACTTATCAAGTTTTCTTTGTAATAATAGCAATAACTATATTCCGATTATTATTTTCAATGTCATTTCGTAATTATTAATTTTTTAGAGTGACTGCCATGCACAAATAACGAGGGAAGTTCTGTGTAAATACCTTTACCGGTTTTTTTTTTATTATTTTTATTCGTTACATTTTAGGTGTGTTATTTTAATTTCGTATAATTGTATTGGATCAAATTCTTTTTAACTAATTGTACTAACTATTTAGGAGCTTTATTGTCTCAGTTATTTCACTTCCCTATAATGTTTACTCTTTTGCATTTGTTCTAATAAATAAAAATTTTGTATGTTCACATTTTTACATATTCATTTTTTTTTTTTTTACTTCTGTTGACATTTACATAATTTTACATTTTTTTTATCGTTGTAGCAAATTCTAACAGACAGTAAAATTAAATCTTTCCCGACAAAAGTAATGTCGTCCATGTAGTTACTGATGTTTTTGTGACCGAAAGTCAACCAAATAATTTTTAAATGGATTTATTGTGAAACTCAGCTGTTAATTCTCGAGGCGTTAAAAGTGTTCCAAAAAAACTAATTTCATGGTTGAGGCACACTGTTAGACTATTTTGAAAATCTGTATTGTACATTGCCAAAATCCATATACAGGACGATGTTTTTAGGTAAGGTCCAAAATTTAAAAAATTGGCTCAGGCCGACATTTTTTTTCCTTTTGATACTGAATTATGTAATCTCTATTAGTAAAACATGTCTATTAAATTTGGCACAAATTGCTACAGCCATTAAAAAAATACGGCCGGTCCAAATGTTAGCAAAAAATAGAAAACACGCTGTATATTAGAAATGAGAGGCATTAGAGATCTAATAAAGGTCATTCTTAAATCGTCTTAGGGTTCTGTACCCCTCATTAGCGTATGGTCAGGCACTCACGAAACACCCTGTATATCTAATAGTTCAAGAATTATGACACAAAGTGTATCACAGAGTCGTAACATTAGAAGTAATTGCATAAGTATGGAACGGACTTTTATTCTAGTTCATTAACCAGTGCGAAACTTAAAAATATGAGTATTCTTACACAAAGGAAAATGTAGACATTTTATCCAAATTATACAAAATAAAATCCAAACTAGTTTTAAAGATGTGACAGGAACAATTTATGTAAATAAATAAAATATTTTTCGAATAATGATGTTGTACAGTTTATGCCTTAATAATATTTGAAATTCTTGTTACCTATAGTCGAGTCAATGAAGGTTTTTACTCCTTAGTCCTCAGTGACAGGTCCGATTTTGATGATTTTTCTTTACATGTGTGTTTGTAGATATTTTTCAAAATCGGAATTTATATTATTTCGGGGTCGATGTCACCCCTACTCGGGGGTGGTGATCCTTTGACGTAAAAGTCACAGGCATAGAGGTTATTAACCAGTAACATATGTAACGAAAAAATTTTTTTCCGTTTAAGCACCCGTGCTAAATAAATTTGAATTACCCGCGAAAATAACGACGGGAAGTCAACAAGTGCGCATACGCGGTAGAAGCATCATTTGAAATATCCATGCTACTTGTTCACTTCGATTTCGACCTGGGTGAGTTAAGACCGTTACATATTCTTTAACGAATTTTCACGTTTATTTCTTTAATCCTTTGATATTTTGAATATATTTGATTATTAAAGGATGTCATATTATTCAGTTAACGTTGCTGTATAGTATTTTTGGGAATTAAAGGATATTCTGTGTAATAATTAATTTTTATTAACACACCTGTTTGTGTGATGTCGGCGTCCATTGGACACATGTTAACTCATTAATTATCGTGGCAATTTTGTATTTTGTGGTCGCTTGAGACACAATACCGTGGTGTTCTGCCATTATTTAGATTATTGTGTACGAGGATTAAACTCGGAAATTAATCAAAGGATAAATTAGAATCTTTGTTTCTTAATCGTGTGTAGACAATCTTATCTCATTAAAAGCCAAAATCTAAAGTCGCATTTAGTTCACCTCGTATTAATACAAGAGGTTAAAAGATCATTTTTTTATTAGTTTATTTTTTGGGAGATTAAACCCATAATTTTGTTTGCTATATTTGTTACAGTATTAGTTTTTTTCAGATAGTAATTCAGATATTTTCTCTCTAATTCTAACTAAATTTTGTTACCTTCATTCAAATTTTAGGTTATAACCAGTCAGCCATTTTGTAAACGGCTAAAATTTCATTAAAGTAGAGTTTTCTTATTTATTAATTTCATATATTATATCAATCAGTAGTTTATTCATATATGTTCAGTAGTAGAGTAAAGTAAAATTTTATCAATACTCTTTTCTCACCATTTTAAATTTTTTATATTATCAACTGGTTTTTTACATTCCCCTTTTTCATGTAAAATCCTGGACCAAACCACCATTGAAGCAAAGCACGAGGCATAAATTGAATATTTGGAGTTATCCTAAAAGTATTGGATATCATTCCGACGCAGCGTCTCCTGGAAATCAGCGTTGTCAGGACCTGAATATTACGTCCTCCTTCCCGGATATCCGTGGCCATCTTCAGGAACAGACCTCGTCGGGATTCCACGTCTCCGCTAAGCTAAGTAGCCAAATTTATGTGCAAAATTCAACTTTTGGTCAGAAGAAAATTTGTAAACCAGTTGATCGTTTCATTTAATTTTTTTTTCTAAACTAAATTTTTGTTGTTCAACTAATTAAATCAAATTTCACCATTAATATTTTTAATAATTGTAAAGTGTTGTAAAATTTTCAATCTTTTATACTTATGTTAATATATCATTTGTTTTATATTTGATTTTGATTGTTTTCTCCCCCTGATAAAGTTTGCAAGAGTGTTATTTACTGAATACGCTGGCGTCCAAATTTTTATAGTTTATTAAAGTTTTGTTTGGTAAATTTGACAAGCAAATAATTGTTAGAAAACAAAAATATACAACTCTTCTCGCCACCTAGTGACCCTCGACCAGCCCTGAGCTAACCGGTTGCTACGCTTTCATAGCTTCCTCAGCAGCCAGCTGAGAAGTTATGGTTGCACATACTGGTTAATTGTGATATTTTGTAGATTCCCGTAGAGCACCGCTTAAAAAGAAAACATACATGTGGCAGGAAGTCCCAATGAATTGAAGAAAAAAAAATTAAGATAATGCCACAAATAACATTTAGACAATTCTATGGGATACTCTATAACACTCCATGTTATTTGTTTTATAATTTGGTAAATTAGCTTATACAAATTCGTTAATTTCTGTTTAACTTTAGGCAACCAGCAATGCTGTACCTGTACAGTGAGTTGCAGAACCAAACAGAACTAAATTAAAACTGATTAATCGATCAGTTTGCGAAATTGGCATTTTACAGTAAATTATGCCTGGTTATGATGTTGTCCTTCATTAGGCAGTTACTTACAATTCTTCAATAGGTTTCTCGAATAAATTTCACGTTCTATCTCCTCATATTTATAAATACATTTAATTAAAATAGGTAGTAGCCTCTTTTTCTTTATGTCCAAATAACTCGAGCACCTTAGCACCTTTTAGTTTAGTAAACTTTTGACAGAGGAAAAAGTTTTTTTTTTTGTGGTTAAAAATTAGAAGTGGGAAAACAGAAGCCACAGAAGCGTCCCTTTTGATTTTAAGAGCTTGGCAGAGCAGACGTGTGTGTCAGGTTACTTTTTTTTGTCAGCCATGCTGCATTAAGGCGTCAAGCCAGAAGCTTTGACTTATTTTTAAGAAGCTGAATGCACCCCCAGAGGTTTTTTGGGGTAAGTTATTTTTAAATAAAACATCAATTTCCTTTTGAGTTGCTAAGGGTTATTTTTTTAATTCCTTAGGGTTGCAAGTTTCCCTCGTAAGAGACTTCCCTTTTCTATTTTATTTTTGTTGGCGTGGACCTAACGACTTCATGATTGCCACTATGTTTCGTGAAGAGTAGGATGTCCTCCTATAGTTAACGAGTCTGGAAGTTGCAAGCTCTCTATCCTATTTTTGGAAAATGGTTTCTAATGCCTAGGGGTTTTGCTGGAGAAAAGGGCGCTTTTCGGTGGTAAATGGCCTGGAAGTTGCAGGTTATAAGGACAAAACAAAGTTTTTCTTATGGATATGTAGAGACTGTTATGACATGAAACGTTGATGAGCTGTTGTATGCCAACAGGTACTTAGAGGGTTACTCTCAAATAAATTTATATTTTAAATTATATTTGTAAAAAGTGGTACCATTTTATAAAACTTTCTCTTATATGTTTCTGGCTATACATATAACTAAATTTCATAACATTCTTTAAATTAAACCATTGGTTATTAAATCCTTAAATATTTCAACTAAGCTTAAAGCACAATAGTATATATATAATTATCATGTGGTTATTTTAAATCTGTAATTACCAAATTGTTGATGGGAATATCCATTTCATAAAACTTTCTCTTATGTATTTCTGGCTATACATGTAACTACATTTTTTTAACATTCTTTAAATTAAACCATTGATTATTAAATCTGTAATTACCAAATTGTTGGTGAGAATATCTGCTAAAGTGAAGTGGTGATTAATTATTATTGTGTTTCTTTTCTCCCATTTACAGCATTTAAATATAGTACTGGTAAGCTATACCTATATTTTAACCTATCTGTTGTTTTCCGTAGCTTTCACAATGCAGGAAAACTTTTCGGCAAGCTGCGGTGGCGCCCCGAACATATTTATTAGCAAATTAGTTTAAAACTTATGTATATCTTTAAATTTCTTCTATGAATAATTGAACATATCGGTAAGTATCAACCCACAATTCTGCTCTCCCATAACCCAAAGGCTGCCGTCCGCAAATTGAGGTAAATGTCTGGTTTTAATCAAGCAGGTGTCACAACTCTTCGTAGTAATTTTGTAAATAATAATAGTGTACAATTATAAAATACAAAAAATTAAAAATAACTTTCTTATTTATGGATCGATTTCCTTTAAATACAATAGGGTTCCTCCTCTAGCTATTGCTAATTTACTGCACAAACTTCAGTAAAATCGGATTTTATTTTCTTAAGTTAACGTGCTTACAAGAAATGTGACGGACTGGCATACGGACGGACGGACAGGTGGTCGGACAGACGGACATTTTAGAAGTAGAATTCTATCACCAACACAGCAGTATGATTTTTTTTCTCTACCAGCGATATTAACGGTTTTAGAAATATACTTTTCCCTTTGTATTTGCTAAGAGATAATAAGGTCATTTTGTTTTTCTGAAACATTTTTTTCAAAAATTAGACATATTTTGCTGTAAATAATTTTAAATTGACCAGGCACTATAGAAAATACAATACTCCAATCTAGTGCAAAATGACGTAAACCTAAAGGATTGTAGAAAGCGACACCCATTTTCCTTTGTTTGATAGACAACTGATGAAAATGATTATTTACAGGGCCCGGTTTCATACAAATTAAGCATAATTTCTCCCGAATATCATTTACATTAAATGTTATTTTTGTCTCAATCTCACTTTTAGAACTTGTGCTATCAGTAGTACTTTCCATTATAATTTCTGCTAAAAAATCTTATATACATCAGTTAGCTATATGCAGAGCTGCCTAGTAGTTAACTACAATTGTACTTTAACTACAGTTTACCTACTAACTACAAGTACTTATAGGTAGTTGTCAATACAATGGTATTGCATTGAGTATCCGCTACTCAAATTACTATTTAAAAGTAGTAAAAATTACCATCACGCTACTACTAATACAGCCATGACCAATAATGATAAAAAAAGACGAAAACGCTGAATTGGGAAATAAAATAAAGTTGCAACTATATTTATTCCATAGCAATCATTTTCAAGACATAAATTTCAAAATATCATAAACCAGTAGATTTACGATCTATTTAACGATAGACCATTGCGGGTGGGTAGTGCGGGTTATTGAAATAGTCTTAAAGTAGTGGGTTAGCGAGAATCTGCAGCGAACGCTGCCGCTGATAAGCTTCAAAAATTAATATCACCCTCTACACATTATCTTGGTTATTAAATTCTCAAAAAAAATCTGATTTAAGAACCATTGTAATCTGGAAAGTATAACAAACATTTTATAGATAAATATAATAGTTTGGGAGATATCGTCGAGTGAATGGAAAAGTGGACGAAAGATAATTAATTTTCAGCTGTAGTCGAAGAGAGAAAATTAGTATTTTTGTTTTTTCTTCCATCTAAGCCTATGTAAAAGTTCGTTTATTATGTATTTTAAAAATAGAAATTATACAGACAATTTAATGACTTTTAGATAAAATATGCTTCATGACTGAGTATATCACAGGGTGTGGTTAGTTAGAAAATTTTGATTTGTGCACTTATGCAATGTATCTTTGTAAACGAGGGCTGATGAAATAAATAAATAAATAAAATATATCCATGACGATTGTTTTACAACAAGTGGATTCGTTCGTAATTTACAGGGCATAAGTAACGTAACTGGTAAGGTCATATGTTTTACTCTAAAAATGCCAACGGGCTGAAAGATAGAAATAATTTGCACACTACTATAAGAAATGCACATATGTGTTAAACATTGTACATGGTTATAAAAACCCTAGATTTATATTTCCTAATGTTCGTATTTTTATTTTTAATTATCATTTATCAGTCCGTAACAGTCAAATATTTTAGCTTATTTTCAGTTCACCTACTGAAACAATTAATAAAAATGCAACACATTTATTCCAATAATCATTTCCTTAACATAAACAATATGTTGTAGGTAAGCCATACTAAGTTATCCACAAACCATAAAATAATTTATAACATATAAACTGATATGCTACGGTAAAAAAATTTCGTCAACAGGAATATTGTGAAACAATCTCGTCGCTACGTTTCTGTAAATTTCAGCGTAAGCATTCTGAATTCCTTCCTTAGCATCCTCAAATAAGGCGACTCCATTGTCGTTTATAGCTTTCAGAATATTGTCGGCAAGCTGCTTGTCTCCATTGAATAAATTCTGAAGATCAATGTGAAGATCTTTCACAGTCATCCTAGTTTCGTATGATGTTATTTTAAAATGCTTCTTGCCTTTGCTAATTTCTTCCTTGAAATTTATTATGTGTTTGATGGTCAGTCCATCTGAAATGATGAATTAGTAGAAATTGATATATTTGTAGTTGTATAAAAAAGTGAATGTATGAAAAATGGTGGCGAATATTTAATTTGAATGAATTTAATTTGAATATGAACATAATATCCATTGCTTAATTGAACAACATTCACTCTATTCGCACAAAGTAAGTATTTTATAGAAATTTGCCATTGCACTTGATTTTATTAATGCACAAATTATACACGGTTAAGGCTGAAAGTGAATATTATATACTCAACTGCAAGTAATGAATACACTCTAAAGTAAAATTTACATGAAAGTCAGAGGAAGCGTACTGTACTACCGAGCGAGAGGCTGACGGTTCAAATCCCACAGCCGGATGATTTTAAGGTAAGTGCTTATAATTCTGTTACAGTGTTATTTATAATAATGTATGAATAATCAAACCATTCCTAACTAATAAAAACGTAAAATGAATAAAAACTGAAAGATTAAATAATATTCTCAAGTGAAAAGAGATTTTTATTTGGGCCCGTATTCGTCAAATCAAGGTCATATTAAACGTTATACTATCGTCAGCATTGAACCTTGATCGTACGTCAAAATGACGTATGGGAAGGGTTCTTATTTGGGGCCATATTCCTCAAATTAAGGTCATATTGAGCGTGATTGTGACGTCAGGATATGACGTCATTAGGATGTGACATTAGATCGTCATTTAGACGTACATTGAACGTCGTTATATTGGGACTTATGACGTATATTATGACAAATGAATGGCGGAAAATTGACGTCAGTGTACTAGCTGTGATATGGGAGTCATGAAAAGTGGGACATACTGTATACCATGAGTATTTTATATTTTTCGACTTAAGAAAAAATGCACACACCCTATTGAATTAATTTTAAAGGTTTCACTACTTACATAATATAATGGTCGAGTCACCTGAACCAAAAATTGGCATCATCATAATTTTTCCATCAACGTCATAGTGGGCTTTTTGTATAAGCTCAGGTATATAAGTTGTAAATGTCAATATCTTCTTGTCCAAGTCTAAACTAAAATAGTAATAGAATATTTATTAGAACGGTACAGGAAACATACATAACTGCCATAATATTACAACAGACTTTTGGAATTATCATATTTTTCAATGAAATGAATAATAAAACCTTAACATTATTTTTCATTGACGTTCTGCAGGCAAAAAACAATAAAATCTTCTTAAGGGCATTCTAACAAACGAATTTTTCTGTGTATACCTACATAGTCTAGGTCATATCTTCGCATCCGTTGGCGAAAATATTTGTATTCAGTTTTTTTACATAATATTTTGCAAAATGGTCTCCTGAAAACAAATCTGCATGTTGCCAGGTCTAAAAATGGGTCGAACATTGTTTACACAATTTTTTGAACAAATTGCAAAAATTGTTTATATTCATTTTAGGTTTTTTGGACGATTTTGAACAAAAAAGGTCTCTTGCAACTTTTCTCTTAAATTTATGGTTTTCAAGATACTAATTAAAGTTCGAAAAAATGCAAAAATGTCCATTTTCAACCTTGAAAAACAATAAACAAAAATTTTAATATTGTCTAAATGTTATTTGTGGCATTATCTTAATTTTTTTTCCTTCTTCAATTCTTTGGGAATTTCACTGCCACATGTATGTTTTCTTTCTAAGCGGTGCTAGGGGAATCTACAAAATATATCACAATTAACCAGTATGTTACTGGTAAAAAACCTCTACGCCCGTGACGTTTACGTCAAAGGATCAGTTAAAGGTTGGTTTTGATAACTAAACAACACAAATAAGTATAAAAACTTGAAATTAAATATTTCGCCGACGTTTCGGAAATCTAATCTGTTTCTTTCTCAAGGCTTTTTTTGAAAAATCTTTTTTTACAGCAAAAAAGATTTTTCAAAAAAAGCCTTGAGAAAGGAAACAGATTAGATTTCCGAAACGTCGGCGAAATATTTAATTTCAAGTTTTTATACTTATTTGTGTTGTTTAGTTATCAAAACCAACCTTTAACTGATCCTTTGACGTAAACGTCACGGGCGTAGAGGTTTTTTACCAGTAACATACTGGTTAATTGTGATATATTTTGTAGATTCCCCTAGCACCGCTTAGAAAGAAAACATACATGTGGCAGTGAAATTCCCAAAGAATTGAAGAAGGAAAAAAAATTTTAATGTTGCCAAAGTCCTTAAATATTCTTTAAACATCCCTTAACAAAGTCCCAAAGCGTTTTAGGCTATTGTGTTATTGCAACCCCATGTTTTTCAATTAATAATTAAGCGCATGCATATACTATGTCAGAAGAGAATATTATATTGCCTAAATTTATTTCCGGAGCAAAATAAACAATTTTTGCAATTTGTTTAAAATAAAACAAGTTTTCGACTCAATTTTAGACCTGGCAACATGCAGATTTGTTTTCAGGAGACCATTTTGCATAACATTATGCAAGAAAACTGAATACGAATATTTTCCACAACGGATGCGAAGATATGACCTACACTAACACCCGTTGAGGGTTAGGGGGTGATTATTATACTCCCTGTATCTACGAAAAGGCAGAGTCTATTGCATTTGATCCGCTTTCTAAAACTGCAAATTTAAATCGCAGAGAAAGAATTTTCATATCGTATTGGTGATCAAACTTTCAAAATGTCTGTCCGTCTATCTGTCTGTCCGTATATCTGTCTGTAAGTCTATCCGTCCATCACGTTTCTATTGTAAGCACGATAACTTAAGAACAGAATGTTCGATCGTATTGAAATTGGGCAATATATCAATGTTATCTATAGGAAGACCCCTTAAATTTTTCCAGATTTTTGCTGGCTCTTCATTTTCTTGAAAAATTTCTAAGGTAAAGCAACTAAAAAATTGGGAGGTATGTAGGAAGGCGAGAGAAATCGAATGGCGCAAACCGTAGTTCTGTATCTCGTTTCGTTTTCGAGAGATGACCTCGGGAAGCGGTAAAAAAATCGATTCTCACGTTCGAGCGACCATGTCTCGAAAACCATGACACACACCGACCTCCGATCGATTTCTCACGTCTTTCTACGTACCTCTGAATTTTTTTAGATTTTTGTTAGCTTTCGTTTGGCTCCCGACGTGAAGCGGAAGTGGTTCCGGGGCACGTGGAAACACTAAGCAGGGGGGGGGTTAGTCCGTAAGTGTCCGACACTATCCAGCGCGCTCGATTCCCCTCCCCCCAAAAAAAGCTTTTGTTTGACGGAAATGGCCTTCGCAATTGGATACTGTCGCTCGAGAAGGAAAATCATCGGACCTCTCACTTTGGCGGCAGATATCTCACTTAAAAAGTGCCGAAAATATATCGTATCATCGGATTGCAATTTAATTTTCAGTTGCTCTAGTATAAAAAAGAAGAAGTCATTTTTGTCTAGAAACCGTTCTAGCGATTCTTGCGAAGAGATGTCGATATTGCTTACATTGTGGCCAAAAACATGTAGAAAATATGGTCATATCTACAGGTTAGAAAGAATTTTTTGTGTGTGCCTGTATAATTAAATATTTTATTCTAGTTTAAAAAGCAGTCAAAAGGTCCACCAGGTCCCTGGTGGGGAGTTACAATATTTCATGTGATACTAAGACTGAGCTATCCTACAAATACTACTACAAATATTATATTACCATCAGTTTGGCCAACATAGCCGACATCGTCAGGAGATGATGGACATTGAAAATAAAAAATGAATAGTATGTCGTATAGTAAAATACTCAGTTGTATATTTAATGTCATTTTGAAAATATTTTTGAAAACTAGCTGTCTATGTTTCAAGGCACTAGTACAGATCACATAAAACCTTATACGAGATTGTAGATTTGTAAAAGTGTCGGTGTACGTCTTGAGAAGCAAATCCGATTACTTTAAAATTATATGTATACAAGATTGCAATTTAAGAATCACCCAATTTCTATGTGTAATAAATAAAACTTCTTCAGGATATCCAGAAGAGCTCTGCTTTATTTGAGGATAATTTGCACAAGAAACATTTAATGTCATTAAAGTTATTAAAATATCTGATGTGCATAACAGATTTGATCTACGTAAATGACAGACTCCTCTCTCCCATAGTTTTTTGCATATTCTGTAAAGATTCTCACACCGTTCTAGGCACCTCGACCGTGGTATTGCCGGCCCCAACTACTTTGGCAGTGTCCAATTTCTGTATGGCTGCCTCCACTTCTGATATCAATATTGAAAAATCGGGTTCGTGGTCCTTCTGCCCAGTCATTTTATATCTCAGGGTGGCGCCAAACCTCAACAATCAAATCCTGATGATATACCTCTTTCTATTTTCCTTTTCCTAATTTTCATTTAATAAAAAAATATATATTCTATCCTAGAGTTCCATTTAAGTTTTCAATACTCTCATTTTATCAAGTGTTACTTATAAATGATACAATTAGATGTACTTTCGTACATTTGTTAATTAACCTATAGAGCCTAACCTATAATCAAAATATTAATACATGGTTATCCTCTTTTGGGAAGGGGAAAATATTGTAGGATAGGTGGTATAGTATTATACATCATGTACGTACTGTGCATTTTCCACTGATGAATTCATGTATCCATAAATTTTTACGTCCTTATATTTTTGCACTAAATTAACGGCATTTGATCCTGCTTTTATTTCTAATTTCGTTGCTTCTAGTGGCTCTATGGCCGGCAAATTAAGCGAAGAAATTCCTGTAATTTGAACAAACATATAGGTATAACAAGTAGAAATTGTAGTCAGACGTGGCAAACTGCCAATATCTGTTTGAATTACATTTTGTTCAAATACTAATACAATGCAATTCTATGTGATGTTTCTGAGATTAAGTACACAGCGAATAAGTTTTAGTTTTCTTATTCAAATAGACATTCAGAGTAGCTCTAGTTATAGTTCTATTAAATATTTTATTCTGACAACATTTAAAAGTAAATCTTCTAAATGATCTAATCTTCGTAACATTCCCCGAATCTGGGAGATACAATGTATGCTGAAATTTCAGTATCTTGTACATACTCGTATTTGTGTATACTGAATCAAAAATCTGAATAATTTCATCTCAAATGTTAATAATAAAATTTTATTTTATATAACAATGTTCGATTATAAATATTATAATATAAGTATTTAGACATAAGAGATCATGAAATTATTTCTACTATAGTTAACTCTATGGTTATATATCTATAAATAGTTCAAAAATGATTGCTCCCAAAGATATACCAAAATTACACCTGAAACAATTATAGCCACAAAATCTTTAATTATTATAAACTTATTGTATGAACAGTAGTGGGGTCGATCTGGCACGCAAAATCATCGGAAGTGACGTGTTTTTTTTTACTTTTTTTTGTGATAATGTAAAGTCGGATCTCCTAAAACTTGTGGTGAGTAGTGTGGGCGACTCACGGATGGTGGAGGAGGGGAAATTTATATGTAAAGATACGGGAAATCAGTATTTCGTACATAACTCGCTTAGTTAGTTTGATTCAGATCGAAAAATTGTATGTAGTAAAATTTTGGCCACATATCACCCAGCAAACGCGACATTGTGTATTAATGTTCCTACTTCGGCATAAATAAACAAATGGTTGCAGAAAAACCGATTTTATTTTAGAAGAAGTCATTTTTCACCAGAAAGTAAAGAGGTGGGGAAGAAATTCTTTCGTCATCGGATGCGGAATTTTTTTCTCTTCGATTAGACCCCGGCCAAATTGCGATCAGATGATTAGAAGGGGAAAGAGGGGAGCGTAAAGTTTTTAACCCATGGACGGGCAAGGAAAAGGGTTGTGGACTTCGGGCCGGGCTCATTTTCAACGGCTATCAATTCTCTTTCAGAACTTTTTTACCACGAAGCTCTAATTGCATTAGGGCCTGCACGCGCGCGTGATACATTTATAAAAACGTAGTCCTGACATTCTATTATTTATCGGCCCGTAATATGTGGGCCCAGTCCCAGTTGATTCATGTCCTACACTATTATATACATATTACTATATTTTATAAATGTATCACGAGCGCGTGCAGGCCCTAAAGCAGTTAGAGCTTCGTAGTAAAAAAGTTCTGAAAGAGAATCGATTGACTTTGAAAATGAGCCCATTCCGAGTCCCCAACCCTTGCCCTTCTATGGGTTAAAAACTTTTCGCTTCCCTCCCTCCCCTTCTAATCATCCGATCGCAATCTGGCCGGGCTCAAATCAAAGAGAGAGAAAATCCGTAATCCAGGTGAAAAATGACTTTCTCTAAAAAGAAAAATCGGTTTTTCCCCAACCATTTATGCCGAAAATTATAAACAAATGATAATACGTTGAAGTAGGAACATTAATACACAATGCCGCGTTTGCTGGGCGATATGTGGCTAAAATTGAGGAAGCTACAGCAGTTTTAATTTTATTTCCGTTTTCCCCTCTTCCGCCCCTCTTAATCGACCTAGCGGCTTGAAATTTGGATACAGTACTTTGGACCCTCCTATCTACTGGGGAAAAAATTAGCAAAATGCTAAGTTGTTTTCTTCCTCGCAAAAAACGCGAGAATGGCCCTCGGTACGTTCAAATTGCAATATGTCGAGAACCGTTGGACCGACTTCCACGAATCAAAATTCAATTTACGCGCATTTGCGACCCCTTTATTTTTACACTATACAATTTTTCGATCGAATCAAACTAAGCGAGTTATGTCCGAAAAATTGATTTCCCGTATCTTTGCATGCAAGTTTCTCCCCTTCCACCACCCATAAGTCGCCGACACTAGTCATCACAAATTTCGGGAGGTTGAACTTCATAATATTTAAAAAAATAGGTTAAAAGAAAACGTTGTCACTTTGAAATCCAGACCGACCCTACTACAGGGAACATTTCCAAAAGTAAGGCATTATTAAGCCGATATATGAATCCGGAAATCCTCTACTAGTAACAAATTACAGACCTATTTCGCTTAGCACTAATATCGCAAAAGTTAAACAAAAATGTATTCAAAATAGAATCAACAAACATTAAAAAAAATTAATTAACAAACCCGATTCAGGAAAGGTGCGTCGACTGCTATTTCCTCCTCTTTAATTTTGATCTCTACATATTTTTTCGAAAAACGCATAGTTTTGGAGAGAATTGCGAAAACCCGTTTTTGGCGGCCATCTTGGCTAGATGGCGGCTCTCGCGGTAAGTCTCGAATTGTGCATTTTATGAATTATAGATATGGACCCCGAAACCTACAAACCTGCAAAGTTTCAAAACTTCCCGAGTTATTTCCAGGCAAAAATCCCCAATGACTGGCCTAGTAGTCAAAAGCCCTTGGCTGCCTTCTTAGATCTGAACAAGGCTTTTGACACTGTTTTATGAAAAATCAATTGAAAAAATAAAAAGTTATGGTGTATAATATGGTACATAATATGCAATAACTAAACTATTCAAAGGGTAATTTAATAACTGATGAGGGTTTTGGGGTTTTATAGCAAGCAAAAGATTTTGTAAAGAATTTTTTTTTTTGACAAATTAATAATAGAAAAGTGTTTCCTCTTTTAAATTTATTCTGAGAACATACGGTAGATTAAAGATTCGTGTACTAAGTTTAGATCTATTCTGCTCTATTCCTAAATGAACATCCTGTAAATACTAATTCGCATAATGAAAACCGGCACCCAAGTCGATTCATCATTGGTTAAAAAGATAAAAAGTAAGAGACAAACAAATAAACTCAAGAACTTACTTCCTAAAGGCATGCTCCGTGCCTTCTGTACTAAGAAGAATAGACTGGTGACTTCAAATATATATTTGAAATGCTTACCTGATGTTCCAAGAAGGTGAATCGCATTTTGTATCGTAGTTTTTATGCAATTATCTAGATTGGCGTCATTTAGATGGCACCTTTCGAATTTCTCAGCTAGAAAAAATATAATTCATTATTTACCATTATACTAATAAATGATTTAAATGTATTCAGCCCTCACTTTAACAGCGGATATCTCAAAAACAGTAGGGCGAAAATTTTAAAATAATTATGTGTTCATTATATGTTCATCACTCTTTGAAAGAGTGACCACAAAATTCCTTAAAATTTAGCCTGTTTTCGCGTACATCATAACTTTGAGCCGAAACAAAATAATTTAACGCCAAAGGTCCTTAATTAAAGTTTATCAAGAATATAGATGGCTGTATTTTTCGTTTTTCAATATAGTTGTTGCTACTTCCCATAAAAATGGGTTAACAGGGTTATTATAGATATAAATATTTTTCACTGTTTTTTTTTTCCAAGACGATTCTTAATACAAATAGGTAAAAGTAAATTATTTTTCAAAGTAATTAATTTCTAAAACTTCATATTAAAAAATCGCTGTCTAGGGAATCACTACTTCCACATCCAGATTCTTCATCCAAGTCACTTTAAAGGAAACATCTTGTTTAGATTTGCACTCTAGTACGTGGAAATTATTGGTCATAGAGTTCTAATAATATTTGTGGCAGATATCATAGAAAAGTTTGAGGCGTTGGTTTCTACCATATGCGTTAAAAATGAAATTTCTAGTTTACCCTACTTGTTTCCCCTATTCACAAACTACCACCTCCCCCCCCCCTTTAATGGAATCATCTCAAGCAGATGTCATTAGAATACATACGTGCACTAACTTTCAAGTGAATATCACAATTTTACGTTATCAATCCCATTAATAGTGAAACGGAGGTGGTGGTGTTTGAAAAATATTAGTAAAAAACCTGAGGCCTTGGTTTCTAGTATATACACCAAATCTCAAATTTCTGTACTTTTACCAGCTTGCTTTACCTATTTTCCCCTATTTAACCCCCAATCCTTCAAAGAAATCATCTCAAAATATAATCTAGTTCCAGATGTCCGTTATAATACATACGTGTAACAAATTTCAAGTGAATATCTCAATTTTATTTTATCAACCCCTTTAATAATGGAGTAGGGGTATTGGGGGGTTGAAAAATATTATAAAAGAATCTGAGGCCTTTGTTTCTAGTACATACACCAAATTTCAAGTTTCTGTACTTTTACCAGCTTACTTTACTTATTTCCCCATATTTACCCCTATTTAACCCCCAACCCTTCATCAGAATAATCCCAAAATATAATCAAGTTCCTGATTTCATTATAATATAAGCGTGTACCAAATTTCAAGTAAATCTCTCAATTTTATTTTATTATCACCTCTAATAATGAAATGGGGGGTGGTCGGCTGATGAAAATTATTATAAAAATTTTCAGAACTTGGCTTGTAGTACATACATTAAATTTCAAGTTTCTGTACTCTTACCAGCTGTCTTTACATATTACCCCTTATGTACCCCTATTTACGCCCCAACCCTTCACCGGATATATTCAAAAAACAATCCAGTTCCAGATCTCGTTATAATAAATGCGTGTACACAATTTCCAGTCAATATGTTATACCGTTCCGGAGAAAACGTGCGGGCAAATAAAAGTTACAGACAGACAGACCGACAGACAGACAGAAACTTTTTTCACTCAAATTTAAAATCTCGAAGTTTCATGACATTCTAAAGCCTACCCTGACCGATGAGCTCCAGATCATCCCAGATGAGCAGTTCGCCTACCGAACAGAACATTCCACTGAGCTCCAAGTACTTCGTCTAACGGAGTACATCACGGAGGGTTTCAACCAACGTCAAGTCACAGGAGCGATCTTCTTAGATGTAGCCAAGGCCTTCGACAGGGTTTGGCATGAAGGTCTCCTGGCGAAGATGTTGTCGATGGGTTACCCTGTCAGCATAGTCAAGCTTGTGAGATCCTACCTTCATCGGAGGCAACTCCGTGTGAAGATTGCCGATAAGCTGTCAAACTACAGGCCCATGGAAGCAGGTGTACCGCAGGGATCGGTACTCTCTCCCCACCTGTTCACCATCTACACCTCCGACATGCCAAGAACCGCAAGGACCTCTTTAGCGCTCTACGCAGACGACACGGCCATAATCGCAAGATCATGGAGTGCAAGACTTGCCACCCGCAACCTCCAGGAAGCAGCATCCCTTCTGGAAGAGTTGTGCTGATTTATAAAATAAGATTTGCTTCGTTACAGTGCAACAAGTGGAAAGTCAAAATCAACGCGGAGAAGAGCAAAGCCATCCTCTTCAAGAGAGTCAGGAAGCAAACTCCCATAGGACACGTCTCCTTGAACGGCGAGAACATTCAATGGCACGATACCGTCAAGTACCTTGGCGTTATCATGGATCGAAGCCTGACGTGGAGACAGAACACGGAAGCGATAATACAGAAAGCGAGGACGAGGAGGACTCTACTTTACCCTATGATAGGTAGACAGAGCCAACTCAACCTGAGGAACAAGCTCACGCTTATCAGGACCCTCATTGCACCTATTCTGACCTACGCCTCCGTTGCCTGGGGATACCAAGCAGCCACCCATCTGAAGAGGATACAAGCCGTGGAAAACGTCGCACTTCGGTGCGCCGTGGATGCACCATGGTTTGTCAGAAACGCCGACATCTTCAGAGACCTGGAATACATCCCAGTAACTGAAGTCATCCGGGACAGAGCGAAGAACCTATACGCCCGTGCAGCAGAGCATGGGAATCCGCTCCAGACAGGCGACTGACTATGACCCCAACGACGCTCCGAGGCACAAGAGGCCGAGGCTCCAGATCCTGGATAATGGGTAAGTATAACTAACCCTTTATCTGTTTCAGCCCGATCTGCAAGCCACACCGCAAGGAGACAATGACCAAAAACATCCAATACCCGATCCCGGGGGTACCAAGCATACAACCAGCTCGGTACCCTTACCCTAGCTCGTGCCGGCCTCTGACGCTAAGAAAGCGTCTCTGGCCGAACACAATCCTGAACTACACAATTCACACTTCCTTCCGACGAAATCGGAGCACATGATGCCAATTGGCACCCTGGGCTTCCGACTAGTCAACACCCCCAAATCCCTTTCAAACTCCGAGAGGGCTCGGTAACAGCCGTTCCCTCTCACGACAGACGAAAGACGCTCCCGGGAGCCTATACATGCCAGCGAAGAAAGAAGACCAAGACAGAAGAGCGCCAGAAGAAACGACCCAGCTGGCAGGGTCCAACAACCAGGACCAGGGGAGGTTTGCTAACATCGCCAATACTGTCCGCATTTGCGGGGGGGATAGGCGAAAAAGCAGGCCCACCCCTTACGAGGTCGGTCCAGGTCTACAGCGATGATTGGGGCAAAGAGCTCAAGCTCGACCCCTAATCATCCGAGACCGTCATCTTTAGTCAAGAATATTGGCGCGTCTAAAGCCTTTTTCAAGAAAAAAAAATCAATTTTTTTTACGATTTTTATACTTCCAATCCACTACGTGGATGTGGATGTAAGACTGGTCCTGAATGAGGTTCAAAACTACCCCCATATCAAAAAACCCCTACATTAAAGAAATTCTAGGAATATATGTAATATGTTTTAAAATACATTATTAGAATTTTTATGATGTAAGAGTACTTAGTTTTAACTCTTATTCAGGGGTGATTTTTAGATACGGAGTTTTTTTTAATTTAATTATTCCGAAAAATAACTTTGAAGTAATTGTATTAAAAACCACCATGAAAAAACATTCAGTGAAGAATATTCATACTTAGTTCAACTCCCATTCAGAGGGGTAGAACCCCCACATTGAAAAATAAACAATACCGTTATCTACATTTTTTATCAGCTTTAATTTGGGACCTTTAGCGTCCAATTATCTTTGTTTGGTACAAAGTTGTTTTTTTTTATGGCTTTGGGTCATAGACCATACAGCCAGTCACACAAGAGCACTTTATAATATAGAATACTAAAATTAAACCTAACACAAAATGAGTAGAAAGAAATGAACAACCTGAGGAATTACAGGGACACACGCTTCTCGCCCTGGGGTCTGTCAGGGCATTAAATTATAATATACATCACAAGAAGGACCACGGGAAGGGGGGTTTAAACAAGAGGAAAGACGAGAGGAATACAAAGCTAACCTATAATTTTATTTTAATTTCTACCAAAAAACCGATAATAAATTCATAAATTTGCTTAGTGCCAATAGAAAGGAGATTAACTAAGTTAAATGGAGCCATAGTGTTGCAACATGAGACAATATTTTTGATAAATATATCTGTAGCGTTTTTATTTTTGGAACATGAATGGTACAAAGTTATAACGTCCGCAAAGACACCTTAATTTTGTGGTGACTCTTTGAAGTTACTTATATTGAAAAACGACCTACTCTTTAAGGTGGCCATTCCCTAGAAAGAGACATCCAATAGGGAAATATTTTATATTGTTCCCAATAAGGAAATTGATTGAGGAAGCCGTTACTCTGTCGTAATCCAGAGTGGTATAATGAAAGAAAATCAGAGATATCGTTCTAAAGTAGTGTCTGGTTTATCATTAAATAAAATAACAGGATAATAGTAATATTTTATTTAGACATCATTAATGATTTAATAACGTAGAGATATAACTTACTTATTAAACATTAACTATTAAAAATCTTCCTCACTAGAACTTGTTTCTTGTTCACTTTCTGGTTCAGTTTCTGATTCAATTTCTCTATGATATTCTTTCTGTTCAGGATATACCAGGTGTAGCTGTAGTGGCTGAAAGTAAAAGTGGCAGGACCTCCTTTGGTAGCGATTTTGATGTTTTTACGGGAAGTTTCCTTAAACCTGTTATCGGAGGATCTGAAGTTATTAGGAGAGCATTGGTCATCATACGAGATACTTTTCTAGAATGATGTGCTCTGTATCTTCTAATATCCTTCATAAGATAATTGTCCTATAGCAATGAGAGCATGTGATATTATCGGGTGGCCGTGAATAAGAATCTTATGGACTGATATTGGCATGTAAAACCACTTATACAGACTTACAAATAATTTTGCAGTGTCAGGTGTATAAGCAGCAAAGGATTCTGAGTTAATTTCATTGAAATTGTATGCAGAATAATGGAAAATCTTTCTATTAACCCTGTGTTTATTTCTGTTATTTAAGAAGTCAGAGAAGGATTTCTGAAGATACGCCTCGCAGTATTTCCATTGTGTGTGGTACCACTTCCTCCTGCCTTAGGTACATCTACTAAAAGACCCATTCTTTCTAGAAGTTGTTTATTGTTTTTGAGCAGAATATGAATCTGTAAAGAAAATGGAGGTTTGCATTTAAAAAACCAAAGTGGGCCTTTAGATGACCTTGAATTCCTCCACCAAACCTTAAAAAATATAGCCAATGATCCCACTTTTTAAATGGTGACTTTTGTCTGAAACATTTTGTCCAAAATTCTTCGTTTTCAAGTTATTCGCGTTTGTCAACTTAAATGCCTCACCCGGTATAAGTGGAGCATAAAGAAAAATTAGAAAATCTGCATTTAAATGAATATTTCTAAATTTTATCGATTAAGAAAAATAGAAATTAGTAACCTATTTGTTGAAAAATAAACAGATATTTAAGCCATAGAGATACAATTATGTCTGATTAAATATTTCATTGCATAAGTAGGTTGTATTTAAAACTCGAATTAAAAAAGTTTAGGCAATTTCTGGCAAATATCGCTCCTATGCTTGAAATCTAAAAGATTTTGTAATTTATTTATGCAAAGAAACACATTGCTACTAAATGTACTTTTTGAAATATTTCATCACAAAGTTCATCTTAGGTACAATCAAACAACGATTGTTTCATTTGCTTTATATCAACGATATATTGTATTTTGAGCACACTGATTAAATAATCAATCCAAGTAAAAAAAAGCTTACTTACTGGTAGTACCATGCTCCATTTGTAATAGTTAAATATTGCACTTTTCAACGTCCAAATATACACCTAACTTTTACTTTAAAATATTCTAAATAATCTGTTCTCATACGCGCTCAACTACACACTAATTTCTGTCAACCTACCAGGCAAACGAAGGTCCCTTTCCGAAAAACTGTTGTAAATACAAATGCATTAACATCTAAAGAGTTACAAAATAACAATACATAATCCGCAGAAGGGATTTCAGTTTTCGCCTTTTTGTCGCTATTTACCTACTTTCTGTCCCACTGTGCGACGGACGGATAGACGGACATATTGAAAGTTGTTCAGAATTGTTGTTCACCAACACAGTGATATGAAAATTTTTTCTCTACAATATTACCGGTTTTAGAAATGTGCCGATCGAATTCAATATACTCCTCGTTTTGTATTTGCGAAGAGTATAATAATCACAAAATACCCAGAAATGGCCAATATCTCGAAATGTGTCTAATGTTATGCACAAAATCTATTGTATCGTAATCAACAACCCAAAAAACATATATTTTCCTTAGTTTTTTAATAAAATATGTTCTATTTGAAATAATTTGGTAAAACGTCAAAAAGTACCCAAAATTGACTAGACTGAAAGGTTTCATATGAATTGTTTTTAGATTTTGCAGGCCAGATATAATTTTAATCACTTTATAGCGGTACCATGTTGTAGCGACAACCTTTCTATGTAGTTGAAGGAACAAAGTTTTGCCCCATCTTCGTAGTACATGTTTTTTTATCAGATATATGATACAATATTTAAAAAAAAAATTTACTATACTGTGTATACACTTGTTTTTCAAATATTTTTGATTTATTTTTTATTTATTTGAGAAAAAAAACATTTAAGATTATAATTTTGCTGCTAAATGTAATTTACATGAATCCAAAAATTAATCATCAATTTAATATATATATAACGAATAAGGGTACCATATCTTATTTTATTTACATAACAATATCATTAGACACCAATGAAAATATATAAAGATCCGAAATACTTTGAAAAGCCAAATATTTCTTAATATTTTAGACTTGATCCTTAAAGTTAAAAAAAATAAATATAAGAAACCTTACGAAATGAGTGAGGAAGAGTCACAGGAACAATAAGTGCCGTTACAAAAAGTACACACCACATTTTCAGTCAATTGTTTCTTTGTGAAGGTATCAACACAGATTAAACGAGTGCTTTAACAGATTTCGCTTAAAGTAATGCCTTTGCATGTTAGTACAGGCGTCCAAGCGAAAAAACTGCTAATTAGAAAAGGTTATAATTTAGTAAAAAATTGGTATAGACTTACTTTGACCATGTGTAAAAGTTTTAAATCTACTGGATAACAATAATAAAATATGAATAAAACTGATTTTTAAAATAAGCCTTTATTAAAATTTTCTAAAACGAAGAAAATAAATATTATGTGAATTGATTGGGGTATGGCCATAGTTCAATAAGTGGACCCAGAGCGGATGAGTAGATATCAGCAAAGGTAAGTTAAACATTATGGAATCAAAGAGATAAAATCATTTTGTCAATATTTATGACCTGAATAAATTAAACTAGTCTATTGTCGAATATTCTGTCAGAATTAGCAAACTCAAATTCAAATAAAAATAAATAAAACAATATAACGATTATACACAATAAGAAAAAAATTGAAAAACCGGATAAGCTAGCATCCATTTTCAATAATTTCTTAATAACTGCTCCGTTAGAGATAAAAAAATCAAATTCCACTACATAAAATTCCAACTGACGTAAATATTAATTACAATACATTGTGCAGAAATTTATTTAAGATTAGTGCTTTATTTGGAAAATCCTGTTTCTATTAACACAAAATCGCCAATTTATCAACTGTTTGACTTTTTTTGTTCAAAGGATCTATCGCCTGTACTATATTATTTTTGTACGTGATAAACAATTTACAATAATAGACGATTCGAACTTATAATTTTCCAAGTATTATACATACAAAATGATTACATGCACACTATGTGTTTACCAAAGCTTTGCATGCAAAGATATCACTTGAAATTATTTCTAAATTATAATGTTTTAATTTGTAAGTGTTTTTTATATTAATTGACACTTATCAAATGGATCTTACATCATTCGCTTGTTACATTATATCTATGATTATTCCATATCTCACTCCTTACCTACAAACACTCATATCTTCAGAATATAAGTATTTTTCAGATCAACTTCTTTTTGTCACTTATGCAATTAACAAAATTAGTTATTTTTTTGCATAAAAAAATTTACTTTTTCTATCTGTGATTTGTTGAAAAATACGAAAATTTAAAAAACACAGAAAGTTTTGTTTAATCGAAAAATGTCATTAACAAAAAATGTTTAGAATTGCAAAGAGTCTATATACAAAGGACCCCGCACACCATATAGAGGATTTCTTTTCTCTCCCGTCAAATTTAATCTAACCCACGTAAAAATATTCTTCTCAAACCCCTGAACAAATGTTCAAATACAGCCAAGGTCCGAAAAGGTTGTCGTTTTGAGATATGGAGCCTTAAAGATCGTTCTAAATAACGAAATCTCGTTTTTAAATTGAAAGAAAAAAGACTTTAAGTTGGCTTTGATTTTATGGAAATTCAGAACTGCGTAATTGATTCGTAAATAACACCATATTTCTTACTCGTGTTAATGACACCGTGGATCTTCAAGGCTTCGCTGCAGTTTTTTTAATTCAAGAATAAGGTTGCAATACTTTTGTATAAATAAAAAACGTCTCTATTTTTTAGTTCTCCTAGCCCTTGAGTATACGGCCATAATCGAGGGCGAGTCGGCGCGGTACACATTTTTTCAAAGATACAATGTGTTTCGGATTTTTGACACAAGGGCAAATATCGAAATACATTGTATTATTGAACATATGAGTGCCGTGCTAAATTGACCTTGCCCTTAATTTTTACTATATTCTTAGGGGTTCATGAGACAAAAGAATCGTTTCGAAGAGGATACCATGCAATTTTTTTTTATTATCTCGACGGCTAGCAGTAACAGAAATCGAAAAATAACTACAACTGTACACAGAATCTTTCAAGATGATGTTATGACGAAATTTCTGCTGTGCAACTGGAGGTCCAAGTTCTTGTGGTAGTCTATGCCCAGCATCAATAATATTATCTAAAAGCACCACGATCAACTTTTTTGAAAAACTTTCTGTGTCCAAGTACTCAAAAAATTACCAGTGTTATTTAATAAAGTATTATTTAATAAATAACACACTCGTTTTTTCATCGCGAACCGACCTCAAACTGTGAATTCACAGTACGACTTTCTTACTAAGAGTGTCCACGTCTCGAGGGTGAACTGTTTTGTTTTATTGATAATAATTGCCTCATGAAAATAACGAAAACTCCTATTGTATGTGTTAATACTAATATATGATTCAAGTGTATTGACCCCTCACTTTAACTGCGAATATCAGAAACGGAGGAGCAGAAAAAATTGAAAAAATTATGTGTTTATTATGAATCTATTCTAAATCAATCACTGAAATTTGAATAATGTACATTGGACACTTTTGAAGTTCTGCTAAGTTAATGGGCTAGTTCGGCATTTTTTTTTATTTCATAAATCGAAAGTGCAAGCATAAAATAATGGATCTGCAAAAAATCAGAATCCCTTTACGGGGAATTTCCTATAATGTAATTTTACTTTTTAATATCCTGTTTTGGTAATCCATTGATAGTTATAACACGAGTATTTGCTTACATATTTCAGTTGATTGTGAACTTTAGAAAAAGCCGCACAGAAAAGACATGGATATCGAAACACGTGTGTGTAGATGTTCTAAAGTTTTGTGTTACTGCTATATCGGTAAGTGCTTTTGTTTTGATTATGTTTGAGTTTCATTGAGCAGGATAATGTAAATTAAAAATAACATTATGATAACAGTTGAACTGTTCATAATGGGCATATTTTCTTTCTTATAATTGTTATAAGAAGGATCTATGTTTTAAACTTATCTGTGATAAGTATTTCGTGAAAGTTTGAATAATTACTAGTATTTTCTGGTAATATATTTTCATTTGTCTCTATTGTTATAGAGCTTTTACAGTTCCAGGAAGTTGCATTTACATATAATTATATTAAAAATCTTCCTTATGCTGAATTGTTGCAAAGTGATTTGGATAGTCTGTCCCACTGGTGCGTTGAAAATGTCCTACATTAAATGAGGATAAGTGCTATACGATTACATTTGCAAGAATAAACTCGCCTTATAGTTATCCTTAGAAAATTAATAACAAAGTGTTGCACGAGGCTAATCGTGTAGAAGATCAGGGAATAAATCTGGATAATAAACTGTCTTATAAGATCCATATATACAGTGTGTCCCACTTTTCACGGTAACACCTACGTAGCTCAGTTATTAATACATCGATTTATTTTAAACTTGGTAAAGTTATACACCTCTTGAAGGCAGCTAAAAGCGCATATACCTATTTAATTTATTACATAGACGTGCGGACTAAGGGGATGAAAATGGGGTAAATTTTCAGGTAAATTGTATTAGGGATTTTTTACCAACAATCAATCTCATAGGGCATCCTTTAAAACCCTTTGTGTCAAATTTTAGTAAAATATCTCTAATGCTACACCGAAGTGTAGAGGGGTTGAGGGTTGAAGCCCAGAGAAAGAAGGTGTTACGTTGGTAAATACTTTATTGTGTTTACAAGCGTATCTAAAGTTCTAGCACTAACTATCACTAAAAAGTCTTGTATCTTGTGTCGTGTAAAAAGTATTTTTTATCAAATTTAGTGCGTTAAAAAATATATCGGGAGTGGGTTGGCTAAAAAATTCCTGGCCAGTCTATGATTAATTAAAAATTGAAAAATGTTTATTTAACATTACACTCATGCGTTTAACGAATAAATTTAATATTAATCGAAAGTATGAAGTCTATAGAATATGCAAACGTTGGTATGTCCGTTTTTTTCCTGGCGTAACTACTGGGTTGGCAGGTATAAACAGGTATGTTGATACTAGAGCTATTTTCACCCATTTGTTTATTAAATAAATCTCTTATCAAAATAAGCGCTATTTCATTGCGAACACGATGATATAAGGTTGTCTGCAAAAAGTCTGGTTTGAATGACGATTCTCGAATTTTAAAAAGTGAAATTATAATGCGAATGGAAACTTGCGATAAAGAGGTCCGAGCTAAGTATCCCGTGCGATAGAAGAAGACGCAGCATTGCAGCTGCGCGTGGCGCGACCGCCGGGTGAAAGACAGTGCGCATGCTATTTGTTCATGCAATAGAGAAGGAGAGCGATAAACTAGTAAATACTGAGCAATATTTTAGAGCAAGTGGCAACAGACTTGAGAAAACAACAATAAATATATATATATTCTCTATTGCAAAACGAGCAGTCCGAATAGTGGCCGGTGCTGGCTTCAGAGACCACTGCAAGAATATTTTCAAAAATCTTAAAATAATACCTCTTCCTTCTCTATATGTTTATGTCACGTTGTTAGAAATTTATAAAAATAAGATTCAATTTTCAACAAATGCTGAAGTTCATGCGTATGATACTAGAAATAGAAATGATTTTCTAACATCACGCTTTCGACTTTCGAAAACAACAACAAAAAATTTAATTTTCAATGGACTCAATTAGTTGTGACGTCACAAGTTAGGCAACCTCTATATACTAGTGTCATGACACACGGGTTGCCTGCCAAGCACACTGAAACTTGAGCCTTAATGCATATGTTTATAAGGCGACATTTTCGAGGATAGAAACATGGCATAGAACTTTATTTTATTTCTCCTGTGGAAGAAATATTTAAGGACTTCGAATACCTATTTCACATTCAAAAAATATGTTAAAATGTATATATCTATGTATGAGTTATAAAAACTTTATTTTAATTTTTGTTTACAGTTTTTGTAATATTTTATACTTGTGTATATTTACCGATACCTTGCCCATGTAATATGATAACTGAAATCTCTTAAATATTTCTTACACGGGAGAAATAAAATAAAATTGTATGCTGTTTCTATCCACGAAAATGTCGCCTTATAAACATATGCATTAAGGGTCAAATTTCAGTATGCTTGGCAGGCAACCCGTGTGTCATGGCACTAGTATATAGGGGTTGCATAATTATGTGACGTCACACTAATTGAGTCCATTATTCAATTATCTACCGAACTATTCTTGCCTAATCCAAATACATTTAAGGGGATAATTAAAAAGCATTTGCTTATACTTACATTGTTTTTATTCTGTTGAGGAATATATCCAAACCCCCTTTGAAATTATATCTCCTAATAATTAATTAAATATTTATATATAATTATATACTGAGAAATGCTTACCGTCATCACAATTTTATAAATTGATAATTGTTCAAGTTTTTACAAATTGTTTGTAAATTGTTCTTGTAGTTACTTACTCTTGTACGTGTCTTCATATTTTAATATGTTTACAACTGCATGCCTTCGCAGTATACACTCTATAGAGTTATACTTATTATATTGTTTTTCTTTGATTTGCCAAAAATGTTGCATTATGTAGTTTGGTTAAATAAAATATCAATCTATCAACAATTATTCAAATTTCGTTATAGTGGCGCCATCTCTTGAACGATGGCGGAACAGATACTACGGCCCAAGAAGAATTCTTAAACTTACAACCCCTACAACAACCTCAGTTTTGAAATTCCTTTAACTCCAACAGAGGGTTAAACTTAATCAATACTTGTGGCAAATTGCGAGGTATTTGGGAAAATGGAACACAATTTAAAATCGTAGCAGTAATAATAAGAGTTTGATATTTAAGTTTAAGACAAAACTCGAACCTAATGTAAAACTAATAGGTCTTGTCTTATTAGTCCACGTTAATTAGACTTTTTAGAAGTTATATACAAATGATATTTCGTTCAGGAATTGTTTATAGATAGGACGGGACTTAACTAAGGTTTTTGGTGTTTTTATTCAAAACCGTCACTCTGACTGGGAAAAGATAAGAAGAAAAATGTTCTCCATTAAGTTCTGCGTAAAAAATGTTATATAGATTATTGACCTATTCCCTATTGTTTTCCTTCTATCGGCGATCAAAGCAGGGGGCAGTTTGGAGCGCTTGGCGAAAATTGGTCCTACGCCATTTTTCACAGCGAATATCTCTAAAACGACTGTGACGTACAAAATGATTAGAATGGAACTTGCAGAACGGAATCTCCTTTACCAGATTCACGTATAATTTTTTTTGTTTTGATTCATTTTTGTCGGTTTTTTTCACATTTTCCACAAACACGCATTTTGCAATTAGAGCTCTTTTTTACACCACTTGTGAGGTAGAGCCCTCAGCGCGTTTTTTCAAGTGGTTTCCTTTGTAGGCCTACTCCATTAACATATTAGACGTTTTCATTCGTCAGTAGGATCTTTTTACATGACTTCATCTTCAATTGGTGAATTCAGACAGCTTTGCCCATTACAAATGGAGGACATAATTAAACAAAAAACCAATGAAACAATAATTAACAAAAGAATGTACTGAAAAAATAATTATAATACAAAACAATGAAAAACCGCTGCCCAAGGAATCACTACTTCCACATCCAGATTTTTCATCCAAGTCACTTTAAAGGAAACGTCTTGACTAGAGTTGCACTCTATTACCTATGTAGAAATTATTGATCATAGAATTTTAATAAGATTAGGTGCAGATGTCATAGAAAAATTTGAGGCGTTGGTGTCTACCATATACGTTAAAAATGAAGTTTCTAGTTTACACTACTTATTTTCCCCTATTCACAACCAACCACCTCCCATCCCTTCAATGGATTCATCTTAATCAGATGCGGTACTAACTTTCAAGCGAATATCTCAATTTTATGTTAACAATCCCATTAATAATGGACTGAAGGTGTTGGATTTCGTTGTTTAAGGCCTCGGTATCTAGTATATACACCAAATGCAAAATTTATGTGCTCTAACCAGCTTGATTTACTTATTTCCCCTATTTACTCCTATTTAACCCCCAACCCTACAACGGAATCATCCCAAAATATAATCTAATTCCGAATGTCGTTATAATACATACGTCTACCAAATTTCAAGTGAATATCTCAATTTTATTTTGTCAACCCCTTTAACAATGGAGTAAGGGTGGTGGCGGGGGGGTTGAAAAGTATTATGAAAACTGAGCCTCTAGGACATACACCGAATTTCTATCCTCTTACCAGCATGCCTTACTTATATTGCCTATTTACCTCTACTTACCCCCACTCCTTTAACGCAATCATGTCAAAATATAATCTAGTTTCAGATATCGTTATAATACATACGTGTACCAAATTTCAAGTGAAAATCTAAATTTAATTTCATCAACTCTTAATAAGGGAGGGGGTGGTGGGGGAATGGCCAATATTATAAAAAATATGAGGCCTTCAGCTCAAAATATAATCTAGTTCCAGATGTCGTTATAATACATACGTGTACCAAATTTTAAGTGAATATCTCAATTTTATTTTATCATACCCTTTAATAATGAAGTAGGGGTATTGTGGGGTTGAATAATATTATAAAAAAAATCTGAGCCCTTTGTTTCTAGTACATACACCGAATTTCAAGTTTCTGTACTCATACCAGCTTGCTTTACCTATTTTCCTCTATTTAACACGATTTAACCCCCAACCCTTCAATGGAATCACCAAATTTTAAGTGAATATCTCAATTTTATTCTATAAACCACTTTAATAATTGAGGGGGGTGGCTTCTAGTACATACACCGAATTTCAAGTTCCTGTACTCTTACCAGCTTGCTTTACTTATTTTGCCCTATTTACCCCTATTTAACCCCAACCCTTCAACGGAATCATCTCAAAATATAATCTAGTTCCCGATGTCGTTATAATACATATGTGTACCAAATTTCAAGTGAATATCTCAATTTTATTTTATCAACCCCTTTAATAATGAAGTAGGGGTGTTGAAAAATATTATAAACAATTTTGGGGCCTTGGCTTGTAATACATACATCAAATTTCAAGTTTCTGTACTCTTACCAGCTTGCTTTACATATTTCTCCCCATTTACCCCTATTTAACCCGCAACCCTTCACCGGATATCTTCAAAAAACAATCTTGTTCCAGATCTCATTATGATATTTACGTGTACAAAATTTCATGTCAATATCTTAAAACGTTCCGGAGAAAACGTGCGGACCAAAAGAGTTACAGACAGACAGACAGAAAAATTTTTTTCGCTCAAATTTAAAATCTCGACGTTTTATGACATTCTAAACCTATTTCAAGAAAAAGAAATTTTGAAATTTTTTTTGCAATTACTAGACTTCCAATCCACCAATCCATATTAGACGTTTTCATTCCTCAGTAGGATCTTTTTACATGACCTCATCTTCAATTGGTGAAATAATTAAACAATAGTAACTATATTACAAAAATGAAATACATCATATAATGGACAAAAAATAATAACTACCCATAGAGATTTTATGGTTAATTCTAAACGTGTTTTATTTATTTAAACAAGTGCAAACAGCAGTGGAATCTACGAACCAATCGCTCTTGCCATGGCGGCCTCAGATATAAGTGTTATCTTTTCTGAAGGTTGCTATAATACAATTAAACAAAAAAAAAACAATACAAAATAATTAACAAAAACAATCTACTAAGAAATAATTATAATACAAAACAATAAAGAAACAATGAAACAAAAATAACTAAATACATAAAATACAACATACAATGGACAAAATATAACAACTATCTAAAATATTTATTTTATGGTGAATTCCAACGGTGCTCGACGCTTGAGTAGAGCTAGATGAAACGAAATGGATAATGTAAAACTACAAAATGCGCATTTGCGGAAAATATGAAAAAAATCGACAAAAATGAATCAAAACAAAAAAATTATTCATTAATATGGTAGAGGAGATTCCGCTCTGCCATTCCAATCATTTTGTACGTCACAGTAGCCATTCTAGAGATATTCGCTGTGAAAATGGCGTAGGACCGATCTTCGATGAGCGTTCCAAACTACCTCCTGCTTTGAACGCCGATAGAAAGAAAACAGTGGGGAACAGGTCAATAATCTATTACATTCTTTACGTAGAACATAATAAAGAACATTTTTTTCTGTATCTTTTCGTGGTCAGAGCGACGGTTTTGAATAAAGACGCGAAAAATCTTAGTAAAGTCCTGCTCGGACGTAGAATATAATAAAGAACATATTTTTCTGCATCTTTTCCTCGTCAGAGCGACGGTTTCGAATAAAGACGCGAAAAATCTTAGTAAAGTCCTGCTCAGAGGTAGTTTTTCGCGAAAAAGGGATGATTCCATCAACAGATAGGATGGGAACATTTCAGGTTTTTATTTCTACTTCTATAAACTATTCTGGATGAAATACCATTTGTATATAACTTTTTTCTTCTATTTGCTGTTTTTCGGCTAAGTACCTATGGACTATATGTATTTTATTTACTTTTTGTGAAAGTAGGTAGGTACGTATTTTTGTGTTGTTTGTGACTTTATTAATACCAAATATCTGCTAAGACGTTACACAATGGTGCTTTTTCTGAAATCGACAAAAGTCCGATGCATTAACATAAATAAACAAGAGATTGCACCAAATTGAAAGAAAGCAAGCTAACCATTATAATCTTCACCGATTTACTGCAAGTAGTAGAGCTCTGCGGGCTTCGGACCACTTTTCTTATAGGGTTTAGACCTCGATGGCATGTGTCCATGAGGAGCGACCGTCCGCGGTTGGGCGAAGGAGAAGAAGTGTCCAGAGGCTGCAGAATATGTTTTAAAATAGGTCTGTAAACAGATCTGTACGACTTTAAACAAGCCTGAACACGTATCAAACAACTTTAGAACAGATCTATCTGCAAACAGGTCTTAAACGTATTTAAAACAGGTATGCGACACGATGTGCGTTAGGTTAGGTAGGATGGTCGCGTCCGTAACAGTCAAATCTTTTAGCTTATTTTCTGTTCACCTACAAAAACAAGTAATAAAAATGTAACATATTTATTCCAATAATCATTTCTATAATATAAACAATATGTTATAGGTAAGCCATACTAAGTTATCCACCGACAACAAAATAGCTTAAAACATAAAAGCCGGTATTATACTATGGTAAAAAAATCTCGTCAACAGGAACGTTGTGAAACAATCTCGTCGCTACGTTTTTGTAAAGCTCGGCGTAAGCAGTTTGAATTGATTCCTTAATATCGTCAAATAAGACGACTCCATTGTCGTTTATAACTTTCAGAACATTGTCGGCAAGCTGCTTGTCTCCATTGAACAAATTCTGAAGATCCATGTGGAGATTTTTGATAGTCACTCTAGTTTCGTATGATATTATATTAAAATACTTCTTGCTTGTTTTAACTTCTTCCTTGAAATTTATTATGTGTTTAATGGTCAGTCCATCTGAAATGATGAATTAGCAGAAATTAATATCTTTGTAACTGTATAAAAAAGCGAATGTGTGAAAAATGTCAAACTCACTGGATTTATATCCTTACAACGATAAAATACAAATATGGTTTGTTCTACACCAATGTAAGAAAACAACCCTTATACAAAACAATTAAGGTATTCTGGGCGGTCTATGTTTCCTTAGCTAGAGTAGCATTTAATCACGGTAATTTTTAAATTCTGTACAAAATAGGCCTTGTAGATACCCCTTTATGCACATGTGACAACATATCGATATGTGATTTAAATCACATATTCTTTGGTTGTGGAAATGATACTGTAAAAATTAATCGGTTTTTGAATACGAATATTGCAGACTTATATAATGCTGCCATCAAACATATCAAACATAGTAATTAATGAAACCCCGCCATTAGGTAAAACTGTACTGGATCTATATTATATATCCTTTATATAAGAATCAGGAGTAGCTTGATGCTGGGCGAGCTTAGATGTGTACTGTGGCGTTCCAGAAGAAACACAAAAAGAACCGGTGTACGTACGAAAAGTGTACGTTAAAAAGCAGTATAATAGACAGCTATCTGTGGATGGAAAGAGATAAGTTTTGTTTAATTTTTTTTGTTCTCTTTTAATTTTTATTTTTTTATTTTTTTTTCACATAAAATGTTTTTCACGAAGACTTTTTAAATCTGTTTATTATTTATGGAGAATGTGATAAGGCAATCAAGAACTTGCAACACATTTGCTAGTCGACATCCAGAAAAACGGAAATCGTCACCAAACACTAAAACGCATAATGGAAAATTTTAAAAATTATGGCTCTGTCAAGGGAAAAATGCAAAGAAGAAAGCCTATTGCTGATGTCGAAAACATTAAAATAGTCATTCTGGGATATTTGTATGCCTTTCCAAGGATGTCATTAAGACAAGCTGCTCTGGAATCTATGCAAGGATTCAATTCACAGAATCTTATTAAAACATAAGTTTCACTCGTTTCCATTCCATATGGTTCAAGGATTAAAATAAACAGATTTCCTAAGAAGACAGAATTTTTGTCAGTTTATTCTAAGAAGGTCTGAGGGGTGACGATTTTTCTTGGGGAAATATTATATGGACAGATGAAGCAAAATTTACTAGAAATGGCCTTTTTAATAGACACAATTCGCATTATTCGAGTGACTCAAATACTCATATGTTCAGAGAGCGAAACTTTCAGGAAAGTTGGCAGTTCAATGTTTACTGTGCCATAAGAAACGATAGAGTGGTGGCATTACAAATCAGGAAAATTTAAACTGTAAATTAAATTTCTCTTCTGCTAATATGTATAGGTAAATTTTTGTTTTTTTTGTAGGTGAAAGATATCTGAATATCTTACAAATTTGAATAATAACTATTTAGAAAATTTACCTCTCGCCGAACATAGAAACATTTTTTATCAGCACGACGGTGCTCCCCCACATAATTATTATATGGGGAACTATTAAAAATAAAGTTTATGAGAGCCCATTAACAACCATTGAAGATTGTATGCAGAGAGTAAGAAATGCATTCCAAAACATATCACAGGATTTAATTAGAAGAGCTACCCATGAGGAACTAATCCGAAGGTGCGAAAAATGTGTCGAGGTTCGAGGGCGGAATTTTGAGCAATTATTAAATTAAAATGGAATCATGTTTTAAATTGATCTTATCTCTGCTATTTTAGTTCATGCCATATCTTTAATTCGATTAATACGCATGTTACAGTGTTAGTGTTATTTTCCGTTTTTGTGGATATCGAGTAGCAAATGTGCTGCGAGTTCTTGATATTACCTTATCACATTCTCCATAAATAATAAACAAATTTAAAAAGTCTTCGTGGATGTAATTTAAACGTGCTGGCATTTTTTGACATAAGATAATGACTGATTGTTTCTAATCATGGCTATTTTGATGAAATGATTACAACAATTCATGAATTTCTAATAAAATCGCAAATATTTCAAAAAGTTGAAAACTTTAACCCCTCAATGCTAATATCAGAAAAAGGGAATTCAATTTTACACAATTTGACGTAAAGAAATACAGGGTATTCCATTTGACCTAAACAAATTTTCGAGGTTTGAAGTTGACAAAATGTAACGCGAAAAACGGAACACTTGGTATGATATTATTGAATTTATGTCAGTTGTAGAACGTAGTTCTCTTGTGTACTTTCTTCGCGCCAAAGAGCAAATGAGGATGTCCTACACAGAAAATGTTATAACGGTTCTTGCAAACCGGTGCACCTGTCAAATTTTTTATAAAATGTCAAATATCTTCGAAACTACTGGGTTTAGGTATAGGGTGTGCTACATGCTTGAACTCAGAATTTTATTGTCATCTCTAAAATATATAGGATGTTCCTTTTAAAATAAGCAAGTTGGTATCGACTTCCGGTATAACCGGAAGTACCCCATGCTTCTAATTAATCTAGTTAGATTGGCCACACCGACATTAGTAACATCTAAATTTTCAAAAATTTTTTATGCTTACTTTTCTCTATATCGATAGATTCAGTTCCCGGTGAGACACCCTGTATACATCAACGTTGCAGCATGGTGCCAGTGTGACTACTTTTTTAAGCAAATCTGCTCAATGACTGGTCAAAATCTGTTAAAATCTACTAACTCAATTTGAAAATGATACCTACTAAAAATCTAGTTTACACCAGTTTTACTAACATGATATTGACTAAGAAAAAAGGCGACCCAATTTCGATTCGAATAAATGAATGTACGAAAAATAGAGATTTTTTTACCAAATGTGGTTACGCTAAATATGAATACGGGCTGGTATTTGCCACGTATCGAAAATCGTTGTATCTCAAATCGGTCTCTGTCAGAGCTGGCGAAAGTCAATTGGACATATTGCATCCGTGTTCGTGTTTGGCTGGTTTGATCTGTATTTATACATTGCACCAGTAGGAACAGTCCTCAATGTTTACTGATTTATTTGTTATATCAATGTGATATAAATTGCTTAGCAATGAAACATTAGTTTTAAAATTTTTATCTGCAAATAAACTTAATTAAACGTAAAAGTATTACAGAATAAGAGAACAAAGTAAAATTTTGGAGAGTTGAATTAATTTTTAAGATTTCATTACTTACATAATATAATGGTCGAGTCGCCTGACCCAAAAACTGGTAGCATCATAACTTTTCCATTAGCGTCATAGTGGGCTTTTTGTATAGCCTCAGGCATATAAGTTGTAAATGTCAATGTCTTCTTCTCCAAGTCTAAACTAAAATGGTAATTGAATATTTATTAGAACGGTACAGTTGGAACATAAATAACTGCCATAAGATTGCAAGAGACTTTTGGTATTATCATATTTTTCGATGAAATTAATAGTGGAACCTGAACATCATTTTTTGTTAACGTTTTGCAAGCAAAAAACAATAAAATCTTTCTTAACAAACGAACTTCCCTTTGTATACACCTGTTGAAGGTTTGGGGGTGATTATTATACTCTTCGCATCTACGAAAATGAAGAGCATTTGATCGACTTTCTGAAACTGCAAATACAAATCGCAGAGAAAATGTTCATACTAGTGTAAAATATACAGCTCTCTTCCCTTTCACTCTAATCTTACTCCCAACTAGCACCAAAGTGACAGTAACTGAGATAGGAACTTCGTATGAGTAACCATTACGTAATTGCGACTAAATTTACGACTGGTGGTAAAATAACTTCATTTGACAAGTCTACAGTCCCTGCCTCGTAGTTTCTACCATTAATGATTACTGTATAGTTATACAACTTCTACGTAGCTTTCGTGGTACATGGGAACGTGGTAGTTACCAGTGGGACGACTTTTGGGTTTTCAGAACTTGAAGGTGGTAAACTATAGTAGCAGTGACTAACTCGCATCACTGAAATGTGACTTCAAAGTTGCAATCACCTTCAAGTAGCTTTAATAGTTGCCGCGACGTTCTGGGAACCTTCACTATTTCTTTAAAGTAGTGGAACTTGTAAGTAATATTCATAGGTGTTAATGACGTTACTGCTATCTACAGAACTGTGTACGGCTACTACAAAGTGCACATCACCTCTGAAATTTACCATGAAGTAAATTTCCCCATCTAGTTCCCAATGTTGACCATAAATAAAGTTAATGCAACACACCTAACCTATATAATATGTTTGCCTAACCTAGACTAGAATTATGTGCTGCTACATTATGCTATGCAACATTTTGTGTTCAAAATAAGGCAACGAAATTTAATAATTCAACACAGTTTTATTACACCTACCTTTTCTTCTATGTTATCTATCATTGTAATAGTATATTATACCAACAAGGTTTATGTTTATTAAGTCGTTGATATATGGCTGCATACAAGTAAATTGCGACAGCTGATAGGTTTTTCAATGTGAAGTTAGGTAAATGATAAACAGCACAGCTAGGAACGCGTTCAGTCTAGACCTCAACGTACGGCTAACACGTACGTTCCGAATCAATATCGGGAAAAATGTAACCATGAAGTGGCAGCGGCAACTTTGAAGAGGTAATTTGTGGTAGTCACAACTTTGCTACGACTTTGAAGTGATGCTACAGTTCCATTCGCAGATTTGTGGTAAATATAACTGTAACTACGTATTTGCAGTTTTCGTCACTATCGCTAAGTAGCAATTACTTTCAAGTAGCATTTCTTAGTGAAAACGACCTTAAAGTCACATTTTCTGAAATACGCCATGTTGATGGCCAAAATTATCGACTCCATTGTTATAACACATGAACCATAATTTCACAATTGACTAATAAATTTAATTTATCGCCATTTCTTCACCAAATACAACAAATGAATACATAAAAAGTAGTGTTAAGTTCCGAAGAACAATAAAAAATAGGTTTCGGCATCTAGTGTGTCATATTCTCGCATGACATTACATATTTTAAAAACAATATTAGATTCGGACCTTTTATCATTATGTTTGTCAGTAAAATTACATTCGTTTTAATTGTGACCCTTAGACCATTGGAAAATAGCACAAGTTTTGCTGTCTAATATTCCTTGTGATATTCTATTAAATTTCTGAGTTAGCGAAATGAACAAGAACAAGAATCACATGTAAGAATGAAACATAAATATAATAAAATCGGTTGCAAGACAAATAGTAGGGGAGCCCAATAGGGGATTTTGGGATTTACTCAAGCGCGGCAGATTAACATATAGGGAATACCTTGCACCCTGTTGAGTACCTCCACCATATCTAAGCCCTCTATATAGGGCCGTGCGTGTAGGGCAGCCGATCAGAATAGTAAAAAAAAATCCATAGTTGGAAATACTCGAGCGCGTCAGATTAAGGTGTGATGGGTTAATTACATGCTGAAAAGTGTGCGTTTCAATAATCTGACGATTTCAGCGTGACGCAAGGGAGTGGGAGGGTCACAAACTTGCAAAAAAAAACGTCACCTCGACATTCTCGAGCGCGGTCGAATTTTTTTTGTTTTGAAGGAAATAATTCAAGGATAATGGGAAAAATATAATCTGCCGATTTCCACAAGCCGAAGTAACAAAAATCGTCAATAAAGTTTAGCGCGTGCACCGCATTGAAGCACGTATTCCCCACTCCGCGCATCTCTCTCCCTTTCTTGTCTCTCACTCTCTCGCACCGTTCCCACACGCCAGACATCACGCCATTGGTGATCAATTACCAGAAGTATATGAAGATGTAGTCATAACACCAGATATTCTAGGGGATACTCCAGATTCAGGTACATTTACTTTTCAATACTTTAATAATACGCTTTTCATTAAATAAAAAATATATTGTTAAGTATTATAAACGATTTCTTGTTATAGATATGCAGGCTGTGGATGAAATTGATGATCAAATCGAACCAGACTTGCTGTATGATGATAATTCCACGGATGAAGATGAAAATCAAAAAAAAATATGTTTAACATGTTTATTTTGTTTCATTAATTTTTTGTGAATTCTGTAAATTTATTACCCATCAATAAAACTATCAATAAGTTTAAAAATATCGTATTTTATTAACCCCTGCCATAATTTTTTTTACCTGTTATTTATTTATCAATTGTAATTTTATCAGAGAAAGAGATTACCGAAAGTATATATACATAAAATATATGTGTTTATATGTATTATAATTAAAAGAAATAGATTTACGTGTGCAGAAAATAAAATAAAAAACTTTCTTTACAAATTTCAACAAAATTTGTTATTTTCTTTTATTTGCACGCAATTTTCCGTGCATTTTATTTGTCACATTCAGTGGTTTAAAAAAATCATAAAAATATTTTTTTTCAAATCGTCAGATTAAGAAAATCCCTCCAAACAATCGTCAGATTATTGATCAGCACGACCAGGACATCAAGCTAAACCATCTGTATGAAAATTTGACGTGCTCGAGTATTTCAAAATGGCGATTTTTCTTTGCATTTTCAAAAAGCCGCCACGAGCTTGCGTCACATCTGAATGGTCAGTCTTTTGAATGGGAGCTTCGTTCGGGTTCACTTAACATCCCCTCTAAATATCTGACGCGCTCGAGTAAATTTTTAGTTTTTCCCATTTTTAACACTTCCGTACGGCCACCCCCACCATGCAAACCGGCAGATTAACATACCTCCGTCATCGGAGACACGTGGGGCATATACACTATCAATATCTGACGCGCTCGAGTATTTCTATGTGACTGTTTTTTTTTACATTTTTGAAAGCCTGTAGACGCTTCCCCCACCGGTGAAAGGGTATACATCATATAACCTTTTTTTCTTTCTAGCATCTAGTCTTCAAAATCCAATAGGTCCCCACGACGCTAGAGTAAATCCCCATTTAGCATCGTGGGCTCCCCTACTAAAAGAAGGGGCAACATCGATTTGAAAAAGTAGGGTGTAGTAAAGTCGCCACGTAGCCAGACAAGTTCCAGGAACGTGGCTGGAACGTTATCGTCACAAAAAAATATTCCCCATTTTGGTCATAAACACGTATTAGGAACTTTCCTATTACGTGCCTGTGACTAGTACCAAAACACTTTAAAGTGCCTACAATAGTCATTGCTACGTTCCCGCGACTAATTGTGCTAGTTGGGCTATGTCTCCTCTTTTTCAAAAGTGTACAAATCTATTCTTTTGCTTAGCTAATTATTAATTATCTCCTTTTAAAAGTGGCATTTTTGATATTGTTTGAAGTATTAATTGGCATATTTGTTATAGCACTGAAGACACAAACAACTTTATAAAAATAAGTATCCACAAAGTTTAGGTCGTACTTTACCTACACTACAAGGGGTTAGGGACATGAAAATATTGTAGGGTAGATGATATAATATACATCATATACGTACTGTGCATTTTCCACTGTTACATTCGCGTATCCATATATTTTTACGTCCTTAAATTTTTGCACTAAATTAACGGCACTTGATCCTGCTCCTAGTTCTAATTTGGTTGCCTCTAGTGGATCTATGGATGGCATATTAAGCGAAGAAATTCCTGTAATTTGATCAAACATATAAGTAGGTATTAACGAGTAGAAATTGTAGTCAGACGTGGCCGACAGCTAATATCTAAGTGATGTTGCTGAGATTTACTTCACAGCCAATATGTTTTTTTTTTTCAAGTAGATATTCACAGTAGCCCTACTGCATATCTCAGTTGCTTCCTATTAGTTCTATTAAAATATATTCTAACACCATTTAAAACTGTGTCAACCATAAACAACTATTGTGTATTTTATAAATAAATATTTGTATTTTCTTGGCAGTTGATATCAAATTAACTTGATGTATACCTGGGATTTTTCAATCAGCTTTACATGAAAATTCTTATATTTTCCTACGTTTCTGTTTTATTAACCATCGTCAGAGGAAAAACTACAATATTTATATTGAAGTGCGATTATTTTATGTATTTTTACAAATTGAATTTCATTACTCACAATTTAAAAATTTTTGTTTACACTGTTTTACCATTTTACGTCTATTTCTGTTAAATTTTTAATGCAACTAAATGCTGAACAAAAGTATTGCCTGCTTTCTGGTCTGTGTTATGTCACTACTGATTAAGTCGCAGAAAATTTCCGCAGCTGCCTCCCCATTATGAGTTCTTGACAAGCATTCCAAGAAGTCTGCAATGAACAATATACTGCTTCGTGGTCTGATAAAGCAGCTGGGATGACCAAGCAGGAGATATTTTCTTTACTAAAGTTACTACAGAAATAGTCGATGGTTGTAGCTGGGTGCTGGGAAATTCTAGTTGGTGAATTGACATGCGTGTTAAGATTAAAGGAAGATAGCAGGGATTTTAGCCATTGAGTATCATTTGATTCCAAGTCACTAAAATTTATATTAAGATCGCCAGCTAAAGTAATCGACGATTTTGTAGGTACCCGGTATATTTCTCTAATAATAATAATAATAATATTTGATAAAAGCGACCTATACATACACACAATATACATATCTAATTTACTGCAATAAATTATAGAAAATTCAAACTGTTTCTCTTCTAGGGCGTTATCATATTTGTCAAATTTAACGAAGGGAAAATTATCGTGTAAAGCATTATTTATAAGTATTAATGTTCCACCATGAATGATTAATTCTACAATTTTTTTTTATTTTCTTACACTATGAAGTATCCTCCGATTTTACCCCAAAAAATATATGTTGTTACTTAGGATATGAGCATATCACAAGAAGAAATAGTGGTGTTCCATAGTCATAGAGAAAAAATTGTTGCAAAATTTAAAAAAATTACCCTCTATTCATTTAATTTATTGAGTATTAATTTTTTCTATAATCGAGGTAACGCCGTGGACCTCAAATATTTTAGCTCCCGGATTTGGCTCATTCACATTTGAGAAATTCAAATTTTTAATTTTTCAAAATTTATTTTTTATTTTTTTGCAGTATAAAGTAATAGTCCAATCTTATTCCAAAAAATATATGTTGTTATTTAGTATATTAGCATATCACAGAAAAAAGTAGTGCTGTTCCATTAAATAGTTCATAAAGAAAAAATTGTTGCAAAATTAAAATATTTTTTTACCCCCTATTTATTTAAATTATTGAGCATTATTTTTTTTATAATCGACATAACGCCCTGCACTACATATATTTTAGCTCCACGATTCGGCTCATTCACGTTCCGGAAAATCAAATTTTTATATTTTTCAAAATTCTTTCATAACTTTGTAAAAATGTTTTTTTTTCAAACTAGCATTTGGGAGAAATTATTCTCATACTGGTAGGCACTTACCTCCCAAGTATGAACGAAATCCATGGTTATCCGGCTACACTCTTTTACTTCCACATCTACGTAGTGGATTGGAAGTATAGTATCGTAAAAAAAAATTCAATTTTTTTTTTCTTGAAGTAGGTTTAGAACGTTATGAAACGTCGAGATTTTAAATTTGAGCGAAAAAAATGTTTCTGTCTGTCTGTCGGTCGGTCGGTCTGTCGGTCTGTCTGTCTGTTGCAGAATTTGAAAAAGCTACATTAATAATTTCAGTTTGAATACAGTAAATTGACCCTGATTAATTCATTTGTTTGAGTATGCAACCCACGATCTAGAGTTCGATAGTAGATGGTTGCCTATCTAGAGGGGGAATTATGTGTAGTAAACATGCTTTCCTTGAGTATGATTTCGAGTTAGAGGGGTTACTCACATATTCTTGTTGTTGGGATATTACACAATGCTGTAATTCAGTCTTTTAAATGCAAAGCCCTTTGTTGGCGCATTTTTATTGGCTAGACAAAGAGTTCTCTAGATGCTCAAGTTGGCAACACTGAGAGCGGGAGGACACTTCCGTTGGGGAGATTCATTTTTCGACAGCGACGAGAGAGCTGAAGGCGGCGGTCCCGGTTTTGTAGTGAAGAATTTGGGTTTTACATCGTTAACACTGAAAAGGGATTTGATTTGATGTACCCAGTGTTTCTTTACCGTCCTGTCAGAAGCAGTTTGTAAATCCCAGGAAGGAATTCTGTTGCTTGTCGTAATCTGATCGCCACGTGTCTCGTGAGTTTATGCAATACTCTCTATAGGAAGTAAGCTTTTATTTTACTTAGTTGGTGTTTTATTTAGTTCTTATTTATTGTAAATATTACAGAGTGTTCGGAGGGACTGGCCCTTTGAAAATAAGTTATGTTTGGAGAGGTTTATGTTCAGAATGAATGGTGCTGCCATTTTGGTTATGTGAGGGGGCCCAGCATTTAGAGGAGTAATAGGAGGAAGTCTATTACTCAGATGTTTGATTTATGTGGGTTCTGCTGACATTTTGAGAAGTTTTGGTTGGAAAGTTGTCCACAGCAGTTTCCAAGAGATTTGGGCCGAATTTTGGGAGCGACGCGGAGTCGTAGTCGTGAGCAACGTAGAGAACATCTTAGTGGTGATAGGTCACGCTGTAGTCGTCAGAGAAAACGCCAAGGCTCCAATCAGGTTTTATTGTTACATTTTAGTTACATAATTTTATAGAAATTGATATAGTTTCATTCAGTGATTTTTTGTTGAAATATTAGAGTAAATTGCATAACGATATGGCAACTACATGCCTGGCATGATGAAATATCTTAAGATTTTTTACTGTAAGTAACGCTTGGTACCACGTGATACAATTTACCTTCTACTGTGTCACATATGAAGTATCTTTAGTAGAACATAATTATTTTAGATCATTCTTTAACATTCTAGTGCACCAGTGAGCATTGTGAATATTGGCTCATAGAAACTTCTTAGTTACACAATACTTTAGCAATGAGCGGTAATTTTAATCCATTGTAAACCTTTAACTCGCTGTTGCAAATCTAAAACTCATAGTTGGTATCATTAAAGCCGTAGTTGCATTTCTATTAAAAGAGGTCAAATCACTGAAGTAATTTTAGAGGGGGTCATTCATGCAATTTTGAATTTCTTTTGCATATACAGATCATGTTTAGGGAATAATAGTGAAACTACTTGTTTTTTATTGTTGTACATCTCATGTGTGTTGTAATAAATGTCTAATGTCTACATGTTCTTATTATTTGCACTGGTACTCCTGATATTTGCTTAAATTTTGAGATTTAATAGAGTAAAGTAGAGTTTTGATATCACAGATATATTTTGAGTATTCCATCGCATGGTTGCTAGTAACTTAATTTTGTTCCGAGCTGGCAAAATTATTTAAATCATATTACGTAACATACAGCCGGTGGCGCCCTTTGAGTGTCCACACACAATCCTAACCCACGGCCTACGCTCTCCACCAAAAATCGGCTGCCGTTCGCATCGGAATAACATGTTTTAATATTTAGGTATCAAAATATGTTACACTGTCTGTCTGTCTGTCTGTAACTTTTTTTTTGTCCGCACACTTTCTCCGGAACGGTTTAAGATATTGACTTGAAATTTTGTACACGTATATGTTATAACGAGATCTGGAACTGGAGTGTTTTTTGAAGACATCCTGTGAAGGGTTGGGGGTAAATAATGTAAATGTGGGGAAATATGTAAAGCAAGCTGGTAAGAGTACATGAACTTGAAATTTGATGTATCTACTACCAGCGAAGGCGTCAGAATTTTTTATAATATTTTTCAACCCTCCACTACCCCTAGTCCATTATTAAAGAGGTTGATAAAATAAAATTGAGATATTCATTTAAAATTTGGTACACATGTGTATTATAACGACATCTGGAACTAGATTATATTTTGAGATGATTCTGTTGAAGGGTTGGGGGTTAAATAGGGGTAAATATGAGAAAACAAGTGAAGCAAACTGGTAAGAGTGCAGAAACTTGAAATGCGGTGTATGTACTAGAAGCCAAGGTCTCAGATTATTTATAATATTTTTCAACCCCCATCACCCCTATTCCATTATTAAAGAGGTTGATAAAATAAAACTGAAATATTCACTTGAAATTTGGCACACGTATGTATTATAACGACATCTAAAACTAGATTATATCTTGAGAAGCTTCGTTGAAGGGTTGGGGGTTAAATAGGGGAAAATAAGTAAGTAAAGCAAGCTGGTATGAGTACAGAAACTTGATAGTCGGTGCATGTACTAGAGGCCAAGCGCTCAGATCTTTTTATAATATTTTTTAACCCCTTACCACCCCTAGTCCATTATTAAAGGGGTTGATAAAATAAAATTGAAATATTCACTTGAAATTTGGTACAGGTAAGTATTATAACGACATCTGGAACTAGATTATATTTTGAGATGATTCCGTAGAGGGGTTGGGGGTTAAATAGTGGTAGATAGGGGAAAATAAGTAAAGCAAACTGGTAAGAGCATAGAAATTTGGGATTTGGTGTATATACTAGAAGCGATGACCTCGGGTTTTTTTATAATATTTTCCATCTCCCCACCACCCCCACACCCTTATTAAAAGAGTCGATAAAATTAAATTTAGATATTCACTTGAAATTTGTATGACGATATCTTAAACTATATTATATTTTGACATGTTGCGTTGAAGGAGTGGGGGTAATTGACGGTAAATAGGGCAAAATAAGTAAAGCAAGCTGGTAACGGTACAGAAACTTGAAATTCGGTGTATGTCCTAGAAGCCAAGGCCTCAGATTTTTTAGTAATATTTTTCTCTCCGGTCCATTATTAATGGGTTTGATAACAAAAAATTGAGATATTTACTTGAAAGTTATTACACGTATGTATTGTAATGACATCTGATTGAGATGATTCCATTGAAGGGGTGAGACGTGGTAGGTTGAGAATAGGGGAAAATAGGTAGGGTAAACTAAAAACTTCATTTTAACGTATATGGTAGAAATCAACGCCTCAAACTTTTCTATGACATCTGCTCCGAATATTATTGAAATTCTATGACCAATAATTTCCACATAGTAGAGTGCAAATCTAGTCAAGATGTTTCCTTTAAAGTGACTTGGATGAAAAATCTGGATGTGGAAGTAGTGATTCCTTAGGCAGCGGTTTCTTTTTATTAATTTGCGAACGGTACTAGAAACACATCAGTTAGTGCAGGTTTACTTCGTCCAAGTAGATTCTAGTCTTAGGTACCGAATTTGCTTGTGGGGAAATTCTACCGAGGCAACTAGTGTACTTATTGCACAAAAAAGAATAATCCGATTATCTTGTAAAGATGTTTTCAAAAAGCTTAATATTTTAACTCTCCCGTGTTTATATATACATTAAATGTGTGTCGATGTCTATAAGAACAAAAGCAGTTTTACCATCAATAAAGATGTATACAGTTATAACAAAAGGCATGTTGATGAGTTTCATGTGCCCTTCGCTAAACAAGAACTTAGTTTCGATGCTCCCAATTGTATAGGACCTAAGATGTTTAACTACTTGCCACGAACAATTAAAAACGGTGAAAATTTGTATATTTTTAAAAGAAATTTAAAAACATTTTTAATCGATTAATGTTATTATAAAGTGTCTGAATTTTTTCATTAATTGACGAATCCCATATAATGTGCATTGTTACAGTGGAAAACAAATATTATTATTACTATTATTATTATTATCAAAAGTAAAAGTTCTAAATGGCCTAATCTTCGTAACATTCATTCGAATCTGAGAGACAAAATGTATAATAAAGTTTTAGTATCTTGTACATCTTGGTATTTTTGTATGCTCAATCAAAAATTTGAGTAGTTTCATCTCAAATGTTAATAAAACGCATTTTATATAAACATCTCCGATTATAACATACCTATTTAGACCTAGAACACCATGAGATTATTTCTCCTACGTTTAACACTATGTTTGTATATCCATAAATAGTTTAAAAAATAATGCTGCTCAGGATATAACAAAATTAAAACTGAAACAATTAAAGCTACAAGATCTTTATTTATCAAACGAGTATAACATATTATAAACTTAATATTTGAAAAGGGAAAATTTCCAAAGGTATTAAAAAAAGCATTATTAAGCCGATATATGAATCCGGAAATCCTCTGCTAGTAACAAATTACAGACCTATTTCGCTTATCAGTAATATCGCAAAAGTTTAAAAAAATGCGTTAAAAATAGAATCAAGGAACATTAAAAAAAATAGTATAATAAACCAGTTCGGATTCAGCGGGGTGTGTCGACTCTTGGCGCCATGTACGCCCTAACAGTAGTCAAAAGTCCGTTGCTGCATTCTTAGATCTGGATAAGGCATTTGACACTTTTATGAAAAATTTATTGGAAAAATAAAAAGTTATGGTATATAATATGATATATAATATGATATATAATATGTAATAAATAAACTATGGAAAGGACAATTTAAAATATGATGAGTGTTTTGGGGTTTTAAAGCAAACTAAAGTTTTTATAAAGAATTTTTTTTGAGATAATAGTAAAAAACTGTTTCCTCTTGTACTTAATCTGGGAACATACGGTAAATTAAAGATTCATGTACTAAGTTTACACCTATTTTGCTCTATTGCTAAGTAAACATTCTGCAAATACCAATTCGCATGATGAAAACCGCCATTAAATCGATTCATTGGTTAAAAAGGTAAATATAGTAAGAGGCAAACAAATAAACTCACAAACTTACTTCCCAAAGGCATGCTCCGTGCCTTCCGGAGTAAAAAGAATAGACTGTTGAGTTCAAATATATTTGAAATGCTTACCTGGCGTTCTAAGAAGATGAAGAGCATTTTCTATCGTAGTTTTTAAGCAATTGTCTAGATTAGTGTCCTTTAGATGGCACCTTTCGAATTTCTCAGCTAGAAAAATTATGATTCAGTATTTATCATTATACAAATATACGATTTAAATGTATTCAGTCCTCACTTTAACAGTGGATATCTCAGAAACAGTAGGGCGAAAATTTAAATAAAAATATGTTCATTATATGTCCATTGTAATCATTCTTTGAAAGAGTGGCCGCAATATTCCTTAAAATTTTGCCTGTTTTCGTGTATGTCATAATTTTGAGCCGAAATAAAATAATTGAACGCCAAAGGTCTTAAATTAAAACTTGTCAAAAATGAGATGAATGTATTATATTTTCTTTTTTCAATATAGCGGTGGCTACCCCCATAAAAGGAGGGTTAAAAGGGTTATTATGGGTATACTTAAGTATTTTTCACAATTTTTTTTCAAGGTGCTTTTTAATAAAAAAAGGTAAAGGTAAATAATTTTTTAAAGTAATTACTTTCGAAAACTCCACACTAAAAGACTGCCCCTGAAAGAGGGTCAAAATTACTTGCCCTACATTAAAGAAATTCTAAGAATATATGTAAAATATTTTGAAATCCATTATTAGAATTTTTTAATGTAAGAGTAGTGATTTTTGGATATCGAGTTTTTTAAATTACTTGAGCAGCAATAAATGTAAATGGGGTGGTTGCGATCCTCACTTCTACTTTTTTTTAAATTGATTAAGCTCTATTAAAGTTAATAATTTCCCTTCTAAAATTTTTATTTTATTAAACCGCGTCGCGAGTTTTGTTAAATTTTTATTTTCCCCAAGTGTGTCTTGTATTACTACTAGCGCGTGTTTATCTCTAATAAAATCGACTTTCTTACGTTTAGTGTGGCCTGATTATTTATTCGATTGTCACACGAATATCTACGGCCTTAATTTTTTATTTATTATACATTACATAGAATACACCTTCAACTTTTCGTATTTATTTCTTCTTAAATAAATACCTAGTTACGCCCACAATTCTGTGGTGGCGCAGTATGCCAAAGAAATCCGGGTTTCTGGAGCATTTTTAACATCTCGTTCTTGTCACCTGATGATATGGGTGAGGTTTATCTATATGTTTAACCAATAAAAAGGGTTTCTGCTAATTTAAACATAAGTCTGAGTACAGTTGGCCAAAAAAAAACGAATTTAGAAAGAAACCAAAAACTTTGGATGTATGTGAAGGTGTTAAATTGCAGATAAGGGATGTAATTTATAATTTTTATGAATTGAAAACCCATTATACACTAGTTACGTTGAAGAATAAGGGAATCATACAGTTAACCTTACTTAAAGTAAGGTAAGTCTCTTAAAACTATTAAAAGTTTGTGGATTTAGGTATAAAAAAAATTTTAACCGTCGCTATTTATGTGAACAAATACGAATAGCTCAGCAGAGGGTTCAATTTAAAAAAATATATGGAAGACTATAGCAGTAACCTTCGAAAGATTGTATTTATAGATGAAACATGGGTATTTGCCAATGAAAGTGTTCGAAAATCATGGCAAGATTTATCAATAAAGAGCGTCAAACAGAAAAAATCAACTGTAGAAAACGGTTTATTATTTTGCACGCTGGAACATCAGATGGCTTTATTCCGGGAGCAAGCTTAATTTTTTCTACTACCAATAAAAGTATGGATTATCTTGATAACATGAATTGTGACAATTTTGAGGGATGGATACAACGTCAATCACTACCAAATTTTGAAGAACCAAGTTTAATTGTAATATATTATGCTTCATATCACACCTGACAATTAAATAAACAACCTACTTGTCAATGAAAAAAGCATGAAATTGCAGAATGGTTAACTGAAAATGATGTTCCTTTTCCTTCCACAGCGTTGAAAGTGGACTTGTTGTACTTTGTTGACGAAATTCTGCGCGAGAATGGACATGAAGTTGTTCGTTCGTGGCAAACCTTACCACTGTCAATTTAATGCTATAGAGTTAATTTGGGCTAACACGAGACGATGTTATGATAAAGATTTAAAAATGGATGGAACTTTTTATAATTATTTAGGGATATCATTGCCGTTACAGTAGAGAACTGTTTGAGAACTACTGGCATTTCTTATGCATCAAATAAAATCTTAGTTCAGACGTTTTAGCGGCCATGACACAAGTCAGCTTAAACTGTACCCGACTCTATGTGGACCGCAACCATCCATTTAATAATACATGGAAATCTAAATATTTAGAGTATCAACTACTGTTCACAAAATTTCCACGTATTTATTGGTATTTAAATTTTGATGGTAGATATGATACTTATAATACTTATTACTACATTTTGAAAAAAAAATGTAGTATAGGACAGTATAGGTTTTGCATTTTTCCGGTGGACCATCGAAACCCGAAAAAAACGTCGGATCGAAATGGAAGTCATATCTATCGACTCGAGAGCGAATTCAGAAAATTCCGTCCGTCGGTCAGTCGGTCTGTCTGTCTGTCGGCCTGTCTGTCTGTCTGTCAAGCCCAGCCCCCCTAATCCGTTTTCGGATTTCGATGAGACTTGGGTGCTTAATAGGAGGTCTTTAGAAAACCTTAACGCCGGAAGCTCGGCTCCGGCCGGAAACCGGAAGTAGCCGATGTAGACGTTTCGAGTTTTTCGGGAAAAATTGAATAACTCGATAACGGGTAGTCGGATCGAGATATTTCAAAAAAGTAATGGTGCCGCTGGCAAACCTCTACAAATAAGTATACCAGAGACTATGTCGAAAAACAAATGAAAATTGATTTTTTTTTGCAAAAAACTGGTTTTCTCGAAATCGGGCTAGGAAGCACGATAACTGTCCAGAATATTGATGGACTTCGATGAGACTTGGTGGGATCAAAGGTACACGACCACACATGAAGTCTATTGTTGGCGGCCCGAATTCGTTGACCGCAAGTATGTTTTCCAGGGCAGAGTATGATTTTTCAAAGAAATTGATAACTCCCGAACCGGCGGTCCGATTTTGATTTTCAAAAATGGCAATTGTAGGGCTCGATTAGGTCTATTAGTTGACGTTTTTGAGAAATTTGAGGAAACAAAAGCGAATCTACAACTTGATTTTTTTGATAAATTCTACAAATTCCGCACAGTTTCCTAATAAAAATCGAAAATTAACTATTCCGTCGGTCCATCTCTATAACCAGTATAAGGCACGGACCTTTTTGGACAAAAAATCTGAAATAGAGTTTTTTCGAAAAACTTAAAATAAACGAGTTATTTACGAAAATGCATTCGATAGAATTATTTAAAAAAATATTAAAAATTGATAAATTCTCCGTGCGATAAAGGTGCAAAAAAATAATGTAATGCTGTGTTTAAAATATCATCATTCATTTCCTTATTTTCATGTACTAAATAAAAATAGAACCGATGCCCTTTCCGTGTTTCAAAATGTAGTTAGCTTTTACTTTAGTCAATGCAAAAAAAATAAATTAAACATGTCAAAGCACTGAGTCATCTTGCGACCCTCTGCTGAAAATGTAATGAATCATCCCAATAAATTGGACAAAAAGCATATCAAAATGTAGTTTTTTTCACTTGTTACTACATTTTGAAAAAAAAATCTAGTATAGGTTTTGCATTTTTCCGGTGGACCATCGAAATCCGAAAAAGACGTCGGATCGAAATGAAAGTCATATCTATCGACTCGAGAGCGAATTTAGGAAATTCCGCCCGTAGGTCAGTCGGTCTGTCTGTCCGTCACGCCCAGCCGCCCCTAATCCGTTTTCGGATTTCGATGGGACTTGGGTGGTTAATAGGAGGTCTTTAGAAAACCTTAGCGCCGGATGCTCGGCTCCGTTCGTAAACCGGAAGTACCCGATATAGACGCTTCGAGTTTTTCGGGAGAAATTGAATAACTCGGTAACGGGTAGTCGGATCGAGATATTTCAAAAAAGAAATGGTACCGCTGACAAAGCTCTACAAATAAGTATACCAGAGACTATGTCAAGAAACAAATGAAAATTTTTTTTTTTTCGCAAAAAACTGATTTTCTCGAAATCGGGCTAGGAAGCACGATAACTACCCAGAATATTGATCGATTTCGATGAGACTTGGGGGGATCAAAGGTACATGGCCACAAATGAAGCCTATTGCTGGCGGCCCGAATTCGTTGACCGCAAGTATGTTTTCCAGGGCCGAGTATGATTTTTCAAAGAAATTGATAACTCCCGAACCGAAGGTACGATTTTGATTTTCAAAAATGGCAATTGTAGGGCTCGATTAGGTCTATTAGTTAACGTTTGTGAGAGATTTGACAAATCAAAAGTGAATCTACAAATCCTGGAAAACTTGATTTCTTTGATAAATTCTACAAATTCCGAACAGTTTCCTAATAAAAATCGAAAATTAACTATTCCGTCGATCAATCTCTATAACCAGTATAAGGCACGGACCTTTTTGGACAAAAAATCTGAAATAGAGTTTTTTCGAAAAATTTAAAATAAACGAAAGTGCATTCCATAGAATTATTTAAAAAAATATTACAAATTGATACATTCTCCGTGCGATATAAGTGCAAAAAAATAATGTAATGTTATATTTAAAATATCGTCATTCATTATCTTATTTTTATTTACTAAATAAAAATAGAATCGATGCCCTTTCTGCGTTTCAAAATGTAGTTAGCCTTTACTTTAGTCAATGCAAAAAGAAAAATAAAACATGTCAAAACATACTGAGTCATCTTGCGACCCTCTGCTGAAAATGTACTGAATCATCCCAACAGGAATAAAAAGCATATCAAAATGTAGTTTTTTTAGCTTGTTATCTACTAATAAATAGAAAATCTTAAAACTAAATTTGTCTTGGAAATTTTATTCTCGCACAGCATGAGAATTTTGGTGTGCCCAGTGATGTACATTTCGCCTGTTAAAAATTCCTTCTGTGGAAAATTTAGTTTCGTCAGTTCAAATAGTTCTCTTAAAGAAATCATGATTCTCTTGAAGACGTACGATCACATACTTACAGGAAACTGTTCTAAGTGAAAAAATACTACGTTCCCGTACTATCGCTACCACTCGGTAACACTTACACGGTGTTTATATTGATAAAACAAAACATTCTGAAATGTTTCATTGTCTACTATGTATGTAGCTATATGTACATCTTACAGTGCTGACTGTATATCTATATTATACAGAACTTCGTCCATAATAAAAAACCGAGAGAGACAGGTATAGAGAATGCATCAATCGATGCAGAATTCAAGACTATATTAAATTCTGTAAAAATATATAGTCTCCAAAAACATGAATTATGTCGAAAACTGGTGGGTTTAAGAGTATATTATGGTACATAAACCCAAGTTAAAATTTTATGAGGAATCCAATTATGAAAAAAATGTAGGGTGCTCCATTTAAAATAACAAAGCTAGGTGCTACACCCGGTATAAGCGGAATTAACACATACATGAAAATACTTTCGCTAGATCCGCCATATCCAAAAACCCCCTTAGCTCAATTCTCAAATTTCTAAACTGAACAGATCCCAAAAAACGTCTAATATCCGCTTTCTGTGAATAACCCTGTATGGTATAATATTAAAAAGAAAAAGGAAAATGAGCTATACTGTGTATACACTCGTTTTTCAAATATTCTAATGATTAAAAAAATGGGATTATAATTTTCCTGCTAAATGTAATTTACATAATCATTAATTTAAAACACGTAACGAATATGAGTACCTACCATATCCTATTTTATTTATATAACCATATTATGAGGCTCAAATGAAAATATATAAAAATCAGAAATATTTTGAAAAGCCAAATATTTCTTATTATTTTAAATTTGATCCTTAAAGTTAACAAAAATAAATTTGAGGAACCTTACGAAATGAATAAGGAAGAGTCACAGGAACAATAAGTGCCGTTACAAAAAGTACACACCACATTTTCATTCGATTGTTTCTTTGTGAAGGTATCAAGACAGACTAAACAAGCTTTTAACAGATTTCGCTTAAATTACTGCCTTCGGATATTAGTACAGGCGTCAAAGCGAAAAAAATGTCAATTCGAAAGAGCTGCAATTGAAGCAAAATTGGCATAAACTTATTTTGAATATCTGGACACGAAACTTTAAAATCTACTACATAACGATAATAAAATATAAGTAAAAAAATATATTAAAATTTGCTAAAACGAAGAAAATAAATATTTTGTGATTTGATTGGGACAGGGCCGCAATCCAATAAGTGGACCCAATGCGGATGAATGGATGTCAGCAAAGGTAAGTTAGAAATTGTCGTATCAAAGAGATAAAATCATTTTATCAATATTTATGCCCTGACTAAACTAAACTTGTCTATTGTTGAATATTCTATCAGAATGAACAAATTAAAATGAAAATGGTAGAAATAATATAAACCTTATGCACAATGAGCCAATGAGGAAAGAATTGAAAACCGCATAAACTAGCATCCATTACACTCCGTTAGGGATAAAAAAACCGCTGCCTAAGGAATCACTACTTCCACATCCAGATTTTTCATCAAAGTCACTTTAAAGGAAACATCTTGACTAGATTTTCACTCTAGTATGTGAAAATTATTGATCATAGAATTTTAATAATATTTGGAGCAGATGTCATAGAAAAGTTTGTGGCGTTGGTTTCTACCATATACGTTAAAAATGGAGTTTTTAGTTTGCTAGACTTATTTTCCCCTATTCACAACCCTACCACGACCCACCCCTTCAATGGGATCATCTCACTCAGATGTCATAACAATACATCCGTGTACTAACTTCCAAGTAAATATCACAATTTTATGCTATCAAACCCATTAATAATGGATTGGAGAAGGTGGTGTTTGAAAAATATTAGAAAGAAATTTGGGGCCTTGGTCTCTAGTATATACACCAAATTCCATATTTATGTACTCTTACCAGCTTGATTTACTTACTTACCCCTATTTACTCTTATTCAACCCTCAACCTTTCAACGGAATCATCTTAAACTATAATCTAGTTCCAGATGTCGTTATAATACATACGTGTCCCAAATTTCAAGTGAATATATCGATTTCATTTTATCAACCCCTTTAATAATGGATTAAGAGTGGTAGGGGTTGAAAAATATTACTAAAAAATATGAGGTCTTGGCTTCTAGGACATACTACACCCAATTTCAAGTTTCTGTACCCTTACCAGCTTGCTTTACTTATTTTTCCCTATTTACCGCCAATTACCCCCACTCATTCAACGCAATCGTCAAAATATAATCTAGTTTAAGATATCGTTATACGTGTAACAAGTTTCAAGTGAAAATCTAAATTTAATGTTATCAACTCTTTTAATAAGGGAGTGGGGGTGATGGGGGGATGGTAAATATTATAGAAAAATCTGAGACCATCGCCTCTAGTATATACACCAAATCCCAAATTTCTATACTCTTACCACCTTGCTTTACTTAGTTTCCCCTATCTACCACTATTTGTCCCCCAACCCTTCAACGGAATCATCTTAAAATATAATCTAGTTCCAGATGTCGTTATAATACATACGTGTACCAAATTTCAAATGAATATCTTAATTTTATTTTATCAACCCTATTAATAATGGAGAAGGGGTTTGAAAAATATTATAAAAAAATCTGAGGCCTTGGCTTGTAGTACATACATCATATTTCAAGTTTCTGTACTCTTACCAGCTTGCTTTACATATTTCCCTATATTTACCCCTATTTATCCTCCCCCCCCACCCTTCACCGGATATCTTCAAAAAACCATCCAGTTCCAGATCTCATTATAATATATACGTGTACAAAATTTCAAGTCAATATCTTAAACCGTTCCGGAGAAAGCGTGCGGACAAAAAAAAAGTTACAGACAGACAGACCGACAGACAGAAAATTTTGTTTTTCACTCAAATTTAAAATCTCGACGTTTCATGACATTCTAAACCGAATTCAAGAAAAAAAAAATTGAAATTTTTTTACGATTACTATACTTCCAATCCACTACGTGGATGTGGAAGTAAAATCAAGTACCACTATAGGAAATTCCAACTGACGTAAATATTAATTTCAATGTGAATACTTTATTTTTAAACCCATTCTCTCCTACTGAATTATGGAACCATTTAATTGCTTAACTTAATTTAAAAAAAAAAATGAAAGATTTTCAGTGCCCGATATTAAAAACAATTTACAACCAATACTCAATCCGTTAACGTATTTAGCAAATATTTCTTTTTCGTCTTGTTTAAAAACAGGAAAAATCACTCTAGTATTAAAAAAAAGACCCACATTTGTTAAATAATTATCGACCGATTACCGTCCCTAGTGGTTTCTCAAAAATTAGAAAGAAATTGTGACATGGTGGGGCAAAAATCACACCAGATTCGGATTCAGCAAGCTAAAATACACTGGAGATGATTGGTCTGGTCCGTGTAATTGACATTTGACATTTGTTTTGTGTGCCTGTGTAATTAGTTTCAATATGAATTTAATTGTTTTAATCAAGAACTATGCATCTGACGAGAAAAACGTAAGAGACTGTTTTTATGTAGAACTGATCAGGCTAATCAGGAAAAATATCTACATGGAAAAATGTCAGTGGCGTACCACTTTTTTGGTAAATAATATCAGAGGACATGCTAGCAGGGACGCCACTGGTGGAGCGATAAAATAATTTTTCCAGTTTAAATATGTTGTTCTATATCCTATTAACACATACCAAAATTGAAAATAATATCTAAAATACTTTCTGAGATATTAAAAAACAACGATTAGAAAAAAAATTCAACACCCTATAGCACAAAATTGAAGCCGTTGCGGACACATGTTCATATGGACATTTTTTTGTTCATAAAATGACGTAAGGAATCACACCCTGAAATATTAGCACGTCATTAAGGAACACCCTGTATATACTATTTTTATAACAAATAATGTTCGACAAAGGCATAGGTAAGCCATGAAAGCAACAGTTACTGCAAGTTAGTGCAATAATTTATTATTGAACGTAAGTAAGTTAATCAGTTAAAAATTCATGTGAATGCTAGTTTAATGTTGGATAATAAGTGAAGTGTAATAAATATGGTTCGGAGTACAACAATAGGAGAAAAGGTGAATTTAAAGTCTGTAAGTCCGTGCAAGGGCTTGTCTTATCCGTCTAGTTTATATGGCAAGATGAATAAAACTTATTATCATTATTACTATATTAATAGGGATAAACGATCGAGACAAATTTTTAATACGAAACTATTTTTCTATTATTAGCAATTTTCAAGGAAATTGCATAAAATTTTTATATTTATTTGCAGTAATTTGAACATTTTTTGCAATACATTTTTGCATACATTTATTTAAGATGAGTGTTTTATTTGGAAAATCTGTTTTTAATAACACAAAATTACCAACTGTCTTTCTGATGTTTTTTTTTTTTTTAAGGAATCTGTCACTTGTACTATATTATTTTTGTACGTAATAAATAATTTATAATAACAGACAATTCGAACTTATTATGTTCCAAGTATAATACATGCAAATTGATTACATGCACTCTATGTGTTTACCACATGCATGCAAAGATACCACTTTAAATTATGTTTTAGGACGCAAGTATTATTTTAGTAATTGACACTTATCAAATGGATCTTTCTTCTTTCGCTTGTTACATTATACCTACTAGTCGACCGAAAAAGCGACAAAAATGTTTCAAAAAAAATGTTTTAAGGTACAACCACATGGGACCTTCACAGAATAATGGATTAAGCCCTTGGTCATCTGAAATGGCCAATTACAACATTTTTTGGTAGGTCCAACTTTCTTTATTGTGAAAAATGTCACAAATCTGTCAAAATTAATTTTTCCTACTTTTTCACACATCCCTCACGATATCTCCGGAACCAATTGAGATAATCAAGATTTCTTTTTTTCAGTCGATAAAGAAAACATGGACGGAAGTTACTAAATTAATTTAATCTCTATGGAAAACCTAGGTTTTTTGTAAAGTTAGGTAAAACTTGTGATATGTTAACACTAGTGAGAGAATATAAAAAATAAATTATAAAGCAAAACATTCATTCTGAGAGTAGCACTAATCATTTTTGTTAATAATTAAAGATTGATACTCAAAAAGTAGAAAATATAGTTCATTAGGAACATTGAGAAATGATGATAAAATAGAGAATACATTTGACTAGAAACATTGGAAATATGGAAATTTCATTTGTTTCTTTTCTAATTTCTTCCGGGACATACAAATTTTCATCTATTTTTCACAATTAATGATTATTTCTTACCTTTATTTATTGTTTGCGTGTATAAACTAGTAGCAATAAACAAAAATTAACACCATAGCAACAATTCCATGACCTTCCTAATTATAATAATTTTTACAAACATAGAAATTTATTTGTCATATGAAATGTGAAATTTACAATATTATTCAAATAAAACGTCATTAAAAGAAAGTGTTTAATTTTGTGTTGCACACATGTGTAATTGCACATTAGTCACTTAAGAAAATTAGCCACTTTTCCGTGACTAATGTGCATAATTACACACTATAGTCTGTTTTTAAACCAGGAGGAGCGTTTTAAATTTAACGCGCTAAATCATACATGTGTGATTGGATACGACCTCGCCAGTTTTACACAAGGCAATATTCGTAAATTTTGAATTGTAAAAATTTTAATTTCATGTCATAAATTATTTATTTACAATTTCTATTTTATCGTTTGCACATTATATATCAGTTTTTAGTCCCTTTTATATAAATCTGAAGGTAAAAGTAGCAAATTACTTGGTGCCTTTATATTGCGTAATTGGTATGATTGCTGTATAAAATCTCTAGAGGTCAAATAGAGCTCGATACATTATATAATGTAATAAAATACACACAAAAACACTGTAGTCGTGTATTGTTGGTTGACCAAAACGCCAAAAAGGTTTTAGTGTATTTTCTGGTTGTTTTTATGGTGTGAATGGAACTTCCATGTGTACTCCTCCTGGTTTAAAAACAGACTATAGTATAATAAATAACTATTAATTCTTGCAATCTAGGATTTTGTGTCACTAATTTGTCATTTTCCTTCAAAGTTTGTCCACCATATAAACATTCCATTGTTAAGCACTAAATAATATGTAAAAACTCAATAAAAATAAATAATACTCTTTCGCACTCATTATACAAAGAAAATTTTGTTTCTAACTGGTAATATAAGATTACTTGTATTGAATAGCCGACACACTTGCATGGCGCCGCGGTGAAGCTCATCTAGGATCGAAAAACTCATAGCTTTAAATATCAACATTTCGAAAACTATAAGTCGTAGAGAACTGGTTTTTATTTAAAAAACTTTTTTGAGGTGTAGGCTTTATTTCATACGTAGATGGTATGATAAAATTCCTTAAAATAAAAAAGTTTGTCGCTTAATGAAAAAAGTGCTGCAAGGAAAGTAAATGTTCAAGTTCTACCTAGTTTTATAGAAAAAATTGATTTTCCATAAAAACGAAATTAAAGCAGTGTCCTTCGCCCACATGTCCTTTATGAATTAAAAAAAAAAAGAATATAATTATCTCAATTGGTTCCGGAGATATCACGAGGTATGTGTGAAAAATGAATTTTGACAAATTTATGACATTATATAATACGAAAATTAAAAAAAACACAGAAGGCTTTGTTTAATTCAAAAATTTCATTACGAAAAAATGTTCCGAATTGCAAACAGCCTACATACAAATTTTGGAAAAAAAACATTTTTGGTATTCTTGGTATTTAATTTATACACAATTGTACTAGTATCAATTTTACTTCGTATATCACTATGATGGTTCCTTTGAAGAAAAAAAATAGAAGACCCTAGTGTCTGATTTAGCAGACACTAGGTTAACATGTTTTCTTATAACAAGCCAAAATTTGTAATAATGCTCCTTGCATTTAAAAGTTAACTGAAAATTGTGTTTTTAACAAAGTCATGAATTTACCATGAAAAGTTTCCTTTGGTCCAGATGGCATTCCTACTTACTTATTGAAACAGTGCGTTCTTACATTGACAAAACTATTACATACTATCTTTAATCTATCTTCAAGCATACTTCCCTGCCTCTGGAAGAAGAGCTACCTCAGACCAATACATAAATCTTGATCAAAAGGAGACGTCGAAAACTATAGAAGAGTTTGCATACAGTCGGATATTTGAAAATTATTAAATTATTTAGTAACCAAAAATTTATCATGGCATTGTAAAAACATAATTATTGTAAATCAGCAAGTGATTTTTCTCAGGGTAAATCTACATGTACCAGTTATTTTCAACTCATTGTCATATAGAGATTAGGTTGACTCTATACTGACTTTTCTAAAGCGTTTGACAGAGTCAACCATGATCTACTTGTTGCAAAATTAGAAAGGTTAGGTGTCAGTGGCAATATATTGAAATGGATTAGCAGTTATCCTAATAGTCGATTGCAATGTGTAAAATATGGTAGTTTTCGATCACCGTCGATTAAAGTAACATCAGGAGTTCCTCAAGGATCTTACATTGGTCCTCTACTATTTAATCTCTTTGTTAGCGATTTAAATTCAGTAATAGAAAATAGTAATTTCCTAATGTTTGATAAAAGTATTCAAAATAGTAGATTTGGATGATCTGGTGTGATAAAAATGTCCTACATTTAAGTGTGAATAAGTGGTGTAAGATTACATTTGTAAGAATAAACTCGCCTTATACTTATAATTACTTAATAATAATGTGTTGCAAGAGACGAATCGTGTAAAAGATCGGGGAATTAATCTCGATAATAAACTTATAACATCCATATACAGGGTCCGCCGCTTAAAACTCTCCAGACTCATCGTAACTTCCTTATTTTTAAGCTACAACTATGTTCGGCACATCAAATTGTAGATATTTTTAAGGCCTTTAAATACGCAAACAGAGTGATTTAAAAAAAAATGAACTTTCATGGCTAACTTAGAAAATGTGAAATATTACTAATAACAAAGCTACGGCTGAACTTAAAAGCCGAAAGAATAAAATAAAATGAATAAAAGCAAGGAAGTTCATGACACTGAATAATGATTATAAAATTTTTTAATTGAATATCTGTAGGGCCACTAGAAGTTCGGTGAAAGACGCATGTTTCGTGATTCCTACGGGATATCGAGATAAATCCGGATAAAGCGACAACAAAACGCCGAAATTGTACTGAATTGAAGCGTGAACAATTCTGCATTGATTGATATAAATTGGCGCGAGTATGGTTATTTCATATAGTTGATATTTGATTAAATTATGTTGTTTGAATAAAGCAACACAAACTAGTGTATATAAACAACCCGAGAAAAGTGTACTGCTTGAGTGCTTGACCATAAAATCTATATCTGGATTCGTCCCTTCTTGAAGTGGGTGATATAAAATAAGCAACGGTCAGCCAGATATGTGAATGAAACAGATAAGTTTCTGTTTATGTAGCATTAGCATTGGTTTATTTATGTCTTTATTAAATTTTAAACAAGAATTGGAGATCAAAATTGAAAAGATATTAAACATAATATACAGGGTGATTCAAGTAGGTCATTCATTAGAAGTTTTTCAACTTGCAGTTGGATTAGAAACTTGAAATTTGGTATGCAGCCATAATCGATCATGACCGTTCTATCTAAAATATTTTCAGTCCTCCAACTATACAGAGTGTACCAAAAATTGGTACCAACTTTCTTATTTTAAATGGAAACCTATATTTTTCTTTACATGGTTCGATTGGTCTTCTAATTCTGAGTTTAGAGAACCTAAGTTATGTTAACTTATCTATTACACATTTTATGAAGACTTGAGAGTAAGAATAGTTTTTGATCGTTTGGAACCTTTGGAAATTCGGAGAGCAACGCAGTCTGTTCAGGAGCGTATCGTAGACTGTGTCAGTGAAAATGGTTAATCTGTTTATTTGTTGTTATTTCGTTGTTATTATTTATTATTGCAATACGATTTTTGAATAAAAATTAAAATGAAATGATTGCTTCCAAAGCCTACCCTTGAGAAAAAGAACAATATTTTTTTCAAAAAATGCCAATAACTCAAAAACGACTGTAGATAGACATACACAATGTTAATAAAAGTGGCCCTAAAATTCAATTTTGCATTGATTTCTGGCGTCAGAAATGGTAGGCGCAAAGATGTGCTACGCAATCTGTTGAAAGTAGAATAATAGAATATTTGAACAAAAATATGGTGGTCACATTGAAAATTTACGTCAGAATTTGGTCAACATTGTTCTTGTTCGTTAATAATAATTTGTTGGTGTTGTGTGTAATTAAATAAGAATCCATATTTTTCTTTGAAAAATTATTGCATCTGTCTTGTTTCCATGGCATACTTGATGAAGTAAGGAATCTCTCGGCAAGATAAGGTATTTCTTGATTTTTATTGAATAACTCGATATGGGGTGAAGTTAGGTATATGGAATGCTTAAGTAACTCACCCTAAAATTCAATTTTCTTTCGAATGGTGTGAAAAAAAATAGTAGGTGCCATTTGAAAAAAATGACTTTTTGACAATTTTTGATTGCGACATTTGAAAATCGACTGCGCCCATATGGTATAAAATGGGACCACCGATGGGACATCAAAAGTTAGCCTGGACTTCCAGCTAACTGCTTCACAAATTTGGTTTCATAATTTTGAAAGGTTTGCGAAATACAAATTTGTTCGTAAACTACTACAGCGGCAATTTTTGTCAAAAAATTGGGCATATGTCAAAAATTGTATAGATAAGTATAGATAAGTTAACATAACTTAGGTTCTCTAAACTCAGAATTAGAAGACCAATCGAACCATGTAAAGAAAAATATAGGTTTCCATTTAAAATAAGAAAGTTGGTACCAATCTTTGGCACACCCTGTATAGTTGGAGGACTGAAAATATTTTAGATAGAACGGGCATGATCGATTATGGCTGCATACCAAATTTCAAGTTTCTAATCCAACTGCAAGTTGAAAAACTTCTAATGAATGTCCTACGTGAATCACCCTGTATAGGTGATGAAATGGAAAAGCTGCCCGAAATTGAAACCGATTGTTTCAAGGAAACGACTTACAGGATGAGCAAACTATCCCTTCGGACCTCTTTTCCCATAACGCGCAAAAGAAGCAAAAAAAATATATACTGTTACCGCGAGATGGGGCCCTTCCCAGCAACTCCACCGTAGATGGATGTTTACTTGGAGCGGTTAATAAATAAAAAAAAATCAAAAATAAAATGTAAAATAAAAATAAAAGCTGCCCGATTCAGAGACAGAAGAAACAGAAAACTAAGAAGAAGAAAAATAAGGAGATGACGATAGATGGAAACTGAAAAGAAGCATCTCGCAAACAACCCCACCATACCCCAGCCGATGATGACAAATGGAAACTTAATAGAAGCATGGAAACTTAAAAGAAGCATATCTCAAACACCTACACTTCCCATCCTATATTCGCACCCCATGCGTCATGCGGCTCTCGCTGCTGACAACTAGCATGTCCAATGTCCAACTCGGCGTATGCAGCCGGTCCGGCGGTATATAAAACATCCAAGATTTGGTTCTGGCACGCGATTTGGCCGTCAGTTGGGCGTGTTTGACGGACTGCCAAGCTGTGTGTTGGAACGAACCTCCATAGATGCCCGGAATCAGCAGCAATGCCCACCTTACGCTGACAAATCAATCAATCAATCAATGTAGGGCCACTGAAGAGCAACCAAATTTTATTAGTAAGAAATGTGTATTGCATGAAAACATACACTTACTAACATTGGGTTCATCAAGTGATATCACAAAAGAGAAAAAAAATTGTTTCCTTTTATTCGTTATTGCTGTTTTGTTACCTTAAATATTGTTTATTATATGCCTTTTAAAAATAAAGCTTAAAATTTTTGTTTACGTCCATTTCAAATTTATTTTAAGAGAATTCAGTTTGGAATTAAAAAGAGAGTTTTTAATTTTTTTTCTCTAAAACGAAAGAGAATATCGAATATGACGTAATAACATAAATCAAAGCTAATTAAAGCCTAAGAAAACATTAACACAGTTCATCTGCAGGGTGAGGGAAAAAATATTCAAGGAAATTAAGTTTCATTTTGGAATAGTTTTTTCAAAAGTTGTTTTTAAAATCACTCTGTATTCATATTTAAAGGCTTAAAATATCTACAATTTGATGGGCAGAACATGGTCGTAGCTTAAAAAATAAGAAAGTTACGAATCTGGAGAGTTTTGAATGGCGGACCCTGTATATGAAATAATATAAAAGTCACTGGAAATGCTGGGTTTCATTCAAAGATCTGGAGCATATTTTTCTGTCCATAGTATAAAATTGTTATACTGTTCATTGGTACGTTCAGTATTGGAAAATTGCCATATAATCTGATGTCCTAATTATTATTATAATATTCATATTATAAATATAGAAGGTGTTCAAAAGAAATTATTAATGCTTGCTGCATTTAAGTTGGGATATTTGAGAGTTGATTATGATTAAGACGACCTTGCTTGGCTTAATATTAACACATTAAAACACATAAGTTTGAAGGCTGATATGTGCTTTCTACACAAACTGTATGTTCTCAATGATTAAATACCCAACTAGCACTAAAGTGACAGTAACTGAGATAGGAACTTCGTATGAGTAACCATTACGTAATTGCGACTAAATTTACGACTTTGGTGTAAAAATAACTTCATTTGACAAGTCTACAGTCCCTGCCTCGTAGTTTCTACCACTAATGATTACTTTATAGTTATGCAACTTCTACGTAGCTTTCGTGGTACATGGGAACGTGGTATAGTTACCAGTGGGACGACTTTCGGGTTTTCAGAACTTGAAGGTGGTAAACTATAGTAGCAGCGACTAACTCGCATCACTGAAATGTGACTTCAAAGTTGCAAACACCTTCAAGTCGCTTTAATAGTTGCCGCGACGTTCTGGGAACCTTCACTATTTCTTTAAAGTAGTGGAACTTGTAAGTAATATTCATAGGTGTTAATGCCGTTACTGCTACCTACAGAACTGTGTACGGCTAGTACAAAGTGCACATCACCTCTGAAATTTACCATGAAGTAAATTTCCCCATCTAGTTCCCAATGTTGACCATAGATAAAGTTAATGCAACAAACCTAACCTATATAATATGTTTGCCTAACCTAGACTAGAATTATATGCTGCTATATTATGCTATGTAACATTTTATGTTCAAAATAAGGCAACGAAATTTAATATTTCAACACAGTTTTATTACACCTACCTTTTATTCTATGTTATCTATCACTGTAATAGTATATTATAACAACAAGGTTTATGTATGTTAGTAAATTGCGACAGCTGATAGGTTTTTCAATGTGAAGTTAGGTAAATGATAAACAGCAAAAGCTAGGAACGCGTTCAGTCTAGACCTCAACGTACGGCTAACACGTACGTTCCGAATCAATATCGGGAAAAATGTAACCATGAAGTGGCAGCGGCAACTTTGAAGAGGTAATTTGTGGTAGTCACAACTTTGCTACGACTTTGAAGTGATGCTACAGTTCCATTCGCAGATATGTGGTAAATATAACTTTAAAGTTACGTATTTGCAGTTTTCGTCACTATCGCCAAGTAGCAATTACTTTCAAGTAGCATTTCTTAGTGAAAACGACCTTAAAGTCACATTTTCTGAAATACGCCATGTTGAGGACCAAAATTATCGACGCCATTGTTATAACACATGAACCATAATTTCACAATTGACTAATAAATTTAATTTATCGCCATTTCTTCACCAAATACAACAAATTAATACATAAAAAGTAATGTTAAGTTCCGAAGAACAATAAAAAATAGGTTTCGGTATCTAGTGGGTCATGTTCTCGCATGACATTACATGTTTTAAAAACAATATTGTCATTAAAAAATGCAAATTTTAAAGGCGCGTCGTTAGTTTCGGACGTTTTGTCATTATGTTTGTCAGTAAAATTGCATTCGTTTTAATTGTGACCCTTAGACCATTGGAAAATAGCACAAGTTTTGCTGTCTAATATTATTACCTTCTGATATTCTATTAAATTTCTGAGTTAGGGAAATGAACAAGAACAAGAATCATATGTAAGAATGAAACATAAATATAATAAAATCGGTTGGTAGACAAAGTAGGGACAACATCGATTTGAAAGAGTAGGGTGTAGTAAAGTTTTCTGAAAGTTGCAGCGTCTACGCCGCCACGTCGCCGCTCCGGAGCAACAACGTCATTGGAACGTAGCCAAACAACTTCCAGGAACGTGGCTGGAACGTTATCGTTACCAAAAAATATTCCCCATTTTGGTCATAAACACGTATTAGGAACGTTCCTATTACGTGCCTGTGACTAGTAGCAAAACACTTTAAAGTGCCTACAATAGTCATTGCTACGTTCCCGCGACTAATTGTGCTAGTTGGGTAAGCAGTGCTCTGATCTTACTAATCTAATATAATTTAAAGGAAATCGTAATTCGAACACATTTCATGTACATCATATCACTTATGGACAAAATGGTACGATAACTAGAGTTTTAAGGACTGCTAATACAAAGCAAAATAATGCAGACATTTTTAGATCTTCAACTTTATATTTTAAGAAATAATAAATATTCTATGTCTTTGTAAAGAGGCCTGTCCCGTAAATAAATAAATTATTACTAAATTACAGTAATTTAAATGCGTAAATTTTTTTTTTTTTTTCTAATAGTTAATTACGCTAAATGAAAACAGATCGTTTGACATAATTAGCTTGTTATGTTTTACTCATTATAGAGATAAATAAATCGTGCGACATGAAAGAATATGCAGATTATAAGGCAATGTGTTCTACTTAAACTTTAAACCGATGAAACTATTAATTTCATGAATTGTCACAGTCAACGCATACGTTGGAAATACGTCCATAACTTAAAATATGTTGTGGGTCTTCACGTTCCAGATAACAAAGGTATAAGATTTTAATATTAGTAAATGTGAAACGATCCTTCTTAATTATTAATATGCTTAACTTTTAACGTCTCAAATAACGTTTGATTAATGTTCTTGTTAACATATACTGAATCCGAAAATGGTTTATAAAACATGTTTTTCCAAAGAGTTTTTGCAATTTGAATGTTTAAAAAAGTTTAGAAAACGTGTTTTCCAATGTTGTCTTCAATATTCTCAAAAAATGTTGGAGAAACATCTGGTTAAACTCTTTTGAAACGTTAACTAACTCTAACTTGCAGAAACCTAAAGCATATGCGAGACCCGCGAGAAACATTTTTCTGAAACCTTAATTTCAAGATTTAATTCAGAGTAACTAAAAACCTTAATCGGACATTATCAAAAGTAAAAATGGTTATTTCTCATTTACTAATATTACATATTTATATTTTCATTATTTCAAACGTTTAAAATCACGATATTTTTTAAATCGTACATAAAAAAGAATGGGTTTTTTTCAAATGGTGTTTGGACATTATACTGTTTACTGGGGGAGATGTGGACGAACAAACGCATATTCGAGTTAACATTCCAAATACAAAGAAAGAAGTTTTACATGAGTTTGCAGTCACAATGAGAGACATTGACGGATATAATTTGCTTAAGATGATCACAAAATGCATTCATTTTCATCCATCAAATACAACTATCCTCAGTAGGCAATTTATAACGTGTTATCCCATTATATTAGGATATTTTTCCTTTAGGTGAGCCAATATACAGTAGACGCAAAATTTCTTCGATCATAGGATCTACCAGGCGAATTTACAACTTCCAACGAATGGTAAATTATAAATGCATACGGATGCGTAACTAGTAATCGACTCGCCGCAATCTCACATTACATCAAACTCGTACTCAAGCTAGCACTATTTGGGAACTGAAGGAATGACCTTGTCGTTAAATTAATTCTTAAAAATGTTTGAAACGGCCGAAAAAGTTCAGATGGTTAAGTGATACTATCAAGGAAAATCAAGGCGTCAAATTAAAAGCGCATCTAATGGTGCCGAACTTCACCTGGATTATCCACAATTCATAATATTCACAATTTTGAAATACATGGTTGTGTTGATTATAAACAACATAAAAAATCGATTCCTCCCAATGAAGCCTTAGGTGAAAGAGATATTATGATTTGTGCACTGACAACTAATAACCCGGTACTTGCTACTTCCGAAATGGCTGCTGAAGTAGGTTCTACACCATCAACGGTTAGGTCGGTTTAAAAAAAAAATGGGTACAAATCATTCAAGGTTCGGAAAACTTAGGAAATTTTTGAGACGGACAATATCAGAAGAATGGAATTTTGTGAGCAATTAATGGAAAAGGCTTATGCGGATGAACATTTTCTTAGAAACATTGTTTTTACCGATGAATCAACTTTTCCATTAATTTGTAAACATAATTCTACTCGAACACGATATTGGTAGCGAGAAAATTTACATAAGTTTTACGAACTTCGCACTCAATATCCTCAAAAACTATATGTTTGGGTCGGTATACTGGGTGAACATATTATTGAACCATTTTATATCGATGGCATCTTAAATGGCTAAAAATATTTGGATTTGCTTCAGCAGCAAATTGTCCCTAGGATTCAGGAACTAGTAGGTGCTAGGTTTAATGAAATCTGGTTCCAACAAGATGGTTGCCCTCCCCATAATAGAGTTATCGTTCGGCAGTATTTGAAGGAAACATTTCCGAATAGACTTTCTGGGCATGGTAATATCTTATGGCCAGCTAGGTCACCAGATCTTGCGCCTTGTGACTTTTTCTTGTGGGGCTACTTAAAATAAAAAATGTATGGTTTTTAGGAAAATAGGCCCAACAATTTGCAGGAACTTCAATTAAATATTGAAAACGCCTGCTTAACTGTTACCCCTGTTATGTTGGGTAATGTTCGCCAAGGATTTTATAATCGTTTGGGATATTGCTCAGCTCAGCAGGGAAGTCTATTTGAGCATTTATTACATATAACTTGTAAGGTGTAAGTAATAAATGTTTTCCTTAACTTCATACATTTTTTAAAACTTTTAGAATATTGTTATTTTGTTTCACCCATTTTTAAGAATCATTTTTTTGTTGAGAATTACTTTTGTAGTTTCCAAATTATAAAATTTTTCCATAATAGTACCAACATTTACAATGTTTGTAAAACCAATTGTTTTCGCAATTTATTAGATTTCGCGAAGGGACGTGCATCCCACTTTACCTTTCCTGCATTACTAAACTCCTACGCCGCCTGCCTCCTAGATGGGCAGCGGCAGTGACAACTCTCTCGGTCGATGTTTCGATGTTCTTGTCGTGCTCAATAGAGAACAAGCCTTCAAGGTATTACTGCATCAGTGTTGCCAGATTATTTCATTTATCATGCAAACAATTTATATTTTTTAAAACCCAACTCTTAGTTACGTTTTGGTAAGATAAAAAAGCAAATGAGCTGAACATAGTGATTTCATTGTTTAATATAAATTATAAAAATATCAATTTTATTTTATTTCATTCAATTAGATTCTATCATTCTACAAAACTTGGCGTCATTATGTATGAATAAAGTAGATCTGCCAACACTGGATACCTCATTGGATATTTACGATAGTGAGATTAGGTAAGTGTAAATTGCGCTCAACTTTCCTATGAACGAAGAACTTCTGCATCTACTGTATGTTTTATATGTTTAAAAAACAGACTTGAAATAACTTAAGTAATTTTCTTGGACAGTACACGAAGAAATATATTTGTATATGTTTTCAAAACTAAATATAATTACCATGGAGCATACATTTAATTCTCATTGTATTGAAATAAAGCAACTGCGTTGTATTTTGTGACTTGTTGTGTTATTAATATAGAAAATATTCCTTAACAGCTATTCAAATTTCGTTGTAGTGGCGTCATCTTTTAGGCGACGGCGGAACAGACACTACCGTCCAAGAAGAATTCTAAAATTTACAGCCGCTACAACAACCTTAGTTTTGAAATCCTTCAACTTCAACAGGGAGTGAAAGTGAATCAATGCTTGTGGCAAATTGCGAGGTATCGGGGAAAATGGAACGAAAAAGATCGTACCAGTAATAATACGAATTTGATATTTAAGTGGAAAACAAAACTCGAACCTAATGTAAAACTAATAGAAGGTTCTTTTCTTATGTATTTTATTTACTTTCTGCGAAATAGATACGTACTTTTGCGTTGTTTGTGACTTTATTAATACCAAATATCCGCTAAGGCCCTAGTGTGAAAAAAGTGGAAACATCAGAAATACATTACAATATTATATTAAAACTAAGAAAGCTTAACTATCACGCCTAATAACTAACAAGTGTTTTTGATACGAAACACATAGGGTAAGGAAGAGTAAAGGTAAGAATAAATCTAATATTACGCATATTTATCTCGCATATGTGGGTATGTTATTGAGTATAATGAACAATGTACCAATAAGTATGACAACTCGATATTTAAAGTGTTTAGTTTCAGAAAAAATCCCACACAAAAATGCGTTCGTGCCTTTTAATGTTTCCTTCGCATGCGTTATTTCAGTCATGCTGAGGTTACGTTACGACGCCGACGTCATCTATCAAACAATTTAATGCCAGGGGCAATCAAGTGATATCTCATTTTGAAGGTATTCCGATGTCCTATCGAATCTGTGTTATATTGGCTACAGTTCTTGGACCACAATTTATACATATTTTATTTCAAAGATGCTTCTTACTTCGACATTCACGAATTGGAGTGGAAGTATAGTAATCGTAAAAAAATATCAATTATTCTTGGTGGAAATAAGTTTAGAATATGAAAATTTTCAGTTTGAGCGAAAGAAAATTTCTCTTTCTGTCGGACGTCTGTAACTTCTTGTGTGCACAATTACTCTGGAACGACCTAATATTTTGTACACGAATGTATCATAACGTGACCTGAAACTGGATTATAATTTAAGCTTATTCATTGAAGGTTAGGTAATAAAATAGGTGTAAATAAGTGAAGCAAGCTAGTAAGAGTCCAGAAACGTGAGATTTGGTGTATATACTAGAAGCTAAGGGCTCAAATTTTTGTATGACATTTGCCGGCCTCACCGCTACGCACACTCTATTCACTAACCGACAAATTTTAACTTTTATTTTGTATCGCTAACCAAAACCACTTATTTGTATTGTTTTGGTTCCAGCTACGTTTAACATACTCCTAAAAAAAATTTGTTGGCTCTGAAAAATGTAATTACTGATCTAACTCACATACAGGGTGTAATTAGTTTCATGTCATTAAAAAAACTGGTAACAGGGACCGACTAGACAAACAGAAAACCTATATGACCTTTTTCTCTAGGGGCTCTTTGAATAAAACTGACCTGGGTTTACATTTTTAATGTTATGGTAGGAAATATTTGAGAACCACTGTTTTTCAGGGTCAATGGATGTTATAGATCCGAATATTAGAAATGATAAAAACCTGTAATAACCGACTTGTGTTCCCGTCGGTAGGAGTGCGGCACTTTGATGGGATTATTTGTATTGAACTTTTTATACCACTAATTATGAAAATGTAAATAATTCCTTCTCTTTCGGCACAACGCAAGCATAGCATGGCCGCAGGGGTTTAAATAGGATTTGTTTACATGTGTTTTTTAATTTGGAACAAAGCTATTGTAGCTTTTATTGTCGTTTATAAGAACTCATGAAATTTAAAAGTGGTTTATTAACATTTGTAACATTGTGTTAAAAGCTTAAAAAATTAGTAATTGTTTTATGAAATTGGACGTTAGACGTTCGAGATACGATAATAGAAATTAGTTGTGTATTTTAAGTTAGGAAGAAATCTGATTTTTTAACGAATTGAGCGCATAATTTTTCCCAATCAGGTATCGAAAACTAAAAATCAAGTCTTTGGTCTCTATGAAAATCAATGTAAACAATAATAAACAGATAAAAACAAGACAACGAATACTAATAACAATAATCATACTTTTAATGCCCAACACACCCAATAACTGAACAATTCCTTTGAATTTTTTACAAAAATTGTTCGAAATGGCCTCCATCTCCACGTGTACACATTTCGGTACGTCGAACTAATAACACACTTACTCCGTTCAACACATTTGGGATCATTCATTCATCATCAAATTAGGATCATTTTTTATGGTTTCTATGCACATTAAAATCCGTCGTTGCAATTGTTTTAAAGCTCTTCCGCACCAGCTGCATTTCCACCACTTTCTCCATGTACCAAGTCCATATCCGCGAGCTCTGGATAAGTATAATCTCCCATAATGTCCAAAATCTGCGTTTTAAAACACCACACTAAACTGTGAATTAACGTTATCAAGAAAGAAAACAACAAGAAAAACTTGGTCCAAAATCCAAAAAGTAACACAAAAAGCACGAACGAGAAGTAGTGTCTTACGTAACCAAGCACTAACGACTTGAACGATAAGTCAATGAAATAAATCTTAAGATAAGTGGCACAAAATTCAAAAAGAAAATAGACAAAAGCAAGGAACGGGTACGTCGCGTCATGCGTGCGTTCTTTACCAAGTAAGGACAAAACTGAAATTATTACTTGAGAATATTACAAGGGAGAGATAGCACGCCTAATAGGATATTTGGCCGCGAAGAAGCAAAAAACATGACGATGTCCTCTGTCGGTCGCTTTTAACTGCTTTGTCGGCATACTTATTTGCAGGAATGTCAGAGTATCTCGTGCGACAAGACGCGAGGCAATAAAACCTACCCCAATATGCCAGCAGTTCTCAAACTAGGTTAAGTATTTTGGAAATTTTTGTTTATTTTTTTTTCTCCAAAACTATGAGCTTTAGACCCCATGTTATATAAGGTTTTTTTGTTTGTCTTGTCGTTCCCTACCACCAGTTTTTTTTAATGACATTAAACTAATTACACCCTGTATTATGGTATAATTTTAATAAAAAAAGCAATTATAATTACGTCATGCGAAAAGTATTTGCCATTTTTGATATATATTTCAAATACATGTCATATAATATATATTTAATTAGAATATAGGCTCTTTAATCAGAAAATTAATTATTCTTCTTGCGCTTCTTAGCCTGTTTTTTTTTTACTTCTGGAGCATCTCGTATACATGTCCAACAGTAGTCTGCTAACATCACAGAAGAGAAGTCCATTTGCCCTGATATCTTTTTTCCATAATTTGAATATCCTGGTGGAATCTCTCTCCATGCTCATTACTTACTACAGTTTTCTGGGAAATAATCTACATGTGAATGTAGAAACTGGACTATTAATGACATTGCATCCTAATTTCTGGTAGCAAAAGAGAAGATTCCCAACAAGGTCTCTATAGTTTTCTGCTCTTTTGTTACCGAGAAAGTGTATTGCTATCATTTTCAAGAAATTCCAAGTAGCTTTTTCATTACCTTCTAGAATGTTGTCAAATTGAGCATCTTTGAAAAGGTTCTTGATTTGAGGTATCGCAAAAATTAATTTTCTCATCACTAAGTCTGGGAAATTTTTGTTTTAAATAATTAAAACCACGTCCTTCTTTATTCATAGCTTTTACCAAGTTTTTCATAAGCCACAGTTATATGTGGAGTGGTGGCAGTATTATCTTTTGTGAATCAACTAATGGAATGTCAGTAACATTTTTTGCTCCTGGTTCAAAACCCAGTCTCGGCGGCCAAATATTTATTGTGTAATGTTGTAATCGCGCTCGACTATCCCACTCACAAAGAGAACAGCAATATTTGATATACCCTTGCAGCATACCAACTTTTATGTCTCCACAAACCTGCCACTTATACTTGTTATATTCTACAGTTTGTAGCAATACAGGGTGTTGCATCATGAGAGGGACATAGCTTAATAGGAGGTAGAGAACATCAGTGGTAACCGGAACCTCCCATAGAAATGTCTCATTGGGCCTTCACTACGAAATTACAGGGTGTTAAATAATTTTTGGCCAAACCTGTTTTTTGTCATAACTTTGACAGGAAATGAAATAACGGATTCATATTTGGTACGGCTAATGTACAAACGAGCCCCAAGAGGTACACGTATAAAAAAAATATATCCAGGTCCGGACTCACTATAATTTATGTTTCTTCTTTGCATCAATAAAACATCACCCTGTATATATTTTTTTGAAATTTCGATACGATATTCGAAAAGAGCAAGAAAAAACAAACAAAATGGCCTATTTCATTTTTTTGTTACACCTTCGTGGTTATTTAAATACGTTGTTAAATGTGCAAGAAAATGGATTACAGAACCCTATTAAATGAGAGGCACGTGAAATAAATAGTTTTGTAACTAAAATTTGCAAAAATTCTATTGAGCCTAGGTGGTCTGGGTGAATCCTAATTCCGGCACGTTTTAAAGGTCCATTTTGGTAAAAAACTGTGGTCCTAATAAGTAATCGGGTATGAAATAACAAAATTTTTAATCAATCACAGTAGGCTTGTTCAAAGAATAAAAGTGACAGATAATTTAAACCATTTAGGCCTAAGCAACCAGTTACTTTGATCAAGAAAATCATCAACATTTTATACTTAATAAAAATTGGAAGAGAACAAACTAAAATCTAAATAAATAAAATATTTTCCATTCAATTAACAATAAATAACAAAACAATAACTAAATGTGTTTAAAAATAAAACGTAATTGACACTAAAGTAAATTTTCAAAATGTCCTCCCCCAAATTCTGTGCATTTTCTTGCGCGTTTAGAAAGGTCACCAATTGCTCGACGTATCATTTCTGGATTATTCCGTATTTCGTCGCAGGTTATAACGATGCGCTGGATTAAATGTTGTCTACTTTCAATTTCAATGCTATAAACCTCGTTTTTTAAGTGGCCCCATAAAAAGTAATCACAAGGGTTACAATCAGGAGATCTTGGTGGCCATTCATGTGGACCCCCGCGTCCAATCCATCTATTAGGATACACATTGTTTAAGTGTTCTCTTAGTTGAAGGTTAAAATGTGGTGGGGCCCCATCATGCTGAAACAACATGCCTCTTATACCGATATTTTCTAACATATTCGGTAAAATGTTTTGAAGAAAATCAAAGTCAATTTCACCATTCAATCTTTCTTCAAAAAAATGTGGCCCTATCAAATGTCTATTCACAAGTCCGACCCAAACATTTACAGAAAACCTGTGTTGCGAACGGCGTTGGCGTACCGCATGTGGGTTTTCCTGTGCCCATTTATGATTATTTCGTGAATTGTTTACTCCATCCCTTGTAAATTGTGCCTCATCCGTAAATAAGGTTCTGTAAATGACTGGGCGATGATTAGACAACCAACGACAAAATGCCAGGCGGGGGATATCGTCGCCTTGTTGAAGACGCTGTACCTGCTGGATATGATATGGATGGTAACGTTCTCTTTTTAGGGTTCTCCATACTCGCCAATGAGGAATACCAGTTGCCAAACTGATTCGTCTAGTGCTCATATTTGGGTTTTCTTGAACTACGTTTATAATATTGTTTTGTTCCTGCACACCTTGTTGTAAAACACGCTCCACAACTGCAGAAGTAGGAAACTTTCCGTGTCGTCTTGCATACTGGAACACCGTACTAAAGGTTTTATGATTAGGGCATCGACGACCAGGAAAATGCAGCCGATATTCTCTTTCCGCCGACCTACCATTTCCATTACAGAAACCATAGATGAATATTATGTCAGCATATTCCCCGTTTGTAAATTTTACTGGCATAGTTAAAATATTTTCACAAGTTTTCACTAACTAAATGCGGATTATTGGCACATTAAATTACTAACAAACAATTATTCAACTGTTTAGGAGATTTCTTTTTATTATCAGTCACTTTGAACAAGCCTACTGTGATTGATTAAAAATTTTGTTATTTCATACCCGATTACTTATTAGGACCACAGTTTTTTACCAAAATGGACCTTTAAAACGTGCCGGAATTAGGATTCACCCAGACCACCTAGGCTCAATAGAATTTTTGCAAATTTTAGTTATAAAACTATTTATTTCACGTGCCTCTCATTTAATAGGGTTCTGTAATCCATTTTCTTGCACATTTAACAACGTATTTAAATAACCACGAAGGTGTAACAAAAAAATGAAATAGGCCATTTTGTTTGTTTTTTCTTGCTCTTTTCGAATATCGTATCGAAATTTCAAAAAAATATATACAGGGTGATGTTTTATTGATGCAAAGAAGAAACATAAATTATAGTGAGTCCGGACCTGGATATATTTTTTTTATACATGTACCTCTTGGGGCTCGTTTGTACATTAGCCGTACCAAATATGAATCCGTTATTTCATTTCCTGTCAAAGTTATGACAAAAAACAGGTTTGGCCAAAAATTATTTAACACCCTGTAATTTCGTAGTGAAGGCCCAATGAGACATTTCTATGGGAGGTTCCGGTTACCACTGATGTTCTCTACCTCCTATTAAGCTATGTCCCTCTCATGATGCAACACCCTGTATATTCATGTTACTGTAATTTTCCTACATGGACAGCATGGGAGATTGGAATTGATGGCAATTTATTTGCATTTTGGAGTAGCACAGTCTTTACACTAAGTTTCGAGGCGTCAATAAAATCTCCAATCGTGGGGAATGTGTAAAGCACTCGTTTAACCGTCAATGTCCTTGCAGGCAACCAAGCCATTTTCCAATTTGAAAAAAGGTATAAAATCTTTTTGACGACTTCGATACATGGAAACTTTAACATTTTCTTGTAGTAAATTCCATTGTAATGGAGATGCCAAAAGCTCCGCTTTCGCCTTGGACAGATCAAGGTCACTTAATTTGCGTTGTTTAATTTTGTGTGGTTCATCCCGGACACTTCGGCAGAGAAATCGGGATCTTGTGATGTTGATGGCTGAACTAAGTCGTCATCTACTTTATAATCCGATTGTTCGTCAGAATCAAGACTGTATTCTTGAGGTGGAATAGGAACAGGTAGTTCATCACTATGGGGAACCGGGTGAATGGCAGATGGTAAATTGGGGTATTGTATTACCATCCTTTCTTTCTTGTTAATACCCTGTCTAATAGGAGGTATCACACAAAAATAATAATCGGTAACATGATCTTTAGGTTCTCGCCAGATCATGGGCACTTCGTCTCCAATTGTACAACCAATATACAACTGGTACGCCCCCTTAAGTTTGGGAGTAAAATTATGTTTTTGACGCGCAAAAGTCACTTCACCACAAATATAACAAAAGTTGTTAGGTGTATTTACACAATCTCGTGTCTTATTTTCAAAATAGCACCGTCAGTATAGTATGTCTATTGTTCGTAGAATTTTAATTCTACCTATTATTTGTGACAGGACCGCCCATAAACTAGAGTTTAAACTTGCGTTACATTTTATTATCTGTATTGGGAAAACCAGAGCCAACTTAAACTTTCTGCTTTTATATTGTTATTTAGCATGACGAAGTTAATAAGAATTTGCTATACATGTAGGCTGTCGGCTAGTGATTAACGCGGTTAAAACAAAGTAAAATTGCGATGTAGTGTGTAAACAGGATCAAAAGCGTTAAAAAAAATTTCGCGATCATAATATTACATAATATTAACATATTAACTGCCTGATGCATTTTCAGGCAAGTGCCTCATATTTGAAATACTACATATTTTTATATTTTTAATCCAAAAATACACTTTGCCATAAAGTATGGAATAAATTCGTTAATTCTGAATATGCAAATATTATAGCAAAAACCTCGAACAGGCCGATTTTTATTATTAATCGCGTAACTTTTGGTTTCGGTTTCTTACGTCATTGCTGCATTGGTTATGACGCCATTCCCTTTCTTTTTAATGAAACGCCCTGTATGTTTTTTTTATTTTAGGACTCTTGTTGGAAATAAAAATACCTGCGTATGTTAATTCAGTGTTAAGTACGTCCCCTTATATCTCCAGTTCTCTTTGAGTGAGTGTTTATAATAAATTGACTTTATCAGCTTTGGATAATGTCAAATTCGCTAAAAAAAATTTAAGTTAAGATATTGTTTCACACATGCATGCAAATCTTTATGCGCTAACACATAACCACCTAAAGCCAACCATGGTTTGACTACACATCTGATGGGTAATTCCGTCCTCTGATAACACAGGCACACAAAAAAAAGTCATGATACAGAAAGGTGAGGTACCTTCTGGTACGTTTTTCGGAGTGCTAAAAACGAATCTCAGGTCAGAACTGGCCCATTACCCTTAGATTTCACCCTTGCACACCCTAGCAGCCCCCAAATGGTAAAATTTTCACATCATATAAAAATTCAAAATAAATATCTCATTCTACGTTTTTCGGTGTGCTAAGAACGAATCTGAGGTCATAATTTACCCATCACCCTTAGATTTCGCCCCAGCACCCCCAGAACCCCCCCAAAGGGTAAAAAATGTTAGTTTATATAAAAATTGAAAATAAATATCCCGTTCTACGTTTCTCGGTGTGCTAAGAACGAACCTGGGGTCATGATTTACCCATGACCCTTAGATTTCGTCCCAGCACCCCCTAGCACCTTTCCAAATGGTCAAATTTTTACATCAACATACAAAAATTCAAAATAAGTATCTCATTCTACGTTTTTCAATGTAATTTAATAGTTTTAATTTTGCTATGTCTCCCCACCCCCTTTCACCATATGGTTATATTTTGACCCTTGTAACGTTGTACCAGTATTAGGATATGACAATTTTTCATTTCCATGCCATGAAATCAGGCAACAGAATCATTCCTAGAAAAAAATGCTTCTATATTAAAAAAAAATTAAATAAATTTAAAATGCTTGGAAGATATACTGTATTATCGGTGTAGGTAACTACCTACGGTCACATATTGACCATTTGGGGGGGTGCTGGGACGAAATCTAAGGGTCATGGGTAAATCATGACCCCAGATTCGTTTTTAGCACACCGAGAAACGTAGAACGGGATATTTATTTTCAATTTTATAAACTAACATTTTTACCCTTGGGGGGTGCTGGGGCGAAATCTAAGGGTGATGGGTAAATTATGACCTCAGATTCGTTCTTAGCACACCGAAAAACGTAGAATGAGATATTTAATTTGAATTCTTATATAAATTAACATTTTCACTCTTTGAAGGGGTTCTGGGGGGTGCTGGGTCGAAATCTAAGGGTGATGGGTAAATTATGAACTCAGATTCGTTCTTAGCACACCGAAAAACGTAGGACTTTTTTTGTGGGCCTGTGTAATTATTATATACTCTGCAATGCTTACCGTCATCACAATTTTATAAATTGATAATTTTCGTTAATTGTTCTTGTAGCTACCTATTTTTTTTATATTTTAATATGTTCACACATGCATTCGATATCTATAGATAGTTATATTATATTGTTTCTCTTTTGACTTGCCAAAAATATTGAACTATGTAATTTGGTTGAATAAATAAAAAAAATATTTCTTCATTACTCTTCAGTTTTCATTCCCGGATATCTTATATAGGGGGACGATTTAAATGTAAACATGTAAAATAGAATTTTAATAATTCATCTGGCGTTCCCGTCCCACGCACAATAAATGCTCCCAGATCTAATTAGCGAACACCTAAAATGGAATCGTGGAACGGCTGATGGAAGTAGGGAAGTAAGAAAGGAAAGAAAGCTAGTGCCCATTGCCTTTATCTGAAGGCAGCCTATTGTACGTGGCTAAATTCAGCAGCAGCATATTATATGAGATTTTTCGACGCCGGAAAGTCGCTTGTTAGCTCGTTGGTATTTATTAACTCGCTTTTATTGCTGCAGCCCATGACACTGTTTGGATCGTCCCTGAAAAGTTAAATCCAGTCTAAAATAAATCGTTTCAGTTTACATACTGATGGTATAAACAAAAAATACATTTCCTCCGAATTAGGCATGCAATCTCTCTGGCATGAATATTTACTACATACAAATAACTTTGTGCGTAGCTCCCGCAAGAACCATCAATCATCCAGAATTAATGTATTTTCAACAATGCTCATAGAAGCGGCGCGGCGCATTATTTTATGAAAGTCGTGTACAAAAAAGAGGTTCGTGACCTTTCTAAGTCATATCGTGAAAATAGAACCTGTGTCAGAACTGGAACTATATTAGGTCCAATTCTTTTCATACTGTATACAAGGTAATAATAATAATAATAATAACAAACTTGATTTAGCACAAACAGCTATTACACACCTACACAGATGTATTATACTAAACAATACATTTACAGTTACCACTACTTATTACAAAAAAGAAATACATTTTGATTATATAGGGTGGACCATCAATAATAGGCCATAGTACAGGGGTAGATTCTTTGGGCCAAAATATGAGAATATAACCAAATATGCTTTAGTAAAATGTTACTGTGGAAAAAGATTGAGGGTGTAAATTCAAATTATTTTTTCATTTTTTTGCAATAACTCAATAGCCTCTTGACTGATCTTCGCCTTTGCTAAAGAAACATTATTTATTCTAAGAAACAATAATTTATGTACATTGGGTTGAAGGGGAAGCAATCATCACAAATAAAAATGGCATATTTCCATTCATATATCTACCGTCTGCCAACCTTTCCTGTTTCCTTTAAATAAGAAAAACGTTATGAAAGAAGTACACACCATTAAAGAAATCGCTAGAAACAACGGTTATAGTGAAAACCTCATAGATAAATTAATAATAAATAAACGAAAGAAAAAGTTACTTAAAGAATTTTATGCTTATACTCTACAAAGAACTGACATATATAAATGTATTAATTATAGGCCTAAGATTAGTGATAAAATTAGTCATAAACTTAAAAAACTAGGATGTAAAACTATCTATGTTAATAAAAATAATCTAGGGAAAATGTTAGTTAATAATAAAGATAAAAGAGATGTATTAGAAAAAACAGGTGTATATCAATTAAAATGTAATGACTGCGATGCTATATATATCGGTCAAACTGGTCGTAAATTAAAAAACCGTCTCGCTGAACATAAAAAATCAATAACAAACGGTATACATAGCACCGGTTTGTCAACAGACTATATAGAAAATAATCATTTTGTTAATTTTGATGAAGTTGAATTGCTCCAAAAATAAAGGAAAGAAGTTAGATTTACTAGAACAATTTGAGATTATGAAAGCTGTAAAAAAGCATAAAAATGTTACTAATGATCAAACATTATTTATGGGTCATAATATTCTAGAAAAAATAATTTAACATTAAGAATCTATTTGTAGTATATTTACATAGGATAGGAATCATATAACTACCTTGTATATAATAAATAGATTAAAAGCTTTGTATAATTTATACCTTTCCTTTCCATTTTAAATTTAGTAATATTTTGTACTCTTGATAAAGGCCTAATAAGCCGAAACACGTGTAGAGTTTTAATAAAACTTTTTGAAACATTAAAAAGCATAATTTCCTGTATATTTAAAAAATTAATAATTTATGTATTACATCACGTTAGATCATAGAGGGCGCCGCAGGACTTGTATCTGATGATGAATTTTTTTCATTTTTTTGACGAAACGTTGTGGTACTTCTGACCAGAAAATCTGATAAGGGCGTCATTTCCACGTATAAAAGATACACTTGGTAGAACTTGATAACTCCAACCCTTTTCGAGGAAATTGCCGTTAAACATTTGAATTAATTGTTTGAAAGACAAATTCAAATTTAAAGAAACGAAGTGTATTTATTGAAAACAGTACAAAACGTAAGGGAAAACAAACTCGTAATAACAGCGTAAACTCTTTCTCACTTTCTTATGAACTAATGGAGTATTTTGATGGTATTGAGATAAATACATAAACCAAAAGATTGTGTAAAATAAGGATCTAATTTTTTTAGAAGACCAAAAAACAACATAAAAGTTGACTTAATGACATTAGTATTTATTGTATAAATTTTCCGCCCGTGCAAAAACCCCTTCGCTGCAACTTACAGTAAATTTTCGATATGGTCTCCACCTCTTCTATGCCTGTTCTAATTCTTTTCATAAAAAATTTTCTTACATTGAAAAATACATTTTCCTGTCCTCTGATAAAATTGGCTGCGTTTTGCATTTTGTCCCACAGTTCTTCTCTTGAATTGATAGTATTTGCATAGGCTAAGGAATTCATATGTCCCCACACATAATAATCCAAAGGGTACATGGTAAATGGTACATTCTTCGATTTTCTCTAATTTTGCTATTGTCTTGTAAGTTAGTATAAATCATCAATTATCTTTTAGTTGTATTGATTCCATGATTTCTGTATATCGTATTTTAACTACGCTACATTCTTAAGATTAAATACAGGGGTGGTGTCATGCACCACCATCTGATCTTCGGCATTTTTTCATTAGGTATTAGTGGGTATAATATTTTTTTTATACATCTGTATCCGCCTAATGGAAAATAAAGACCTATTATTATTACTATTATTATTATTATTATTATTTATAATCAGGACTCCTTGAGGTGGCCAAGCAAACTCACTTCCTCGACCGATCCATCTGCGTAGGAAAGTCTCATCGAGGTGATTCCTGACTTCAATGGAGGAATGAGGGGGAGCTCCATCTTGCATAAACCACATGCTAAAAATGCCTTTCTTTAACGGCATGAGGATTTTCTACTTCCAGTAATGGGTATTTCTCCAGTAAAAAACGCCTCAGCGAGTAAAAGTTGCTTCGTCGGTAAATAAAATGTTCTTAACAAAATTTCAATCCCTGTTGTGTTTATTTAGAACAAATTGACAAAATTAAAGCGTTCTTTACGTAAGGTTCTTAGAACAGATTGTTTATTCACCCCTGTTGCCGCTGATAAACGATTTGAGCTGACTTGAGGATATTCATCCATACGAACTAAAATTTCTAGTTCTTAATCTGGAGTAATTCGTTTCGGTCGTTCTACATGATTTCTATGGCGAAATGAACCCGTTTCTCCCAAACGACGAAATAGATCTTTGAAAATATTTTGGTCTGGTTGTATTCTATTTGGATATTGAAATGAGTATCTCCTTGCTGCAGCACGTCCGCTAAAATTTCTTTGTACGTAAACACATATATCCCTCATTTCCCTATTTGAAACATTATTATGTCGAGGCATTTTAAATAAAGAAGTTAAAGAGATATTAGCTCGTGGAACACAAGAACAAAATATAATGATTAAATGACGTACATGACAGAACTAAAACGTAACCAAAGCACACTTTTCAATACTTTGATTCGTTAAATTTAAATGTCTTTCAAAAAATTATTCAAATGTTTAACGGCGATTTCCTCGAAAACGGTTGGAGTTGTCAAGTTCTACCAAGTGTACCTTTTATACGTGGAAACGTTTCGTAAAAAAAAATGTGAAAAAATTCATCATCAGATACAGGTTCTGAGGAATTCTCTATGATCTAACGTGAGATAATACATAAATTATTGGCTCTTGGAATAAGAAAAAGTTCCTCTAGCAAATTTGGCGAAGATCAGTCCAGAGGCTGTTAAGTTATTGCAAAAAAAACGAAAAAATAATTTGAATTTTAACACCCTGTATCTTTTCCACAGCAACATTTTACTAAAGCATATCCTCACATGTTGACCCGAATAATCTACCCCTACACTATGGCCTATTATTAATGGTCCACCCTGTATAATTTAGAATATTTTTGAAATAATTATAATAGTATACCTACCTGACTTAATATTTAACAATAAGCCTAATGTATAGGTAAAGTAGAATTATTTATTCATGAATTTATACAAACGTTTTTTAAACAGAAAGACATTCTTCTCTTCTTTTATAAATTCAGGTAATTTATTAAATTCCGCCGCTACGTTGTCGTATATGGAGAATTTTGCTTTCATTAAGTTTGAAAAATTAATATTTATATTATGTTAAATATTTGCTGACAAATATGTTCGTAGCAAATTATTGTGCAGAATATCAGTGTCTTGTACATTATATTGCCAAACCCAGTTTAGTGTACATTGCATTGTTTTTATATTTGTATATAGACCATATCTTAAAATAAATCGCATGCATCTATTTTGAAAGTAACTGCAGTTTAGATATATGGGTATCATTAGACATATACAATATAGTTGAATATTCGAAATGTGGTTTTATTATTGTGTTATTAATCGTTTCTTTAGTAGATGAAGTTAAATATTTACTAGCGATAGGCGAATCCAAGTTATACAATATAGTTGAATATTCGAAATGTGGTTTTATTATTGTGTTATTAATCGTTTCTTTAGTAGATGAAGTTAAATATTTACCAGCGATAAGCGAATCCAAGTTATTTTAATATTTTCTTGCTTGTGTAATTTATATGGTCGTTAAATGTTAATTTACAATCTATGATAATCCCCAGATATTTCATATTTATTACTTTTTCAAGATGTCCTCCGTTATATTTTACACAAGTATCACCAATGTTTTGATTTAGATATTTATTAGAATCTAATATATTGTATTTTGACTTTCTAGCATTTACCACTAGCCCATTCCTTGTAATCCACTCATTAATTATTTCCAGTGTCCTGTTAATTTTTTGAATAACTTGTTTAGATCAGATCCAAATAAATATATGATAGTGTCATCGGCAAAGAGGATTTGCATTCTTCTGAATGGATTAAGGATATATCGTTAATAAATAGCGTGAAAATCATAGGCCCTAGTACACTGCCTTGTGGCACTCCGTTATTATTTAAAAGTTCTTTCAGACTTAGTATTACTTATTTTGGTTTGTGGGCTTCGACCATGTAAATAGGACCTAAGCCATTGATGCGCCGTGTTAATGATCCCAAAATACTGATAAAGTTTATTTAGTAAAAGTTCTCTGTTGACAACTTCAAATGCCCGTTAATAATCGAGGAAGACAGTTACCACAGCTTCACCTTTCAATTCAATAAGTTGCTCATGAACTACTACTTCTAATTTCTTTTTCCAGAGAAGGTACCTAATGTGTTTAAAGGTCTATGCTCTTCCACTAATTTTGTTCCTGACACTTTCGCTAAAGGAATTATTAGTGACGTTTTCAACATTTCTGGGAATTCTTCGCTATTCATGGTGTTTCAATTATGTGTAAACAAACTTCGAAGGGTGATTCCTTTCGTCAGAAAACAAAATAACAAAACTAAAATGCTTCTTCACCGCTCGAACACGTTAATAAGTATAACAATAAACAGGCTTTGTAAATAATCATTCCAACATCAATTGTGGTTAGTAGGTACTTGGAACGAACATCCCTAGAAAAATACAGCGATCTCGTCGCACTTCCCAATCAGCGCCTGCATAGAAGCTATGCCGTTTTAGGCAATATACCATTCTTGCGAAGGGATGTAAAACAGTCGGACCCTTGTCTTGGAGATGTTAGACAAGTAGAAACTCGTACTAGAAGAGAAATTTAGAGATTTGTAGTAGCTCATCCTCTGACTTCGGTGATTGACCCTAGTAGTGAAAATAGACCGATGATAATTAGATGAAAAAAAAAAAAGGTGACAGTTGTTAGCAGGGGAAAGTACAGCAGATGCCTGGATTCTCTAGCATGCAAATTACAATTTTACGTGTTACCGACGTTGCTATAGGTAACCTGACGACGGTATTTTACGTAGTCGCAACGTTCTTCCAACCCATGTATGCACTAGTTTGGTTAATAGAATTCAAGCTGGTTCGACACTGGAATCCACCCCAACCTAGGCTGAACTGAAATAGTAATAATTACCTTAGATATAGTAGGGCGGTCTTCATAAACCAGACAACAGAAATTGGATACTGACTTTTAAATATGTATTGGTTAGAACTAGTAGAAAAATGTTGATACCTCTACTTCTAGTTGTAACTATGCCATTTATGTGTAGTATTTCTGACATGTGGTCAGCAAAACTTTAATTTGTCTTTTTCCGACTTCCAATTGTTTCTAGTGTAAGTTCTTGTATTAGATGTTACTTGGCATATTAGATATTGGTTCAAATATGCAAACCATGGTAATTTCAGCAACAACTTTTTCATCATGTCTTATTTTATTACTTCATTTATTTATTAAATATAGACCCATTTATTGTCATCAGGTCGTCAATTTATAAAATACATAACTCGGAGGACATTTATAACTACAATTCAACACTTCCTTAAACAGTACCTGAACAGTGACCTTAGACGATTTTCTCAGTTTTGTAATGTTAAACAATTCAACATCGAATAGTTTTTAAAACACTCGACGACAACTATACTTTCAACTGCCTTTCTGAATTTATGAAAAATATCCTTATCTAACATGCAACTTTTTTCTCCTGGGGTATACCTTATTTAAAACAGTTGCCTTTGTTTCATTTTTTTTCTCTCGACACCTCTATCCATTTTCGCTCAACTAAGGTTTAAATACACAGGAAATATTTATAATAAATAGAATGAAACCAATACAAAACGATAGTTTTTTTTAATATGAGTTGTTTATTGCTTGCTCTACCAGCAGATAAATTCTCACAAGAACTTTAATTTCACATCTAGGTTTTAAGTTGCATTCCATATTTAGAGATGAAACTTAACTTGAAGAATATAAACTGAGATTAAGAATCAAAATTCTTACATTAACATGTACTATCTTACCACTAATAATAATACACATGCAGGAGTATCATTTTTTTATTGCTTGCAATCAGTTGGCATTCTTTAATCTTATCTCTCCCTGATGGAAAATCGGGAGTAATACTAGGTTCGTTATCGACAAAAATATTATAATTATGACAAATCATCAGGTCATTTCAAGTTGTTTTGTTAGGGAAAATTGTTATTTCTAGGCGAAGCTGCTACTTATCTTACTCTCAGCAATTTTCTTCAGAACTGTTAAAAAGTTTGTAGGCTATCTATATGCTTCGAACTTCATTATAATCTGCTGCACTGCATACTTTATTCTTGACAATTTCATTAAAGCACTCTTGATTTGAGGTTATCAGATTCGTATAGTATTAGTAAACCAGAAGATTTACTCATTTCGACTTGACAGAAACTAATTTGCCCATGAAGGTACATCCTAGAGCAGTACAAATGGGAACCAAAACATAGCTTTCGCCTTTGAAGACCAACATGCTTCCCGGTAAATCTTTAATGGTTATTTAGATAGACTCTTTGGTTAAGATAATAATTTTGTGTAGAATTAAGTCATTTTCAACCCGCTATTTAGTTCATAATAGATCGTTTTTATGACCAAATTAGTTAGATTTTTACTCTTCAGACAGCTCTAATAAGTCCATTGACTCGGAAGGTATTTTTCTAAGTAATACTCTGGTTAATGTAAAATAGTTCAGTTTTTTTCATTTTGAGGAAAGTTTTAGGTAATTTTTAACACAGCAGAGTAACACACAAGACCATTGTACTCTGATAAAATCTTCTAGGTAAAAATAATTACTTTTTAACATAAACTTATAATTTCAAGTTATGATTTCTTAGTCGACTATTAAGACAAATTTAAGTCATTCTATGTGAAAAAGCACGTAGGCAGACGATTGTTTCATTTGTGGCATAAATGGAAATCTGGGTTCCACAATCGTCGGAGTCTTATAAAGGACGTTGTGCAAGGCATATTTATGGAAACATTGGGTGACCCTAAACGAGAATCTTTCTACCGAAGAGAAAACTTTTAAAACAATCAGGGAAATTGTCTATTTAGGCACACTGGTTAACCCGAATAACGATACACCTGAAGAATTAAAAGGTGGATAATAACGGCTAACAAATTTTATTATAGCTTCACAAAGTATCTTTCACATAAGGGCATATCACGATCAACTAAAATAAGGCTCTATAAGACACTCATAATATCTGTTACATATGAATCGTAAGCATGGCATCTGACTAAATCCGACGTATCCTCGTTGCTCATTTTCGAAAGAAAAGTACTTCGGAATGTTTTTGGAGCAAGGTATGTGGAGTTATATAATATGTATAGAAATAATTTCAATAGGAAAGATAAAAAATAATTTGATAAAACGGGATTTTACTGCAGAGCCAATGGGAAGTAGAAAACTAGGCAGACCCAAGCGTAGGTGGACTGATGGTATATCGGTGGATGTCAGGAACATAGGTGCACCAAATTGGAGAAACTAGTCGCAAAACAGGGCCGAATGGCGAAGGAAGCTTAAGGTCATGCCTCTACAAGAGCTGTAGCATGATGCAAGATGCTGATGATGAAACGAAATTTAGACCTTGGCAATTTTTTTCGTTTGAAAACAAGGGGAAAAATATGGATTCCGTACTTCGGAGATAGATGAGACTATAAGGTCTCATAGAGGATGTTGTGCAAGACATATTTATAAAAAACTTGGGTGACCCTAAACGAATTTAAACTTGTCTATGGGGATCTCTTAGAAAATGTTATTCAAAACTTGTTTAGAGAAAAATTGGGTGACCCTAACCGAAATTTGGACTTTGGCGAATTTTTTTCGTTCGGAGGTAAGAGGGAAAGTGGGCTCTTCATTCCGGAGTGGATGAGACTATAAGGGTCTCATAGAGGACGTTGTGCAAGACATATGTATGCAAAAATTGGGTGACTCTAAACGAGATTTCGAGTTTGACGATTATTTTTCGATTGGGGGTTGTTCTCCGCCGCCGGGGGTGGATCAAGCTAGAGGGAATTCGTAAAGGTTGTAGTAAGAAATGGATTAGATCTACCTAAACGCTTTTTAATGAATAGAAATATTTTTTTTGCGTACTCGATCTATCGAAACTTCATCACATATAATTAGTAACTTTATGAAATTATTCTTGGCCGAGTGGTAGATGTAGTGTGGAACAAACAAATGGAATAAATTCAGAGTCTCAATTATTGTGCATATTTATGAAAAATCCCGAGACACGTTAATTTTGGATTCTGAAATGACATCCTGTAACGTTCTTTCATCCTTAAATTCAACCTCCCTTCGAATGACAGTTGCAATTCTTGATTATTTAAATGGGAAGTAGGAGCCTCATATCAAAGGTCTTTTCATTCTCTATTGAAAAATGCCCTGGTTTGTTACTGTCTATTTCATAGCGCCCTAACTTAATTAATATAGACTGCAGATAATTAAATTGGAATGCATGGTTGGCTGCCTAACTTCTTAGAAATTAATTTTAATTGGAAATCACGGTTCCCATATCGAACCAGGCGCGGCAATGATAAGTTTTTCTGGTGGAATTCTTTAGTTTTTCTGGAAGTTAACTTCGTTGGGGAGAAGTCATTTTTTCGGTTAGTGTGCGTAAGCGAGGGACCTTCATCGAGAGGGAAACCTACCCTCACGGAGGTGGCCAGCCGTAAACCGTCAGTTCTTTTACGTCTCTTTTATGTTATTATTTTGTACTTATTTAAAGCAGCATTCGAATATCGCGATTTCCCACATTTTGCTTAAGTGTTTTGGGTTTATAGCAGCGCTTTACTTTCAAATGTTACCCATTTTAACCTAGTACTGCTCATTTTGTAATATTGTACGACAGAATATACTTATTCATGTTTGTGTAGGACAAGGGGATTTATTATTCGGGATATATATTTTTTTCTATCTTTTTGTAGGTAAACTACGCCAGTGTTACTTATTAGTTAGGCCTACTCATTATTTATAGGATATTTTATGTGCAGGAATAGCATCTATATTAGGCAATCGCCCCACCATCCCATTTTTATACTCATTTTATCATATTGCAACGCACGACGCTACTCTTGATCACGACCGGCGCGGCGCGGCGGTGATATTTGTTTTTTTCTTATAACTAATAATTATTGTCGTAGGTGCTTATAATTGTAAACTTATAACTGTGAACTGCGGAACTTTTCCTTCCAATTCGTAATATGTTATTCGTATTATATATTTAACACGTTATTCATTTATCAGCCAACTCCCCGAAATCACCACCAAAAAGCAAACCACGACCCCCGCAAGTAACAGCTAGCAAGTGTGTCTCTCCCCATTCGATGTCTAATTTCTGCAGGGCTCCGGATGGCACACTCTAATAAATTTGTGGTCGGCGACTAACAGGGATATTCACCTAAACCCTATGTACTGAGATCCAAGTGCATTTTTGTTGCTTAATTTACAGAGCCCGTATTGGCCGGTTACAGGTTTTAATATTTACTGCAAAAATTAACGATCTGCTTGACGAAATTCGCTACAACCAACGACAAAATAAAAACATCATTTTGTTCTTACAAGCTAGCAAAATCAATTTCAGTGTTCATTATCAACTAAAAAGAAGACATAAAACATCAAAATTCTTCATAGCTGGGCATTGCCAATCTTCTTGAAAACGCCTTAGCGATTGACACCAATAAATAGTTGTCAGCATTTTGTGTATTGTTTAAGTTTTTTTATGGATACGGAGATAGAATGTGATCACAGGACGAAGTTGCTCGCCAATTTAAAGAAAAATTTCATGTTTGCCGCATATATCCTAAGCATACAATTAGCAAAATTGAAAAGCAGTTCTCGAAAATGAACATGTAAAAAAGGAGGTTCCAATGCAATGAGTAACGATGCCAAATTAGATATAATGCTCGAGTTTCAAGGAAGCCCACATAGTTCGACAAACAGCTTCAGCATTGAATGTTTCCCATTCCTCAATTATTCGCGTATAAAAAGAAAATAAAATGCATCTGACCCCAACTCAGGAGCTCAGGGAAGATGATTTTGATAGAGGAACGTATTTTTGTGAACAAATGATGCAAAGGTTAGATATCAATGTTATCCAATTAGAAAATATTTTGTTCTCGGATGAGTCAGTTTTACTCTTCACGGCCATGTTAATCATCAAAACTGTCGCTACTGGACTAATTAAAATCCTGACTGGATCAGAGAATTACATACGCAAAGTCCTGAAAAGATTAATGTCGGGACGGGGATAATTGTAAACCATGTCATTGGTCCCTTTTTCATTGATGGCAATTTGAATGGAGATAATTATTCACCTCTGCTCCAAAATAATGTCGTGCCCACTTTGGCAAACTTATATCCTGCTCAAGCAAACCCACAAGTTTCAGCGGATGTAATATGGTTCTAGCAGGATGGAGCACCACCACATTACCTCAACTTAACATTTCCAAATCGGTGGATAGGGAGGCGATTGCAGGGATTGCTAGAATGGCCAGCACGTTCTCCTGATCTGACACCCTTATATTTCTTTCTATGGGGATATGCGAAAAGTATGGTATTCAAAACTAAGCCACGCGATATAGCTTGAGAAGAACGGATATGGTTAGATCGGTCATACCTCAGATGTTGGAAAACATTAGAAGACATTTTTATTTATGATTAAGATGCTGCCAAGACGTTCAAGGAACTCATTTGAACTTTGCCTACATTGAAATTTAGTTTTATAATTTGTCGTAGCGAATTACGTCAAGCACATACATTTTTATACCGTTAATTGTTGAAATAAATATTTACAATTAGGATGCTGCCAAGATGTTCAAAAAACTCATTTAGAACATTTCGTATATTGAAATTAACTTTTTTTTAGGTTGCTGTAGCGACTTACATCAAGCACATGAATACATTTTCTACCGTTAATTTTTGCAATAAATATTAAAACCGTAGCATTTTTGAATAGAGAATCGAAAGACCTTTCAAATGAGGTATCACAAGCCCCTACTTCCCATTTAAAGATTTAGGGGTCGCAACTGCCACTCGAAGGGGGTTGAATTTAGGGATGAAATCTGTACGTTGCAGGATGTCATTTCACAATCCAAAATCGACGTGTCTTGGAATTTTTTTTAATAAATTTGCACATTAAGACTGGTCTACCAAAAAACAAAATTTTTTGCTCCAGGGACTAAACCTATCATTCTTTAAGTATTTTTGTGTGCTGAACCAACCATTTTGAATTTAAAAATTTTTCGAGTAAATCGCGGTTTTTACTGTCAAAAGCCGTATTTTCGCAATAAAAACCGCCATATACTCGAAATCTAGGGGGTAGATAATTATTTAAATTGAAAATTCGGATTCAGCATACAAAAATACTTAAGATCTTTAGTTCTTGGAGGCGAAAAATTATTTTCTATGGATAGGCGAGTCTGCCTGGGGTAAAAAAGACGTGATTTTACAAATTTTGTATATCATTTAAGTTAGCAACGGATTCTCATAGGAAAAATACCGCCGAACAAGATTTTTTTTATGAAAAATGTTCCTAAACCGCGAGCTTCATGGTCAAATAATTGTTTAAACAATTTTTTTTTCGTTTTTATTTAATAAAATGAAAAGGGTTTGATAGATTCGTAAAAATCTTGATTCAATCGAAAGATATTTTTAATACGCGTCGTTTGATGCCAGGCAGAACTCATTTTGTCAACCCGTTAATTTGTTATAGCCAAAATTAATTTCTTAATTAACAAATTGATTACTCCGAAACTAATAAGGTCAGGATATTATCTTTTTTCAAAATACCAAAGAACTCTTTTTTGGCCCGATATCTTCAATAGTGTTTGATTGTTTAAACAATTGACATAAATTGTTAATTAGCAAATAACTTTTTTTTCGAAAGTTTGATCGACTTCAAACCAACTTTAAACCATAAATATTGATATCGGGCATACCCCCATAGAAGTCTGCACGAATGCCACTTTTTACTTTTGTTTATTTAAAGTTTAAATTAATATTGCAAATTAACAAATGGAATATCTCGGCTCTGGGTAAGCGTATCGAAATAGGGTTTTGTGCATATGAAAGTGCTTGGAAAAAAAAAAATTGAAACCAGAATAAACTTGATCGGATAACCGGAACCGGAAATAAAATTGATATTGCACGATAGGCTCTAGTTTGTTTATTAACAAGTTTTTGGATATTTGGTGAACGTGAAAATAGTAAGATTTGACGCGCCCCATTGGTGGCGGGTTCGATCCTCCGCGTGGGCAATTTTTTTTTGTCATGCTTGCTTTTTTTCATGTAATCAAGTATTAATTTTCTTGCTTTCTGAAAAATTTTTAAATCCGTCGTTAAGTAATTTTTTTTTTTGCAATTTTCATTAAATAAATGGCTATCTTGAAACGAACATAATATGATTGTTTTGTCCAACGAGGGTTTGTCAATAGTTTTTGTTTTATTTACTACTTTGTGTGAAAGAGGAGGCTTGTTTTACTTTCTTTGAGAGGGGTGCCTGTCGAAAAAAAAAACCAAAAATAAAAAAGGAACAAATATATTTTTCACTTTTTTCTTATAATGAAGAAAAGTTTACGTCTCACGAAAAAACACACACTTTGTGTTATTTGTAAATGAGAAATAATAAAAAGAAACTATTTTAATGGCATTATTATTTTATTTTTGGTCTTTTTTCGACAAGCACCCCTCTCAAATAAAGTAAAACGAGCCTTCTCTTTCACAAAAAGTAGTAAAAAAACACAAAAACTACCGACAAAACCTCGTTGGACAAGAACAATCACATGTTTGTTGCAAGATAGCCATTTATTTAATGAAAATTGCAAAAAAAATGATTAAAGACGTTTTTAAAAATTTCTCAGAAAGCAAAAACATTTATTGTCATAAAAAATACTTAATAATATAAAACCGAGGATCGAACCCGCCACCCCACTGCGCGTCAAGTCTTACTATTTTCACGTTGCGGGAGAGATTTTTTTAAGGGTTATAACTCTTCAGGGATTGAATATTTTTTGTAGAACTTTTTGTGGTTGCTGGAAAACCTTGTTAGCTTTCATTTGCACCAAACCTCGTGTCCAAAAAGTTGTTAATAAACAAATTAGAGGCAAGTATCACTTTTATTATTTATTATTAATTAAGTTATTAAGTTGCATTCATGCAGACTTCTATGGGGTTACGCCCGACATCAATATTTATCGTTTAAAGTTGGTTTGAAGTGAAAAAATTATGCCAATTGTTTAAGCAATCAAAAAGTATTGGAGATATCGGGCCAAACAAAATATGGTACATTCTTTGGTACAAAATGCATGTATTTTGAAAAAAAAAAACAGTATCCTGACCTCATTAATTTCGGAGTAATCAAGTTGTTAATAAAAAATTTATTTTGGCTATAACAAATGAACGGGTTGACAAAATGAATTGTACCTGGCACCAAACAACGCGTACTAATAATATGTTTCGATTGAATCAAGATGTTTTCGGATCCGTCAAACCGTTTTCGTTTTATTAAATAAAAACTAAAAAAAATGTGTTTAAACAATTATTTGACCATGAAGCTCGCTGTTTAGGAACATTTTTCATAAGAAAATCTCGTCCAATGGAATTTTCCTCCGTTGCTAACTCAAATGGTATAGACAATTTTATACAGATCTACAAAAGAATAATAATGTTCGGCTCCAAGGATTAAACCTATCATTCCTTAAGTATTTTTGTGTGCTGAATCAGAATTTTCAATTTAAAAAATTTTCTACCCCGTAGATTTCGACTAAATCGCGATTTTTATTACCAAAATACGATTTTTGACAAAAATACTTAAAGAATGAAAGTTTAGTCTTTGGAGCAGAAAATTTTGTTTTTCTGTAGACCAGTGTAATTGAAATACTGAATTTATTCCATTTGGTTGTTCCACACTGTATATGTTGTTTGTTTGCTGGTTGGGTAGGTAGAGTAAATATAAGAAATTTGTTACAAAATGAAATTTATTATCATACAACATTTACAAAATATAGTAACATTGTAACATCGCATAGAATATTTCGTTAGGAATAATTTTTCAGACATTAGGTACATATAGTGTAATATTGAATTCATTTGTTATATTAAGTGCAAAAATTATTATACAATCTTTACATATCACATTGAAGTTACATTGTACAAAAAACACCCTTTTTACTTATAATTAACTACATCAGTAAGTGTCACAAAAAAATATACAGGACCAATATATGCCATAGAAAATTATATAATTGACGTATATGATATTTTTTTAAATCATTTATGAGGGTCAATCCTGTATATAGACTATTCACTTACACTTAAACTAAAATCTTAACCTACACGGACTCGGACGACTGGATCGGTACAAAAAATATATATCAGAACTTATTATTGTACTAAAATCAATAAATATTTACTAAGGCAACTTTATAAAAACACAACAATCATGGTAATATTACAAATAAGTCTTATTATAAAAAACTAAGCTATCACTTAATACTAAATTCAAATTATTGGGCCTAGATTAAAACGATGCTATAAAAATGTAAAAATGTTACAGTAGATTTTGCCTATATAAAATTCTATAATGAAAATTTACTTGCTATATATTACTTAAATCGTATAAAAACAACGCACACACCTTATGTTGCACCCAGAAGCCCACATTTATAAGAAGTACTGTTGTTAAAGGAAAGGCATGATCTTGTGTTTGAACTGATAAAATAAAAAATGTAATATTTCCTTCCAACAGAAATTATATCAGGAACTTTGGACGCGAAGAAATTTTGTATTGTCTGCAGTAACAGTAATCCAGTTTTAATCCCTTATATAAATGTTGTCATCCTTCAGTATATTGGAAAAAAGTTAGGCTAAATACGTATATCCCTACAATTACAAATAAATATATTATCATTTTAAACAGTTTTGCAAGTGTAATAGTTGCAAATGTGATATATTTTCTGTTTCTTTATTTTAGTGATATTATTTAGTGTCGTTTTAAGAAAGTTACTTTATTATCAATAAAAGTTATCGCTTGTAATTTTACTTACATTTAATTTAAAATGAACCATTTTGTTTTCAGGTTTCCATCAACATAAAAAGTTTTAAAGTAATCTATAGTTTTATAACGAAGACATTAAAAAATCATTACCCTGAAATTGAACGTTTAAGAGCCTTTACTGTGTCTGAACGAATACAAATCAGCGTCATATTTAGCGACAAGCTTTTATGAAAGATAAAAGTAACTATTCACACAAAATCATTTCACCCATATGTAGTGTATTCTATGAAGAATTTTATGCAAAATATGGAGTTGGTTGAATTCTTGATGATGCTTACTTAATTGGCGAAATTCACGAATTTATTGTTTTGGACATCATACCTAAGTGAAATCTACTTCGTTGTTACTATTGCAACTTTTAAGTTTCCCAAAGGACAGAATTAGTAAGGGTTGTATTGACAAAAATAAGTGGGTAAATTTCGTTGTTGGTGTTGAGCCGTCATAAATTGTTCTAATTTTCTAAAAGGCACCCTTTAAGTGAAATTTTTAATTGGTTCCTATGTACCTTAACAATAAAATCAATAATAACTGGCATGACTCTAGGTAATAATCAGGTCTACAAAACTATATAGATACTTGCCTTTCAGACAACAAGCTAACTTATTTTCCATTAAAAGATTGACCAAAAGGGTGCAACATAATATTTCCAATAAAAATAATTAAAAAACAATATAGTTCTATTTGATAAATGCTAAAAAATGCGAAACCACAAATTTCCACAGTGGTCGATTTTATTACACAAGACAGTCTTGTCAAAAAAACTACTGTAAAGTTATTCGGTACAGAATTTCTATCATTTGGTCCCACACTTGGTAACAAACTTAGAAAATCATACGATTCTCGCGGCATACAAAATAACGATTCCGTACCTTATTATAATATATTACTATAAAAAACCTAATAATTACACAAACTAAATTGTTAATCTAGTGACTAACATTACATATCACATTCAGTTAATACAATTAACAAGTAACATTAAACACCTAGGAATCGCTGCCGAACAGACTTAATAATCGATTGCCTGAAAACGGGAAAATTTCTTTAAAAAATTTGCCAATATAAAATGAGCTAGTATAAAAAACAAATGGGGGGTAACAAAAAATAAACGGTAAACAACGTGTTTTCTTTTTAAATAAAATTAGTTTTGGAGGTAGAATGTAAGATAATTTAAAGGAAGTTTTCAAAAAAATTGAAACTGACTATTATTATTATTATCATTTAGAAGTCTGCATCAATTCGTCAATTTTTCGTCCATACCTTTATAACAAACGAGATTAAATTAAACTTATATAATTGTTTTTCCTCTATCGAATTATGGGTAAATAGCATCTGCCTCATCTCTTTACAAGTACATAACGTACAAAAGAAAACACAATACCGCATCCTACTAAACACACCCGACCATATCAGGCGCGTCAATTTTCAGGACCCATTCTTGGTCATCTTTTTTTCAACTGTACGTTGAATTTATTAAAAGCAGTTCTTTTTGTTGAGTTTTTCCTGTCTCAACACGTTCGAAGGACCAAAAATGCAACTTCGCAAAGTTTACTCATATTTTGACTGCACAATATAATTACGAAAATAGTTATTTATGTAGCTAATGCAATGCAATGCAGAGTCGTAAATGTTGTCTGAAGAGAGTGGCGAATTGGATAATTACGAGTGAAAAATACACAAGTTTTGGTAACGTGTTGCATACAAGATTTTTTGCGATTCTGTAATAAAATCAGCAATATTACATTCTGACATTCTCAAATGATTCATTTTATTCAGCTGTCATTGTTCGATAGTATTTCTGCACGAAATCAATTATTTTACATTTATTTCAACAACGTTGGCAATTATACTATTACCATTTATAATTAATAAAATATGTTCCTCGGACAAGTTCAGTTAAGTTAAAAATTATAACATTACTGCTGCTAATGGTTTCTAATGAGTAAAAAATTGATTGGAAATTAACGTGTTTAGGTATGGTCTGAAAACAGTGAAGAAAATATTTTTCGAGATAAAAACGTACTTTTCTTCACTGATAAAAATGTTATGTTAGTTAGAATTAAAATGTTGACATTTCGGTGGAGTTGCAAAAAACCCTAGCAAAACAAAGACATTCAACGAAGTTTCCAAGACATGAGAGATTTTTTTTTTAATATAACGCCCTGTATATTTTTACATATTTTGATAGCTTTCTCTCATCAAGACAAATATATAATAATACTTATATGTATAACTAAAAAATTAAATAATAAAATTATTGTGAAGATGCTAGAAACATTGAATATTGCACGTAGGTCAGTATTGTCGGTGATTTATTTTTTATTCAAATCCTAAAAATACTATGGAATATCACTTCATTCATGTCCTAACTACGATATTTGTCCTGAATTTTTTCTTATTAAAAAGTTTCGATGTTATATTTCTTTGTGAAGTGTAAAAGTCAATTTTAGGAAGCTTTTCTCCAAGTCATCTTTATTGTAAACATTCAAAATGCCCCAAAATAAGATAAACTTGTTATAAATAAAATAAACAAAATATATTTACATAAAAAGATACCTAGCAATTAAAAAAATACGATATACCCAATTTTAAAGAATATCATAAACATAACAAATAACTAGAAAAAACAAACCTAACAAGGAGCAAATAATTCAACTGTTATCCTATTTTAAATGTAAATACGATGTTCTTCTCTTAAAAAATTATCAATTCAAGAATACTTCTGTGCTGGTTAAAGCTGGTTGTCTCGTTAAATATGTTTCTTTTAAGGCATTCCATAAAAAAATTCAAGCGGTGTAATATTTGGATAATTTCCTCTATGACACACCCCGCTGGATATATTCGCTATATCCTCTATTGCCGCGACGACACCTAGTTTCCGAATTAAAAACAATTATAAATTGGTTAATACTGCAAGAAACCAATTTTAATTATGCTCTTTGAAAATGGGATATTTTATTATAGGAAATTCTAAAATTGCTATTGAAAATTGCCATACGTCATTGTTGCTTAATCTGTACACTGTTTACACACGTACATTTATTTAACGCTGTCGCGATTTTTCCACGGACCATTTCTCTCGTTTTCAGCTTCTATTGGATGAATAATAAATACAATAAAAAACAAAACAATTTTAGATTACCCCGCTCTAACTTGAAAATGGAACATTGAAATTGTCTCAAAATATTATAGTTTGATCACTATATATTTGTTAACAATGTTTGTTAATACATTTTTTTTCTAAGGCTATGTCAATAAAATATAAGAATAGATATCGAAATAAATACCAGATATATTGAGTATTCATAAGAATGGAGGTAACTTATTTATTTAAAACTTTGAAACATTTTTCTAGGCCTAACAGTTTGCAAGAAAAATACATGTAAATTACGAACGCCTTCTCGGAAGAACAATGCAGAGAAAAGCGTACAGTTAGTAGATATTGAACGTAAACTTGTACTTGCATTGACATCAAAACAACGTTGAAGGTAACTTATTTAAAACAATTGGTCGGCATACTCTCTATACGCATGGCAAAAAAACAACTTACGGTGTATATACTTTCGTAAACTATGTAAATATTTCGGGTATACTCATGAGTCCTGTCCCGTTTCAATGTTTGTTTTTGGTATTATTTTAATATAAACTGCTGGCCACTCGAACTTACACATAGAGACTTTTAGGCAAAATTTAAAGTTCAATATTTTCAACAGGAATGCAAATTTTTGAACGCGGCTTGCAAATTTTAAGAGCTAGTTTTTTTCGGATTAAGCTGCATGCCGTATATTTATCGTAGAACCATAAGTTTATTATATACGGGGTGATCAATGAAGTCATGCAAAAAATCAAAAAGTTTGTATGAGTGAAATTTCCGCAAAATATTTTTTTGGTCGTTGCAATATGGTTCCTTACTAAGGTAACATCAATATCTCTAGACGGTTTTGTCAGTTTTTGGATTAAGGCCCTTAGGCCTTGTACACACTACTCAACATAAAATTTGGATACCGAAATCTTTAAAATGCTATAACTTGACATTGGATTGACGGTTCTTGATGATTTTTGCCGATTTGGAATCCTTATTTCACGTAGATTTTCTATGGTCTAAGCATTTTATTTGAGGGTTGACATTTACACATTATACCGGGTCGATAATAAACAAAAACGTAAGGTACAACGCGCTCTAAAGTTTGGCATTATTTAAGTTTTTGTAAAAATAAATTCTCACCTCAAGTTGTTTTTATTTAATGTTCTTCTCACTGTTCTGTCCGAAACTCACACCCCAGTTTGTTGTCTCAAAGAATCATTCAGTTTTACAGAGTTCTTTGTCCACCCCCATGCCCATAATTATGATCGGGTGTAATTTCTACGCGACGCGTCAATTTCAAAGTAGGCATTGGAAAAACAAATTTGTTGCTATGGAATTAAAAACTGTTTACATTATTTTAGAAATAATCTGACATATTTCAATGTTATAATTTTGTAAAGTTTAATTAATTTGAGGCGTTTAAGCACGGCAGAAAGGGAAAATTGCATTCGACTTCTCAACTAAGGAATGTCAAAACAGCAAGTTCCGCACATTTACAATGTCAGCCGAAAGACAATTTATAATTTGAACCGCCGCGTCGAAACTACTGGTGATCATAATTATGGGCATGGGGGTGGACATACAAAAAAAATAAACCAAAGAACCGAAAGAATTTTAATGAGAGAAACTATGCGGAATAGAACAAAGAACTCTAGAAAACTAAGTGACTCTCTAAGACAACAAACTGGGGTGAGAGTTTCGGACAGAACAGTGAGAAGAACATTAAATAAAAACAACTTGAGGTGAGATTTTTTTTATAAAAACATAACATAATGCCAAACATTTTAAATTATAGAGCCCGTCGCAGAGCAAAATGTGTGCGGTTATTACAACGCCATAGAGCGAATAGGCGGGCATGGGCAAATCGGCATGCGAATTGGGGTAATGCAGAGTGGAGCCATTGTTTATTTACTGACGAAACAAGATTTAATTTGTTTCACTCCGATGGCCGAATGTTAGTTTGGAGAAGGCCAAATCAGCGATATTTGGAGGAAAATATGGCCCCTCAAGAAGCATTTGGTGGCGGAGGTGTTACAGTGTGGGGAGGTATCATAAGAAATGGTAAAACCGAGCTATTCATTACCAACCAAACCATTAATGCTACTGTTTATCAGGAGGAAATTTTGGAACCTATTGTTGTTCCTTTTGCTCGACATTACGGCCCAGAAATTCTATTGGTGGATGACAACGCTCGACCTCACAGAGCGCGAAGGATCACAGAGTTTTTGCAGGCACAAAACATCAATTGGATGGACTGGCCTGCAAAGTCTCCGGATCTTAATGTCATCGAACACGTTTGGTCTTATTTAAAACTTAAAGTAAGATCTCTTGATGTACCCCCTGAAACCTTAGAAACGCTCAGTGAGGCCATCGTGAAGAATGGGAGAATATTCCACAAGATTTTATAAATAATCTTGTGGATATTCTACCAAATCGATGTCGGGAAGTAATATTCCGAGCAGGAGGACCAACAAAATATTAGCTTCTCTTTTTTTTAATTAATGTACCTAATTTTAATTAGGTAATTTTAATTTAATTTTAATTTAAGTTTAAATTAAATTTATTTTTTATTTTTTAGTTAAATTTTTTTTCAGTTATTAAAAATTACCAGAATTAGAATTATAATTTTTTTAAGAATTGACTTTTGGTCGTTGTTAAGCAATGTTGTATATTGTAGAATTTAATGTAATAAACTTGTTCTTGTCGCTACGTTTTTGTTTATTATCGACCCGGTATAATGTGTAAATTTCAACCCTCAAATAAAATGCTTAGACCATAGAAAATCTACGTGAAATAAGGATTCCAAATCCGCAAAAATCATCAAGAACCGTCAATCCAATGTCAAGTTATAGCATTTTAAAGATTTCGGTATCCAAATTACTTCCACATCCACGTAGTGGATTGGAAGTATAGTAATCGCAAAAAAATTTTCAAAAATTTTTATTCGTGGAATAGGTTTAAAATGTCATGAAACGTCGAGATTTTAAATTTGAGCGAAAAAAAATTTTCTGTCTGTCGGTCTGTCTGTCGGTCTGTCTGTAACTTTTTTTGTCCGCACGTTTTCTCCGGAACGGTTTGAGATATTGACTTGAAATTTTGTACACGTATATATTATGACGAGATCTAGAACTGGATTGTTTTTTGAGGAAATCCGGTGAAGGGTTGGGGGTTAAATAGGGGAAAATAGGGGAAAATAAGTAAAGCAAGCTTGTAAGAGAACAGACACTTGAAATTTGGTGTATGTACTAGAAGTTAAGGCCTAAGATTTTTTTATAATATCTTTCAACCCCCCACCACCCCTACCCAATTAATGGGGTTGATAAAATAAAGTTGAGATTTTCATTTGAAATTTCGTACACGTATGTATTATAACGACGTCTGACATTAGATTATATTTTGAGATGATTCCGTTGAAGGGTTGGGGGTTAATTTGGGGTAAATAGGGGAATATAAGTAAAACAAGTTGGTAAGAGTACAGAAACTTGAAATTCGGTATACGTACTAGAAGCCAAGGCGTCAGATTTTTTTATAATATCTTTCAACCCCCACCACCCCTACTCCAATATGACAAGGGTTGATTAAATAAAATTGAGATATTCATTTGAAGTTTGGTACACGTATGTATTATAACGACATCTGGAACTAGATTATAATTTGAGATGATTCCGTTGAAGGGTTGGGGGTTAAATAGTGGTAAATAGGGGAAAATAAGTAAAGCAAGCTGGTAAGACTACAGAAACTTTAAAATCGGTGTATATAGTAGAAGCCAAGGTCTCAGATTATTTATAATATTTTTCAACCCCCACCCCCACTACTTCATTATTACAAGGGTTGATAAAATAAAATTGAGATATTCATTTGAAATTTGGTACACGTATGAATTATAACGACATCTGGAACTAGATTATTCTTTGAGATGATTCCTTTGAAGGGTTCGGGGTTATTTAGGGGTAAATAAGTAAAGCAAGCAGGTATGAGTACAGAAACTTGAAATTCGGTGTATGTACAAGAGGCAAAGGCCCCAGATTTTTTGATAATTTATTTCAGCCCCCCACCACCCCTACTCCATTATTCAAGGGGTTGATAAAATAAAATTGAGATATTCACATGAAATTTAGTACGCATATGTATCATAACGACATCTGGAACTAGATTATATTTTGAGATGATTCCGTTGAAGGGTTAGGGGTTAAATAGGGATAAATAGGGGAAAATAAGTAAAGCAAGCTGGTAAGACTACAGAAACTTGAATTTCGGTGTATGTACTAGAAGCGAAGGTCTCAGGTTTTTTTATTAATATTTTCCATCTCCCCACCACCCCCACCCCCTTATTAAGAGTTGATAAAATTAAATTTAAATTTTCACTTGAAATTTGGTACATTTATGTATTATAATTATATCTGAAACTAGATTATATTTTGACATGATTGCGTTGAAGGAGTGGGGGTAAGTAGAGGTAATTAGGGAAAAATAAATAAAGCAAGCTGGTAAGAGTATTGTAACTTGAAATTCGGTGTATGTCCTAGAAGCCAAGACCTCAAATTTTTTAACAATATTTTTCAACCCTTCCAATACCCTTACTACATTATTAAAGGGGTTGATAAAATAAAATTGAGATATTCACGTGTAATTTGGTAGACGTATGTATTATAACGACATCTGGAACTAGATTATATTTTGGGATGATTCCGTAGAAGGGTTAGGGTTAATAGGAGCGACTAGGGGAAAATAAGTAAATCAAGGTGATAAGAGTACAGAAATTTGGGATTCGGTATATATACTAGAAACCAAGGCCTCAGATTTCTTTCTAATATTTTTTAAACTCCACCACCTCCGCTTCATTATTAATGGGATTGATAACATCAAATTGAGATATTCACTTGAGATTAGTACACGTATGTATTGTAGTGACATCTGATTGAGATGCCTCCATTGAAGGGGTGGGAGGTGAATAGTAGAAAATAAGTAGGGTGAACTAAAAACTTCATTTTTAACGTATATGGTAGAAACCAACTCCTTAAACTTTTCTATGACATCTGCCCCAAATATTATTAAAATTCTATGACCAATAATTTCCACATACTAGAGTGAAAATATAGTCAAGATGTTTCCTTTAAAACGACTTGGATGAAGAATCTGGATGTGGAAGTAGTGATTCCTTAGGCAGCGGTTTTTTATATTGAGTAGTGTGTACAAGGCCTAAGGGTCTTAATCCAAAAACTGACAAAACCATCTAGAGATATTGATGTTACCTTAGTAAGGAACCATATTGCAACGACCAAAAAAATTTTTTGCGGAAATTTCACTCATACAAACTTTTTGATTTTTTGCATGACTTCATTGATCACCCCGTATATAATAAACGTATGGTCCTACGATAAATATACGTCATGCAGCTTAATCCGAAAAAAACTAGCTCTTAAAATTTGCAAGCCGCGTTCAAAAATTTGCATTCCTGTTGAAAATATTGAACTTTAAATTTTGCCTAAAAGTCTCTATGTGTAAGTTCGAGTGGCCAGCAGTGTATTTAATAAGTTACTCATAGGACAGTCCTGTCTCCTAAAAGCTACGCACGAACCTAGCGCCTAAAAGTTGTAAACGAAGTTAATTTTACCTTTTCGAATTCCACACCAAACATAAAATGATTCTCGAGTGGTATCTGTTCGACCTCATAAGGGTTTCCTAATGCCCAGAAATGGAAATTTCTCCTTCTAAATATCAGAGTAAACGTGGCTTCGTCTATACAATATATATTTTCAACATACCTATGTTTTCTCTAACCTTTGGTAACATAATCTGACAAAATTATACAGATTTTCGTTATTTCATTTCAGTTATTGAAAAATTCTAATTTATAATCCTCATGTTTGTACTTTTTTAAAGTAGCTACTTCCCACAAAATAATATAAATATCCAAATTCTCTTACAGCGTCTTATTGAAATTGAATGTGCTTGAAAATAAACGAAAACATTCAGCTCCCTTTCTTCCCTATAGCAGGAATAATTTATTTTGCATTTCATGTCCTAAGCTCTCAGTCGTTCCCAATTTCTTAGCCAAACAATTAAACTGTAATTTACTGATTTTCTTGGAAGAAACCGCATATTATTTTGTTTAGAGTATTGTATTCTTGAAAGATCCTTATTAAATACTGCAGTAATAACAGGCCTTTGTTGTTTAAAAGCCAGTATTGATACTAAAATTCAAAGCAATTCGTAATTGGAACATGAATGCCATAATATTCCAGAGTATTATTGGCTTTTCTTCAAAATTAGTCCCCGCAATAATGCAATAATGGAATTTTCTAACATATTTGATATACCACTTCTACCTGAAGAAAGTTTTAAATAGAAAAGTTCTCTTCTTCCTTTATCTCTATACCTTCCCAATTTACTTGTTATCTATCTCGAAAGATAAACACGTTTCCCGGATTTATGCCTACAAATTCTCATATTTTATCGGCACAGACTTAGAAAAAAATTCATATTTTCTGATCTTTTCTACAGAAATGATGAAACATGATTTACATATGATAAACAGTAATTTTTCTAAGGGGCCGTCACGCCTTAAGGCGGGGAGGGAGGTTCTGAAAGTGTGACATTTTGTGGCAGGGGAGGGGGGGGCTCAAGTAATTGTGATGTCACAATACAAGATAATCGTTTTATACCTAATATTTTAATTATTTATTATCAGCATCCTTGTTATTATTAATTTACATAAATTAGTGCGACGTGACGGACGGGGGGGGTGGGGGTAATCGGGCGAGCGTGACAATGTGTGACACAGGGGAGGGAGGGGGTCAAAAATTGGCAAAAGAAGCGTCACATCATTTATGAACGGCCCCTGAGGAACCCTCCATGCGCAGAGTCGCGTATTATATATTTTAGCGTACAGAAGAGGAAGCACCTTTAAGATGCATAGAAATATACAGGGTGTTCCATTAAAAAAGTGTAAATCTTTTCAAACTTTGTAAGTTACAATTACATGATTAATAGAACCTGCAAGAAATTTCATTAACAAGTGTTTTCGAATTATTGCGTTATCTCGAATGGTGTTCAGCAATAAATGTTGAAATCGCATCATCCTGTGTATTAAAACTAACAAATCCTCATATTAACCATAGAAAGTTGTACCAGCGCTTATTTAATACTTCAGAACAACTTAAATTGCCTAGACACTCCCGTCTGAAGCATAGATACCAAGTTATAATATGCACAAATACTTTCAGCTCTGCATAAAAATGGTTACCCAGTTGTTCCCAATTTTATCATTAGACGCGTTGAAATTAAATTATCGGCGAAAACGTAACCAAGTGCGTCATTGGGACACTTTGATTCTTTCTAACCGGTTATATCTCGTTTTCTGTTTACCGTAAAGAAGTAGGCAGATGAGACTGGATCCTTAATTTATTCATAAGGGTACAAGGAAGTATGGTTAATCCAAGTCCCATTGCTGCAAAGTTACAGAAAGAACTCACCGTTGACAGTTAAGAGCTTCTAAAGAATTAGAAAGATTTCAATGGTCACGAAGCAGTAGTCGGACACGAAATGATTTAAAAAACTGTCTGTTCTCAAAAGTCTCAACCTTACATACTTTGGTCCTTTGGGCCAAGATACAAGATTTCGGCGAATTACACGAGACGTTGAAAGACTTAAAAAAAAAATAAGAATGTATAAACACAATTTTTCGTAACATCGCTCAATTAACACAGACAATAGAAGATTTTGGTGTTTCCACCATAAACAGTTGAAATGAAAACTCTTTCGATACAACAAGGCATCAAATGATATTGAACTGACGTTTGAGACTTAATTTTTGTAAATTATTTATTTATTATTTTAATTATTACAAACATTACCATACAGTAATAGTCTTTTAGCAGCTACAGTCCATATAATGTAGAGCTTTTCTATTGTTGGAGTGATGTTACGAAAAAGATCCATACTTTTCAAAATATGTAGATTTAATTCACTATAAAAATCGCCAGAACTTTTTAGTAAGTGTTTACCACAAGCCAAGGGACAAATTTTATATGGTATTAATTATGACTCGCACCACGCACATTTGGCTGTCTATATCCACATTATTGATTCGTACAAAATTTCGTTAATCTATATCTATTTGTAGAAAATGTAGAAAATACTTATTAAGTGTGGTTCTGCGTAAAACTAGAACTCATCCAAGAACTCGAGTTGATATATGTAAGTTTTAAATTTTTACCAAAATTTTACAAATTTTAGCAAAAGCAACTACAGTTTATAATGTTCCTGTCCTATCTAGTTATTACTTTACATTTACCCGTATCGTTAACCAAAATAAAAACAATGTTACAAATCCACTACAAAAAAAACTAAATTTTAGAGTGTAAATTTCAATTAGAAAGGGTTCGTAAAAGCAGATTTGATTATATAAATACATTTTCTAAACGTTTGATTATATTAGTAGTTTACGATATGCCCCTAATAGAGAGTTGTAAAATGTCGAAAAATAATTTGTAAGCATTTTCGAACTTTCCGAAAAATTTGTTTGTTGAAACTTACAGCCAGTTTACAGCCAATTTTCTAAATACTATATATTTTATGGGTATCTGAGATTAGAAGAGCTATTTTATTTTTATCTGATATTTGTGTTACTTAAATGGCAAATAAGTAAATGCTGTTAATATATAAATCGAAAACACCTTCTTATTCATATTATTCGCTAAATTTGTAAAAACACACAGGATATTTCAGTTTGTAACTGATCCTTTCACTGATTAACACGATAGCCAATGAAAATTTATTATTTCAGTGCGTAGTGAGGGGGCACTCTGCCCCTCCCCCCCCCATTGTGTCACGCCCTTGGTGGAAAAATTTACGCCACTGCATTTTTGATACCACCAATAAAATACCATTACTAGTGGTAAAGCAGCTAGCCTTTGACATCAGTTATACACGTTGTAAAATGCGTTACACCCATTGGCATATTATAGCTTATTTTATTTCGTGCAATAATTTCCACAAATACTGCTCGAGATTTTAGGTTTTCTCACGAGCTATGTTAGCGAAAGTAATATAGTTTGTATAAATTGGACGGTTTTTTTTTATCAAAGACTAAATTTCTCGCGCTAAAGCGCTCGTAATATACCAATTCACCCTATTTTGAAAATCGCGTCGGAAAGGATACCTCCGTACGCTTTCCGGCCTTGACAGATCTCCCCCCCCCATTTTCCTTAAATTTCAACATAGTATCTATCCCCTCCAACAATTTCCTAGTAGCCCCTGCCAGAGCCGGAGAGCGCACAGTGGTCCCAAATCGAGTTTCTTGGTTCAAAAATTGCGAGAGAGCGCCAACAAATCCTTGAAGCCTAAAATTTGAGAAAATAATTTACATTTTTATTATTTTAAGTTAAAGCCCCAAAAAATGCGTTTAAATCATTTTTGATATAATAAACTGAATGAATTCATACGATAGAAATATCAAGTCATTGAATATAAGTCAAATGTCAATTTGGCAGATGTCAATTGACACTTTTCTGTCTAATCTGATAGCTTATTTTGGTTAATTTTATTATCTAACAAGCTTTAATTATCCAACGAACTTCGAAGCAACTATTTTTGCCTGAAAATGGTAAAGTATAGGTCATATGTCAATTGGCAGCTGAATATTTGTCAATGAATTACTTATGCCGAATTAGGCATTAATTTTTGACATATACAATTTTCAGACAAAAAAATAGTTCGAAGTTTATTGAATAATTAAAGTTAGTTAGAAAATAAAGAAGAGTAAAATCAGCTGTCAGATTAGACAAAAAAGTGTCAATTGACAGATGCCAAATTCACATTTTTGTCTTATACCCCAGGACTAGATATTTTGATCGTATGAAGTTATTCAGTATATTAGGTATATCTAAAATTATTTAAAAAAAATATTTCTTGACCTTTAACCTAAAATAATGTTATGAATTACACCCCCTTGGAACTGGAGATTGATACGCCTATGCCTAATAGTGACTGGAAACTTATAGAAAGAGATAGAGTTTTCTAGAGTGTGGTGGGAGAAGATTCTTGATTCGTTCTGGATGGATCTAAAGGCAATTTCAGAGTATATAAGGCACGATTACCGGCGCAGGAGAAGTTTAATAAAAGTTGAAAAGTGAAAAGTGAGGTTAAATAAGAAGTAAACAAAGTATAAAGGTTATTTTGGTTAATTAAGAAGTATTTTGCAATCAGTAAATTATTAAATAAAGTGTTAGTGGTTTACCCCTTGTTAAAATTATTTAGAACCCACGGATTCATACAGGGTGTTTCCTAAAAAGTGGAAAACACGTAACAATAATAAAAAAGGTTTTTTTTTAAATTCAGGCTCCGAGGATTTGTCGGAATTTCGGTAAGATTTAATTAAAAAAGAATTGTTTATTTCCGACATTTGCGCTCTCTAGCCATTTTTGAACTAAAAACCCGATTTGAGACCACCGTGGAGCGGACCTCGACAATCCCCACATTCGGATTTTCATACGAATCAGACCATAAATTAAAAAACTTATCTGCTATTTTGCCGCCGCCATTTTGAATTATTAAATTTGGACCAGATAATTGTAATCTATAACCTCCATAACTCTATGATACCGATTTTTTAATCGAATCAGACGATAAGTGATAAAACTTATCCGCCATATGGCGTCGCCATTTTGAATTTCTCAGTTCTCATCACATATTTGTAGTTTGTGACCGCAAGAATTCCCATATAATTACCAATTTTTAGTAGAATCGAATATTAAATGACAATAAACCATCCGCCATCTTTGAAACGCCATCTTGGATTTTTCTATAAAAAATGTGGGTGAAAAGTGAGTTAAATGATTCCACTACAATGTCTTAGATCAAGCTAATAACACCGTGTTAAAAATCACTTGGTGCATTTAAGACGTACCCAAACGTGCAAACAATAATGAATATAAAAATAGAAAGCAATTTAACATATTCCGATAAGGTATTGAACGATTATTGCACTGTGATTGCACAGCAAAATATATAATTAGTCATTAAATTCCTTATTTCGAAAGAAGACATGAGTTGAATAACTTAACTAGGGTCAACACAATGTTACAACCTACAGTCGTATGTTTGCGTAAAGATGACGTTCTTCTTAGCTGGTCATAGTCATTGGAACGTAAACAAAATATATTTAGAGAATACTAACGGCCGATGAAAAATTTAGTCAAGTACTAGAATGACGGCGTTACATCATATTCGATATTGTCTAAACTGTCTAAATGTTGTTATATAACTTTGTTTTTATTCATGTTATGTACGCTGTTTGTTGTTTTTGTACAATTCGCACGTAACGTTTTAAAGGCCAAATATTTGTCCCAAATTTTGAGTTTAACTCAAAGTAATTAAAATGCACACCGTGGCACTGAACTTTTTACGATTGTAAATATTGTATACCTAAAAAGCAGTATACAATTTAGCTAATGCCAAATTGGAAACAGTTCAATGAAAGAAATCTATGAATTACTGCTTTTGACTAAATATTCCGTAGGATTTATCCTTAAGCTTCTCCCAATTATGCTACTTTAATATAGATCGATATTAGGTAGGAGGGTTTTTCAGGACCCTGCCTTACCTGGCCGGTAATTTGAAAATTTAAAAAGATGGATTTTTCAAACGTCCATAACTAAGTAAATACGTGGAATGGATGGTTGCTTTAGGTCTCCATGGAAAGTGGAAGGTTGGCGTTTTACTCTGACACGAAATCGCAATGGTGGAACCGGAAATTCGGCTCGGCACGAACGAAAGAAAATTGGCGTTTCTCTTAAAAATTAAAAAACATTGATTCTTCAAAAATTCATATCTAAATAAATACGTCGAGTATGAGGACACGCGACGTCTCTATGGAAAGAGGAAGATAGGCGCTTTATGCTGATGCCAAACTGTACCAGAAAAATCAGAAATTCGGCTCGGCAAGCCTGAAAGAAAAATGGCCAATTTGAAACTCTCAGAAAATGTTGAAATTTAACTTAAAAAGTTGAAAAACATGGAATTTTCAAACAATGAATTACTGCTTTTGACGAAAAATATTTTCTAAGATTTATCCTTAAGCTTCTCCCAATTATGATACTTTAATATCGATCGATATTGGTCGGATTGGTCGGATTAACCGGCGACAACTAAATTAGGTTTAAAAGATTTTTTTAAATGTCCCATCCTCGCGCGTCTTTTTAAATTTAAGTAGTTACTTAACTTTTGATCAAAAGTTGGCAAACATTAACACCTCGCGAAGAATAAAGTAAAATTTACGAGGGAAAGACACTTGTTATTTGGTCATCAAAATAAGGAGCTGTTATTTTTCGTGTGAATTTCTACTTTGAAATTATAAGGAATATTTTGAAGCAAATACATGCTGTTCATATTAGAAAACCAACAAACATTTTCCAAGGAGCGTTCCACATTGATATTTTATAGGAAGAGGTTAGATTCAGCCGGCAGCTTTATGAGACATGACTACAAGATCTCAGATAAGGTAAGGTTGGATAGTTTTTTGGAACATTGGGTATACTCGTAAACAAAAAATTTTATCATAGTTTTTTCCAAAAAGTTTTGTAGCTGCCTCAAAAGTATTAGGTCTTCATACCTTAGCTCATAGATTTTAAAAATATTATATTAAACCTTTCATGTTTATCCATTTTTGGCTTATGGAAGTTTTATTTAAGTTCTTTTCATGTTGTGTAGGAAAAACAGTACTTATACCCTACCAGATACGTAGACCATAACAAATTTTAAATTGTTACGAATAAAGGGTTGGTATCAAAAGCAATCAGTCATTTATTTCGACAGAGACTAGTTTCTGCAAATTATAGTAACAAAAAAAATAGATTTATTGTTATTTCAGCATGTAGGTAAATTATGTGACAAATATCCCGGCCATTTTCGTACGCACGCACTAAATCTTGAACACATTTTCTAAGACGTCCTAAGATTGTGAAAATATTATTTACTGGAGGGATACTTTCATACAATGTTCGACTAGACATTTGACCAGCTTCTCTGAATATCTCTCAAACATTGTGATATGATAAAAAGATTTTATTGCGTTTGTCTCGCTCTGCGAAGGAATAATAATCAACCTTAAAGCTAAGAAAGTCATAAAATCGAGACGCCAGTTTGCTCTGTCAAGCGAAAACCAAACGCATAATACTGTGTTACAAATGAAATGGATTTGTAATATGGATCTTTGTAACTTCTACACACGACACAACTCATCGAGTGGAATCTGCCTGGTACCTTGACATTATCCAATCTGTAGATATCCCTACAGATTGAACCCGACAAATTGTATCGTCCTTTCAAGGTGCTTACACACTATACAATTTTTAGTATACAGTCTGCAGAGATTCCGACAGATCGTCCGATTATTTATTACTTATAACAGTCTTCCGGACCAGCCCAGACGTGACCCAATCTGTAGGGATCCCTGCAGTATGGACCAGACAAATTGTATTGCGTGTGAGCTCATTTAAAGGACGATACAATGTATCGGGTTCAATATGCAGCCCCCCCCGTAAACAGAGACGTGTGTAGGCAAGTTAAGATGGTGGTTTTTATTACTTTTATGAGTTAAGCGATCATTTAGAACGATCCAAATCATCCAATATCCCAAAGTAGCTAATCATTCCACCATAACCACTTCTTAACCAAACTATCGATTGGGCCCGATAGATGTGTCGTGTGTAAGTCATTAAAAACAACAATCACAAGTTCTGCCGCAGGTCATGACTGCATTCTCAATTAACAGCGTCTCAGAACGTAAAAAATTATTATAGTAAACAAATATTTAGAATTATTTGATTCGAATGAAGAAACAATTTCTACACACTTAATCACAATTACTTAGGTCAGAAGATTATATAGCAAATGAATAGTTTCATCTGAACCGTATAGAAGGGCTGGAGGTCGGGCTACGAAACGTACTTTCGGTTGTAATTTCACGCGATGCCCGTTTAGTATTGATTCTTCCAAAGAGTGAACACCAGCTGTGTTCGTTTTAAGAACGCTCACAAAAGAAGTTAATTAGAAATATTTACAGTTAAATATTTTTTTAAATACTTCTGCTTTTTTTGTTCCATGCAAACGACAGTTTGTCGTCTGTACGCAGTGTCTGTGAAAGTGTCGGTAAATGTGTATAGATTATCATTACAGTGTTAATACTTCTCCAGACACTGTCAAAAGCGGATCTAGTTTGATTTACTACCAATGATGACATTTGACATAACAAATGACATTGCATTGACTTCCATATTGAATAATCGCTATTCCTCCCTTCAGAAATTAGGGTCACCTCTCCACCTAAATAAACAGTGCATAATATATTTCGAAGGGTTCACGATATTTTCGACCACAGAGAGTTATGACAGTAGGGGAGCCCTCGACTAGGATTTTTGCCCCATCACGGCATGAATATTTCGATTATTTTTCAACAGTTTATCACTCCCTGAGAAAAAGTTCCATTACTACTGACAGGTCTCGCGTTGCTAAAAGGGGTGAATTCGTTTATCGAACATGTAAATATAGATGACTAATTTTTTTATCACGGCATGTCAGTTTTCTCGTTTTTCTATTAAAGGTAATGCTAAACAATGTACGAAAAATAATAACTGATATTTCCCGCCTCGTCATTGTCTCTAGTGGGGGCCGACACTTGGAAAATCTTGTCACCACTTTAGTTTCCCACATAATTACATACTATTGGTGCCAGAGAACCTAGGAAAAATAGTAACTGATAATTTTCAGACGAATCGGACAATAAATGATCAAATGTGTCCGGATAATCGTGCCGCCATTTTCAATTTCCCAATTTCGATTTAATATTCGTAACCTGTTACTTCAATAAACCCCACATACCAATTCTCAGCGGAATCGGACTATACATAATAAAAATCATCCGCCATTTTGAATTTCTTAATTCCGATGTCATATTCGTAGTCAACGATGTAGTCCAGTGTATGACGGTTCTTGGCTCCGATATCCATCAAGAAGCATAAATTTGCTTGAAATTTGAGTAAGTGGAAATACCTTAAAAGGCAAACCCTACCCTATGCGAATATGCGCATTTACTTTAGGGGTGGATACCACCCCAACACGGGGGTGAGAATTTTATTTTGAAAATAACCTCAGAAATCGATAGCGGAACACATTCTAAGCAAAAAATGTCGTTTCTTTGGAAAATCAATACTTTCTGAGTGATTCGTGATTGAAAATTTCAATTTTTCTTAAAAATAATCATGTTTTCAAACCGTTTGTCACGAATAACTCAAATATTTTATATTTTATCAAAAAAAGTATAAGGAGCAAAAATGTAGCTTATAAAAAAACAAAGAGATTGGTTTTTTATCGCTGTAGGCCAAATACAAACCGGCTTATGGCTTATTGAAGGTGGGCTTTATAAATCGAACGAAAAATTTTAAAAGTCAACATTGAATAACAGAAAAACGGTCCATTTTACGGGGAAAATTCGTAATACCTTTTTTAAAGTACTTAAAAAAACCTTTAAAATGAGATCTTGCAGAACTCTCTAGCATAAAAACTACGGGAGTTATTACGAAAATAAGGTCGATTACTATTTTTTTCATGGAGAAAAACAACAATGCTACCCTTGGCATTACTGCCCTAATTGAAATTAAACGTTATCCATTTACAGTTCACTTTATTTAAGCACTAGTAATGTGATCCAGGAGATTGACCGGTTTAGAATGCTTAATTTTGAAAAAAATTATGGTTAAATTAGAAAGAGCATTATTGAAATTTTAAAAAAATTCGTCTTTCTTTCAAAATAACTAAAACAGTATCGAAGATACGGAGAAATTGCAAGAGAACAAAAAGTTAGGATTTTTTTTACTGAAAATTTTGTTTTTATTTTTATTGTCGTAGCTTACACATTAACCGAGATATGACCTATCAAAGTTCGCATTAGTGTGTGACTGGTATCGTTTTACAGCCCTTTAAACGTTGCCTTTTTAAAAATAAAGGGCTTTAAAAATTTGAAAACTTTATGAACTTGTAGGTCATTCATTTCCTACAAAATGATTTTTTGATGAGCTTTCTAGCGTAAAAATTAAGCAAGTTATTGTCAAAAAACCAAACGCACTTTTTTTTAAATTTCGGACTAGGTAGATTTTGGAGTATAGATTAATGTATATATAGCATAAATACCTACAATTTTTTCATAATAAGGGATGATTTTTAAGAGTTGAAAAGTTTGGATGAAAAATATAAGAAGTATGACAAAGTGAATACTTTTTTTTTTCAATTTTATCATAATAGGGGGTAAATAAATCAAATAAGGGTTGACAAATAAAAATTAGTGTCTTAAAACTTCAAATAATCTTGATCCAAACCTCATTAACGTTCTTTAACTTATTAAATGCTTCAATTCATTATTTTATTAAGTTTTTGCAGTAAGGGTTAGTTTTCACGCCTAAGAATAATTTGCGCTTATCAGCATAGGGTAGGGAATGAAGTGGAGGGTAAGCAGAGCTTAATTCCAAAATTTCGTGAAAATCCATGCTTCTTGATAGGATTCGGAGGTAATACCATATATTTACCGTCGTACACTGGACTAATGTCGAAAACTCCCGAATACCGATTTTCAGCGGAATCGGACCGCAAATAAGGAAATAATTTTAACGCAATTTTCGGTAATTTTTTGACATTCTGTATATGGCGTAAACGTGAGGGTTTTTCAGAACCCTGCCTACCAGGGCCGGTAATTTGAAAATTTAAAAACATGGATTTTTCCAAACGTTCATAACTGAGTGATTACGTGGAATTGAAGGTCGCATTAGGTCTCCATGGAAAGAGGAAGGTTGGCGTGTTACTCAGGTACTAAATTGCCATGGTGGAACCGGAACTTCGGCTCGGCACGAAAGAAAGACAAATGGCGTTTCTCGTAAAAATTGAAAAAACATGGATTCTTCAAAAATTCTTATACAAATAAATACGTCGAATGTGCGGACGCGCGACATCTCTATGGAAAGAGGAAGATTGGCGCCTTTTCTTCGTCTACTGAATTTTGAGCGGAATGAAAGCGACTGAAAATTAATTTTCAGCCCCATCGCGACACTCTGGGACTCTGTTGCAAGGAAAAAAGTTGTTTATTTTCCAATGAAAATAGTTTAGTTCCAATGAACTAAACATTTTTCATGAATTTAGCCATGCCGTGATTACACGAAATTTTGTTCGAGTTCTCCCCTACTATGACTTGTTTTCAATTTTGATTTCAGAAATACCAAGTCGCTATCTCTTACAATGTATAAGATTCACATACGACTTTTAAACATCTCGTGTTACTCTGGTGATGATTATTATTAATGTCACAAGCTACAAAGATCTAATTCTGCACTGATTAGAACAGATGGTTACACATTTGAATTAATATAAATACATAGAATTAGATAATCATAAAAAAACTTTTTATCTTTGACACGACAGATAATATAAAGTTAAAAAAATATTATATTTAGTTTGTTTCACAGGCAAATATCTATCGTTGAGAGCTTTTATATTTCAATTAAGACAGATACTGTGACATTAGTTTTGTAATTCTTTCTGCAGGTTTTGTTAACAAACATTTTGTTCATATAAATACGATTCTTTTAAATATTTGGTTTGTATATGTTCGCACCTAATAAAAACTGATTGATTGGCGGCCTTACACACCACGACCCGACTTCAAACGCGGCAAGACTTCAGCAGTAAAAATGTCAGCAAATCATGTGCATTTAGCAAGAAAAGTTTATAACAAGAGGAATGTGCTTAAATATCGATAGAGATACGAACAAGTTTAAGCAAAAAGAGATATCCAATTTTTGACAGTGGAGAGAGTGTTTGGGTCATTTTGCGCCCTAATACCTCGAAAAGTATCGATCGGTGTTAGGTTCTGAATTGAAATTCGTGTTCTAGATACAGAAAAAACCCCATGCCCCTTTCCATTCATTCTTACTGCTGACTGTGATGAACATAAAATCAGTTCACACTTTGGTTGCTCTGGTGAGGTTACTTGGTGTGTATACAGGATGATTCTTTTAAGACGGCCAAGAGAATATTTTACACTTGCAGATGAATGAGACGTTTGAGATTTGACTACCTAGTCGACCATTGCGAGTCCCAAAAGAGAAAAATTCAAAATGGCGGCACAAAATTAAATTTCCTTTTTTCTAGTATAAGCATTGTAAGGGTTAAAGTTACAACTTTTTTAAATATTAGCGATGTTGTTAAACATCCAAATTAGCCATAATTAGAAACAATCATTAATTTCAATCACTCTCTTATATTAAAAAATGCCAGCACGTTTAAATTACACCCACGAAGACTTTTAGATTTGTTTATTATTTATGGAGAATGTGATAAAGTAATACCAAGGGCATGTAACACATTTGCTACTCAATACCCACAAGGACAAAACCATCCACCATACACATAATTATAAAACGCATATTGGATAATTTTAGAACAGTTGGCTCTGTCAAGGGTGGAATTCTAAGGAGGAAGCCTTAAACATATTGGATGAAGAAGAAATCTTTTTAACTTAATATTTAAATTTTCCTCAACCTCACCACATTATGGTCTCTCATGGCACATTAAACATTGAATGCTCTTGAATATTTCGCTCCCTGAATAGATGAGGATTCGATATACTCCGGTAATGGAAATTATCAATTTTTGGTAAATTTTGCATCATCTGCCCATATAATATTTCCCAAGAAATAATTGTCACCTTCATATCTTTTTAAAATAAATTGATAAAAATTTTATCTCTTCAGATAATCTGTGTCTTTTAATTGGTGAACTATATGGAACAAAAATGGATTTGTTTTGACAAGATTCTGTGAATTGAATTCTTGGAAATGCCCGAAACTACCCCAGAATTGCAATTTCTATGTTTCCGTCGTCAACAATAGCCTTAGAATTCCTGCCTTGACCCAGCCAAATATTCTAAAATTATCCAATATAAGTTTTACAGTGTACGGTGAATGGTTTCTGTTCTTGTGGGTATCGAGTAGCAAATGTGATACATGTTCTTGGTATTACTTTATCACATTCTTCATAAATAATAAATAAATTTAAAGGTCTTCGTGGATGTAATTTAAACATGATGGTATTTTTAAACACAAGAGAATGGCTGACATTAATTACTGTTTCTAATCATGGCTAATTGTTGGTAGAAATTCTTGAGCATTTAAGAAAATCGCCAATATTTCAAAAAGTTGTAACTTTAACCGCTACAATGCTTATACAAAAATAAATGGAATTTAATTTTACATAATTCGATGCAACAAATACGGGGTGTTCCATTTGAAATAAAAAAAGGTTTTAAGGTTTGAATTTGACAAAATGTAACTTGAAGAATAAAAGACTTGGTATACTATTATGCAATTTATGTTTATTGTAGAGAGGAACTCATCTTGTGTTCTTTATACGTGCCAAACAGCAAATAAGGATCTCCTATAACGTTTCTTACAAACCGTTGCACCTATCAAATTTTTTATAAACTGTAAAATATCTCCGAAACTGTTCGATGTAGATATAGGGTGTTCGACATGTTTCGTCGAAAACGTATATGGTGTTCCATTTAAAATAATCAAGTTGGTATTGACTCCGGTATTTCCAAAAGTGCTGCCATGTTGAAATTATTATTTTCGGTCTCGCAATGGTCGTTTATGGTAGGGTACCAAATCTGAAATGTCCATCTCATCTGCAAGTGGGAAATATTCTAATAGTCGGCTTAAAAGAATCACCCTGTATAACATATAAAGTTTATCCTATAATTTATTAAAACAAAATCAATCTCTTTCTTATTTTCTCTTATGTAAAATAGCAAATGGGGTATTTTCAGTTTAGCAGTTAATGCACTAGGTGTCTCAATCCCGTTGCCAATTCAGGCATTTGCTCAGAAATGAAATAGTTGTATTTTTTTACAGAAACTGTTTTATAAAGTGATATACGCAATGAGCTACTGACAGTTCCAACATCTATATATTATTCTCTATCAGGGATAATTAAATATTTGTACATTTTTACCAATTTCTTAAATATTCTTAAATAGTTGCTCAAATCCATTAATTATACAGCTGAATTCGAATCTGTTTTTAGTTCTGCTCTATCACGCCAGGATTTTGAGATATTCTAACCTAAAAGTTAGACATATTTGAGGTTATGTAGCTTTGAGATTTTTTTTTCTCAAGAAACCATGTATGGAATCTTAAAGTACAAATGTTCCTCTTTAAAATGCCGTAGAGTTTGCTCAAATATCTTTTTTTTCGCAGCGATATCGAATTTTTAAAATTGTCTGTTCATATCATATCTTCTCCAATACATTTAATTAGTACGGAAACCTTATGGTCATTATTTAAATTGCAATATCTCGGCGAAAAAAAATATATATTTGAGCAAACTCAACGGTATTTTAAAGGTGAAGACTTGTACTTTAAGAACCCACACATGGTTTCTTGAGAAAAAAAATTCTCAAAGCTACATAACCTCAAATATGTCCAACTTTTAGGTTAGAATATCTCAAAATCCTGATGGATAGAGCAAAACTAAAAACAGATCCAGAAAACTTTTTCCTTTTTGTAAGAGTAGTTGAATAGCAATGGCTAAATTTTAAAAAAATAATTAAATATACGCAAAAATATTTATCAAAATGCCCAAAATTGCACACCATACTGTATCCGTGTAGTGGTCGTTTTATATCTAACCCTGACCGTGTTGGTAATTCTCACTGCGTCGGTGCCAAAGGCAAGAAGAACTGCAACTGATTTAAGATGACAGTCAACTACCAACGAAGCATTATTGGCAGACACAGGTTTACAGAAAATGAATACAATTTGAGCAATTATTTTGGACACAACAAAATTAAAATTATAGAACGTACAAAAATTCGTCGTTTTCAACGTGTTTCTTTCAGTGGAGAATTTGAAATACTTAATTATGACTAATATAATAAAATATAATAAAATATAATAAAATATAAGTTTTCGAGGCCCATGCGTACATCATTCCTCTATTAGAAATACGAATAATATATTCATACTAATAATCTCTATTATAGAGTCCGATGAATCTGTTATAGAATTTGGTAGAAACAGGAAGAAAATCAAACACCTTTAACCGAAGTATCAGTAAGATAAAATGCTGATCGCTATAGTATCGTGTTTCGGCGATATATGACTGTTAAAAATATATTTTCCTAAAAAAATAAGTAGTTATCTAAATTAATAACATATTCACGTAATCAGGTGGTATTTGTGCTTCCACTATTTGCAACCACTATTATAGTTCCTTCAAATTCGGAAAATTGAGGGAAATTTTTCCTACAGCTAAGCCACCCATATTGAAAGTTGTCTTGTGGTTGTGTTAACATATTTTTCACCAAGCGCATGAAAAAAAAGTGTTGTTTTTTAGATATAGATACATATATATGTTTTATTGGCCATTTTGGCGGCTTTTGAGTTTTGCTGCAAAACTATGCATTTTTGAGAAAATATGACCTGATTTGATATTGTAGATCTAGCGATACTCTAGAATGTTTCTTCTCTTCATTTTTTTGGAATTCCGCTTAGTTGCGCCACTAGAGCGCGCTGAAGTTTATGTAAATGTATACATTTTTTTGGTGTTTGGTTTTAAGCCAAAACTATGCATTTTGTAGAAAAATATCAAGATATCAAAGTTGTAGATAAAAAAATTTTCGACAAATTTTGTTCTCTGCTTTTTTTCAAAGTCGTGTGGTTTTGCCGCTAGAGGGCGAAAAACATTTTTCAATACTCTTGGGCGGATAAAAAAAATATAGGCATCGTGAACAGCTGTAGTATTTTGCCCCTCCACCTCCCTCTATTCAATATTTTGTCCGGCTAAGCTAATATAGATGACATTAAGGATGACATATTAAGACATATACAAAAAGGCCCATCACGACGACTACAGCTGAATGCGCGTAGTTCATACTATTAGATGCACCGTTCTATGTGCAGCTGTGTAAAAAATGAACGATGGGTTTCAAAAAATATATTTTTTTTTTGCTCTCCAAATTTTTATATAATTGACGAGTACTCTGAAAAAAATGCATAGTTTTGCCTGTATATCAAAAATATATGCGCTATATTTTTTTCCGCTCAAGACCATTGAAAACATGTTTTTCGCGCTCTAGCGGCAAAACCGCACGACTTTGAAAAAAAAAACAAAGAACAAAATTTGTCGAAAATTTTTTTATCTACAACTTTGATATCTTGATATTGTTTTATGAAATGCATAGTTTTGGCTTAAAATCAAACACCAAAAAAATGTATACATTTACATAAACTTCAGCGTGCTCTAGCGGCGTAACTAAGCGAAATTTCAAAAAAATGAAAAGAACAAAAATTGTAGATGATCTACAATATCAAATCAGGTCATATCTTCTCAAAAATGCATAGTTTTGCAGCAAAACGCAAAAAACCGCCAAAATGGCCAAAAAAACAACTATATGTATCTACATCTAAAAAAACAACCCTTTTTTCTCATGCGCTAGGTGAAAAATATGTTAACACAACCCCAAGACAATTTTCTATATGGGTGGCTTAGCTGTAGGAAAAATTTCCCAAAATCAGCGATTTTTTTTCTAATTTGAAGGGAGTATTAAAAAAAGTATTTTTTAAAATATATCCGCTACAGTTTAGGACAGAGTCCAACGTACATAATCCCGAAAATAGTTTTTCATAACTTTTGGTACAGTCATAGCCATTGGTAAGGTAGCAGACATAACACTCCTGTTCAGTACGTCTCATTAGATTAAATGGCTTCGATGAATTCATTTGATTTTTCAACAAATTACTTGTTACCAGAAATACGAAGAAATGTATGGTAAATGGGGCAGTTTAGAAAACACCACCACTCCACCTTTAAGCCCCTCCTCCCTTTTCGAGCGGAAAAATAAAAGTCTCAGCATGGCTGAATCTGGAATTGTAAATATCTAGTCCTGTAAGAAAGGTATATCTGTAAAAGTACATATCTGTGAAAACCTTATCTCTATCAAGTTATAACTGTAAAAATACATACTTGTATCTGTAAAATACAAACCTGTAGAAAAGTGGTATATAGCACTGTTCCGCCGGGAAATGGGGCGTGGCTTAAATGTGGAGTGGTGGGGATGGTCATAATCATCCTACTATCTACTAACGTCGAAGGCGTGCTTCTTTTGAGGCACTCTTGTGAAAATGTATGTATAAAAATAATATTGGTAAAAATTTAACAAGCTTCATATTTTGGTTATATAATATGGATGAAACATAATGTTAAGTATTTCTGCCAAAGTAAAAACGTAAATACAATGAAAATTCCTAACTTGAATTTTCCGCTCGCGAGAAATGCAGACAACCGCAAAATTGCTATATCCATTCATGTACATATTATTAGGGTGGCGGAAGAAGGGAAAAGTAATATATTACCAAGTACAAATAATGCCGAGTTCGGCTAATTACAGCAAATGTTTGTGACCTGTGTTTTGGGTTTAGATCCCATTTGGTAGCTATGAATTTTTCTTTTAAATACCGACTGATATTTTGCGCGCATTTCAAGCAGTTTTTATTCGTTAAAATGCACAATTCTTTTACAGGGTTCAGACTTTGCGAAGCTGACAAAATTCCCTGAATTTTCCAGGTTTTCCATAACCAAAAATATAAATTTCCGTATATATTTTAGTAAAATAATTTTTTACTCGACATAAAATAATTTTTTAAATTGAATTGAATCAGTAAAAATTCTTAAGAACTCTATGGTTTTCCATATCGAGACGCAGAATTCCCTGATTTTGGACACAATTTATAAAATTCCCTGATATTTCCTGGTATTTTTTAAAGATTTTTGAATTCCCTGAGTTTTCCAGGTTCTCCAAGTTTTCCATATGAGTCCGAACCCTGTTTTATACTACTGTGTCGGAAATTTCTCTTGGGATATCAAAAAATGGAATATGAAAATGAATATAAAATATATACAGGGTGCGTCAAAATTCCCAATTTGGCCGATGCGTCGCGCGTCACCTGCATTTAAACAGGAAGAAAACTTATAGTCTGGCGATACCGGTGTCCAAGCACCCCCCAGGGGTGGAAAACCGAAAAAAACGAAAAATTAGATATTTGTCTCATCTTTCTGCAATTTTTTTTATTTTTGATCAATTATACATTGTAACAAAGTTATGGCTATTTAAAGGTAAGAGAAATGTATTGTTTAAAGCGTACACTGTCTCCTAAAACCTAGCATAGTTCTGTTATCGCGCAAATATTTATTTTGCTATTTTCGTAAATTCATTCCACTTGTGATTGTAGGCAGACGAACGAAAATTTGAAAAAATTGATAAGAATAAAAGTTGTAGTCTATACTATCTGGATTAGACTAGTTTTTTCGGTTTTAGTTTTGGATTATAAATAAGCGAGTTACGAAGAAAATAAACAGTTGTTGTTAAAAATGTAATTCAACCCCCAGTTGCAACTATCTCTACTCTGTCGTTTTCCCTCGCACTTTAACACGTGTTCCCACTCGTCACCTCGGCCCGCAAAGCTCTTCTATATGCTCACATATGATGAATGCATGCATGCTCCTGTGTAGAATATTGATTCATTACATGTTTTTAGTGGTGTTTAATTAGATATTGTTATATATTTATAACATTATTGTGAAATATGGAGTCTTCATCAAGTAATACCGAAAACGAATTCAGTGCGGAATTTAAATTGCCGATTAAAAGTCGAAAATCACTTAATTCAAGAATATTATTATCTTTTAATCATGAAGAGGCAGATACTAGAATATTGGCAATATTGCTGCACATATTATCAGCCAAATATGAAGGTTTTACAGAATACATTATAATATAAGCTGTAAGATACTGATGTACTGGTTCTCTTACTTCATTTTATAGAAAGTTTTGACGTAAATGTTTACATGCAGACAGCACAAATGAAAATAATAGATATAAATTCTTTCAATCTTGATAACATTTTAAAACAAAATATATTATTTCACGCACTAACTAGCCAATTTAATGGAATTGGGAAAAAAAGTTTGTGGAAAATCTTTGAAACAAATTTCAGTCTGCTATCGCGTTCATGTGAAGTCTATTTCTTTAGAAGTAACAAAATTTAAGGAGTTGAAAAAGTTTTGCATGTTACTGTACTCTCCCAGTAATTGCGATAATATTAACGATTTGAGGGCGAAGATGGCATCTCAAATCAGTATAGACAAATTGCCCCCTATAAGTGACGCCTTGAATCAACACTATTTGAGAGCATTTTACCAATTTATTATATGGAGCAGTGCTTTAAACCCAGTTATTAATATGCCGAACCTTTTGGAGCACGGGTGGAGAATAAATGAAGATAATTCTTATTCACCTATATGGACAAATAAATCGCCAATGCCAACTCTGACTGCAGAAATGTCATTTTCTTATTGTAAAACAGGTAAAAGTATCGCGAATCGTTTAAACAACGTTTTTCTAATAAATGTCATTTCAGGATGCGCAACCATGAAGTGCCAGTGCAAAAAATATAAATTGTGGTGTTTGGGAAACTGGTGTTATTCGGGTGGGAACTCTTTCCAAAATGATTACACAGACAAAATTACATTTGTAGATGAAGAAATTGACGATGAATTATATTAGCAAAATGATAATTTCGGAGATCGTTACTTTTGTATTTTATAATTTGCATTTTTCAATTAATATGAAAATGTATTACTTTCTTCAATTTCATTTGTTTAGTATTATTCTTAATTGGTTTATAAATAACAATATTTCTAATTATTATTGTGGCATTTCACACTCCTGCTATTATCATTATTATTAAGACAAGTAAAGGGTGTGGGTAAATAATCATTAATTATAAAAGTAGTTTTTCCTCCCAAAATTCATCATTCTATATTTTAAAAGCTATGTAACTCAGGTCATTAGTATCTGTGTTAATTTATTTTTAACTTATTTTTGTTAGGACAATTATATCCTAAATTATTGTTATGTTATATCACATTATCCAGGCTAATTTCCAATGAATAATTTAAATGGAAATACTTTTACGACTATGCGAGCAGCGAGTGAGAGAGAGAGGGAAATAGACAGATCTTGCAATAGTTGCAACAGGGGTTCTGCGGGAATTCTGTCAATAGGTTAGTATTTCTTTTATAACTTTCTTATTTATAAGCGGAATATAAAAATCAAAAAATGATTATAATCTAGATAGTACAGGCTACAACTTTTATTCTTATCAATTTTCTAAAATTTTCGTTCGTCTACCTACAATTAGGAGTGTAATGAATTTGCGAAAATAGTAAAATGAATATATGCATAATAAGGAAGTTACATAGGTTTATAACAACCATTATCCGCTTCAACTAATGCAATTTCTTCACATATAATTTGCTATAACTTTATTATTATACATAGTAAAACAAAAATTTGGAAACTCTTAGAAAGACTAGGGAAAAACCTAATTTTCTATTTTTTTCGCTTTTTCACCCCTAGGGGTTGTTTGGACACCGATATCGCCAGACGGATTTAGGAGGTGTATACACAAGCCAAATACTATGCAACAACGTATCCATACATTTTTACCTTTCAATGTTCCACAGAAGACGAGATAGATCTCGTTTTGAACTCTACTATTATTATTCCAGTGTCTACACTCCCGTCGGGCGGGAGCCGATTGCGCTCCCGTCAGGTAGGTAACGTCGTTCTTAATGCGACATCGTAGCAATCCCGCTACTCCCGTTAGTTTACAAAATTATAATCTTTACTTCAATCAGTTGTTTGAGCGAGAACTGTTGGTGTTTGGTGGACTATAAGCAATTTTGAACAGTGGAACAATGGTAATGGTAACGATGTTAATGTAGTTAGCGAAACTCGCGTCTAGTGTCAGTATTCGAGCGTAGCGTTCAAGTATTCTGGTGTTTGTGGAAACTCTGTCAGAGGCTACGAACGAGGACAAGGAAAAAGCTCTCATAGGCGTGTCTTCGTTTCCAAGATACGGGGTGTCAAAGATAATACAAAAATACATATATTTTTTGTAAATTTAATGCCAAAATAGATTTTGATTTTTATCACTTTATTTTGTTTTAGTTTGACTGTCATCAAGAAACCAACGAACGCAGGAAAGTGTCTGACAAACATCGGCTTCTTACTAATTACTTAAATATAATATAGTATCATCTCATCACAAATATAGACGAAGTATTCAACACCGCAACACTTAACACTATACTCGAATGTAATAGACGCGCAATTTGGCAACTATGTGGGCATCATCTAGTCACAAATATTATTTTTTATTTTTTCTCTTCTTCGCCGTCATAAATTCTGGTAATTCAGACTTGTTAACATCCTATATAAAGAAACATTTGATTATAATAATATCTTGGACTCCATCAAAAAACGTACAAGACATATTTTAAAAACGTTAATTGTAGCGTAACTTACTCCCACCTGTTTCTTGTAAGTCTGCCTACGTTAAGCCTGAAAACTAGATATACATATACCTCAACGCATATTAAAAATAAAAACAATTAGTCCTAACTTTGGCCTAATATGAATCACTTGGAGAAAACCTACTAAGTCTTTGGCTTAAAGATGCTGGTAAATATCGTGGACGGCTAGATTCACCATGGTATAAGTTAACCTCTTCTTCGGACCCGTGATATCGGCCCCCGTATAGGTCGTGTTCCTGAGCTCCCATACCTAAGGCCGGTGGATTATACGCGCGCTCCCTGCCGTGATTCATTCGATGCTCGAGTCCTTCACGGCTGTGGATAAACGACACTAATTTAAAGTTCTCGCCGACGTGGTCCTCGAGTTTCTCGACTATATCGACGAAGGCGGGGCGATCGTTCGGCCGCCAGCTCCAACACGCGTCCATGATCTCGTAGAGGAGGTCCGGGCATTCCAGCGGCCGCTCCAGCCTTCCTTTGGATACGACGAATTGCAGCACTTGCTCGTTGGATAGACCTGTGAAATACGAATGGACTTAACATGCAATCCCAACTTGTAGTGGAGGCATTTTACAACTATTGCGATTTGAAGTTATCTGTTTAATACCAGATATATAAAACATCAAAATCTTTATAGGTTAAAAATTGTCGCGCATTGTGTATTTATATGATTGAGAGTAGTTTCCATCCATTCTGGGAAGGTGGAAGAAAAACAACATTTTTTATTTAAATTTTAAGAAGACAAGGTGGTATACAATTTTTGGTCATAGCGATTTTAAAATGCATTAAAAAATTGATACCTCGAGACTTTCCGTAAGCAACTCAAGAAGTGGCACATTTAAAAAAAATGGGGGTAATTTATTTCTGTACGATGAATAATAAAATACATGTTAAAAACTAATCACTAAAATCGACAGTAAGTTATTCTATAACAGAGTAGAAACTAGACCTTATTAATACATTCTTTACAGCTTAACTTAACCTTTCAAGATTTTTAATATTTGCAGGGAGCTTATTAAAAAGTTTTATACCCATAATAGTGGGACCATTAGCAACCAGAGACAAGCGGTAATGCGATATACTTATATTAATATTCAGCATAAGTCCATAACGGGAACTTGTAAGAAATTGTCTGGATTTAATTTGACAAAAACTACTGAATTAAATATATAAAGCGAATGTACTGTTAATATATTTAACTGCTTAAATAGGAGGTAGGGCAGAAGGTAGTGATAGGTTTAAACAGCAACGTGCGAATAATTTTCTTCTGAATTGTCAAAATTTCATTAAATCTAGAACAGTTTCCTCAGCATACCTATAACACCGAAGTTAACAGACGAATGTATATGTGTAAAATAATATGACTTTAAGTTAACTTTACTTCTCATTTGCCATAATACAAAGCAATGCATAGGTAATTTTTTCAATACAAAATCAATTTTAATGCTCCACGTTAAATGGGTATCAAGATGTAATTCCAAAAACTTGATCGAGTTATTTTGCTGAATGGTCATTTTGTTAACTTTTACGAGAAGACTGTGGCTGGTTTCTTTAGCAGGAAAGAACAATAATTCGGTCTTTAAATTATTTATTTCTAAGCCATTGTTAGAATAAAATGTTACCATATTATTTACAATCATTTATATATGTGCTGAGTTCAGCTATACTTGGTGTAGAGAAGGCAGTAGATATGTCATCAGCAAATAAAGACACAAACGAATCATCAAAACGATCAAGAATGTCGTTTATAACAATTATAAAGAGTAATGGCCCCAGTACACTCCCTTGGGGGACGCCCATGTTGACCAAGCTAGTATCAGATTTATAAACAAGATCACTGCTCGTAATAACAACTTCCTGTGTCCTATCCACCAAACATGATTTCAGCCAATTTGATTGAAAATGAAAGCCTTTTTAAAACATCAATTTCAAAGTGTTTGTTATCGAAAAATTTCTTTGCAGCACAGCGTCATCTACATCTGAACATTTTAAAAAACTATTTTTGTACAAAACTGAAGTCATTTACACATTCTGGCAATTTGCGTTTGCAAAACTCAAATCTCTATATTATTATCCGAAATATTACACCTATCTTTATTACAATTTAAATCTATCAGATCCAGTGATTAGTGTTTTATTTGTTGTCCACCTTTCCGGAAGGGGTGGGAACTATCTCAATTATTTAAATAAAGAATTCACGGCAATTCTTTACCTATAAATGTTCTTGTTTTGTTTATAAAATGAACAACTAAAGTTTATTCAATTTGAAGTAGTTGTGTTCGGTTCCAAGATAACCTCCATTTTTGTCTAGAGTTACCTCTCCATTATTACATGGAGTAGGAGTACCAATACGCCAATCAGTTTTGCAAAAGACAGAAAGTATAGTATTGTATCTAATAAAAGTATCTTTAATATGTTCTTTCCTTTGTTTCTCTGCAATAAAATTGACCAAGATAGAATTTTTTTGTAAACGCATTTTTTTCCGAAGAGGAAATATTGTATTTCTTGTTAATAGGCAGTTTTAAAAATAAGTAATTTTTAGGATCCTTGCAACGGAAAATAAAGATTTTTATAGTCTTTCCTTCTATTTAAGCCAAAGTAAAAGCAAATCACTCTTATTAAGAAAACATATGAGACATTCTCTGGCAAAACGCGATTTCACTTTCGCCAAAATTCAGAGCTACAATGTCTATTGTCTACTTTACGAATCTAATGGCGCAATTTATAATTTTTAAGTTTTATGGATGATTCTACCCTGAAAAGGCAAAAATATTTTTCAAAAGAAATTTTGACGTGGAAAAAAAATAATAAGAAATTATTATTTTTTAATTTTTAATTTTTTCTTTCATCGCAATTATTGCTAGAAATTAAAAAAAAATGATAAAAAAATTCACAGTTATTCTTTGACCTCATAACTACAAACAATTTTTGTTCTATAATATTTTTTTATAAAGTGCGTTGTTTTGAAGTTAAAAATTCTCAACGATTTTTTTGGCCTAGTTTTGCTGAAAAAGGTTAATTTTTTTTGTTTTTACTGAAAAAATAAGATGCCGTCCCAAAAAAAAAAAAAAAATTATCATTTTCTTCAACGTCAAATTTTTGTTTCAAATATATTTTTACCCTTTTAGGGCCGAATCACTCATAAAACATAAAAATTACAAATGGCGCCATTCAGATTCGCAAAGTAGACATTTTTGCCGATCTTTCCATGCCTTGCAACAATATTTTTGTGGCTCCGAATCTAGGAGAAAGTGGGATTGCATTTTCCCAGAGAATGCCCCATATATAAATTTTTGGAGAGAGTATTATTTATGATATTCTAGCATGCTGTAAGTTAGCTACAGAAATTAATTTGTGCCGATTTGAATGCGGCAGTTCGTTGACAAGTGAATTCGAGATTTACATGTTGGTCTCAAGTGCCCACGGGATCAAAAGCTACCTTCTATTGGAGTAAATATGAATAAAAACCTTACCTTGATACGGCTGTTCCGCAAGGGTAGCGATCTCCCACAAAACTATACCGTAGCTCCAAACATCCGAGTCGGAAGTGAAAACGCCATCAGCCAGACTCTCCGGCGCCATCCACCTAACAGGCAGTAGTCCTTTAGTCTCTTTCCTATAATAATCAGTCTCATAAATATCCCGCGCCATGCCAAAATCTCCAATTTTGACTGTGCGGTCGGTAGCCACCATGCAATTCCTAGCAGCTAAGTCCCTGTGGACGTACTTCTTCGCAGACAGATATGCCATTCCGTCTGCAATCTCGATGGACATCCGATAAATCTCATTGGCGGTGATATTTTGGGAGGAGTCTCTGGTGCGGCGCAAGAACTTCTTCAGATCCCCTCGCTCCATCAACTCCATTATCACCAACGGCGGCTGGCCCTTAGACACCACGCCGAGAAGCTTGACCACGTGATGAGAGTTATTGAAGGATTTCATCACCGAGGCCTCGTTTAAGAACTCCATGCGATCATGCAAGCTTATAGTCTCATTGACTGTTTTTATTGCACATGCTAAATTCCGTGACTTAATCAGACCACAGTAAACTGTACCGAATGTACCATGGCCCAGGTCCCTTTGTAGCTCTATGTCGCTCCTGTCTATCTCCCACTCGTCCGCTATGTAAACAGCTCCGTCGTAATCGGGATTTATCGTGGCGATCAAGTGGATATTGTCCAGTCTAAGCTTCTTTTTGTGCCTTATGTAAAGCCAAAGCGCCAGTGCCAAGAAAACCATCGTGATAGCCAATACCGGTAATATCCAGGTTATGTTTTTAACAGGGGCCGCGATTTCAAAGCTGACTGGCGAGCTGTAACGACCAGGACCTGCTAAAGATATCGCCTGGACGTGCACAGAATATTCTCCAGGCAGCAACTTCGTTAAGCTGATGTACGGACCCCGAAAATTTTGGTTTCTAGCCAGACATTCCGTCGTTAGTTTAGAGTTTTCCACATCAACCCTTTTAAATTCTATATTATACGAAACTATCAGAGAATTGGGGTTTTTCGGCTCTGACCACGTAAGAAGTACATTTGAGTCTTCCACTTTGGTTTCCAACGATTCGACGTCGTCAGCGCTCTCCCTCTTTTTGGTTCTGCCAAAGTTTTGGAGAACGGCACTGCATTTATTCGCATCGTTGCAAGCAACAAAATATATAATGTATAACGTGAAATGTTTGAGCTCAGTAATGACGTGTTCGGTAACGTTTGCAGGTATAGTATAATTAGACCTTGACTTCTTAATCGAAACGGTTCTTTTGTCTACTTCAAACAAACCTCTTCCTTTTCGGATGTCTTCTATCGGTTTGTAAAGCAGATTCTCGCAGCGATCGAATCCGAATTTCGTTTGGGACTGAGGGTCACACAACGGGAGGTAACGATCTAATAACATAATTCTACGTTCATCTGGTTCATCGACTGTGTAATAATCCTCACAGGTGCAGCCCTCCAACATTGGACCGGTTGTGTTTGCTTCCTGGTTAATCGATGGCTCATCCCAATAATCCTCCGATCTTTCTCCCTTCGTTCTGAAATTTAGAAAAATAATTACATTTATTACAATTTTTTCTATCATTTATGAATTTTTTGCCATCTGTAATATGTTGAATGATATTTTCCTAAGCAATTTACCAACAATGAGTTCATAATTAAAAGGCAATAGGAAAAATTTGGGTATGTTCAGAATTCAAAACTAGGTATAATAATTAATATGCGATTCAAATGGATTGACTCCTCACTTTAGCCGCGAATATCTCGGAAGCAGATGAGCGGAAAAAATAGAAAAAATAACATGTTCATTATGTGTCTATTAGAAATCATTCAGTGAAATTTGAATAATGTACATTGGACAGTTTTGAAGTTCTGCTAAATTATATTGAAAATATCCTACTTTTTAAGAAAATTTCGACCATACCAGTTTTGCCCAATTGCTTATTCGGTTATGTATTTTAAAAAAAAATGATAAAATGTAAGCATTTTCAGGAAGAAGAATTGGTACATATCATAAATTAATTTAGTTCACGAAATAAATAATATCTTTGGAGATTTGCAATAATATTATCTGTTGCGCTTAACAACTAAATTAATATTTGAAATACACCAATTAACTATTTTATCAATAATTTTTTAAATACATTGATAAATAGCCGAACAAACATGAGATCACGTTTATGAGAATAACTGTAAAATTTTAGGATGAAAAATTATAAAAAAATTTCTTCGTAAAAAAAATACCGTGCTTTATCTCTATCTAGAATATTATTTACACGGTAGGCATATTCTTCAAGATATAATGTATTTAAAACTGGTACAGTCAAAATTTCCTTAAAAAGTAGGACATTCTTCTATATAACTTAGCAGAACTTCAACACTGTCCAATGTACATTATTCAAATTTTAGTGAATGATTTAGAATAGACACATAATGAACACGTATTTTTTTAAATTTTTTCCGCTCCTCCGTTTCTGAAATATTCGCCTTAAATTGAGGGGTCAATACATTTGAATCGTATATCAGGTTCGACCGACCCACAGAGAGGTATTTTGCACATCTCCCACATAACATTTCATGGATATGTACATCCATAGCATATGCATTAAACGTTGGAATTTGAATATGTATTGTTAAATATACATATGATATGAAATGTATATTCAGCTACTGACATCCATCAGTGTCATATACAGTGTATATTGCTGGTATATACATAATGATTTATACATAACATGTCCATTACGGTATAATTAAATTATACAAGTACTACAAGAATTTTATCTCATTATATGATGCGCATGCGCTACTAATTTATGGCGTAGTACGTCGGTGCACCACGCATCATTTGTTTACGGATTGTAGTTCGCAACAGCCGGCAGCCATTAAGCCCTATAGTGTTGCATGCATAGTGTTTATGTGTGATGGAAGTTAACTCTTTCGCATTCTCTGGATTTTATATTTGCTTATTGCTATATTATGCTGTTACATTTGCATGAAGCTCCCATGATGTAACAGTATATTTATTATAATACAGTTCTTTAGAATTGTAAATACATACTTTTTTAGGATTAGAAAATTTGCAAGTTTCATAATTAATTGATTGTGGCAGGTGTGTTTAGTTATGATGGCGCAAAGTGACAGGCCTAAAAATTTGCTGTTGTGTCAAGTCATATTGGGTAAGTATTTTATAAATATAGTGAATAAAAATTACATAAGTTCATATTATATAACTTACTGATGGTTGAGACTTGAGAGTGTAGGACATATGTAGGACATGAGTAAATATAGTATTATACATATGTTTACAATTTATTAAACTACCGGAAGTAAACAAGTATACGTAAATATTGAAAATTTTAACTAGAGTGTAATAATTTAGGTTATTTTGTAAAGTTTGTGTATATTTAAAATAATTAGATAAAATATATTTCTATCTGTGTTTTATTACCTCTTATATGGATACCTCTGAAGTAGTTCCCACGAATATCAAAACATTTGAACACTTTCAATCGATGCGTGCTGCACCAATCGTGTTGGTATCATCGAGATTATTGAAACTGTTCGTTTTAATCATCTCCCGATGATGCCAACATGACTGAGGCGACACGCATCGAGTGCAGTGTTCAATAGGTGTTTTGATGTCCGTGGAAACTACTTCAGAGATATGTAATGTATATTCATAAAATATGCGGTTGTGTGTTTCATATCCAATGAATGTACATTGCATATGTTTATGTACATTCATCGGATATGAAATGGATATGAAAGTCGGCGACAAATGTATATGCTAGGAATGTTAATTCCACATCCATTAGATGTACATTAGATATACTTTCTCCTTCTTGTGGATATAAATATCCATAGATTAAATATACAATGTATGTACATTGCATATCATTTTGTTATGTGGGCTAAGCCGGAATAATCCCAATAAAATCAGTTATGACCTTTTGGAAACAAAGTAGAAAAGGAAAAACTTGGTTCAAGGATTATCCAGGGCGGACGCTATTAACAGTCTGATTAGGTAAACAATTCGTTGGAATGATAAGGACTTATTCAAATCATGATTTTTTTTATGTATTTTGAAGCAAAAATAAGTAATTAAGGTGTCCAAGGAAAAACCCTGAGGGCCACAAAATATTGAAGTAAAATCAGCGCAAATTAAAAAGTTCAAAAAAACAAGTAAAATTAATCAAATGACATAAAATCTTTGACAAATTGTTCTTTGGGCCTCAAGTATGTTTTATTTTTGATAAATATAATGATTTATTATGATTTTTTTATTGACTTTGGGTTCGTATTTTTTCCAAACTATTAAGTGGATCAACCAACTCTCGCAGACTTATTTTCAGTGACCATTGCTGATGGAGTTCACACTAACACAGTTGCCCTAATAGAGTCCCTGACGTCACATGATGTCAAAAATCATGACAATGACAACGAGACATATATGACTCGTTTCGCCAAATAGGAAAGTTCTTAACGAGACACATATGACCCGTTCCGCCAAATACGAAACTCGATAAAAAACGGTACCGCAGTGTGTTAAATAAAGTGGAAATTTTGGGTGCTCCTTCAGAAGCCTGCAGCGCCCTTAGGAATGATTTACGCACCCATGTTTATATGAACTTGTTTTCATATTTTTATATGTAGAATCATCCCTAGAAATTAATAACCTGAAACAGCTGTATACTAAGATGTCTAATGTTGATTAATTAACAAGCTATGTGTACAAGATGTTTATTTAATTTATAGACGTGGAGGTGATTCTATGACAAATTTTAAATTGTATATTTTTAGGTGTCTAAAGAAAATGCCCTTGCGAAGAGAAGGCAAAAAGCCTGCCGCATTGACACCTGAGCCAGCCGAATTAAATTAAATATAGTATACTTGATACATCATCAGCCCTCGCACTGGGTTCCAACATGGCATCAAGCAATATACCGTATATTTCTTTCAATTAATCTTCCTCATAATGAAAAAAGAGCTGGAAAATTGGTTGCACCCTAAGAAGCTATCCCAAAGAAACTACCTTCCAACATTTAAAGTTTCTCTTGTTATTTTTCTTATTGAAGGACATTTTAAAATAGTTTCAGTTAAATTAATTTTTATCACAATTCTATTTCTTCGCATCACTATGTGGTGCCAGATGTCCTTACCTTCCTGCTGTAATCTGTAAAAATAAATGCAGTTATATTTGTACTTACGTTCTAGGGTATTTGCAATAATCTCTCTCTAGTTGAACCTCCACGTCTGGCTCTTCAACCTTATAATACTGATAATACTTTAGCTCCCCATTTGTGATTCTCGGTGGCTGCCACGTAAGTTTTAAACTTTGGTGATCAGGAGAGAAGATGGTAAATTCACTTGGGGGATCTGGATCATCATTCAATGTTTCAAAATATTTATAATCACTCCGCCCCCTATCCATCAACCGCCGATAAATTTTAATATAGTATGCGTAGCGCGTAAATGGTAAAAGATTTAGTAGCATCGCTGTGGCATTCCTCACAAATAGACTTTTCCAACCTTTAGCATCGCAAGACTCTGAATATTCTGTGATATTTCCTTCTTTGTGTTCTATATAGTATACAGTGAAACCTATGTAGGTATCATTGCCCTCTATAGGTGGTGGCTTCCAGGTTAAGGTGGCATTCGTAACGTTTTCTTTTACTTGTATGGGGAAATCTACGAAATTGCAAACAGATCTGTCTCCATTATAATGTAGGGAAGTATTGCTGGGTTTGGTCAAATCGATGAGGTGATTTATTTCCGCCTCACACAATTGGGGATTGAAGTGGAACCCTACACCTCCTAAAAATGACAAAGAACAACGTTTCGGAATAAATTTATACGAAAAATCAATCACAAAATCATTAAAGATGCAGGGTGTTGAATATACATTAAGATCATTCACAACATGTGAAAAATAAATTTCAACTTTTTTCGTCTCATCGCTCCTCAATCTTGTTCGAAATTTTTAAAAGATTATCCCCAAATTAGAGAAAAATCGGTTGATGGTAACACGTGTCTCTTAGACCATGAAATTTCTCATGCATTTATTACAAAAAAAAATGTTTCTGTAAAGCGGTGGATAAAATTCACCGAACATTAGAAAGAATAATAATAATAATAATAATAATAATAATAATAATAATATCGTTTATTCCAGTCGACTATGTTACATAGTATAGGAAAAGTCAGCAAAATACAGATTAAAAATAAGTACAAATTATAAAATTTCGTAATAACACAAATATCTAAAACATCAATAACACAATAACAATAAAAATTACTCAAATACAGTTTAATAAAATTAAATAACGCATAGAACGACCCAATTGAGTAAAATCTAGCTACGTACTAATAGCGAGACCAAAAGTATGTTACTACGTATTATGTAAAAATTGTGATCAGTAATTAAAGAACTCAGAAATACTATAAAAAGCATTATTCAGTAAGAACATTTGCAATTTATTTTTAAATAGCTTAATATTCATTATATCTTTTAGATCCTGGGATAATTTGTTATACAATTTTACTCCTATATAATTAGGACTTTTTTCATATAATGACAGACTATGTCCTGGAATTGATAATAACGATCCTGATCTTGTTTCATAATTGTGATAGTTACTATTCATGGTAAACTCATTTATATTATATTTTACGTGTAGTAGTAATTCGTAAATAAAAATAGATGGCAATGTTAAGAGTTTTAGCTTTTTGAAATACTGTTTGCATGAGATTCGCTGGGATATACCTACCATAATTCTAAGTGCTCTTTTTTGGATTTTGAAAACTCTATTTATATGACTAGATGAGCCCCAAAACAATATACCATAACGCAAGCGTGACACAAAATGAGCATAATAAAATGACATCCAAGTTGGCTCGTTGCTAATATTTTTTAGCCTTTGTAGTGCGTAACAAAATGATGAAAGTCTTCTACAAAGATTTTCAGTATGTATGTCCCAACTTAATATATTGTCTATGTGCAAACCAAGAAATTTTGTAGTTTGAACTTGAGCTATCGACTTACTTCCAATTCTTAACCAATAACTCTCATTAATTGTCGATGTACGAGGTGTAAAATTTATAAATACTGTTTTAGAAGTATTCAGACACAGTTTATTTTTGGTGAACCAACTGTTAAAATTAATAATAATTCGTTGCATCTCATCGATTGTATCTGTAATAGACGATTCATCACACAAGAAGGTGTTATCATCAGCGAACATAGTTAGTCTATTTTCACAGTTCTCTATATACGGCAGATCATTTACGAAGATTAAAAACATTAAAGGCCCCAAAATGGACCCTTGTGGAACACCAATACTTACTTTAACTTCTTTGGAACGAACGTCATTTACATCCACAACTTGCTTCCTATTGTAAAGATATGAAGTTAACCAGTCACATACCTTTCCCCTAAGACCATAACTTTGGAGTTTATCCTTAAGCAAGTCATGGTTGACCAGGTCAAATGCCTTGCTTAAGTCCATAAATAAACCAAAACATTTTTTCCCATCATTTAAAGATGTGTATAATTTGTCAATGAATCGTAATATAGCTGACTGTGTATTTCTATTTTTTCTGAAACCGTGTTGAGCGTTATGCAATATGCTATTATCTGTTAAAAATTTAACGATTTGGTCAAACACTATTTTTTCCAGTACCTTAGAAATCGAACTGAGTAAAGAAATGGGACGATGATTCTCAATATTATCTTTATCTCCTTTTTTATGCAATGGGATGACTCGAGCTGTTTTAAATATATCTGGAAAAATACCCTGTTCTAAAGAAATATTAATAAGATAAGTTAAAGGATATGTAATATAGTTTATTGCCACTTTTAAAAGTTTACAAGAAATTAAATCAATTCCCGTCGAATTTGAATTTTTTAAATTCATAATTGCATTAAAAACAGTGTTTTCAGATACAGGACCTAAAAACATACTATGAGTTGTTTGCTTTATCGAAAAAATTATGTTATCATTAATTTTATTCTGATTTATACCTACCTTATAAGGAATTTCAGCGAAATAATCTACAAATGAGTTTGCCATGATTTCATGATTTGTTATTTTAGCATTGTTTAAAATAATATGGGGTATTTCGCTAGAATTTTTATTTTTGTTTATGTTGTTATTAATAATTCTCCAAACAGTTTTGCTTTTGTTACTGGATTCCTGATATAGCCCATCATTATACATTTTCTTAGCAGCTATGATGACTTTTTTGTAAATATTCTTGTATTTTTTATAGTAATCTGAGGCATACTGGCTTTTCGTTAAACGCATATTTTGGTGCAATTCTTTGAGTTTTTCTGATGAAATTCTAATACCTCGAGTTAACCACATTTTAGATTTAGATTTGTTTTGGTTAATTTTCATAATTGGGAATGATATATCTATATAATATTTTAACATGTTAACTAAAGTTTCGAAACCGACATTGACATCATTAGTCGCATAAATATCGGACCATGACTCTTTGCTTAAGTAGCTAAGAAAATTTTTATAATTAGCTTCGCTATAAATTTTTGAGTAAGCATTTTTTTCATTATTCATTTCCCAGTTACAGTTTAATTCTAAAATTTGGGCAGAATGATCTGATAAACCATTGAAAATTATATTCGTTGAAAAATGTAAAATGTCTTGATTAATATTGGTACACATATAATCTATTGCGCTAGAAGAAATAGAGGTACATCTTGTAGAGCTGTCAATAAAGTTGTTAAAACCGTAAGAGTGAAGAATATCATTTAGGTCCTTTTTGTAAACAGAATTTGTTAGATAATCAATATTTAAATCGCCAGTAATTATAGTTTGTTGTTGTTGTTTCATGTTTTTGGTGTGGTTATCTAAAAATGATGCTAATTCAGTTAGAAATAAATTTACGTCTCCAGTTGGTGACCTATATATACAAAATATATTTAAATAAATGTTATTTTTTAGCATTATCTTAACACCACAAATTTCAAAAATTTTTTCTATTGATAAATGCGTTATCTCTTTAATTTCACTTACATTTTCAGTTAAATTTTGTTTACAAAAAATCGCTACACCACCATTTTTGTGTAATTTTCTAGAAAAAATACTAACCAGATCATATCCCTCAATTTTGGTTATACTGCTTTGGTTTTCTGATAACCAATGCTCTGTCATGCAGAAGACATCGATCTCATTAATGTTTGTGAAAGTTTCTACAAGATCAATCTTATTACGTATACATTGAACGTTCTGATGAACAATATTTAAGGATTTATAAGACAGATGTTCCTTTGGTTGCTAAATGTTATTTCTGATTTTTTGCTTCTCGGTTATCATTTTTTTCTGCAAAACTACACAGTTATTAACATCGAAAGGAGAATGATTAACATCTAATTCTAATTTTAGTTTTTGAATTGCTTCATTACAGTTTACACATTTTAAAGCAACACTTTTACATTCTTCTTTTTTATGACCACTCTCACCACATCTGATGCATACCTCACTGGAACAGTTTTCTGCCTTGTGATTGAAACCACCACACTTAAAACATCTGTATATCCTGACGTAATCGAAGACTCTGCAGGTGGGTGTCCATCCTATACAGAGCGAACCTTCTTCCAATATCCTGGCGTGGGTAGTAGGATCACAATCTAATATCGCCATGTAGCGGCTTATCATTTTCCGTATAGTGACCACCTTAATATCCATATTATCGTGTTTTAAAAATACATTTTGTTTCTTTATACATTCTAAGAGCTCATTATCTTCCATTTTTTCTTCAAATTCTATCTTCTAACAAAGATAAGCCTTAATAATACAGAATAGTGAGCCCAAATTTCAAACAATTGCGGCAAATAATATAAATAGTTAAAACCTCTACTTAGGTACCATCTTCAGAGGGCCGTAGCTCCGTTAGGAAGAATTTCCAGGCACATATTTATAGGAAGTAAATTTTCTACGAAAAATTAGAACCTAGCACAGTGGGACAGAATGCCAAAATATCTAAAAATCAACTCATATCTAAATGCGTACTTTGTTAGGTAATAGTCCCAAGAATAATAAACTACCCTTATACCTACAAACACCCTTTGCAGCAAGCACACAAGGTCGGTTTAATTAGAGTTGTGAGGGCGCGTTGTACGTTCGGAATTGTAACTGTGAAAGTTTAATGAAGTATGTGTGTTTATGCTGAACTGCGTCCTCTAAAAATGTTTTTTAACATTGATCAAATTCCTCAAGGTATGTAGTTTTTAATGCTACTTAACACTGATGGATAATATTGTTAGTTGTAAATGTATAATCATTTCTTTATTACAATGCACTTTGCCGATAAAGATTGCTAAATAACAAAACTCCCGTTGAGTTATAAAGTCAGACCCACTTAGACCCGCGCTAATTTTTTAACCGTATGAACATTACACATTGTAAAACAAATTACTAAAATTTTAGGTACTTTGCATTGCTGCTGTTTTAGTTACTTTATATTCAAATCCTACGTGTTAGCTGCTGAGAAAATGCAAATATTAAATAATTTTTATTTGTGCAATGTTTTAATCTACTTTTAGTAGACTATACGGTCTTTTTACTTTTTTATCCTATTGACTGTATTCCAAATAATTTTTTTATACCACGTGGAAATGAAGATGGACTAAGTAGGAGCCATATTTTTAAATTAAATTAAATTTAAAAATTTTTTTCACCAACATTTTTGAAAAATTTTTTACCAATAAAATAGACGAAATTTTTTTTTTCTTTGTACAAATTTAAAATTTTCACGTTTCATGGCATTCTAAACCTATTTAAAAAAAAAGTTTTTGAAATTTTTTTATACCAACATTTTTGATAAATTTTATACCACTAAAATAAATGAAAAAAAAAGTTTCTTTATTCAAATTTAAAATTTCCACGTTTCATAGCGGTCTAAACCTATTAAAAAAAATAATTTAGACTTTTTTTACCGTTTTTGAAAAAATTTTACCACTAAAACAGATGGAATTTTTTTTCTTTGTTCAAATTTAAAATTTCCACGTTTCCATGGCATTCTAAACCTATTCAAACAAATTTTAAAACATTTTTATAGAACAGATGAAAATTTTCTTTTTGCTCAAATTTAAAATTTCCACGTTTCATGGCATTCCAAACTTATTTCGGAAAAAAAAAATTTGAAAATTTTTTTCAACATTTTTGAAAAAATTTTTAACACTAAAATAGATAGAATTTTTTTTTCTTTGCTCAAATTTAAAATTTTCACGTTTCATGGCATTCTAAACATATTTCAAAAAAAAAAAATTACCACCACTATAGAATAGAAGGAAACTTTCCTTTTTGCTCAAATTTAAAATTTCCACGTTTAATGACATTCTAAACCTATTTCAGAAGAAAAAAAATTTGAAAATTTTTTTACCAACATTTTTGATAAAATTGAAAAAATAATGAAATTTTTGAACCACTACTATTCTTCCACTAAACTAAGTGAATGTGAAATTGAAAATGTGACAAATGCCAATAATATTTGGCATATGCACCTATTATATTTTTATTGGAAAATGTACAGGGTGGTCATCCCAAAGAATAATTCAACCATGGTGGACATTTGTAAAGGTATTTGCGCAAGCCTTCCATATTAGGCACCTGTTAATTAGTATTGAATTTTTGCAGTTGGATGAGCACTCTATATTTTCTTGACCAAAAGTTATCAGGTTTTCTTTGTAATAATAATGATAACTATATTGCGATTATTATTCTCAATGTCATTTCGTAATTAAAAATTTTTTAGAGTGACCGCCATGCACAAATAAATAGGGAAGTTCTGTGTAAATACCTTTACCGATTTTTTTTTAGGATTTCGAACAAGTATGGCACGTGAGATAAAAAAAACTTAATTTTTTAAGTCACCCTGTTGTATAATTGATATAAATTATTTATAACTATTTTATACCATATGTAACATAATTATCTGCCTATCTTCGAGGGAGTGACTGAACATTTTAAAAATCCAGATATAAAATTGTCACATAAAATCAAAAACTAAGTGTTACTTACCACGTTCGATATGCAGAGTAAAGTTCTTATCGTCAAAGTCCCAAAGTTTTTGCAAATTTTGATTCTCGAAAAAGAAAACAGCGAACTTATCTTTTCCCAGATTTTCCCCTTTAATTACTCTGAGGCTTTTTAAAAAACTCAACGTTCTAATAGTTTGCGTCCAGGTGATAACTAGCGTATCCCTGATATATTTCACAGATCCTAAGTATTCATCAAAATCTTCAACAAGTTTATTTTGAGTAGAAATATCCACACCAGCCAGACGTATCACAAGAGATCCATTAATATGTGTGCACCCTTTCAATTTTTGTAATTTATCCAAATTTTCAATGGGTTCGAATACGTCACACCACTTTGTACAGTTGTCCCCACAAAAGCGACACGTTACATTGTTATCGGAATCACGAATTTTTTCAAAGTTCGTCGGGCACTCGTTGACACATTCTCCGTTGAAAATCCACCACTTACTTCTCAGTAGGGTCAGTTTTACACATTCATCCTCGGTAACGCACTTGTGGGAATTACCATGAGTGTAACTGAAAAAATGAAAAAAAAATATGATTTTAAAACGAATAGTTTTTGAGGTAACCTAATATTGGTATAGAATTAAAAGAGTAGTTATCAAATTCGGTACATCATATTTTTTTAAATTTCGAACAAGTTTTTTTTTCAATATCGAGCACAGAAATGGCAGTTTACCTGAAGCGAATTTTATTTTTAAGCTGCCACCAGCGCCCTCTATCATATATTTGAAATTCTAACGTACTGAAAATAGGTTTTGGGTCAAGCAAGAGCCAGAATACAGATAATTGTGTTCATAGTAAAAATATGGTTATTTAGAGTAGTATTATTATGAGATACTTGGGGCGGAGCCAACGTGCGCGAATATTTTTACCAGTGACAGCATCATCTGGGGTAGAAGGATCTATAATAATTGTAATCAAATTTTCGAGGTCGAGGAGCTGTGTAATGCAGTCACATTCTGGTGTTTACGATGAAGACATCTTTTTACTGAAAATAAGGTTATTTCATTTAATTCAATCAGAAACGGCGAACACAACAAGTATAGGTATTGCAGCACAGACCCTGTGACTGCAGGTTGACGGTGCCACTGGATTCGAGGTCAAATATGACGCAAATCGCTCTCATTGGCTTAGATCAATGAATGCACACAGACTCGTTTCTGGGCATCAATTTTTGCAAGCATCTTCTCCTTCTCATAATAATACTACTCTACACCTATATCACTTCTCCGTTGTATATTAGTATATTTATTTATCTATTGCGTGTTTATATTTTTTTGTACTTGTTTCCATATCTCATAAAATGAGCAACAATTATACAAAATGTCCAGTAAATCAGCGAATACTGTTTACTCTAGTTAGAATTAAATTTGGCAAAATTTTGGACGCCTACTCAAAGTTAAAATTGACACAAATTAATGATCTTGTATAGAATGTTTTGCTCTTTAAGTGTATATGTAAAATTAGAGCTGAATACATAAAAAACATTCCTAGAAACTATTTAACATTGTGATATTTTATTTCACAAAATAATGGCTATTTTACTTTGTTCTCCAAATCGTTTTGATGTGTTATTCGTAACATATGTGCTAAAGACTGAACCAATTTAGCAGTTTGCAAAGCTTTATATCCGGGGTGTGTAAGGTTAAGCTGAGATCGAGAACTGCATAGCCCATAAAATTGTAATAACCATCTGGAGTGTAATAAAAATGTATGTAGATTAGGTATGGGCAGAAAATAGGCAGAAGAAAATGGCTGGATAAAAAAGCCCAGTAATAAAATTCTTTTTATAGTCGACTTTATGGAGACCCCAAGACCTTAGAGTATTGGATTATCGCAAATTATATTTATTTGTTTTTACTTTAAAAATGGATGGTTGTTAATATTAGCACAAAATCGATTTTAATATTTACTGCAAAACAAAACAAATTAACCATTATACTCTTCGCGGATTCACTGAACTTTTTATATAATTGTTGCACATTCAATAGAATACTCTCCGCATTTTTATGGTAAATAAAAAATTATGTTAGTTTGTATTAACGAGTGACGCTCTTGCCTAACTGCGAGATGAATGAAAGACGCCAAAGCTTGGTCCATAATCTTATCACATTTGTGACAAATTAATTACCGTTACTTAAATAGATAAACATTAGGGACTATTACCTAATTAGGCTATTTCACAATGTATATTCTATTATACAATATAAATATATAAATTTAAAAAATAAAAATAATTAATAACTTTATTATTTACTGATTGATTGCATTAAAAAGCAACAGGGTTCCTCCACTAGCCATCACTAACTTACTCTCCAAATTTCAGTACAGTCGGACTTTTCGTTACAGACGGATAGACAGACAGACAGACGGGCGGAATGTTACGGTCTATTTCATCGCCCCGTAACTTAATTAAAATAGGCTACAAATAATTAAACTAGGATGCGTGGTTGGTCGTCTAATTTCTAAGAAATTAATATTTTACTTGAAATTACCGTTCCCATATTGAACCAGGCGTGTTGATAATGTTTTTTGCAATTCTTTAGTTTTTCTGGAAGTCAACTTCTTGATCGAGAAACCACTTTTCGGTAACGTGTGCAAGAGAGAGACCTTTTGAGCCGTCTGAAGCAATAGTTTTGTAGCTTACCCGATTTGGCGGATGTGAGGAGAAAAGGTAGCAAAAAGTGACACGAAGTTATTGTGATTTTGTTTATTTTATTGCTCTTGCCACGGAAGTAGGTTTCCCTGAATGTAATTTCTTTTCCCTTCGCACGAAGCTTCTCTAACCAGAGTTAAAGCAATTGTTACATCACCACCCGTCTATCTGGACGAGGTGTGGCTACTTTGAGCCCATAAACAACTTTAAGTAAGTCTTTACACTTTTTTATATATCTCTTTTTGGGATTACTCCTCGGGAGTTCCTTGTGGGTATTATCTAAGACATAACTCTTTACAGGGCTTTTATTCTTTTCTCATCTTACCAATATTGTTTTCCACGGGTACTTGGCATGAATGACAAACACATATATACGGGAGTAGCAAAAAGGCAAAATCGATTTGGAATCTAACTGGAAGTTGTGAAGATCTCCACAAACTTCGTCGAGAGGAGGCGGTCAATCGTAAACCTGTCAGTTTACTTGTATCTGTCCTGAAATTAAAGAAATCTCGGTACCTACTTAAAGCAGCATTCAAATATTATAATTTTCCCCATTTTGTTTATACAGATTCAGAAAGTATTCGTTTTGGTATGGCAATAATTGGCAATAAGTGGAAGCGAGAGCGAAGCAACTAGGCTATTCTTTTCTATCGTATGTATAACACATCGTACAAAGTGCCACCTGCTATCTCCACCACATGTGTGTGTGGACATCCCTAGAGTTTAAATTTGTTTCCGTCTTACACACGTCAGTTCTCGTTTTGCCCTATACGATAGAAAAGAATAACCTAGTTGCTTCGCTCTCGCTTGCTCTTATTGCCAAATATTACCATGCCAAAACGAACACTTTCTGAATCTGTATAAAGCAGCGCCTTATTCTTAAATATTACCCGTTTTAGTGCAGTACTTCGATTTTCTCATTTTGTAAGACCTTATAACATAATTTATCTATTTTTTTCTGTGTAAAATAAGTGTTATTTGATATTCGTGTTTTTCTAATCTTTTCTTCGTACGTAGATTATATTGTTACTTATTTGTTAGGTCTGCTTATTATTTATAGAGTATCATTTATTATATATTCAGTAATATTAATTACATTAGACAATTACCATTCAAGTAATTTTATGAATTCATTTTTGTTGTACTGCGACGCGCTACGCTAGACGTGATCACGACTGGTGCGGCGCAGCGACGAAATTTGTTTTCCACTTTATTGTTCATTCCTTTAAAAGAAAATAGCATTTATTGTGCCCTCTTGGCAAAAGCTTATAGCGTATATACTTATAGTTGTGAACTAAGAAATGTCTGTTTAGGCAGCATGTCGATAAACCCATGCACGGGGTGTTCTATAAGAACCTAGAAACACTGGGTTTATCGACTAAGCTAACATTCGCCTATTTAAGGTCAGCTGGGCTAAAGTCGGAGACCGAGGGATTCATTGTGGCCTGCCAAGATGGTGTAATCAACACTTTGGTTTACCGAAGCCGCGTAATGGGTGTAGAACTGTAGATGTTCCTGATATTAACTGCAGGACCTGTCGTCAGGCGCAGGAATCGCTCATGCATTTACTATCTGCATGCCCGGTATATGCAATTTCGGCCTACATCCATCGCCGTAACGCGGCGTTACGGGTGCTGTATTACCATCTATGGCACTCGTACGGAGTAGACCAGACACCAGTGCTGCCTTACGTCTCCGGACACGTCGAGTCCGTTGTCGAGAACGAGAGGTGCCGAATTTACTGGAACTTCTTGTTTCCGACAATCAGGCTAATTCAAGCCAACAAGCCTGATATAGTCCTCCTCAACCATCAAAACAAGGTGATGTTTGTGATCGAGTTCTCAGCACCTGCTGAGCCAAACATCGCTTTGAAAGAGGAGGAAAAACGGACCAAATATCGTGGTCTCCGGTACGAGCTCCAAGTGCTGTACCACCCTGTCGGAAATCAGCCGAACGGCTATAGCAGGCCAAATGCAGAAAGCGGTCATCTTGGGGTCCCTTCCCCTACTTAGGGCACATGAATCTGGAATGTACAGTCACTAACCCCACAGGTCGTGGGGAGTGGCTGTTATTATCGCCGGCGCGGCTACCGTGTGGTATCGGTCGGAAAGCACGGAAGCCCTGTCCGGCAACGGTGAAACCGAAAATAATAATAATAATAATAATAATAATAATAATAATTGTTTATTTCCCATAATGACAATATTACAATTGTATAGGAATAGTCAAATTAGAACATACACCATACTAGGTACAAAATATTTTGACAGCAAAACACAATTTTAACTTAGTTTTAAAATTCAGTTCTTAGCTACTTTACATTCAGAGGATAAGTTATTAAGCCATTTTGGTCCCAGGTAATTTGATGAATTGTAAGTTAAATTAAGTCGTGCATACCGTTTTCGAAACTCTTCTTGCTACGCGTATTTACGTTATGAATATTTTTATTCGCAGTAAACACATTCTTGTTTCGATAAACATAAACACACATTTCAAAAATGTATAAGCATGGCAAAGTTAAAATATTATACTCTCTAAAGATCTCTTTGCAAGAATGGGTACAAGCATATGAGCTATACAACGCATTATCCGCTTTCGAGCAATGAAAATATTATGTGATAGAGTGGAGTTCCCCCAGAAACAGACACCATACCTTAATCTATATTCCACTTGGGCATAGCATAAATTAACTAATTGCTCCATGATATAAGCACGGTTTTAATATTATTAAATTAAATAAAAATGAAATTGACGCTAGCTTGAAAATTAGATATTCCCAATATGATTTCCAAGTTAAATACTCATCGATATGTAAACCTAAAAATTGTATACTCTCATGGATACTCGTTATATTCGACTCATTGGCCTGAAAATAAATAGACTCGCATTTTTAATATTGAAAATACTACTGGGCGCATGATATAGGACCCATCTTACGAAAAACGTATCGAGAGCGACAGATTCTGTGGAGGCCGCTGCGCCGGCCTTTTAACCGTACCCTTCACTCAACGCCATGCTATTAGGGATATCATGCTTCAATAACAATCCAAGCAGTTTAACCATGTGCCTTGTGCTTGTCACAAATCAATTCTGTTATTTGATTGTGGATGATAAAAGAACATTTGTAACTTAATCTTGTCTTTTGTGTATTTAGTTATGTACAGGGTGAGTCCCCTGAGAGACATTTTCGGTTCCATAAACGAAATGCCGTGCAGGATGAAATACAATCGGTAAGTACGTAGACGGGTTTGAACAAGCACCACTGGTGCAAATTAAAAATCCCTTTAATTCCCTAGGTAAAAAATCGCCTTTTGATTCTCGAAAGATCCTCGCGTTTGTAAAAAATGCTTAAAATTATTACCAAGATTTTTTTGTTGCTATCACTATTATTTAATAAATATAATTAAATATAAGTACCTATATGTGTTACACATAAAGCGCCAAATTTTGTATTGCTAGTTTTTATATAAAATAAATTAAAACAATATTAAGACAATTGCAATAAAAATTATCGAATGTCACCTCGCATTTTCTCTTATCACTTACTTTAAACGATAGATATATTTACTGTTTTCGTATTTCGTATTTAGTTCAACTTCTGTTTCTGCCACACGTTGAATTAGCTGCAACATTAGACACAAAAGGTAAGTATGTGGGAATTCGAATATTCTTTTATTAGTACTGTAAGAAATACCAACAAATCAACAAATGTACTATTTTAATTATTTACAAAGTACTTCACGAACTAAATCTGTATGAATAATCAAGTCTATCTCATCATAACGTTCTAACAATCAGACTTTTCCCTGTCTGGAATGAAGTGAGTCACTTCATTCCAGACTATCTCGAAACTAAAATATAAACATAAACACTCTTAAACTTAATGGTCTCTTGTGATACATGCCGACACTGCCATATCGTATGTCACTTAGTTTGCATAACTTGCGTCATTTCTTACAAAACACCGCCACTTTCAAATTAACATTAAAAAACAAAATAACCCAATAAAACATGGACTAGCTCAATTTGATCCTATGGACAAATATATTTAAAATTATGTAAATAAAATTATCAAACACATCTAAGTATGATATAAAAAAGTACAGTAGAAAAGCACTATACAGGGTGTTCTACAAGCTTTATGACAAAATTTGACAGATGATAGCTGGGTTAATCTAAAAAAAATTTATCAATGAACATGGGTCCAATTACAATGAACCCAAGTGGTATTATTAAATTTGATAAAACGTTTTATTTTATTTTTTATTTTATCACTAATAAGACTTTTGTTAAGAAAAACAGTGGAGCAAAAACTTAAATAAAACTACGAATAGTTTTTGAGGTAACCCAATATTGGTATAGAATTAAAAGAGTAGTTATCAAATTCGGTACATCATATTTTTTTAAATTTCGAACAAGGCTTTTTTTCAATATCGAGCACAGAAATGGCATTTTACCTGAAGCGAATTTTATTTTTAAGCTGCCACCAGCGCCCTCTATCATATATTTGAAATTCTAACGTACTGAAAATAGGTTTTGGGTCAAGCAAGAGCCAGAATACAGATAATTGTGTTCATAGTAAAAAAATATGGTTATTTAGAGTAGTATTATTATGAGATACTTGGGGCGGAGCCAACGTGCGCGAATATTTTTACCAGTGACAGCATTATCTGGGGTAGAAGGATCTATAATAATTGTAATCAAATTTTCGAGGTCGAGGAACTGTGTAATGCAGTCACACTCTGGTGTTTACGATGAAGACATCTTTTGACTGAAAATAAGGTTATTTCATTTAATTTAATCAGAAACAGCGAACACAACAAGTATAGGTACTGCAGCACAGACCCTGTGACTGCAGGTTGACGGTGCCACTGGATTCGAGGTCAAATATGACGCAAATCGCTCTCATTGGCTTAGATCAATGAATGCACACAGACTCGTTTCTGCGCATCATTTTTTGCAAGCATCTTCTCCTTCTCATAATAATACTACTCTACACCTATATCACTTCTCCGTTGTATATTAGTATATTTATTTATCTATTGCGTGTTTATATTTTTTTGTACTTGTTTCCATATCCCATAAAATGAGCAACAATTATACAAAATGTCCAGTAAATCAGCGAATACTGTTTACTCTAGTTAGAATTAAATTTGGCAAAATTTTGGACGCCTACTCAAAGTTGAAATTCACACAAATTAATGATCTTGTATAGAATGTTTTGCTCTTTAAGTGTATATGTAAAATTAGAGCTGAATACATAAAAAACATTCCTAGAAACTGTTTAACATTGTGATGTTTTATTTCACAAAATAATGGCTATTTTACTTTGTTCTCCAAATCGTTTTGATGTGTTATTCGTAACATATGTGCTAAAGACGGAACCAATTTAGCAGTTTGCAAAACTTTATATCCGGGGTGTGTAAGGTTAAGCTGAGATCGAGAACTGCATAGCCCATAAAATTGTAATAACCATCTGGAGTGTAATAAAAATGTATGTAGATTAGGTATGGGCAGAAAATGGGAAGAAGGAAATGGCTGGATAAAAATGTCCAATAATAAAATTCTTTTTATAGTTGACTTTATGGAGACCCCAAGACCTTAGAGTATTGGATTATCGCAAATTATATTTATTTGTTTTTACTTTAAAAATGGATTGTTGTCCATGTTATATAGCACAAAATCGATATTAACATTTACTACAAAACAAAACAAGTTAACCATTATACTCTTCGCCGATTCACTGAACTTTTCATTTAATTGTTGCACATTCAATAGAATACTCTTCGCATTTTTATGGTAAATAAAAAATTATGTTAGTTTGTATTAACGAGTGACGCTCTTGCCTAACTGCGAGATGAATGAAAGACGCCAAAACTTGGTCCATAATCTTATCACATCCAGGTTTACACTGTAAATGTCGTCAAACAAGGAATTCAAAAATTATCGCCTAAATTTTTACATACTCTAAACATCATATTAAACATTATATTATCATCGGCGAGAATTTTTATTAAAATTAACCCCCCCAAGACTACCCCATTGGGGGTAGATCGTAGTAACGTTAAATATATTGCCGTCTATTGCAATTTCGAGCATTTCTTTGAGCAGAAATCACTAGTGTCATTTTATTTTTGATTATTCAACAGTTCTTAACCCCCAAAAAACGCTGAAACCACCCCTACAAGGGGTGAAAACGAGAATCTTCACTGAAAACTGATGGATTTTAATCAAAATTACATTCATCCTGTAGATTAGTTTATGATTACTTGTTTTTGAAGGTATGATGATGCAACGGTTATTCATCCCTTTCTTCTACATTGGGGGTGCAGAATGTGTCAAAATTAATCCTTTGTTGTAATTACTCATAATAATAATATTCATATTTTACTAATTTTTCTTATTATCCGGGAAAACTGAATGAAAATAATAATTTTCAAACTTTACATAAGATATATAAGAAAACCGACTTCGAGTATACAAGAAAACTGGTAGTTCGAATATTTAGAACAAACCGTGTCGTTACAATTTTTTAACATAAATTCTTACACGTGGAAAAATTGGTTAATACGTTTTCCTGAATGGAATGGAATGGAATTTGGAAAATATGAGTATAGGAATAGAAAATTTCGATACGAATTTTCTGGATTTTTCTTTTTACCTGTTTGATGTTTTACTTCAAAACGCATATTTTACGAGATATTAACGATTTTATAAAAAAAACGGAATATATAAAAATTTTAAGGCCTTGGCTTCTAGTACATATACCAAATTTCAAGTTTCTATACTCTTACCAGCTTTCTTTACTTATTTCCCCTATTTACCCCTATTTACCCCCAACCCTTCACCGGATATGTTCAAAAAACAATCCAGTTCCAGATCTCGTTATAGTATACATGTGTAGAAAACAAGTCGACATCTTAAACCGTTCCGGAGAAAATGTGCGGACAGAAAAGTTACAGACAGACAGAAAATTTGTTTTCGCTCAAATTTAAAATCTCGACGTTCCATAACATTCTAAACCTATTTCAAGAAAAACAAATGATTTTTTTTTACGATTACTATGCCTACTTCCAATCCACCACGTGGACATCTGTGCAGCCGGCTATCTATCTATTAATATACTTAATTAAAAGAACACGCATGCGTACGATCCCATATTTAAACATATTTTATTTCATTTGAAAGAAATATTTACCGATATATACTAAAAACTAGTCCATCAGGAGCAAATAAATTGAAACGGTGTCCCCATGCAGAAACTTTCAAAACTAGACTAACTTTTAACATATCGTATTACTTGTTAAAATACTTGAAATTGTCAATCTCAAAGCTCTGGCGATGACATCAATTACGATAGTAGAATACTTTGGGTAAGTATGGGTGTACCGTGACCTACGTAGATGAAATAATAGGTATCATAACATCCACCAAGCTGAATTTTTGTATGAAGTATATTTGCGACATTTTAAACCAGATGTAAACAGTCCTTAATGATAATGGATATCACTTGAGATTAAAATTTTAAAAGGTCAACGGTCAAAAAACAGTTCTTTGCAAATATCTCCGAAACTGTACGATAAAAATGGTTATTCAACTTTATGGATTAGAATATGTTCCATATAAAAGGGTCTATTAAATTTTCTCCTAGGAGTAATATTCTAGGATCTAGTATCACAAAGTGAAAAATTTATGAGACCACTAACCGAAATGGTTTGATGATAGTATTCGTCCAAACAGGAAAACTTATCTCTTGTGAATATGGGCCTTAAGAGCCGGCAATTTATAGTGCGGGCCTGTGGAAAATCGAACGCATTTCATCGTAATCAAACCACTAGGTTCTTCGGATTGAGTTGTAGGTGAAAGGATTGCATTGATAGAGTCGGCGAGAGTTTTTTCATTGAGTGTTGCGGTGCGCGCACTCCAGCCAAAGTTTGTGCCAAATGTTTTCAATTGTCCAAACAATTAAAGAAATACAATTGGCGGGAATTTTGAAAGAGGGGAGGAAGAATTATTGGGGCAATTATGAGCACATAATCCAGGTTTACACTGTAAATGTCGTCAAACAAGGAATTCAAGCTAAAAACTATTGCCTAAATTTTCACATACTCTGAACACCCAATAAAATTTATATTATCATCGGCGAGAAATTTTATTAAAATAAACCCCCCAAAACTACCCCAGTGGAGGTGAATCGTAGTAACGTTAAATATATTGCCGTCTATTGCAATTTCGAGCATTTTTTGAGCAGAAATCTCTAGTGTCATTTTATTCTTGATTATTCAACGGTACTTAACCCTCAAAAAATGCTGAAACCACCCCTACAAGGGTGTGAAAACAAGAATCTTCACTGCAAACTAATTGATTTTAATCAAAATAACATTCGTCCTGCAGATTAGTTCACGATTACTTGTTTTTGAATACATGATGATGCAATGGTTATTCATCCCTTTCTTCTACACAGGGGGTGCGGTGAGGGGTAAATTCATGGGGGTTAAATAGGGGTAAATAAGGGAACATAAGTAAAGCAAACTGATAAGAGTACAGAAACTTGAAATTCTGTGTATGTACTAGACCAAGACCTCAGATTTTTTTATAATATTTTTCAACCCCCCACCACCCCTACACCATTATTAAAGGGGTTGATAAAATAAAATTGAGATATTGACTTAAAATTTGGTACACGTATATATTATAACGACATCTGAAACTAGATTACATTTTAAAATGGTTCCGTTGAAGGGTTGGGGGTAAATAGGGGAAAATTAGTAAAGCAAGCTGATAAGAGTACAGAAATTAAAAGAGTTGATAAAATTAAATTGAGATTTTCACTTGAAATTATAACGACATCTGAAACTAGATTATATTTTGACAGGATTCCATTGAAGGAGTGGGGGGGAAAGTAGTGGTAAATAGGGAAAAAATAAGTAAAGCAAACTGGTAAGAGTACAGAAACTTGGGATTTGGTGTATATACTAGAAGCCAAAGCTTCAGATTTCTTTGTAAATTTTTCAATCCCCCCACCCCACCACCACCACTCCATTATTAAAGGGATTGATAACATAAAATTGAGATATTCACTTGAAAGTTAGTACACATATTTATAATAATGACTCTGATTGAGATGGTTCCGTTTAAGGGGTGGACGGTGGTAGGTTGTGAACAGCACAAAATAAGTAGACCAAGCTAGAAACTTCATTTTTAACGTATGTGGTAGAAACCAACGCCTCAAATTTTTCTATGATGTCTGCCCCACATATTGTTAAAATTTTAGGACCAATAATTTCCACATACTAGAGTGCAAATATAGTCAAGATGTTTCATTTAAAGTGACTTGGACGAGAAATCTAGATGTGGAAGTAGCGATTCCTTAGGCAGCGGTTTTTTCCCAGCTTTTGTTACTATTTTTCCCCTGGGAACTGGGCTATATAGTAATACATAACATTCGTTAAACTTTAAAAGCCGTCAGATATAAATCACGCTGATATAATAAAGCGCCTTACCGCGCATCCTTTCACTTAAAAGGGATCAGGAGCTTCACGCAAAGTATTTCCAAGCAGCTTCTGTGTGGTTATACCAATTTAAATTAGTCTTTTAAGATTAAGCCTAATTTCGTCATTAAGTTTTGTAAAGCAATGATATTTTATACACCGTTGTAAATAACACCACATGAATGAGAGATAAAAGATAGGAAAATTATTTTATCATTTAGTTGGAAAATATCTTAAATGGGCATCACTTTCTAGTATTAGATGTGGTTGCATATAAGGGGGACTAAAGCAACTATGGAAAGAAGACGAATTAACCTAAGTGCTTGGCCACGCCGGCGCACCGCAGAGCGCACATCACACATCACCTAGCCTGGTTTGCATAGATTTTTGGAGAAGCATCTAGGTACACCAATTTTGCAATTATTCGTGTATGCGCAAAACGTGATATCATTTATCTGACTATTTATTCCTTGCCCTAGTGTTCGCCAGCGGCCTGGTTGGCGCATAAATAACGTTCTCACATATATATCTGTGATATTTTATCTACACTAGCGTCTCTTTTGCATTGTGTATATCAATTGTTTCTTTAATTTTGTAACGATTAATATATTTTTCGCAGAAATTATTTTCGATGATTTCTTTAAGTGTTAGTAGATTTTTATTGCTTAAAATATTTTCCTTCTTTCGCGTGATTTCTTTAGGTTAGGTTAGTAGGTTTTTATTCTAATATCTAACTGTTAATAATTATTAGCGCCGCGAGCAGTATTAGCGTCGCAGACAAAGAAAAAGGAGGTGCGGGGGGTGTTCGCCAGCCTTTTTTTCACAAAGTAACACAAAGGTGCGTACATCATGCATGCGCGAATAATTGCAAAATTGGTGTACGTAGACGCTTATGTTTGCTTCACTATTTACCCCGAATTAACTCCCAACCTTTCAACGTAATCATCTCAAAATATAATCCTAGTACAGATGTCGTTATAATACATACATGAACCAAATTTCAAGTAATAGTCTCAATTTTATTTTATCAACCCCTTAAATAATGGATTGGGGGTGGTGGAGGAGTTGAAAATTATTATAAAAAATCTGAGGCCCTTACTGTACTCTTACCAGCTTGCTTTACTTATTTCCCCCCATCTACCCCCCAGCCTTTCACCTGATCTGTTCAAAAAACAATCCAGTTCCAGATTTCGTTATAATAATACACACGTATACAAAATTTCAAGTCAATATCTTAAACCGTTCCAAAAAAACGTGCGGACAAAAAAAACAGAAAATTTTCTTCGCTCAAATTTAAAATCTCACGAGATTCTAAACCTATTTAAGAACAAAAAATTGAATTTTTTTTTACGATTACTACTTATACTTCCAATCCACTACGTGGATGTGGAAGTAAGATTAAACAATAATAGCTTCAATATTTCATCAATATACATGTAAATGTTCCACATAAAGTACAAGGGCTAGAACTTCAGAACGTTTGATCGTGGTGTGGGAGGATAAAAGGTTTTATGATTACGTGTCTCGAATCCATTTTCAGTGCCTTCAAGTGATCTCAATTATGTACGTATTACCAAACTATCCAAGATGCTCTTAATTATTATTGTTCATCAGACGTAATCTAAAATGCAGGCATTAAAATTTCGGACAAAGAACAACTTCTTTAGATGTAGGTGACTAGGTGACGTAATTCAAAAGTACATTGCCGAATTTGGAATGCAGAAGACAGCTTCATAATAATATGTTGGATGATGAATATGTAAGACTGATACGTTTTTCCAATAGCAATCGCCATAAGATGACACATGACGTATAAAAGCCAACGTATTTCTAAAGCATTTGATATGGTCGATAAAGATTTTGTGGTCCAAAAATTACAAGGCTTGGGAATATTTGATCCACTAAATAGCTGGATCGTTTCTTATTTAACTAATAGAAAAATTGTGAAAATCGGTTCCACTATGTCTAATAAAAATGATAATGACATTGGAACTCCACAAGGTAGTGTGTTAGGGCCATTAATATTTTTATTATATGTGAACGATCTACCAGCTCAAATTTCTCTAGGAAAAAATTTTATGTACGCTGATGACACCACAATAATGATTTCTGATCCGGATCCCTTTGAATTACATCGTAGGGTATCAATTGCATTAAATGAATTTAACATATGGTGCTATAATAATCGCTTGATAATTAATCATGACAAAACTGTTCCAGTAGATTTTAGCAGATTCAGAAATCGATATAACTCTAAGTTTAATTTTAGTTTTAATGGCTTTACACTTGCTTGTAGTGAACAAGTAAAATTCTTAGGTATCACTCTTGATCGAAATTTTTTTTTACAATCAAATTGATGTAGTGTGCTGCAAATTAAATAAAGGTTTTCATGTCACTAAATCGCTAAAAATTGTGCTTAACAGAGATGCACTACTAAATGTATACTATGCCGTCATTTACTCTCATATAGCTTACAGCATTAATGTATGGAAGCAATCAAGCGATATCAATAGGGTCTTTGCTATTCAAAAAAGGGTAATTAGACTTATGTTTGGCTTACCCTACCGTGAATCGTGCAAGGAGACATTAAAAACGCACAATTATTTACTGTGACATCGATTTACCTCATGAAATTGTTGACCTTCGTTCATAATAATAAAAGTAAACTTCGAGTCAACGGTGACTTTCATGCCTACAGCACTAGAGGGCGGAACAGAATGTGCACGATCAGGCACGATCATGAATATTTCAAAAAATCTGCTGGCACAACTCTATACAATAAGCTGCCATTGGAAATATAAATGTCGAAGTCTTGTGAGGATTTTTAAAAAAAGCTGAAGGCTTTGTTATTGCCTGGTGCATTTTATATTATTCAAGTATTCATACATTCTTGCTCTAGTTAAGTGAATATAGGGTACGATTTTATACTTCTTTTATTTATTATCTGTTTGCACTATACTGTCCATTTGCATATATTTTGGACTTAAATGTTTAGTGTGTTATTTTCATATTTACATTTGTATGCTTGTATACAATTTCTGTTATGTAATTGTTATATATAATTTATGTATTTTGGACTTATTGTATTTACCATTTCTGTTGCTTTGCCACATGTACAAACTATGTATCTAAAGTGGTTAATAAAGATTATTATTATTATTATTATTATTAAAATATGTACGCTAAACTGCTCGATACCACCGTTTGCAAAGGTGCAAACTGTTCGCGTTGTTCCTGTAACAAGTTTAGGAGAGTTCTCACCAAAAAAAAAATGTTATAAGAGCGGCTAATTTAATGGAAACTTGGGGAATTAAACAGATTGTAAGACATGATAATGTCTTACACGTCCTATCTCTTACAGAACTGTTAAATGTAAATCTAGAAGAATATAAGCCACTTGAAAAACGAGCTGCTAAAGATGAAATATTTTGTTAAGAAAGAGTTTACGTACAATTGTTTTTTATAAGAATATGTGCCTGTATTATGCTGATAGGTTTCCACTATTAAAGAAGCAAACACAATTGTTAGGAAGAACTTCAACGGTGAAATTTATGACATGATCCGTGTGCGTCATTCTAGGGCCCTCCCGTAAACAGAACGTCGAAATGTCACAATTTATCGATTATCCCTAAAAGTATACATAAAATTATACGTACAGCTTTTACTTTTGCGTAGTCAGTTAATACTGACTGTTATCAATCTTCTCGTTTTAACCCGTCAGTGGTGGAGCTGCAAGAAAAATGTCGATAGAATAGCAAAGTTATTTACTAAATATCGCGTAAATTAAATATTCTAATAACTTGAAAATTTTACTTACTTCATTTGATTGTCAAGTTTTCAATTATATACGAGCCAGACTTATTTGTCATACCTACAAATCAGTCATACTGCTTTTCACTGACTTTCAGGATAACAGTAATTGGTAGAAAAAGTTTCATTAGTGCGAAAAAAAAGTGCTATACAATTGTATTTTCCAAGGCTTTCCCCTGGCTCGCTGCAAAATCGCAGCCAGACTGGCAATTTATTAATTAGCACCACTAATGTAACAATGTTATCGATCACTGACTGCGAAAATAAGTGTATAAAAAAGTTCACTGTCTCCTTGATTATTATAACAATGCAACGTAAAAGAATATATTTTATTTTATTATATAAAAAACCGCTGCCTAAGAAATCACTACTTCCACATCCAGAGTTTCCATCCAAGCGTCTTTAAAGGAAAACATCTTGACCACAATGGCACTCTAGTAAGTGGAAATAATGATCATAGAATTTTAATAATACTTATAAAAAAAATCATATAAAAAAAATTGAGGCATTAGTTCTTAGCATATCCTACGCCAAAAATGAAGTTTCTGGAAACTTAGTAGCTTGCTCTAATAATTTTCCCCAGTTTACGTAACCCGGTATCCACCACTGAACTCTACATAATAAATGGAAGACCAGTACAGATATATGCGCGTGAACAAAATACGGCCTACATGCGATTGAAGGTCGGCGGCATATGCGTCGCCGCAGAGGAAATCTAATATTAAAAGTATGTTGGTGCTTGAGTCAGAATGCTTCTTGAAGACATTATGCGCCGATGCCATTATTCTTTCATTTGTCTCCCATAGCGGGAGGTCTTGGATTAGTACAGAATTTCAGAGCCGTCGTCAAACAATTCTCTCGTTTTTATCGATTGTTTTATTTACCAGGTATTTACAGTTCATGATAAGTTAATCAAACAAATATGGTCCGGAATTGTATTGTAGGTACTGTTTTGCAAGAATCGGGCCGAAGGTTTGTTATTTTTTAAGTAAGTACCTTGTTCTTGCCTATTCTATAAAATATACTACTATCTAAATATCGGCGACAACTCCGAGTTTTGGGATATTTTCTTTTAAGGTGGGTAATTTTGCCTGAAAATTTTTCGATGGGCTATACTTTCCGAGATATCTACTTAACTCTACATGATAAATATATAGAATTCAGTGGAAATTTAGGATACAAAATTCTCTAACCTCACCTATTTTCCATAATTTCCGCTGCAAATTTTAAAGTTCATTGCTATTTGTGAATCTACCTAAATAATTTTAAACAATCCAACATTATTTGCATTACTGATATTGACTTGATCTATTCTAATTTCAATTTCAAAACAAAATAAGAAGTTATGTTTAATATATGCAATTATACCTATACTGTGCCCTTGTTGCTTTGTGTTTATACTTATAAGTGACCTTAACTCCCAGTAATTCTTATTGCATTATTAGTATTATTTTCATTACCCAATCTTATTTTTTGTACTTATGTGTATTTTGTATTTATATTATCATCATATATTAATAATTATTTTGTATATTAATATTATTTATGTTACAATTAATTACTTATTATTTCATAATAATAATTACAGAAAAAACATTTATCATAATAATAGCTTTTTTGTAAACTTTCATTACATGCGGGTAGGGTTGAAAATCAACTGAGCATGTTGAACCCTCATATCTTTTGTGTAACTTTGTAACACAATACATTTTTATTCTATTCTATTCTAAATTATATTTCGATCTCTGAGGTGGAAAATATGACTTCATTTTTTGGAGGACTCTATATTCAACTCTCATCAATATGATCGTGCATTATCAAGAACGTTTACTAGAAAGAATTAAATAATTATGTTTTGGGAATGGCAACTTTTTTTGTTCTTTAATAAAAATTAAGACAAAGGTTAACTATATAAGAAATGTCAATCTATACACGCGTATTTTTGATGATTTCTGAAAAAAAGACATATTAAAAACACTTGCAATAGAAATAGAGCCGGCCCTGGCGGGTTACACAATGCGATTGCGCCGGGACCTCCCGTCGCCATACTTGCGCGAGACTCAATTTTACATACTAATAGGAATAGACATTGGCATTCCATTTATATGGTACAGTTCAGTGGTATCCACCCATTTAACGGAATCATCTCATCTGATGTCATAATAATACGTACGTCTACCAAATTGCAAGTGAATATCTCAATTTTATTTTATCAACCGCTTTAATAATGGTGTGGAGGTGGTGCGGGCTTTGAAAAACATGATAAAGAAATGTGAGACCCTGGCTCCTAGTGTATAACCAAGTCTCAAGTTTCTGTACTCTTACCAGCATGCTTTGCCCAAGTGAATATCTCAATTTAATTCTGTCAGCCCATTTAATAATGAAGTGAGGGTGGCAGAGGGGTTGAAAAATGTTATAAAAAAAACTGAGGCCTTGGCTTCTAGTATATACACAGAATCTAAAGTTTATGTACCCTTACCAGCTAGCTTTACTCATTTTCCCATATTTACCCCCCCAACCCTTCACCGGATATGTTCAAAAAACAATCCAGTTCCAGAACTCGTTATAATACATGTGTACGTGTATAAAATTTCAAGACAGAGAAAACGTGCGGACAAAAAAGTTATAGACCGACCGATAGACAGAAATGTTTTTTTGCTCAATTTAAAATCTCTACGTTTCATCAAAACATGATTTTTTTTTACGATTACTATACTTCCAATCACTACGTGGATGTGGAAGTAAAAGAATTAGAACAAACATACATGTTTAATTGTCAAAATGATATAGCTCTCACATGCTTGTTGTCAGCAACGGGAGCCACATGACGCATGGGTTAGGAATATAGGATGGGAAGTACAGGTGTTTGTGAGATTCTTCTTTTCAGTTTCCATTCTTCTTTTAAGTCTCCATCTGTCATCACTAGATGGGAAGTGTAGGCGTTTGCGACACGCTTCTTTTCAGTTTCCATGCTTCTCTTAGATTTCCATCTATCATCATCTCCTTATATATTCTTCTTGTAAGTTTTCTTTTTCTGAATCTAGCAGTGTGCACCGCCTCCTGTCCGCTTGCGTCCATAGGCATATGGTTTCGTGTTTCCCAGAAACCTGCGTTTTAGCTCGCTGCAATGAGCTTTTATTTATATTAACCGTTCCACAGCTAAATATCCTTTTACGGTGGATGTGTAGAAGAGCCCTGTCTCGAGGTAAGAAGAGCTTTTTTCAGCGGGCATGAGAAAGAGGCCCTAGAGAATATTTTGTACGCCCTGTAAATTGTTTTGTGTTTGAAGTAATCAGTTTTTTTCGTAATTCAGTACTAATTTTCAGTCTTTTCGTTTTCCAATTTCGGGTTTTCTTTCTTTTTCATTTGGGACGCTCTGTATATCAAGCAGACGCCGACACCTCCGACGCGCGACGTGAGAGGCATCCCTGTATTCGTAAATAAGTCCAGTATATGGACCGTGTAACAAGGATTTTTAAACCTATAAATAGAACCTAAAAATAAATAAAAACAAAACTTATCTTTTCATCATTTTCTTATATTACTACCTCCACTCGTTAGAAATCAGCCCGTTGCCCAGGTATAGGCACTTGCGCTTGCATTATTTGATATTATTAAAAAGGCTGTACACGTAATTACTAATTCTATATGAACTTTATTTTTCTATTATGGCGTTTCACTCCGCGCAAAATTTCTTGATGTACCGATAGCTTAAATTTTATCGACTTTAACGTGGTTTTTACCGTTTTTTTAGCGCTTTTTTCCGGGATCGTCTTACAGCACGTCTATACACGAGGCTAGTCCAACGCGTCTCCCATTGGAATTGAATTGAATTGCTCAAAATTTTCTATATAAATATTATAAATAAATAAGATGAACATATAATATAATATTTTCAGAAATTTCGATTTGTATTCTGATTTTCCATTTGTCAGTTACCTACATAGGAACGCAGGAACATATGTTTGTTAAAAATAATGTTTCATTTTACAGAAATCCGTATAAAGTTGGGATAAATTAATATCCTCAGCGTTTTACTTACGTAAATTGCAACTGAGTTGTGTAGCAGGAGGCCTGTGAGTTCTGTGTGTTTTATGAAGAATGGATATGAAAATCAAATTCCAACTGTCAGAAAAAGAAGATACCTTTTCAACGATTTCTTTTAAGGCACACTTACAATGGAGAACTTTTTATTACTTCTCTGATGTAGCTGTGAGCAGTTTTCATGTTTTATATATACTGTGTGTTTACTTTAATGTAATCTATTTACGGTTTCTCCCTGTACTGTATAATGTTTTAATTTTCTTACTTATTTGTTAATTATTAACAAATAAAATCAATATTTTATTAAATATGTTGTTTTGTATTTATATTATATTATTTATTGGAATTTTACATGTAGTTATAGTGAACAAAATAAAATCTGTACGCTTCCTAAACCTGTAAAATTTATTTGCAGTCAAAATTAAAATTAATTTAATTTTAAAAGTGCGATTAAAGTACTAATGAATTTATTAAATTGTAGAAATATAATGTGACAGAAAATATAAATATTTTGAATAAAAATATAACATATATACTTCTTTATTTAGTAAATGCTTATTTAATTTTGATTAGTAAAAAGTTTTAAGTATTACGTACTATTTAAAAGAATTTGTGTGATTAAGACATCTCACAAATAAAACATATTTTTAGAACTATACAACGTGTCGTGTTGAGTTTGTTTAGGTGAAATGGACAAAAAAATTTCGATTTCTTTTTTCACATTTGGGGGTTCACCCCTGCTTATCTTAAAAGTTGTTTTGGGTATACTTTTGTTTTTAAACCCCAAATATGAAAAAGAATTCGAAATTTTTTTTGTCCATTTCACCTATAGCGAACTCAATCTGAGAACACGCTGTATATACTACATGCAAAACGAGAATATTTTTTTACTGATTCAAATTATCTTCTATTTATGAGTATTTTGTGTTATGATGATTATATACATCATAACCAACAAATCTGCCAAGCCGTAGTAACATTTATATTATTTTGCGATTGGTACCATAAATCGTTATTCGATTTTTACACTATCGCCATTCCCCTACGTGCGCGTGGACTATGCGCACTCGTCCTGGACTAGACCATAAGAACGAAATGAAGTCCCACAGAAATACATGGAGTGGATAGTGAGTCTATTGTATATTTCTCTACTGTGGTTGCATTTTGGTCTTTAGTACTTCTGTTTTTTAGCATTTTGTACACAACAATCATTTCCTGTCATTTATCAAAATTCGAATGTTAATTACGGCCCAACAGTTTGGTAGTAGAAAAAACGCGTTTTTAAAAACAGATGCAATCCCAAATACTGGAAATGTGCCGAAATAAATTCATCTCATCAAATCAGTTCGTGATATATACCCTCCAAGCCAGTGCGTTTTCTGTATTTCTACGGGCATGGCCATCTTGTCAATTTATTGATTTCGACGTAGTATCAACAAGTATTCACGGGATGATTCAATTAACAAGAGATAAAATGAAATATCACTCTCGGCAGCAATTCGGCCACGTTCAAGTCCATTTATATTGAAAGCAAATATATCTCTTTTGAATCTCCGGCATCGCCGCGGAGTAATTGTATAGTAAACATTGTTCGACGAAGAGAAAGATTTTAGAGGATTGCTTCTCTGTCAAAACTGACAAACACTTACACAGACTATTCAATTGGTATAATACAATAGTTTTGATACGTTATTAAAAAGTGGTCCTCACCATAGAAATTAATTGCGTTCCTCAACTGTAAATAATATCATAATTAGTATTTACCAGCGGCGCACAGTGATGCTCTTTATGAAGACGGACGTCAAAAGTCAGTAACCTAGCCAATTTTCGATAAAAATTTACAAAACTTGGTAAAGTAGGTATCTGGATATAATAATTTCTCATGTTTTGCTGTAGAAATTTTGGGGTGTAGAAATAAAAAGTTGAAAAAATACGTGATTTAGATTCTGAAATTATATTTTTAGGGGCTTTGAACTTGTTGAGTTCAAGTTCGAACCCGATCTCAGAAAAGCCCATGTGCCCTCAAAATTTTGAGCCTTTAACGAATACACAACCCTAAAATAAATACATGCAAGAAGTAGTTAACAAGCGCAAATATATTGTATTTAAATATAGATTTTTGGAATATGGCAAAGGATTTTCTATTCTGAGGTGGTTAAGCAACCCCTAGATGGAGAAAAACCACCCTAATATAAAAATAAAGTTCATGAGAGGAGTTAAAGTCACTTTAGTTCGTATACAAAAATTTATAAATAAAAGACTTCCACATTTTCCATAGCTTAATGGTAATCGTGTATTTTATTTTTATATAAGGATAATTTTTTACACTCACATGTAGTTTGATAAAAGGGGTGAACTTTAAGTCACTCTAGTTCTACATAATTCCGAACTCTCATATCTTCATTTTTTATGTCATTTTTGAGCAGAGTTCTAACTAGAGGACTAGAGGAGACAAGCTACATATATTTCAGTCGTTAAAGTAAAAAATACACAGGAAGCTCGCAAAAAATGTTATCTGAGATTATTTTCAGTAACTGTTAGTGGGAGGATTAAACAACACAAAACTACAAAAATCACGCCTTCGGTGAAAAAAGCCTTATTTTACTATTAACCCGTTAACCGCTGAAGATATAAAAAAAATTGCTCATCATAGAAAAGAAAGCTTGATTAATTGCCTAAAAAAAGTCTTCTTGTAATTTTCTTGTACATATGCCATGGTTTTCGAGAAAATCGATATTGCAAAATTTGTATTTTTAATGCGCGCGAACTTTCGTCTATTTGAATTTTTTTGCGCGCGGCCTATAGAAAAAATTGAATTGCTCGAAAACCAAACAAGCTAGAAAGAAAAATCAAAATGGTTTTAAAGGGGATGTAAAAATACTCTCTCGGTTTTGATGGCTATTGATATTTATTATTATATAAAAATAACAATAGTTATCTTTTGATTTTTTGTGCATCTAACCATTCACAGGCTCATAAAAAATAACTGACGTTTATATAAGTTATAAATGCATTATCTTTTAGTTCAAGGTGGTACTTCAATGCAGAAAAAGTTAGGAATAAAAATATTCACATTTACAAATTTACCAGCATGTTGCCAAAAGAAAATCCAAAAAAGGCTGAATATTCAATTTTTTGATAATATTCTTTTATACAATTTCTTAATTATTAAATGATTAGAAACAATAGTTATATGATACCTATGTAAACTGGAAAAAAAAATTTGGGCTAAATTTTCAAGATGTTTGGGTCTTATTTTTATTTTTAGGAAACAATAAAAAATTGGTCGAAATTTGGCTAACTTCAACATGCTGGTAAATTTGTAAATGTATATTTTTATTCCTAACTTTTTCTGCATTGAAGTACTACCTTGAACTAAAAGATAATGCATTTATAACTTATATTAAAGTCAGCAATTTTGATTTTTCTTCCTAGCTTGTTTGGTTTTCCAGCAATTCAATTTTTTCTATAGGCCGCGCGCAAAAAATTCAAATAAACGAAAATTCGCGCGCATTAAAAAGACTAATTTTGTCATTTTTTTCAATATCGATTTTCTCGAAAATCATGGCATATAGGTACAAGAAAATTACAAGAGAAGTTTTTTTAGGGAATTAGCCCAGCTTTCTTTTTTATGAGCATCTTCATAGGTTAATGAGTTATCAGTAAAATAAGGCCGAAGGGGTGGTGTTTTGGGGGGGTTGCGCGGCACCCCCTGAACTGATTTCTGTGGTTTTATGATATATAATCTCTCCACTATCAGTTATTGAAGGAAACTCTGAGATAACATTTTTTTGAAACACATTCCTAATAGGATTTTGCAAACAGCAGAAAAAAATAACTACCTATGAGAACTAAACGAAAAACTATGCGTAAAACTATTAATGAAATCTTTGCATTCTTTCGATAACCTAAATTCTGGTTATGCTAGCAAATTAAAATTTTAAAATGAATTTGTCTAATTTCTTATTTGAAAATTCTCCTTCTAACACTAGCATCCACACAGTCCCCTACGGCCATGCAGATTAAACTAGTATCTACATAACCCCCTACGGCTATGAAGATTCAGTTAAAAATGAGAGAAAAGGCCTAAAATTAATTTATTTATTTGTCCTAAAAATATTTTCATTCTAATGGATTACATTTTCATGAAATCTATCATTCTGTTTATTGGAAATGCTTAAGCATTTCACTCTAGCTCAAATTTTTGAGGGTGTTTGGGCTTTCCTGAGGTCGGATTCGAATTCAGTGTCGAAAAACACATTGGACTACTTGGGTCAAATTCCAGGATCAGGACTTGTTTTGTGGCTGGGTTATTTTATTGAATTTTTCATCTTTTTTGCTTCACCTGACCCAAACCTTGAACCTGCCACATGCAAAAAAGGGATTTTTGCAGCAAAACAGAAATTTGCATATCAAAATACTTAACTCTACCAAGTTTCGTAAATTTGTATCGAAAATTGGCTAGGTTCCTGGCTTTTGACGCCTGTTCTCATAAAAAGCACCACTGTATGAGGGTTTTTATTTGTAGAAAGGACAAAAGTATCTTTTGATATAATTGTTGCACATTCTATGGGATACTCTTCGCCTTTTTGCCATCAACTGCTGGTCAATTGAACATTTTCAAGCATATTCTTAGATTGAATTTAAACTCTAATTTTTTTGAGTAAGGGAATAATAGATATCAATATATAGTTTTCAGGATTTAAAAGATAATTTATTTTTGAAAACGCTAGTTTGGTTCAATTTTTTTAGTCTGAAATACACTACTTTCTACACGATGTGAAATAAGCGCATGTTTTTTTTACCAAAATTTTCAATGAGAGCTAACATATCTTGGCTCACCAGTTGGCCCCAGTGAACCGTAAGGTATCTTGTCTAAATTCATTTTAACGTTACGAACGTATGATTTATTTTATTTGTGTATAAGTTGCTAGAGATTTCAATTTCACCCAGTTTCTTTTGTGTCGTTTTAAAAGAAAAAAATAATGTCTCAATGTTGTTCAGTGCTATTTTGCTCCGCAACAAAAGGAGGCAACAAAATTTGCGGCAAAACTTTCTTAAAGAAATGGTTGACAGCAATTCGTCGAGATGTTATCTCAACAAGGCACTTCCGTGTCTGCAAAAAACATTTCAGTTTCGAAGATTAAAGCTTGTCAATAGAACTATGAAGAAAAGTCGTAAGCAATTTATTAATTTCATGTTTTTAGTATGCTTATCATTTCATGATAGTTTTGCTACTACGCAGACATAATATAATGATAGACACTCTTCTTATAATTTTAAAAAATTCTTTCAGCTACTCCTTTCTTAACACGTTCAGTGCGCATGTCGGCTCTGGCCGCCATCTGTGAATGTTAGGTAGTGCGCGTGACGGCTTTGGCCGACATAATAATAATAATAATAATAATAATAAAGCGACTTTATTCATTCTTAAAAAAAAAAAATATTAAATACAATTGAATACAGTTAATTATATTCATACATATTAGAATGAATTGGCGAAGTCTCACCCAAAATGAGCGCTTTTAAACTTAACCAGACTAACGACTAAGTATTTCAATAAATCAGTCTGAGCTCAGCATTAGGGGTAGGTCACCAAATATAGAGCAGCAGTCAACGTGTTAAAAGAAGAAGCAGAGCCAAATTTCTGTCATAGCCTTGAAGCCTAGATAATCAAAAAAGCTTGTATCAAATAATAATCCCAACATATTTACATAAAAATTAATAACTTATTTGGTACTCTTATATTTATGTAAATATGCTGTGATTATTATTTGATACAAGCATTTTTTAAATTAATAACTTATTAGGTACCTATTCTTATATTTAGCAAGTTATACACAAATAATGTAAATCGTACGTTCGTTACATTTAAAGCGAATTTTGACAGCTACATCGCGTCTTAATAGCGCGCTCTGGTGGTCAAACGAAGCCTGTTTATCCTCATTACCAAGATTCCACAAACATTTTCTTATATTTTTGTGAACCGCATATTTCTACTCGTTGGGTTATGGGGAAAAACCTTTTTTTCTCTTATTTGATAGGATATTGTTTTTGTTCTAAAAGCCTGCAATTTTTCTTATGGTTTCTTTTTTACACTAAGTAAAGTGTCCATTACAACGCTGCTATAATTCGTATAACACGTATTTCGATAGGACAGGTTAAGCCACTCGAAACGCTGTTAGTACTTGGATGGGCGACTCTCAGGATATAATTACCGTTGTCTTAAAGGCAGATGGACATTCTGATGCACAATTGAGGTCAACTGTTCACGGGAGTGACGCAAACTTGACCGCCCTTTTTTTTCTCTATCGCAGCAATTAAAATGTCGTAGTGCCTTTTAATAAGTGCCAACATAAAAAACGCTAAAATCACACCAGATCAAAAGAACTAAGAAACTAGAGTCTAAAATACTTACACAGTTTTTTGGCTTGTAGGGCACTTCGAGACACAGGTTCCATGATCGTCGTAATTTTTACAAACAATACAATGTGTGGGTGAATCAGGTTTCCTGCAACCCAGGCATTCTTTATGGCACTGACTGTCTCTCTCTTGACATGTTGACGGGTTCCAACAGAGACCTGAAAGTAATGGAAATATTAAACTGCGTATCCACTGAAGAAACATATCGGGTTTTATGAGCATGTTTTTAAATCGAAAATTACTTAATCTACTTAAATAATCAAAGCCTCTACTATACGAACATTTTTGTACGACGTTGGCGCTTGTTTTATCAAGATGCAACACTGCATTTGTAGCATTTGAAAAAGCTACATTAATAATTTCAGTTTGGATACTGTAAATTAACCTTGATTAATTCACTTGTTTGAGTATGCAACCCACGATCTAGAATTCGATGGTTGCCTATCTTGATGAGAAATTCTGAGTAGTAAACATGTTTTCTTTAAGCATAATTTTGATAGAGGTGTTACTCACATATTCTTGTAGTGGAAATATTACATAATTGTGTAATTCAGTCTTTAATTTGCAAAGTCCTTTGTTGGCGCATTTTTATTGGCTAAAGAAAGAGTTCTCTAGATGTTCAAGTTGGCAACACGGAGAACTGGAGAAGGAGATTTCCGTCTAGTGGTTCGTTTTTCGACAGCGACGAGATAGCGAATGGCGGCGGTCCCGGTTTTGTGTTGAAGAATTTGGGTTTTACATCTCTTACACTGAAAGGGGATTTGATTTGAAGTACCCAGTGTTTCTTTACCGTCCTGCCAGAAGCATTTTGTAAATTCCAGGAAGGAACTCTGTTGCTTGTCGTAATCTGATCGCCACGTGTCTCGTAAGGTTATGTAATACTCTCTATAGAGGTGAGCTTTTATTTTACTTAGTTTGGTGTTTTATTTAGTTCTTATTTATTGTAATTATTACAGAGTGTTTGGAGGGACTGGCCCTTTGAAGATAAGTTATGTCTTGGAGAGGCTTGTACTCGGTATAAGCATATGTTTGGAGGCACTGGCCCTTTGAAAATAAGTTATGTTTTGGAGAGGCATATATTTTCGGAGATGCTTATTATTGGGATAAGCATATGTTTGGTGCTGTCATATTGGTTATGTAAGGGGGTCCAGTAGTTAGAGGAGTAATAGGAGGAAGTCTATTACTCAGATGTTTGGTTTTATGTGGGTCATGCTGACATACAGAAAAGTTTTGGTTGGATAGTTGTTCGCAGCAGTCTCTAAGAAATTTAGGCAGAAATTTAGGAGTGACGCAGAGTCGTAGTCGTAAGCAACGTCGAGAACATCTTAGGAAGTGGTGACAGGTCACGTTGCAGTCGTCAGAGAAAACGTCAAGGCTCTAACCAGGTTTTATTGTTTCATTTTAGTTATACAATCTTAAAGAAATTATTATAGTTTCATTCAGTGATTTTTTGTTAAGATATTAAAGTAAATTACACACCGATTTTCCAACTACATACCTAGCATGATTAAATATCTTAAGATTTTTTACTGTAAGTAACGCATGGTACCACGTGATACTAATTTACTTTCTACTATGTCATATATGAAGTATTTTTAATAGAACATAATTATTTTAGATCATTCTGTAACATTCTAGTGCACACAGCGAGCATTGCGAAAATTGGCTCACAGAATCTTGTTTGTTACATAATATTTGATTGATGAGCTGTAATTTTAATCCATTGTGAATCTTTAACTCGCTGTTGTGAATCTGAAACTCATTGTTGGTATCATTTGAGCCGTAGTTGCATTTCTATAAAGAAAAGGTCAAATCACTGAAATAACTTTAGAAGGGGTCATTTACATATTTTGCATTTCTTTTGCATATATAGATTGAGTTTAGGGGATAATTGTGAAACTACTTGTTTTTATTGTTGTATATCTCATGTGTGTTGTAATAAATGTCTAGTGTCTACATGTTCTTATTATTTGAACTTGTACTCCTGATATTTGCTTAAATTTTGAAATCTTATAGAGTAAAGTAAGAGTTTTGATATTACAGATATATTTTGAGAATTCCATCGCATGGTTGCTAGTAACTTAATTTTGTTGGCAAAATTATTTAAATCATATTACGTAACATACAGCCGGTGGCGTCCCTTTTGAGTGTCCACACACACAATCCTAACCCATGGCCCTATGCTCTCCAACAAAAATGGGCTGCCGTTCGCACCGATGTAACACGTTTTAATATCTAGGTATCAAAATATATTACACATTCACGATTAAATAGAATTTAGTTTACGTAAACAGAGAAAGCATATACTCTAATGGCACCCGCTGTTTATGTAGTAATTTGTTCAACAAAACGCAAGCATGTGTTGAGTCTCAAAAAGAGAATAAAATTTGATGGATGATCACTAATTGGGAGAAATGCAACTGATGGGCGCTTCAAGAATTTTCTGTATATGTCTCTAGATTTAGCTTGGAGATGGAGAAAGTTGGACCACTAACAACTTTACGTTTCTGGCAATTGTGACAGTTTGATGCATTTATCAGTCAAGGACATAGGATAGGGTTTTATGGCTAAACTGTGGTCAATCATGGTGGATGACCAGTGGGTCATGAGATCAGGATGGATATGCTAATGACCTGGCCATTACTGTAAGAGGGATTACGATATCAAATCTCCTGCATATTTACTTAAGCATAATATCCAAATGATACTCATCACAGGGTCTTAGTGTTAATGTAAGCAAAGAAGTTATTGCTCCATTTACTAAAAGGAAAAACTAAGTTTGAGAGATCTTATGACTCAATATCAACAAAGCAGGACTTTGATGTATAGACTGCGACGCGTCAAATGAGCAGAATCAAACATCTACATAGTTTCAGATGACCACGTAGCATTAAAGAATTTCAGGTCTTACATCTTTGAATCTGAAATTTGCTGGGAATGCAGACAATCCCTGAAGCAATTAGCGAAAACAACAAGCTTGCCTTTATGTGGCCACCAGGGTACGAGGAAATAGAAGGCACGGAATTAGCTGTCAGCCTTATAAAAAAGGTGTAAAAAGGCTCAAATAGGAAATAAATCAGGGCTGCTGCAAGAACGCGAAAGGACATTGTTACTAACAGTTTGAGCTCATTAAATTAGAAAACAGTGTTTTACTATCACCAATATAAACAATATTCGCATAAGTCCCTTTCAAAGCTTAAACGTGATCGTTATGAAAATTTTAAGTTGTACTGTCGTGACATGTTTGATATCACGGCTTGTTATCAAATATAAAATGTCTTGATTTTCTGTGGCATTTGTAAGGCAATATCAGGCACTGAACATGGTTAAAACTAGATTGTCATAGTGTCAAGGTAATGTTTGACATTTAATTTATTTCTTAGATATATAAAACATAGAAGAGGAATCAGCAAGTCTTGATACTTCGATATTTTCAAACGGGTATGACAAATATCCATGTTTGTGGAATAATTAAAGATAGGTAAGTGAAAGGCTGAAGAAAATCTTACGCAAAAACAGGAATTGGTGATGTACTCTTCGAAAAAATGAGAATTTTTCTCTCAGAAGTATTGAGGTTGAATCCACATTTCCCCCCAGTTTACTTCCACACCCGCGTAGTGGAGTGAAAGTAGTAATCGCAAAGAAATGTTCTAATTTTTTTTTTGTTGAAATAGGCTTAGAATCTGGATTATTTTGCGTTAATTCTAGTAATGGGGTAAGAGCACATAAAATTGGGATTTGGTGTATATACTAGAAGCCAAGGTCTCAGATTTCTTTTACAATATTTTACACCCTCCTCCCCACCATACTCACCCCATTATTAAAGAGGTTGACAAGATAAAATTGAGATATTCACTTGAAATTTGGTACACGTAAGTATTATAACGACATTTGGAACTAGACTATATTTTAAGATTATTCCGTTAAAGGGTTGGGGAATAAATAGGGGTGAATAAGTAAAATTACAGAAACTTGGGATTTGGTGTATATGCTAGAAACCAAGGCCTCAGATTTTTTTACAATATTTCTCAACCCCTCCACCATCCCCACTCCATCATTAAAGGAGCTGATAAAATAAGATTGAGATATTCACTTGAAATTTGGTACAAGTATGTATTACAACGACATCTGAAATTAGATTATATTTTGAGATGGTTTCATTGTAGGGTTAGGGGTTAAATAGGGGTAAATAGGATAAAATAGATAAAGCAAGTTGGCAACAGTACAGAAACTTGGAATTTGGTGTATATCTAGCAGCCAAGACCTCAGATTTTTTATAAAATTTTTCAACACCTCCACAATCCTCACTCTATTATACAATAAAATTGAGATATTGACTTGACTGTTGATATTAACTTGAAATTTGGTAGACGTATGTGCTATAACGACATCTGGAACTAGATTACATTTTAAGCTGATTCTGTTGAAGAGGTGGGGGTAAGTAGGGGTAAATAGGAGAAAATAAGTAAAGCAAGTTGGTAGGAGCACAGAAACTTGTGATTTATATACTAGAAACCAAGGCCTCAGATTCCTCTATAATATTTTTCAGTCTCTCCACCACCTCCACTTCATTATTAAAAGGGTTGTTAAAATAAAATTAAGATATTCACTTGAAAATTGGTACACGTATGTATTGTAATGACATCTAATTGACATGATTCCGTTGAGGTGGTGGGGAGGGTGGGGATTAAATAGGGGAAATAATTAACGTATGCTAATAAGAGTCCATAAATTTCATTTTTGCTGTATATTATAGAAGCCAAGTCTCAATTTTTTTTATGATATCTGCCTCAAATATTATTACTAATAATTTCCACGTACTAGAGTGCAAATATAGTCGAGATGTTTTCCTTTAAAGAGACTTAGATGGGAACTCTGGATATGGAAGTAGTGATTCCTTAGGCAGCGGTTTTTTACTATTGTTGTTTTCAACAGTTATAATTTCGTTTACAACGCGTGTATACACCTGGATTACTTCACTAGACGCCAGATTTCAATGAAACTAATGTCATGATTTTATTTTGCATGAAAGCCTCTGCATACAAATGTCAGTGTCATGATAGCAATAGTCATGGTTTTTCATATTACGTGAAATCGAACCTTTACTGAGACACAAATAAAAACTTCAATCATATAGCAAGTGTACATCATGGCTGATGATGTTAAATCTGCACTTCATTAAAACTGAGAGCATATAAATATGGAAATATCGGTCCTTATCGTACATTAGTCTTGTACTTTTACCCAACAACGGCTGTATTTATTTTGTTATTATATCTATTACGGTTCGTAAAGCCGACTCGTCTACGTCACATATTCGGCGCAAATGTAATTTACCCTCGTTGCCTTTCACACTTGATGAGGCTGAATTCAAGGAACGTCACAAACGTCGAACTTTAATTACTTAATTCCAGTGCTTTATTATCCTAATTAAATAAAGTTGGTAAACAAAGTATAAACTACAGCTTGGGGGGGCTGTTTACCAGTCTGAGATAATTAAAGTCGAAATTTTGTAAACCGGGAAACTGTAAAGCATAAACGATGACATAACTAAATTATCAGATTTCACGTATTATTTTCTATTTCATGTATGTTTTGTTTCGGTCTTGTGAAATACGAGGGTCGAAATCCGGTGGCAAAAATATAAAAATAAAATAATTTCCAGTTAATATTACACAATTTATTATTATCCTAGTCAAATTAATACATTTTTTGACTCCATACGCGTCTGAAATTAAGATTGCAGCACCTCTGCGGTTGACATCGGAACTAATTCCTGTGTGATAGGTGTTTTGTTTACATTGAAATCTTTGTATTGTTACGGATTTCCACCTTTTTGGGAACACCCTGTATGAATCCGTGGGTTCTAAATAATTTCAACAAGAGATAACCACCACTAACACTTTATTTAACTATTTACTGACTACAATACTTCAAATTCACTTTATTTACTATTTATCTAACCTCACTTTTCACTTTTCTACTTGTTCACTTGTATAAACTGCTTTCTTCATAAAACTTCCTCTTCCGCGCTTGTAATCGCGCCTTATATACTCCGAAATTAGCTCTAGATCAATCCAGAATCTTCTCCAACCATAATCCCATAATCTAGAAAAGTCCTTGGCTCTTTCTAGAGCCTTTCCAGTCACCATCAGTAGGCATAGGCGTACGATCTCCAATTCCAAGGGGGTGTAGTTCATAACAGTATATTTGGTGATTTTGCTTGATATAAAAAGGTATTTTATAAATAAATTTTAATGAAAATATATGTATAGCAATTGATTTTATTATGTATTTAAGCGATATTTTAGGACTTGGGTGTATTTACTTACGGCAAATACACCCAAGCCTTCAACATAAATTCACGAAAACACGGTACGTATTATGTTAGGTTAGGATATTGTTATTTCCTTTTTCATAATGTGATTTAATCCTTAAAATAACTATTATATTCATATTTTATTAATAATCAACATTTATTTTAGCTAAAACATGTCCCTAAGTGCTGAGAGTCCACAAAATCCTTCCCCCCAAAACTCTTATTTATCGCGTCACGCACGCGGTATTTGCCGGCTTCGGGAAACAAATGGAAGTTTAAGTTGAGTTTTTTTGCCCAAGACGAACACTGAGAAACTAAACAATATTGATTCATATTGTTTTCAATTTTAATTGAATCCAATCCACAATAAAAGCAACGCAAAACAGTAATTATGACACAAGCAAACAGTGGAAGTTTTCACTTGTCATCTCACACAAAGTAGTTCGTAATCGGCACCGTAGGTGACGTATCGCTTATTTTGAATCGCCTATAATGCAAAAATTCTAGAGTCGGTTTTAGCATGTGGTATTAATAGTGGTGTGCTTGCTGATTGTAAAACCAAAAAGTTGACCTTGTAGGGCATCAGCGTTGGCCGCGATATTGGATTGGATTGGATTGGATTAACAGTTTTTCGCTATTATCTCGTAGAAACCGCTGATCCTACGATAAAATCATCAAAGGCCTTTTTTGTTCAGAACTAAATTTACCAATTCCTTTTCTTGCATTTTTTTTTAATATCAATAGTTTTTGAATTAGAGGGTGCTAAATTTTTTAAATGGTTTTTTCATATTTAATCTAGTCCAAATGTTGTTATAATACACACATACACGTACAAAATTTCAAGTGAATATTTAAATTTTATTTTGTCAGCCCCTTTGGACTGGTAATGGATTGGGAGTGGCGAGGGATATGGAAAATATTATAAAAAAATCTGAGACTTTGGCTTCTAGTAGATACACCAAATCCCAAGTTTCTGTACTCTTACCGGCTTGCTTTACTTATTTCCTTCATTTACCCCCATTTAACCCCCAAACTTTCAACATAAACATCTCAAAATATTCCAGATGTCGTCGTTATAATACATACGTATACCAAATTGCAAGTGAATATCTCAATTTCATTTTATTAAATTTTTAATATTTAAATGGGGGTGGTGGGGAGGGGAGGGAAGGAGTGAAAAATATTATAGAAAATCTGAAGTCTTGACTTCTAATATAATAATATATACACCAAAGCATTTGTACTCTTACCAGCTTGCTTTACTTATTTTCCTCTATTTAACCCCCAACACTTCAACGGAATCATCTTCCAGTTCTAGATGTTGTAAAACATAGGTGTAGCAAGTTCCAAGTGAACATCTCAATTTTATTTTATCAATCCCTTTAATAATAAGAAAATGTTATTAAAAAAGTCTGAATCCTTGGCTTCTAGTAAATACGCCAAATGAAAAGTTACTGTACTTTTACCAGCTTGCTCTACTTATTTTCCCGTATTTACCCCTATTTAACCCCCAACCCTTCACCAAAATTATCGCGAAATATAATCAAGTTTCAGATCTTGTCATGGTACATATATGTACCAAATTTCAAGCCAATATCTTGAACCGTTCTTGAAAGAACGCAATAGATAATATTATTGCTAGCTTGCAATAATATTATCTATTGCGCTTGATAACTAAATTAATATTTGATATACACCATTTTTTTTGAAAATGTTTATGTTTTTGTATAATTAACTATTTTATCAAAATTTTTGGGAATATAAATAACCGAATAAGCATGAAGTCACGTTTTTGAGAATAACTGCGAAATTTTTGAATAAAAAATTACGAAAAATTTCCTCGTACAAAAAAATGTCGTGTTTAATAGGTATCTAAAATATTATTTACATAGTAGGCATACTTTCCAAGACATAATGGATTTAAAACTGGTGTGGTCAAAATTTCCTTAAAAATTTAGCAATATAACTTGGCAGAACTTCAAAACTGTCCAATTTACAATATTTAAATTTCACTGAATGATTTAGAATAGACACATAAGTATGAACACATAATTTTTTCAATATTTTCCGCTCCTCCGTTTCTGATACATTCGTAAATTAGAGACATGAGCGCGTAGATTATGTGTATTTTTTTATGCTGAATCTGAATTTTACACTGGTTTACTCAGATTGTCTCAAAACTTGGTTCAAAATTGAAAAAACTTTTTTCAAATTTTAATGACCCTTTAATATTTTTGCAAAATTTGTAAGGTCATCTAAACCGACTAAAAATATTAAAATGAAGGAGATCCTCAATTCCAACCGTATGTATGTTTTTTTTGTTTGCTCAAACGATGTCTAGTGTAAAGTAAGCAAAAAGCGGAAAATGTATTTTTAAATTCATATTCTGCAGATTAAAAATTTATTGTATTGTAATTTTAAAATATCACCTATCCAAGCCACTCGAATTAACCTATAGTTATTCTGTAGTTCAGGAACGGCGTCATCGAAAGGGGGCAATAGTTACTTTAAACGAGGTAGTAGATTTTTTCTTCTTGTCTTATATATATATATATTGTAGAGAGTATGTAGAATCCAAGTTTTAGACCTCCAAGCCCCTGGCGAATTTTTGTGTGGACGAAAAAACCACGAATCCTTGGTACATTTTTCAGTTTGTGACCTATAACTTAAAAACAATGCATCCAATCGAAATGTAACACTTTGTTACATTACTCAGGTACTGTACAAATTAGCCGGTTCAAAGCTGAAGACGTTTAAAAAGATACCCAGTGTGAATTTTTTATAAGTTGTTAAAATTGTTGTTATCGACTGCCAATTACGCCCATTCCTCTTGATGAAATTTCAACTTTGAGATACTCATTTGAAGCAAAACTTAATGCTCTTTAATTTTGATAATAGATAACTTTTCGACTGGATGCATTGTTTTTAAGTTATAGGCCACAAACTGAAAAAAGTGACAAAATTTCGTGGTTTTTTCGGCCAAACAAAAATTTGCCAAGGGTTTGGCGGTCTAAAACTTATTTTACATACTCTCTACAACATATACACGGAAAGAAAAAAATATACCACCTCGTTTGTTATAACTATAAAGTACCCCGTTATTGAATAACTGGACCATATTGCAAACATAGCAGTATAGGGCGATTTTGCTAGGGTACATTAACAACAAAATTATCGCAGTCAATATTGCACAGGCTCAACTGAATTATTCAATTTTCCAACGTTCACAACTCTGCCAATTTCATTTTTCCACGCCACGAGTCCTTTTAATACTGTGAATATGCTGCAGATCTGTTGGGGTAGCAATGAATCGTTGAGCTCTCGAGACAACTTAGGTCATAAAAGCCTTTCACCCCTTATTAGTTCCCAATATGATTGATGAATAATTTTAAGTGCTTTTGAAAAGTATAGTTGATACTCATCGAAAACGCTGTGCACAAGGAATTTCCATTTAAACTATTCTCCTTTCTTTGTTGTAAACATATTGTTCTCCTAATTAATATAAAACTTTTTTCTAGTGGATGAATAGGTAATTACTTGGCAAAACTGTCTTAAAAAATGTGAAACAAATAACCGTATTGACAACAGAATACTTGCTGATAAAACAAAGTAGAGCAGGCGATATGAGCGCATCAGTTTCGAATACTTTTTGAAACAATTTCTTTAAATATTTTTTTCACTGATTTCCAACAAGAAATGTTAGATAGCTTTTTACTTCCCTCGCATACCGAAGGGAAGTATTGTATTCGAGAAAAAATCACCCTCCGAGATTTTTTAGAATTCTGATGTTTCAGATCACGTAGATTATGAAAATATAGGTTTTTCAATTCCGTCAATCTGTGTCTGTCTGTCTGTTGCATTAACTGTGCATTAACTAAAACACTACTTGACAGCGAACAGTCAATTTTGATAGGTAGTTGACCCTATTGTCAGCGAAGAAATGGTTAAACTTTCACTGGAAAATATACAGGGTGGACCGTCCAAACGGAATAAATAGTGACAATTTTTTTTTTTGCTCAAATTTAAAATTTCCACGTTTCATGACACGCTAAACCTATTTCAGAAAAAAAAAATTGAAAATTTTTTTCACCAACATTTTTGAAAACATTTTTACCACTAAAATAGATTTTTTTTTCTTTCTTCAAATTTAAAATTTCCGCGTTTCATGGCATTCTAAACCTATTTTTTAAAAAAAATTAAATTTTTTTTACCGACATTTTTGAAAAAATTTTTGCTACTAAAATTGATGAGAAAAATTTTTTTCTTTGTTCAAATTTAAAGTTTCCATGTTTCATGGCATTCTAAACCTAATTAAAAAAAAAATATTGATTTTTTTGTTAATTTCAAAATTTTTTACCACTAAAATGGATGGATTTTTTTTCCTTTGTTCAAATTTAAAATTTCCACGTTTCATAACATTCTAAACTTATTTAAGAAAAAAATTTAGAATTTTTTTTACCATTTTTGAAAAAATTTTACCACTAAAATAGACGGAAATTTTTTCCTTTGTTCAAATTTAAAATTTTCACGTTTCCATGGCATTCTAAACCTATTCAAACAAATTTAAAATATGTATTTTATTTTATTAGTTTATCACTACTTACTATGGAATAGACGAAAAATTTGTTTTTGCTCAAATTTAAAATTTCGACGTTTCATGACATTCCAAACCTTTTTCGGAAAAAAAAATTGTAACATTTTTTTACCATTTTGGAAAAAAATTTACCACTAGAATAGACGGAAAAAATTTGTTTTGCACAAATTTAAAATTTTCACGTTTCATGACATTCTAAACCTATTTCAGAAAAAAAAATTTTGGAAATTTTTTTCACCAACGTTTTTAAAAAAATTTTTACCACTAAAATAGATGGAAAAATGTTTTTTCTTTGCTCAATTTTAAAATTTTCACGTTTCATGGCATTCTAAACCTATTAAAAAAAAAATTACCACTACTATGGAATAGAAGGAAACTTTCCTTTTTGCTCTATGCACAAATAAAGATGAAAGTTCTGTGTAAATACCTTTACCGATTTTTTTCTTTAAATTCCTCTTTAAAATAAAAAGTTAATTAAAAATATTATTTACGTTTGTTTCGTCATTCTAAATAATTATTTTTCTGTCTAATGACGCTAACAAATTTAATTCATAATAATGTATTCTCGCTCAGTGGAATTGGATAAGATTCTTTAAATAATATGTTGAAGTTCTGATCAAAAGCGTAATTTTACCAAATCTCAGTCATCCAATTCCAATAACTGATGAGACACTTATTTGAGGATTACCCATCACTAGCAAAAATAATGATGTATTAACTTAGGATTGAAACTGATCGGTATTACTCAAGCTGGGTAGGAATGGGAATCTGATGCATTCCACGAGAAATCGAAAATGTATTTCTTAAAAGCGATATTGCCAATAATCGCTTATTTTAGCACTATTGATGAAATTGGCAAATATTATCAAATCTTGGAACTTGATATCATTATATTAATACACTTGATACATCAACTCTAAATAAAGAAAACGAGCTAACCGTTATACTCTTTGCCGATTTACTGCCTTTTTATATAATTGTTGCACATTCTATAGGATTCTCTTCACAGTTTTTTTGTAAGTATTATTAGTTTTAGATATTTTTTGTTTAATTACAAAACAAAAAACATTATGTAAAAAATTTCTTTTTTAAAAAAATGTAAGTATAACTTTTTTATTTATCGATAGATTTTGCTCAAAAAGGGTTCTTCTTCCTCTAGCTAACACCAACTTGCTGTCCAAATTTCAATGCAATCGGACTTTTCGTTCTTAAGTTATCGTGCTTACAAGAAATGTGACGGACGGACAGACAGACAGACGGACAGGAGGACGGACGGACATTTTGAAAGTTGTTCAGAATTCGATCACCAACGCAGTGACGTGAATTTTTTTTCTCTACGAGCAATATTACCGGTTTTAGAAATGTGCCGATCGAATGCAATATACTCTTCGTTTTGTATTTGCGAAGAATATAAAAAAACAGGGAAAACTTGTCAGGTATTATAGACGAGGCGATGGCAGGTAATGATTCAAAGAATAGTAACATTTCAGATATACAGGGTGTAATCAGTTTCATGTCATTACAAAAAAATGATGGTAGCTGACGCCAAGACAAGCAAAAAAACCTTATATAACATGGGGTCTAAAGCTCATAGTTTTGGAGGAAAAAATAAACAAAAGTTTCGCAAATTTTCAATAAAATTTTTTGAGAACTGCTGGAATATTGAGGTAGGCTTAGATCGTCGCGCGTGTCTTTGCTTATGATACTCAATATTTGTCTAGATAGCTATAAAATGTCGGTGATCTTTAGCGATGCGGTAAAGATGAAAGACGTCGACGTTTTCTGACTTTAGTAGATCTGATCAGAAGAAAGCTATACTCTGACTCTCTCTTGTGCCATATTTTAGTTACTGTGAGTGTTTCGTTACGTACACACGTTCGTTGTTTTGGTTATTTTTTAATTTCGGGTCACTGTGTATTTATAGTTAAGATTTATTTTATTGACAACGTTAGTTGATAGTTTAGTGTTTAGTGTTGAACAGAGTCCTTAATTCGATGTACCGAACTGTGTATTGATGCAGATGCAGAGATTTCGAATAATTTAGGTGGGTGGTAAGCTTTTAACCCAGGACACTCATTTATATTACAAATGTTAATAAATCATATTTAAATTTTCTAAATTATAAACATTAATCCAATATTTTGTTCCAAATAAAAAAACACACATGTAAAGAAGTGCTCTGTTTAAACCTCTATGGCCATTATTTGCTTGCACTTGTGCAGGAAGGGATAACGAATTATTTACCTCTTTATACTTGCCTGAGTTCGTTTGAGGCGGTCCATCAAAGGCGGTCGATGATCCAAGGCCTTTACTTTAACACCGCAGACCACCGCGTGTGCCGGCGAGGACTTTACACATTTTTATGACAATTTAAAAGTTGTATAATTGAGAACTACAAGTCCATTGACCAAGAAAAGCAGTGGTTCTCAATTGTCTTTTACCTTAATATTAAAAATGTTGACCTAGGTCAGTTTTTAATATGCCCCTAGAGGGAAAAGTCATAAAGGTTTTTTGTTTGTCTAGTCGGTCCCCATTACCAGTATTTTTAATGACATGAAACTGATTACACCCTGTATACTAGGATGTCCGATGAATATCTATTGAAAAATGTTCTATCATATGTAAAATTAGTTCGAAGGCGTAGTTTCCTCGTAATATAGAGAGTGAAAACTGTTTAAATCCCGGAGCGAATTAGCCCGCAGAACGAGGGAGGTGTGACACACTAAGTGACATAGTTACAGTGCAATTATAGATATTACCAAAGTTCATCGTGATGGTAAAATTACCCTTCCCAATGTGTATTGCGATGATAAAGACTCAACTGCAGTTGGTAGTTCTGTTCGGATGTGCATGTAAATCGATAAGCATCCCCGAAGTACTTTCCTTCGAGCCGAACATGTAAGGAGTCTCTTCTGTTGAAGAAAAATGAGTAAAAGAATATAAGTTGTATAATTTCACCATAACAAAATACCAATAAAAAGAACAATGTAACCTGATAAATGGTCTTTGCAAAAAATTTCATTAAAAGTAACATAGAATAGTAGGGAATAGTAGTAGACATAGTATAGTAGACATAGTATATAAAATTGTATAAATTTGTGCTCTTGCATTAAATTGTGTTTTATACGGTTTTAAAGTGGTGATTTTTGTTGAAAGTTACATCAATTGAATGACAAAGTGACCAGCTTTGAGCAAACAAATTTAATTTGGTTTAATAATAAAAAAGGAAGTAAAATTGTTTGAAAATAAGTGACTCTCTAAATTATCCATTAATATAAATAAGTGTAAATAAGAGGAACAGCAAAAAATTCCAATAAAAACTCTGATAAGGTGTCAGAGTTTTTGTGAATCAACATATTCTATCAATAGCCAGGCAGGGACTCAGCACAAGTGTATTCTGCTTGAATTTTCTTGTTTTTCTTGTAATCATGCTTAATTGTGCCAAATGCAAACTGGACATTGGGGATAACGAATCATATTTTGAATGTGATTCATGTAAGAGACCATTACATGTGCAGCCCTGCTCAGACCTAACAGCTTCTGAGATAAAATGTATGCAGTTAAAAAGAAGGGTTCTTCGCTTTTTATGCCAGGACTGCAATAGTGGTTTGCTTCAAATACCCTCGATAATTCAGTCCATCAGGGAGCTCAAATCTGAAATAGATATATTGAAGGCCACCAAGTCAACTGAGCCTTCTGTTTCGAACATTAATTCAACAGCCAATACGAGTGAAATAATTGCAGAAATGAATGAGCGCGAGCTCCGTAAAAAGAATGTTATGGTTTTTGGACTACCAGAAGACCATAATAATGCACAAGCAGACAGGGGCACAGCTCTTGAACTTATAAAAACGGCATATCCCAATGCCCCCGATAATATCAAAATATTTCGAGTAGGACAAACCAATGCAAATAATACAAAGCCAAGACCACTGAAGATAATCCTCACATCAGCAGATGAATCAGCACATGTATTGCGAAATGTGACGGCAATCAAAAACATACAAAAATTCAGCAATATAGTAGTGACCAGCGACAAAACTCCAAATCAAACTCGTCAATACAAGCGACTAAAGGAAGAACTGATTACACGCACTAAGGAAGGCGAAACAAATCTGAAAATAAAATACTTTAATGGCGACCCAAAGATCATAAAAAACTAAGCGTGATGTCCAAACAAAACTCTACCGAAAACATTAGCTGCTACTACCAAAATGTTAGAGGACTCAACACAAAAACCGTAGAATTCTTCAAGTCGTCTGCAGCGTCAGAATATCAAATAGTTGCTATCACGGAAACCTGGATACAATCCAACATCTACAGCTCCGAGCTATTCAGCAATAACTACCTAGTATTTCGAAGTGATAGAAACTTAGAGGCCAACTCTGTCTCGCGTGGTGGTGGTGTAATATTGGGTGTTAGAAACGATTGCTCAGCAGCTGAAATAGACATATCACATCGCAATAATTTTCATAGCATAGATATAATAGGTTGTAAAATAATTTATAAGCACAAACTATTTTATATATTTGTCCTATACATTCCGCCAAATACAAGCAACACTCAAATTTATAACTTATATGAGACACTAGAAAGCTTAGAAAATCTTTATGATAATAGAATATTAATATTAGGAGATTTTAATGAACCCCATTTTATTGCATCCAATAATCTAGAATATGCCATGAACCAAAATCTAATTAACCTACAACAACTAACTAGCTTCTATGACTTAAAACAATTCAACTCTATAGTTAACTGCTCAAGGCGTCTCTTAGATCTAGTTCTATCGAATAATAACTGTCAGGTACTTCATGAAGACCTGCCAATCACACCAGAAGATCCATATCACCCAGCTTTAAACATAACACTAAAATTTCCGAAATCTCATCCAAGCATACCGTATAATGTCGAAACCCTAAACTACAACTTTCGCAGAGCCAATTTTCCCCTATTATATGCTCACCTAAGTAACATTAAACTGGGCCTTTCTTGACGATCAAACTGATTTAAACATAGCTGTCGAACAATTTTACCTAACCCTATACTCAGTGCTGGATTTATATGTGCCGCTTACAAAAAATTATGTTAGAAAATATCCGCCTTGGTTTACAAAGGAAATTATTAATGAAATTAAACAGAAAAATAAAGTTTTTGATAAATTAAAAAGCACAAACTTGGAGACCTACAAACAACAATTTAAAACATTGCGAAAATCCATAAAAAGTAAAATAAAAATTGCTTATGACCAGTATATAAATAAAACAGAAAATTGCATTAAATCAGATCCCAAACGGTTCTGGTCCTTCATTCATGATAAAAAAGGTACATCTAGCATACCGGGCCTTTTATATTTCAAGGACATTGAATATAACAGCCCTCTCACAATTGTAAATGCTTTTGCGGACTTTTTTCAAAGCAATTATACACCATTGGGTCCAAGCCATATAAATAATCCCTCATCCATAAACTATCCACAAATTTCTGTTGAATCATTAAGCGAATCTGAAGTAGTCAACGCATTAAAACAACTCAAACCCAAACTCACGCAGGGACATGATAACGTCCCCAGTTTTCTCATCAAAGACTGTGCCCACGTTTTAGCAAACCCGCTGCAAAAAATTTTTAATCTATCCTTAAGCACAAATTCTTTTCCAAATGCATGGAGGATTTCAAAAATACATCCGATCTTCAAATCCGGTGCTATAAACAAAATTGAAAATTATCGACCAATCACCCTTCTTTCTAATTTCGCAAAGGCTTTCGAAATGTCTGTCCACAGTAGAATATCTCCCAAAGTGAAAAATCTCATAAGAACAGAACAACATGGATTCATGAGTAAAAGATCGACCACGACAAACTTAATGTGCCTCTCGCAAACAGTTAGCAATGCCATAGACAATCACTCTCAGATAGATACTATTTATACAGACTTTTCGAAGGCTTTCGATAGATTGGATCACTCATTATTGTTAACGAAACTAAGCTATATTGGTTTTGATAATAATTTAGTAAGTTTTTTCCAATCTTACTTAAGCAATCGCTCTCAGTATGTAGAATACAGGGGTCACAAATCATATGAATTTATAGCAACCAGTGGTGCACCCCAAGGCAGTAATCTGGCTCCGCTTCTGTTTTCTATTTTTATTAACGATATCGGTGACGACCTCGAGAGTAACGTACTTTTGTTTGCAGATGATTTAAAAATATATAAATCAATCGAAACTATGAATGACTGTCGGATGCTACAAAAAGATCTGAATAACTTAAACCGTTGGTGCCTAACAAACAAATTACCACTAAACATACAAAAATGTAAATATATATCTTTCACATTAAAAATAAACTCCATTGAATTCAATTATTCAATAGATGACTCACCTTTGAATCGGCAAGAGCAAATCAAAGACCTTGGCATTGAGTTTGACCATAAATTCAGTTTCTCACCACACATTAACAAAATAACATCATCTGCCAAAAGAATGTTGGGTCTCATATTTAGGAATTGCAAAGAATTCAGAAGCGAAGATTGCTATATAAATTTATATACAGCCTATGTTCGGTCACAACTTGAATATGGTTCATTAATATGGTCACCTTGCTACAATATACATATACAACAGTTAGAATCAGTGCAGCGGGTCTTCATGAAATACGTTGCATATAAATTAGACGGAATTTACCCAAGTCAAGGTATTGATAACGATATATTACTGACAAGATTCAGTCTTCTATCCCTTGAAAACCGCAGAATATATTACTCTTGTTTATTTGCATACAAGCTTACCAACAATCTAACGGACTGCCCTGAGCTTTTAGCACAGTTAAATTTTCACATTCCTAGACCTAACATCAGAAATGAAGCCTGCTTTTATCTTCCCACACCAAGAACCAACATAATGGCAAAATCCCCAGTTTACACTATATGCAATAATTTCAATAAATTTTGTAGCTCTACAGATATTTTCCATCAACCAGTCAGTACATTTAAGAAGACCATAAAAAATAAGCTAGCAATCTAGTCTTGGTTAGGTATTTTACACAAGCATGCCTGTATTAATTCAAGTATTAATTTCAATCTTAATCGTAATTGTTAGTTTCTCATATTATCTTCTACTGTTTGTCATTTTTATATTAATTGTTTTTACTTATTAATGTACCTCATATTTTGTCCTGTAATTGGGTACTTACCTGTTTGGACAATAAAGAGTTTATTTATTTATTTATTTATTTATTTATTTATAAAATCTTACCATCGCATTCTCTTGGGCAGGTCTCACACCTGCTGATGTTAGAGTTGTGTGGTATACTGTAGTGTAGTTCTGTTCCAATCCTTTTCCAGTCCACTGTATCGGCATTGCACAAATTTGGACACATGTCTATCTTGACGAATCCACGCGCGATGTAAAGCAATCTGCTGGTGCCAATCTGAAAAGAAAAATGAGTACAGTCCATTGACCCAATTTATATTCAGGAACTACAGAGAAATTCAGATTGGTTAACCGTACCACCATCCCTCTCTCTCTCAGACACACACACATTGCATACACATTACACATATTCCAAAGATGTAAAAATAGAAATTCATAAAGCGTTTAATATACTATTGAACGATAGAAACTCGGCAAATTCGCATATTCTTCAACGATCAAAAATAAATAATTCAAAAGCTGTGGACATTACAAGAAAAAGGCAAAAGACAAACTATGTTGGAATTCGACTAAATAATATTAGAAACGTTGTTGGATGTTAGTTTACCTAGTGCATAATTTAGTTCCGTAGTAATTAATACTATTACGCATTTGCCACCCCCCCCCCATGTGCTGGTAGCATATACAACTGCATTACTACCATATACCGCCATACCTTGATTCATCCACTTCTTAGAAGCCTTTAAATGTACTCCATCTCTGAGACACTAGTAGTACGACTTTTCTAGAAACTGTAAACGTATAGAAGATGGATCGAGACTTTGCTACATTGTTCTAGATATTGCACTAGAAATTTATGGGCCTTGCTAAAAATTTCCAAATGCATTTTGTGGTGTATTTATTATCAGCTGCTTCGCTGAGAGGTACGGTACCAAGCGAGGACAGCAGAGAATAGCGCTTTCGAAACACTTTAAAAGCTTCTGGTTTGGTAATGGATGGCAAGTATGATGCGACATTACTTCCCGAGAGTGCGTGATAGGCTAGTTTACTCTTCACTTGTCCCTCGTTTCTTTTGCGTTTTTTGGCATTTTAACAGACAGACAGAGTAGTGGTGTCTTGCCTCGTAAGCAATTAAATTTTCTATACTTGATAATCTCAAATTAAGGTTATAATCAATAGACGTTAGTTCTTTTATAATAATAATAATAATAATAATAATAATAAATAATTTTATTAAACAAAATATAAATGGATAGTACAATGTTTTCCCAGGTAATGTACATATATGCATATATTTGTTTTATGCAATACATAAGTTTAAAAGGCGCAAGTTCAGTTGAAACTCTTCCACTTTGGCCTCAGGTTCTCACATTACGAAAATAAATTTTAAGTCGCGACAAAACGTAGTGTATAACTAAACGATCTATGCTTTTAACAAAATTTGAGCTATGACATATTTGGGGATATTTAACGCTATATGTTACTAGAATAAAAATAAACAGATGTGAAGACACAAACAATATTAGTGCGGCTCTTATGTAACAGACTGAGAACAAATGTACCAAACTTTTTTACTGACAGAGATTTATACTTTTTTGGTAACTAATTTAACTGTGCGGCTATATTATATAGAAAGGACCTTTGGAACAGCGAGGTTTTATGCTGAGGAATAGTTAATGCATCCTTACGTCTAATATTTATATTATGAACATCTGCTCTGTATCTTATTTTGTTATGAAGATATGCCGGAGTATGACGAGTTAAAATTTTATGATATAATATGTAAGCATGTAGTTTTCTACGATCAGCCACGTCCAACCAATGGGCTTTAGTTAGAGTATGTGATATTCTATCGTATTTACGTATACCATATATAAACCTTAAGCATAAGTTTTGTAAGATTTGTATTGTAGAATCTCTTGATGTAAGGCATGGCCCAGAAACAAAGTCACAGTAATTTCACTGAGAAAGGTCAAGAGAATCGCAAAAAATTATTTTTGATTTTCTTTTAAAGTGTGTCTGTTAGGATACGTCATTCTTAATTTGCCATGATACAAGATTTTTTTAGTAAATAAGAATTATAGTTGCCTGCATGGCTTTAGACTGCACCTGCCGAAGGGATTCCCTTTTCCAATCATCTTGACAAGATATACACTTATTCCAATCTGTTTTCACTCTATTTCCAGTGCGCTTTATCGAGCTTGTCATGGGAGTCATTTGAGGTTGAGGCATTTTGGTTAACCTTCTTTCTGTGTTTCCTTTTCCTTAAACTCTCTATATTCGTTTTGGTGGTGAAATCGGAGTAACAGTTTCTGTGATACGAAAAAGAGACATCCTTACTTGGCAACTTGAAAATCTGTCTATAGTGATACTGTAAATTTCGTCGTGCAGAGCAGTTCGTTCTTATGCACAGGATTTCAATTTCTCATAACTTGTTATTGTTCCTGTTGTCAACGTGAGTACGCCACTACTCTTAGATTTCGAACAAAGTATGCACAAATTACTTCGACTATTACCACTACGGTGTACATTTAGTTGTGGTTCCATCTAAAACACATGAGACCGCAACGATTGGTACACCTACCTTGCTCAGATCATAAAAACAACTGGTTAAAAACACTTACCACGTTGATACACCTTTACAGTAAACAAACATCGAAGAAAATTTATTGAACTAAACACAAACACGGCCCTTTAGACACGTATTTGTGCACCTCACAACATATTTACATGATGTCACGGCAGGATGACCAACAAGACATTAACCAAAAAAGATACACGCGAAAAAATGACTGTTTTTTTTGCAAAATGAACCGTTTTATCAAGTATTTTATATACTAAAAACGGTTAAATGACTGTTTAAACAGTCTACACCGATTACTATTTCGCTTTACGACAAGAACAACCCCAAAGTTTGTCTTTAGATGAAAAAAATTGGTCCCGGGAGAGAAAATTTCATATTGTTAAGAAAACGTCCGCCCTCTTGGCTGCCATCTTGAATTCTGATTTTCTGGTCAACATTTGGGCCTGTCAACATCGAAATTCGTATTCGGCTGATCCGAATTAGTATAAATAGCTCATTTAGACAAATGTTACCCAAAATGCCGCTGGAATTCATAAAATGGCCATTACAGAGAAAAGTGAATCAGTCTATAATATGTACTAAGTAAGTTCTTCTGGGGATTTTCGAGATTACAGATTATAAATGTTTGGTCGACATTAATAAAATTTTAGAGCATTTTCTAAACAGTTGATTTTTAACATTTATTTGAGTAAATCAAAAAAAGAACTAAAAGATTTAAATTTCAACGAGACGTGTGTCGAAAGATCATTATCGATCACAAAGAACTAAATGTGCAGATTCCTATACATATCGCGAGTAATATAAACTAGAAAGAAGTATATTTCCACCCCGAGCTGTTATTATTTTTTAGTCTCTCTAACTCGATAATAAAATCTTTAATTTTAACTAATTTTTCACACGTAGTTAGGGATAGCGGCAATTACAATATAGCACCCAGCAAATTTAACCCGTACCTTAGAGGATTATGCACCAAATCGTGATATTATAAGACATGGACTTACGCGTGATAAAGGGTAAATATTTAACTTTACTCTAGCTCCAGAAATTAATGCCTTTTCGAGGATCTCACGTTCTTAATGTTGATATTTTGCACAGTGAGAGGAATGGACGATAGCAGAAGAGTCCCGTTTGCGTGCTTTAATTAGGATTCGAAAATTCTTGACGGTTGAGAAGAGTCCAGGGTCATGGAAATCTATAATGCGCATAAATTTATGTAAATGATGAAACTATTCAGTTATTGTTTGATTATCGTCGATTAGGACATGTCGTCAGCGTTAAAGTTTGTGACAATTGCGAAAGGAAAAAATTTGATAATGTTGGATGGATCCAAATATTGTTTTCACAAAGAACTAAGGGGAGGTATTAAACGTTGGTTGTGGAAATAAGATGTGCTCGGCTTATTTAAAAACAGAGGGTGCGACCCAGATTTTGACAGATTATTCATAAACATACCTTTACATACTTAGGAGCAGAAGTTAATCAAACCAATTCCATAAGCAGTGAAATCAAGGCACGTAATAGTCAGTGGATATCGATGTTACTACGCATATAACAAATTAATGAGAAGTAGACTATTACATAAAAACACGAAAACAATATACAAAACCTTAATTAGGACCTGTAGTAATGTAAGACCTGGACCACGACAAAGAGAGACGAGGAAATATTTCGAGTATTCGAAAGAAAGATCCTGCGAAAGATACATGGGCCTGTCCAGGACGATGATGGAACATGGAGAATCAACATAAATGCAGAACTGTATCAGATCAATAAAGGAACATTATTAAATATATACAATGTCAAACACATGGCTGGGACATGTCAACAGAATGTAAGACTCGAGTGTAACTAAGAAAATTTAGGAGTGAAAACCTGCTGGGAGATGAAGGGGAAGAAATAGGATATGAGATGGATCAATGATGTAGAAGATGACCTGAGAGCTATGAGTATTAGAAACTGGAGAAGCAAAACTCAAGAGAGAACAGAATGAAAGAAAATCACCAGACTGGCAAAGACTCATCCTGAGTTAGGATGCCAAAAAAATTGACAAACATAATCATGAAGCGGTAGAAAAAAAAAAAGAATAGGAATGAATTTAGCGATTCTTTGAAAAGGAAAGCTACTGGTGACGAAAAACTGAAAGACCAATGAAATGATATCATAAATAATCATCACAGGGTGATATAACCACTCTAACAAATTCAAAAATGAAAGAGAACTGTATTCTTCGAAATCTGCACAAAACAAACACTTTTTAAATACTGATAAAAGTATAGACACTCTAACAAATTCTAACTATCCAACTCGTAGCAAATTCAGAAATGATAGAAAATTGTATTCTTCAAAATCTGTACAAAACAAACATTTTTTAGGTACTCAGATAAGTTATATAAAAAGTGGTGATTGGTCAAAATTTGATTCAGTGATTTTAAAATTTAGTTCGACGTAGTAATAATGTGTGTTATATTGGGACTCTTCTGGTCTAGCAATAAGAACCTACCTGACCATTTGGGACTCTTCTCAACATCTCCGAGAGGGACATGTGTTTAGTTTTGGTTTATTATAAATACCTACTTAAAAATCAAGCATGATATGGTGTTTTCTTTCAAAATGTTCTGTATATACCTACCAGATATAAAACCAAGGTACATCGCGGCACACTTTGTGCAAATTATTACAGGAAGCTTTTCCGATAACACTAATCATCGACTTTTCATTAATATATGAAAAATGCATGTATAGTATTTCTATTCTCAATTTGGAATAAATATATAAATCATTCCAAAGCCCGTTCGTGATAGAATAACACCAAGGCTGTGCTTGAATATTACAAACGATACCCGTATACGAATATTAGTGGATTGTGTGAGTCGGACGAAAACCCGACTATGGTCTGATGCAACCAGATTGGTTCTTCCCCCGTTTGAGATGATGCTGAACACCGTGGTTGTGGCAGAATTTCTCGTTAGGGTGACCCGCCCGTGCAAGTGGCCAAAAACCATCTCCAAATGAGGGTTAACGCGTACTATAATTGTTTGAGGAACTCTTGGTGATCCCCCGTTTTTGAGGATGCTGAACACCGTGGTGATGGTGGAATTCTTTCCCGGGGTGACCCATTATCGTAAGTGGCCAATACCCCAACCTTTCAAAAGGGCGAGAATGCATTCTCAGCATACCTCCGGGCATAGCTCTCGCCCGCCTCCCCCCCGTTCTTGAGGATGATACACAGGAAAAAACATTAAAATGTCACCTCGATCTCATCAACAAAGTAGTCATCTTCATTTACTGTGGAGCTGAAAAAAGATGAGTGTATATTTTTTTAGGAAAAATATAATAATTTAAACATCTGATTTATTTAATTATAAAATATGTTTATTGATGCATACAATAACTGCATATATTGTTACGCTGGCTTTCCTTACATTATAAAATACTATGACTATATATAATTATAAACTTATTTGTTCAGTGGTATGATGAGAGCACTCCTTCACCCCTTTGGAGGGTGGTTATTAACCGTCATGGTACTTCCCGTGTTCGGCATCTTCCAAAATGGGGGAAACTATTTTTGCTCATGGTATGAGGAGAGAGCTCTCTCACCCCCTTTGGAGGGTGGTTATTGGCCGTTGAGGGGATAGTCCTCCCCATGATGCTCGAAAATGGGGGATCTAATAAGCAAGATTCCGTGAAACGTTATCAATACGCGTTTGACCCCGTTTGTGGGTGATTTTTGGCCGTTTGCGGGGGTGGATCACCCCAATGAGAAATTCTGCCACCACCACGGTGTTCAGCATCCTTAAAAACGTGGGGGGGGGGGGGAGAACTAGTTTCGTTGCATCAGACAATAGTCAGGTTTTTCGGGCCATTTTCCGACTGGCACAATCCACTATATAGTTAACCAGATAAGTTATGTGTATACCGCAAACGAAACTAGTCGATTGTTTACCTGGCTCACCATTACAAGTCCGCTCCTGATCTTTGTTCATTCTTAATATTGCCGGTAGCATAGCCGTAGGTTAAATGATATTTATTTAATTTTATTGAATCATCTATGGAGTTGTTCATTAAACTAACATTATTTATTATATATAAATAATATAGTATAAATACATTTTTTACATCATGCCCATCAACTAATATAAAGTAGTAAATAAATATTTACCATAATGTAAAAATGATTCTAAAAATTGTCGGGCGGCGCTCATGGCATCGCTCGGCTTCTCAACTATTCTCTTGTCTGTCTTCTTCATGATTTTCAAACTAAGCTTAGACAAACTATACATAATGTGTAAATGATTACAGAGAGTAAGTAGTCCTCTGTTCAGAGAATACTAATCATCGACTTTTCATTAAATATTTGAAAAATACATGTACCAGAACTCTAGTCGAAATTAACACCTTTGAGAAGATTCCTGCCAACATTGCAGAATTCCTCAATTTGCCAAATTTTCAACATTATACTGGACACTGCTTCTGTCGCAGCGGAGAGTCATACAGAAAATACGTTACGTTAGAAAATAAGAAAAGAATTGTGTGCCAAATTATGCCTACAACTTCGGCGAATAATATTGATTCAGTTCTGGCTACATGCGTTACAGACATGGTCACTAGAGCTACCTTGACTAGGACTACTCATGGACTTTGCAAACAGTGGAAAGAAAAGCTATCTATAAGAACTAAAGGAAAAACTATATATATATATAAAAATATTAATGAAATCTTTGCATTCTTTCGATAACCTGACTTCTGGTTATGCTAGCAAGTAAAATTCTGATTTGCCATTCTCATTTTAACACTAGCATCCAACCTAGTCCCCTACGGCTAAGCAGGCTAAACTAGTATCTACATGATCCCCTACGATATGTAAATTCAGTTAAAAATGAGAACAAAGGCCTGAAATTAATTTATTTACGTACCTTGTCTTTAAAAATTTTTTCATTCAAATGAATTACATTTTCATAAAATCTCATTCAGTTTCTTGGAAATGCTTAGCCTTTGAAACGTTTTTCGTCCTTATTGGGTACTCTTCAGAAAAGCCTAAAACCACTCATAGCGATGTTCCATGCAAAACTAAGACATGAATGGTATAAAATAATGGACTTGTTATTTTTAATTGTTTTGATTGTTCAATAACCATTAATGATAAATTAAGTGTAAAATTATTCCTTAAAATTAAAATATGAGAACTTTTAATGACTTCGATAATAAACTCACTTTTAAGACTGGTATTAAAAGTAAACCACACTGGCAACAGACGTTAAAAGGACTATAATGGTGGCTGTAAAAAATATTACTTTCATTAATTACACAGCTAAACAAAGCTACACTTTGGTTATATCTAATGAACAAAGCACCATATACCGATTTATGATACGCTGAATTTTTATTCGTGTTTCCAATTTTTTCCATGTAGTCAAAATTTCGAGAAGAAATTTCACCGCAAAAAGTCGGGAAAATTTCGGATATTCAGCGTTCTGGCAGCGATGATTGTTGTATCAATGCAAATGTCGTTACTCTTACATCGCAGTTGATCTTTTCCCGGTACCCAATGGGTGACATTGAGAAAGCGGCATGGATAAGTGCTCTTACTGCCGTCTGAAACTATTTGGGATATTACAGGAGTCCAGATTATAAGGAAATAGTCGAGAGAATGCCGAAAAACTTCTGAAAAATGGGATGCTTAATGAATTTGAAACTGCACTTTTTAGATTCTCATCTCCTTAGGAGACTTCAGTGAATAAAAGAGAGAAAGATGTCAAAGAGATTGAACGTCGATATCAAGAGCTGTGGGATAACAACATGATGGCTAATTTTTTTGGATGCTCAAAAGAGATGCGCCAGTGAACAGGAATGTCCTATTAGAGGACACATGGGTCCGTTATCATGAAAAGATAACAATTTCAGATGCAGGACATAATATGCTCTCCGTGCATTCTGAAAATGTTTGTCATTTTTTTAGTTTAGAAATTAATTGGGATGTACTGTTTGTTTTTTTGAGTTTAGAAATCAATTGCGATGACAAGCGTCTAGGTACACCGAAAGCCCGGAGCTTCGTGCATGCGTATTACCTTGTACATGTGTAATACAGGGTGTAATCAGTTTTATGTCATTAAAAAAACTGGTAATGGGGACCGACTAGACAAACAAAAAACCTTTATGACTTTTCCCTCAAGGGGCACGTTGACAAAAACTTACCTAGGTCAACATTTTAAATAAATAAATATATATATTTTTTTTAATATCAATGTAGGAAATAATTGAGAACCACTGCTTTTCTTGGTCAATGGATTTGTAGTTCCCAATTATACAACTTTTAAATTGTCATAAAAAAGTGCAGTCCTCGGCGCCACACGCGTCACAGCAAAGGCCTTGGATCATCGACCGCCTTTGATGGACCGCCTCAACCGAACTGAGGCAATTATAAAGAGGCAAATAATTCCTTATCTTTTCCTGCACAACTGCAAGCAAATTATGGCCATAGAAGTTTAAACAGAGCATTTCTTTACATGTGTGACTTTTAATTTGGAACAAAATATTAAATTAATGTTTATAATTAAGAATATTTAAATGTGCTTTATTAACGTTTGTAGCATAAATGAGTGTCCTGGGTTAAAAGCTTACCACCTAAGTAAATTATTCGAAGTATCTGCATCTGCATCAATACACAGTTCGGTACATCGAATTAAGGACATGCGTACTTCGTTCAACACTAAACAATAAACTATCAACTAACGTTGTCAATAAAGAAAAATAAAAGAAGAACTTGGTCCAAAATCCAAAACGGAATACAAAAAGAACGAACAAGTAAGTTATGTCTGTACGTAATCAAGAACTTAACGACTTGAACGGTAAAGTCAATAAAATAAATCTTAATTATAAATACACAGTGACCCGAAATTCAGAAATAACAAAAACAACGAACGGCGGGGCGGGTTGGACGTGTGTACATAACGAAACACCCACAGTAACTAAAATATTGCACAAGGGAGAGTTGGAGTATAATGCAAAGACACGCTCCACGATCTAAACCTACCTCCATATTCCAGCAGTTCTCAAAAGATTTTATTGAAAATTTGCGAAATTTTTGTTTTTTTTTTCCTCCAAAACTATGAGCTTTAGACCCCATGTTAGATAAGGTTTTTTTGTTTGTCTTGTCGTTCCCTACCACCAGTTTTTTTATGACATGAAACTAATTACACCCTGTATATTCCGCAAGTCGAGAAATTGAAATATTTCGTGTTATTTTATGAAAAAAGTGGACACCCCCGCACCCTCTTTTCTTTGTCTGCGACGCTAATGCTGCCTGCGGCGCTAATAATTATTAACAATTAGATATCAGAACAAAAACCTACTAACCTAATCTAAACAAATCACTCGAAAGAATAAAATTATTTAAGCAAAATAAAACCTGTCTAATCTAACGAAATCTAGAAAGGAATTTGTGAAAAAATATATTCATCGTTACAAAATTAAAGAACAAAATTCAGCGGGCGTGGAAGTTTGAACCCAAGACCTTTCGCACCGTAAGCCAGAAACATTACCTATGCACCAACCATCCGGCTGACGATCAACACCAAAGCAAGGAAGAAATAGTCAGACAAATGATATCACGTTATGCGCATGGTCGAAGCTCCAGGCTTTTCTGATAACCCATTCGAATTCTGGGGACAAATATAAAATACTGTAATCGCCAGATAGGAAGAAGCTGCACGAAACACGACTTCTAGTCGTATACCCCTCCTAAAGAGACCAATTGTAGCACACGTGGTTGCTTACGCAGAGACTCCTCCTTCCAATTACTCATGATGAATGTCGTACAGTGTTAGAAAGAACTGGTGGGACTTATCTGCGTCAGGAGACTTCTTCCTATTTGGCGATTAAGAGGCGATGTTGAGGGTAACAACTTTGAATTGGTATATTAATCACCGCAGCTAATGCGATGGGTTTGTCAATTTTTACAGATTACAAAAAAATTGACGTGATTGGTCACTACTGTTATGAAAGACTTTTCAGGTAGCTGTGTCACCTTCTCTTACAAAAACCGTATATCAATCAATTCATCAAAATACATCGGAATATGATGATCTGGACATTAGTACATGATCATTTTTTATGTGTGTCTGTGTGTGTGTGTGGCTATGTTATCTAAGTTTTAACGTTGGTGAAAATAATTCCAATCGGAAGTATATTTTTGTTACAACATCTGTGCTGCTATTTCGTGAAAACGACGTTCACAACAAAATCATTCATCCACTACGCCTCTGTCCCTCCACAATACTTTTTAGAGTACAACAACATTTAATCACTACATACATTTAGCAGCTAAGAGGCTTAGAGCGTTTGGGTCTTGGATTACTTCTGCATATTTTAATACTTTCTAAGATGAGCAAGTTTATTACTAGGGCTTATTCCCGTCCACTACGTCGCAGCGTGTGAATAAATAACTTTCATATGGCCCTGAAAACGGAAGTAGCGTACACCAAGTTAGTTTTCATTTAAATTTAGCCCAGGAATGAGTTCAAGGTCGCGCTGGTAGACAGCCGGGATTACAGAAAACGTAATAGTTTACGTTTTGCGTTAGCTCGACATGTTCTTCCCATAACGTTAATGTCTAGACTAAATTAGGATCTCATTAGGCTTTCAAGATATTGAGAATAATGACAAACTTTTGAGATAATACTAATGAACTACTGCAGTTATTTAAAAAAATATATTTTAGCACAGAATTTTTGTCAGTTCCATAGAATTATGTATAGATTTGCGGCTTGCAGTGCTTAAAGCCTATTTGGAAGAAGTAATGAAACTCATTAAAAATGCAAATCTTTTAAAAACACAGTCAAGGTTTTTATACGTCATTTCTTTCTTTTGTATATATTGGATTGATGAGCTGTTTTTTTAGAAAAAGTTTGCTGGAAATACCCGTACCTACTACAGTATTTCTACTTGCTTCTCAGGCTATCTGTCCTTGTCTCCGCCGCAGCAATCTGTCGGTGGATCTCTCTCTCCTTACCAATTATCATCAGCAAATTCAAACATCATAGAGTCGGGTACAATTTAAACTGACTTGTGTCATGGAAGCTAAAACGTCTGAACTAAAATTTTATTTGATGCATAAAAAATGCCAGTAGTTCTCAAACAGTTCTCAGCAATGATGTCGCTAATAATTTAAAAAAAATAGGAAAGATAATATCACAAAATGTTAAGATTATTAATTTAGTAACCTCATAATTTTAGTGGGATTCTGATTATAGTGTCCGCCATAAAGTTGGCTACATATGGGAAAAAATTGTATTTTTGACATTTCTAAAAAACTCTATTGGGGGTTCGTTTATGCATGTCCAACAACAAAAAATTACATTTTGCTACATGTAATGTGATCACCGGTTTGGCAGGACTGTAAAAAATAGTTGACGGTGGTACCGAAAAATGGGTCAAATTGTTAGGATATCGAAAAATTTTATGAAGAAAAAATGCATATAGAATACAACAAGGACCTCATATATCAATTTTGAAGCAGATATGAGGACAACAAAAAAGTGCAAATTTTACCCCTACCATTAATTACTATATGAAAAATCATAAACTCTTGTGTCTATTTCACAAATATTTGATTAGTTTCGACAAACACTTTATGTATTTTAGTTGAATAAAGGTATTTGCATGTATAAAAAGAAGCGAACCCCCAATCTAGTATATTTTATAAATCTCAATAATACAAATTTTTCCCATATGTAGCCAATTTTATGACGGACACTGTAGGTACATAGGTTCGGGCACAAATCAAACTGATAACAAAAAATGAATTGCCCAATTCAGTCAATAACAATGAGTGATCAGAAAAAGAAATCAAAGACTAATATTTGCTACAGTCCAGCAAGAGACACGGGAACGTTTGGGCATTTCTTGCCAGGAAAGGAGACAAGATCGTGGTATTAGTAGGGGAAGCGACGTCAGTAAAAATAAAATATTTCATATAACAAAAAAAAAATCTGAAATCTCTATGAAAATAACGAAAATAAATTATTTTTCTTTTAGCGGTAATAAACAAAAATTCTGGTTGGAAAAATAAATATTAAAAAAATTAACAATAATTTTAAAACAAACAAATTAAAACAACAAAGAACAACGCATTGACACGTTTTTATAAACACTAAACCACTACACTTGAACGTTAGAAAGTACATTTTATTAGAGATAAACACGCGCTAGTAGTAATAAAGGACACATTTTTGGGGAAAATAAAGTTTTAACAAAACTCGCGGCGCAGTTTAATAAAACAAAAATTTTGTAAGGAAAATTACTAACTTTTAATAGAGTTAATCAAATAAAAAAAGTAAAAGTGCTGGGGATCGATCTCGCAACAAGCCCATTTATATTTATTGCTGTTCGAGCATCTTACCGATTGAGCTATGCGATCCTGTTTATTCTATTCTAAAACGTGTAATATCTACGTACTAGAAAATTGTAAGACTTAGTGGTTTGACATTGTTCGTTTGATGGATGAATATCCAATATTTACCACTAAAAATAACTTAAATATTTCATATAAAGACGTTTTTCATATTTAGAGTGGTGTCAGTTCACGGAAATAAATAATATTCGTCGTCAAATGACACACAGTTTGAGAATCGCTGAGCTTATGACTTTTTCTCACTCCTCAGTGTACATTTTATATTTTCGTCTCAAAAGAAGTGGGAAAGAATCTTGGTAGACATACATTGACAATGTCTTTAGGCTATGGCTTTAAGTTTATGTACAAGAGATAGTGAAAACGTATGTGCAATATTAATTCATATATCGGTCTTTTTAAACTGGACCCGACTCTAGCCGGGTTTAGGTGGTTTTAGCGTAAGTTAATAAAATTACACAGGCACACAAAAAGAAAGAAAATGTCGAGTGCGACAAGGCAGACCCATGTATTCCCATGTGCATTGACCTGCTAAACACGAATCCGATGTTAGTTTTGCCCGATTGGCTCTTGCATTTTTCCTGACCTTAAAAAACACCGTCAGAATGCCCGAAAAATCTCAAACAAGTAAATAAAAAGCTTAAATGAGCTGACCACCATTTCCATACGTATTTTGGGGCGCAAGAAAGCTATAGACTTCTGGTGTGCGCCATTTCTAAATGTGAGTTTCATAATTATTCCTAGATATTTAACTAGAGAATATTTAACTTAACCTAAATGGAGAAGTTTAGCACTGTTTCATTTAACATAGGAACTCTCAAACTCAGTTTTCTCCTTTTGGTATTGGTAAACAGAACAATAACTGATTTGCTCGGATTGGCACAGGCCCTCTTGAGAGCACCATTTGGACATTATGTTTAAGGCCATTTGCATGAGACTTGGAATCATAACCTCACGCTTACCTCTCACAGTAATAACTAGGTTATCAGCATAACCCTGAACGTTTAAGCCAGAATTACTCAGCTTATGGAGGAGGTCATTCACCACCATTGACCACAGCAAGGACACAAGAGGTGACTATGATTCAAACATTTACTATAAAATCCATACGTCGAGATATTTATTCATTTATTGTAAAATAAGAAGTGACTTTACAAAGTACAGCCTCCATTTTAGCTTAGAATCAATAAATCAAAACAAAATAAATTCGAATGTTTACCGATTGCTTATCTATAAACACGGAACTTTAGTAAATATATAAAGTAGATCAATGCCAACAACGCTGTTGTTGCAGTCACGTTTACATTCGAACAATGTTTTCCACTTTTATCTGGTTCCTATTGTAGTTATATGCGTATTTATTTCACTAAACACATTAAAACAGGGCGTGGAGATTGAAAATACGTGTTTTCCTTTAAACAATATGTAACAAATTTCTAATTATTTTAGGCACGGCGGAAAAACATAATTTGCGCTGATAATTCCGTGATATTAAAAATTATATTGGTCAATTTATAGCCCTTTATTCACTTTATTATGATTTTATCTCTAGAATTAAAGAGACCATATTATTGCAATGTGGGCCATAACAGCAGTTTTTAATTCCCTGATCAAGGTAATTATTGATATAAACCATTATATCTCTTTCTCCAAAAACTTCGTTTCGTATTAGTCCTATAATTCATATCAAATTAAAATTCACATTCCACCCAATTCTATGTAAAATTAATCCTAATCTATGAAACACACTATATATTATAGTTTCTAAGTCTTGTACATATTTCTATTTTTATATGCTTAATTAAAAACCTTAGTAACATTTTGCTCTAAACTTATGATAAAGCATAGTATGTGTAAGACATGTTAGTTTACAAGCCTTTGGCGATCAACCTCTATGACGAATATAACCAAATTTCATTTGGGAGTATTGATTTCTGCAGAAACATTTTTATTCGTTTATAATACACCCATTTCATTAAATCAAATAAGTATAATTGGGAAACGAAGATTTATCCACCGGAACTCATCGACCTTTAAAACCAAATGGGAAGTTAAAATGTGGATTAACTCCATCTGAACTCTAACAATATAGCCCCAAATTTCAGTAATGCGCCTAACGCTTAGAAAAAGGAATAAAACGTCTTATTTTGACTGGCATATTGGACAATCCGATCGAGTTAGCACATTATTTTAGTCTGAAAGTCCAATAGGCAACTCCACCAAGCATAATGAAGTCACCCTTTAGATTTACTATCAGTAAGGTTAATATTCATCTTGATAACACAAATTGCGTTATAATAGAGTCTGTATTGACATTATGATTGTGTTCTTTATATTCTTTGTGAATGCGTTTCCATGAATTTTTTAGTAACATATTATCATCTACCCCAGACAGAACCAATTACCGATATATATGCGGTTATAATAAAGTATGAGTAATATTTCAGTATACAACACTCATGTAATTTCAATATAAATATATATTGAATGTTGCTCGAAAGTTAACTTGCTTAAAGGAAAATAAATATTAAAATGTCATTTCAGATTTGAAAGAAAGAGGGTCCCCAGTTAATATAAAACAACATTTAGAGAAGCAACGACGCTGGGATGTATATTTTATTTATATGGTAGATGGGTTTTTCTATCACAACACAAGTCAGAGCCAGACTTATTTGAAATATACTGCAGCCAACAAAAAGTTTTCTTTACTGACATTGTCTGGGGAATTGCTTATTTATATGGGAAGGCCGTCACAAATAACAGTCGCACAAATTGTCCCTAATAACACAAACTGGCGTAACCAAGAAAATTGCCAAAATTGAGTTACGTCGCGTCGGTTACAATCTTATATAAATTAGGCCGTTCATCTGACAAAGTGGCGTAACTGGGATTCTTATAGTAATCGTACAGTGCAAGTTGAATTCAAAAGCGTATCTGAAAATATGCCGAAACAAAATATCACCAAGTGGCGTAACTGCAGAATCCACAGATACGTCGCTTTGTGAGCAAAGCTTGGTGTTATGTAGTAACATTAACATCAAGCATTGAGCACGAAATTACATATCTGTGGAAGCAACGACGACGTATCTACCTACACCTTCACCCAGATTTGACTGTGCAAAAAATGTATTTTTTGTTTTTAAATGAACTGCACAAAGTCGGGATGAACGAAAAACCGAGTGAGTCTACCTACCGAACAGTTCTTACGAAAACAAATCCGTCTTTCATTCCAAGAAGGATCAGTGTACATTGCGTATGATCAATAAGCAGAGAACTTAAAGAGAAGAAGAGGAACTTGAAGAACGTTATGACAAGCATACTGCTGAAAAGGATAACATTCGACAAATCAAAGAAATATCTAAATGATGCAATAAAAGACAAAAGTATTTTATGTGGAGCCTTTGATCTACAACAGGTGATTTATGTTCCAATTAGTAAAGGAAGTGTCTTGTTTTATAAAACTCGTTTAAGTAATTTCAGTATTACTTTTCATGTCCTTGCTAATAAGGAATGCTTCTGCTTTCCATGGCACGAGGGTAGTAGTAAACGTGGATCATCAGAGATAGCTACACGAATCATCAAAGTACTGGAACATTACAACAGTAAAGGAACAAAGACTCCATGTATTTAGATGTATGCTGTGGTCAAAACAAAAATACGATAATGCCAACAATGATGCTGTATGCGATTCTGTGCCATTGGTTACACAGAATCTAAAGCTGGAGATCTCTCTGTACCTTCTCAGTTATACTCAATATTTCGACTCGCGCATCAAACTAAACCCTGCAACGTAATCCCCCTGAAGTATACCGATTTCCTTGACGTTAAGTCGTTGTCTTGACTGTAGTTTTGAAAGTACGTGAAAGTAAATCTGGATGCACTATTCACTGGCCGAATATGATGAAGGTGATGGTGAAAAGGCGAAACAATATTCTTTAAAAACCCTAGTAGCACAACATATTGGACCAATGTATAATCCATATAGGAACAATATATGAATATTGGTCCTATATAGGATCAATATTCATATATTGGTTCTATATGGATTATATATTGGTGCAATATTGGTGCTACTAGGGTTACTCCAACCTATGATTGTACTAAGTTCATGCGGAATGAGATGCCAGTGATTGATCCTGATGCATTGATGCTACGCATTCAAAATTAAGTCTGACAAAAATTGTCAGGCAGACAAGTTGTAATGGGAGACATCTTAAACTTCATTTTAAAACAAAAACCAAGGTGTTATGAAGTGCACTTTCATAAAAAAAATAATTTATAAAATATTAGGTCTGACAGATTAATTTACAAAAATTGCAAGACATGCAACTTTTTTCCAAAATGGCTCATAATTAACCACAAATTGCGTAAATTTCAAGCAGGTGTTTTGAAAAGTAGAAGCATTAAAGGTGGCCGGCCATTCCCTAGAAAGAGACATCCGATACGGAAGTATTTATTATTTTCGCCCGTAACTTTTTATTCTTAGTATGCATATTTAAAAAAATTATAAGAGTACCTAAGTAGAACCAAAACAAGATTTTTACTTTTAATTTTCAGTCAATAATTTCAGTGGTTTGCAAAATAGCTAGATTTAAAACTACGAAATAGGAAGATTAACATAATTACTTCCACATCCACGTAGTGGATTGGAAGTATAGTAATCGCAAAAAAATTTTCAAAAATTTTTATTCGTGAAATAGGTTTAGAATGTCATGAAACGTCGAGATTTTAAATTTGAGCGAAAAAAAAATTTTCTGTCTGTCTGTCGGTCTGTCTGTCTGTAACTTTTTTTGTCCGCACGCTTTCTCCGGAACGGTTTAAGATATTGGCCTGAAATTTTGTACACGTATATATTATAACGAGATCTGGAACTGGATTGTTTTTTGAGGAAATCCGGTGAAGGGTTGGGGGTTAAATAGGGGGAAATAAGTAAAGCAAGCTTGTAAGAGTACAGAAACTTGAAATTCGGTGTATGTACTAGAAGTTAAGGCCTCAGATTTTTTTATAATATTTTTCAAAAATATACAATTATCATTTAGATCCTTTTACGTTACTGCAGCAGTATCCATTGCGGATTATTCCATATACTTATGTGGAATAGATTAACAATATAACAGAATTTTTATTGACCAATTTTTCACCATGGTATGCAACATTAGAATGGTCGTTAGCTATCCTAGGCAAAGAAAAAATTCGAAGTGGTTTCAAAATACCTCCCCAGCAAAATTGTATTACAATTAGACAACGCGAAAACTGGAAATATTTCTAAAGCCTATGGGGTGTTGAGATCAGATTGAAAGCAATTTTAATCTAGTTTGATTAATAGTTAGTTCGGCTTTATTAACATCAGGGTAAGTACACGAAGATAAATTACTTGGTACCAACAAAAAAAAAAGAAACTAGAAAGTATTCAGTATATGGGTGCCACCAATTTTTACCTTTGCTTATCCTGCAAAAAAAGTTGGAAAAATAAAGAGGCAACAAGAAAAAAACATTTAACCCAATGAAGCATTACAATGTACAAACATTCACACAATTCAACAAGCCAGACTAACAAATAACCCTATTATGAAGTTGGCAATATCTAAAGTATTTTAATTCATTCACTCAAATCCATTTATACTACAAATAGATAGATCAAGGTAAGCATTGTTAGAAAACGGAGACACAGCCTTCCGGTTTGCCAGTTTCTAGAACATTGTTGTACTCGAAACAAAAAATCTAATCTTTAACGCTCGCCATAACGGTAAAATTTTGTTACCTATCACCTCCTTCAAATAGGTATGACAGACATTTTCGACCGAGAAGATATCGTCATACCAGGTTTTACAGTCTTGGAATTTGGTGCATATACTAGCCGTCAAGGTATCAGATTTTTTTTATAACATTTTTCATCACCTCCACCACCCCCGTTCCATCATTAAAGGAGCTGATAAAATAAAATTGAGATTTTCACTTGAAATCTGCTTTAGGATGATTCCGTTGAAGGGGTGTGGGGTAAGTAGGGGTAAACAGGAGAAAATAAATAAAGCAAGCTGGTAAGAGTACAGAAACTTGGGACTTGGTGAATATACTAGAAGTCAAGGCCTCAGATTTCTTTATAATATTAATAAAGTTCATTTTTGGCGTATATACTAGAAGCCAACATCTCAATTTTTTTATGATGTCTGTCTCAAATACATTATTAAAATTTTATTAGTAATTATTTTGACATACTAGTGCAAATATAGTCAAGAGGTTTTCCTTTATAGAGACTTGGAGGGGAAATCTGGATGTGGAAGTAGTGATTCCTCAGACAGCGGTTTTTTTTTCAAGATTATCTTGCACTGGGTGCACTCATGGTACGTTTTTGTACAAGAAAGATCATTGTTTTCTCAGCACATTCCAAAACAGTGTATTCGAATTTGTGCTATTATACCCTATGGTCTCGCTGAAATGTGGCACCAGCCTGTCTCCTTTTTATTTTTCGGCTGATTTCAGTTTTTTCAGTCTATGTACCAACATTAAAATTAATGTACGAACCAGCTAACCATTACACTCTTCTGCACTTTTTATATAATTGCTGCACATTCTACAGGATACTCTGCAGTTTTTTTTGTAAATAATATTAGTTTTAGACATTTTTATTTTAATTATAACACATTAAAAAAAATTTTTTAATTTAAAAAATTAATATATTTTTTATTTATTGATCGATTTTGTTCAAAAACAATGGAGTTCTTCCTCTAGCCAACACTAACTTACTGTCCAAATTTCAATACAATCAGACTTTTCGTTCTCAAGTTATCGTGCTTATAAGAAACGTGACGGACGGACGGACGGACAGACGGACGGACGGACGGACGGACATTTTGAAAGTTGTCCAGAACTCGATCACCAACAAAGTGATGTGAAAATTTTCTCTACGAGCAATATACTCTCCGTTTCGTATTTGCGAAGAGTATATTAACTGATTAAACATACATTTTTGACCTCTTGTTAATCTGATGTGTAACTCATTACCTTCATAAGTTAATACAGTATTCAATAATGGTGTACATATTATCAAAACGTCGCTAATATTTTTACAAAACAAACATATTTGCATAAATGAAATGGATGGATCGCCAGAGATTGAACTGAGATAGGTAGAAATGTCGTAGTACGGGCATTTCGAGCATTCTCTTAAAGTACGGCTCACCAATATAATATAATATAATATAATATAATATAATATAATATAATATAATATAATATAATATAATATAATATAATATAATATAATATAATATAATATAATATAATATAACATAATACAGGGTGCAATGCAATGTAATGTAATGTAATGTAATATAATATAATATAATATAACATAACATAATATAATATAATATAGGCACTCGGATCGAAGTATGTTTTTATAGGATTTGTATTAATGGGCTTTCATTCCTCTCTTTCATTTTCAAATAGACTTTGGTCTACGCCAGAAATACAATGGGTTGACATAAAACCTAAAGTAGATTTACAATATACTTCGTGAGCCACGGCTAAGTTAAAAGGGATCAGTTTCTTTATTGAATTTTTCCTGATTTTATTTTAAAAAACAGCCTGATTAAAGATTAACAACAGGAATGGTGCAAGTAATACAAAAGTCAGACATAAAAATATAATCTGTAAATCTGTACACTGTACCCGCGGACCAAATGTTATTTTTCAAGTTTGTGAAAGCAAGGGACGTAATATCGGTCGCAGTATCAAATGAATACACCCCATTTATGTAGGGTGCTTTGTGAAACTGTCGTCGCTTAATCTTGTCTGTGTTATCTGCGAACGTGGACGTATTCTGATTCTGAAATATGTCACTCAGCGTGAAAGTAATATATTATCAACTTAAAATACGCATAATTGTAGATGTGGGGAAATGCCAGGATTGAAAGCAGGGAAACTGTTTTGTCGAACAGGCCGTCAGGAACGAACATATCGTTCCTTTAATAAAAATTCATTTTAAACAACTTCTTCAATAAGGTAGAATCTATTGTATGGCAAATAAGATTCCAATTAATACCATAAATTTATACATCACTTATAGGTGCGATCAATTTGCGAAAAAAATAAAAGACAAAAGAAGATTGGTATCTTTCTGGATATCAGAAGAATCATTGCGAAAAATCGTACAGAATGTTGACAGAACAAACGTTAACAAAAATACATACGGATCTATTTGTAAACGCTGAGGATATATTTGAGATGAAAAATATTTTTAATGATTATCATAAGAGAATTTAACACTCACGTAGGAGAAGACAATCAAGGGCATACAAGAACATCATTGTAAATTAGCAAGAACCAAATCTGTCTGGATACATAGCGCCAACGCAAGCACCAACTCCTAAATAGACCATATCCTACTGTAGAGAAAAATAAAGGCAGGGTTCAAAATATCAAGGCAAAAAGAGCAAAAAAAGCAACACAGTCTGTAAAATACTACTTATATGGAAAACTAAAAATAAAGAAACTGGAAATATGCAAAGGATGCAACAAAACACCAAACAACACTACACTTTCCTACTATAGAAAGAAGAATATAAAAAATAAATACAGGAGGAAATGGAAAACTGTTGACAGGGGAAAAACTTAACTGGTCAATAATGAGTTCAGAAATAAAAACAGCGACGGGGCAAACGCTGACGCGGAAGAAATCACCCATGAGCAGACAATAAATACGAACCACTAAGAAGATGATGGTTGCAGAAAAACATGTGACGTCAGTGATATGCGACCGAGCTTAATAGTTGGCGATTATCTGAATTCAATCTTGAATCCGCCTAGCGCGGCAGCTCATTTGTCGGGGAGGGTCGTGAATTAGGATGCCATCCGTCACTTGCTTTCGTATAATAACTTCTTTATAAAATAGATGTTAAAAATTATAAGCTTCTAGGCGCTAGCCAAGGTTAATTGGCAGAGTTTGGGGAAGAGAAACGACACAAATAAAATTCTAAGGAAAAACCACTTATGAAAATTATATATATACTTAATTCAAACATTTGTTATACACACGAACTGAAAAAATCAAATAATTTTGGAAAACCAAGTACCTACAAAGGTAAGTACTAATACATAAAAATTGTTTCCCTAAATAGATTAATAAATGTAACGAAATGTACAAACTACAATCGTATAATAGGAATTATTCGGTGAAAAATGACTCCGTGAAGATTCCTATTTTGAAGAGGAAAGAAACCGACCATGATAAATTAGATATAGTCCATTTAAATCCTATGGATCTAGCGAAGATTGAACAGGAAATCAAAGAAAAAGAAACGCAAAAGAAAAGTTTTTAAAAGAATTGACATAACAATGATTGCCTACTTTGTAATCATTAATAATATATATGAATTATATAAAGACAATACTTATTTTATTTTTAAAGTTAACCACAAACAGCTGTTTATGGCTTTACCAAGCACACAGTTTGAGGGGCAAAACTTTTACTAGTCTTTGAGGATTAAAACCAATATTGCAGTATACTAAATTAGACGAGAAAACTAGCCAAAAAATTATATATACCTATATCGCTAAAAAGGTGAAATAACGTTTATAACTGAGGGCTGGTTACAAAAAAACTGACAATAAATTTTAATACATTTTAGAATGCCAATAGTTCTTACAAAACGCACTGTTGTGTGACCAGACTTTACTAGTCTTTAAAGTTGAGGACCAAAAGCACAATACGCTAATTAGCTAACAGAAATCTTACAAACTAGCACGAAAGTAACGTACGTATATCTATGTCACAAAAAGATGAGATATTGCTTATAACGATATGGATTAATCAGACACCAAATCCGAATTATTAGTCTGGTACACGCAAATCGAGAAAGATAGAAAAGTCGTCAAACGATGACAAATAAAGTTTTTTTTTCGAGAAAAGCTACTTTAAAAAAATCCAAATTAGAGTATTCATATTTTCTGTAAATAAGACTTAATATTCTCCTCGAAAGAGAAACAAAATGGCGGACAGGCAGCAACCGCATGTAATCATTTTTTCGTGATAAAAGGTACTTTCTATTTTTGCAAATTTCATTGAAATAAGCAATTTATAGCAGCTAATTATTATGTGTTTCTTATTCCACAAGCATTTCCCACGTGTTAAATTGTGAATTAGAGCTACATCTCTGTACATACAAACTATTTTCATACTTTTACCTTGCTACCTTAACACGCACGTTTGTATTACAAGCGCATAGTTAACATTTATTTTCCATAATAGAAAATAAAAAATCAGATTTCAATATATAGATAATATTTTACATATCAGGAGTAGCCTCTATTTTTTCAGTCAAAAACACACCCTGTGAAAATACAAATTCATAACACACGACCGTTGAGTATTTCGGGACCGATTCTCGGGACCATTACGTCAAGTTAGCCAAGTTCCGATTGAGGTAGAACGGCAGGTATAAAACTTAGGTAGCTGTCGTTTCAGTATTACACGCAGGGAATCCTGCTTTACGAAACTATGTGAATTAAAGCAGAATATAACGCACTTGGTTTTTCGCTTTTTGGCCAGGATTTTGGGATTCTAGCTCACTGTGCACCGGTATGGCATGAAATATTAACAGGCAAAGAAGTGACTCCAAATTTCAGCAAATCTTATTGAATGGTTTGATAAAATTAATTTTAAAAAAAGTCCAATTTTAACGGTATAACAAAAACCTGAAAAATGTGGACTTATTAAAATTGCCCAGGTAAATCGATACAAACATTTTTAAAGAATATAACTTTAGTAAATAAGCACTAGGTATTAGGTTTTTATTCCCCCAGAATTACAGGAACTCGAGAACCGCTCTCTGTTCCTCCAGGATTAAAAAAAATATGTTTTTTACCTCTTTTAAACTAAAATTATTCGGATATTGCGCGAATCTTTTAATCAGGCTATTCAATAAAAATCCCTAAATAAGATGTTGGCATTTGTCAAATTAAAAATCAAAATATAGCCAAGAAAATTTAGGAATTTAAGTCAGCACTCTTAAAATTCTCCAGGCAATTAACTCTACTCAACTGCCATCTAAATAGCTGCTTATTAAAAGAAAACAGGGATACAAGCCTCTAACCTGCTTCAAGATATAATCAGGCTGGAAAGCTCATTAAACAATAGGCGAGAATTCATGGTATGTTAGTCCACTTTAGAGACTCAACCACTGGTTTGTCTAATAACAAGGTAGGGTTGGTCCACCAGTTATAGCCACTATAAGGCAAATCTCAAATATACTGTTTTATCTAATATATTACCATGATTTATTTATTACAGAGTAAGTGTGAATGAGACAGCTTGTACATTAATATGTTCAAACTTATAGGCTAGAAAGAAATAAAGATATACGTTTTGCTATGAAAAAATAATTCTGACCAGAAATACAAGTTTTACCAGTTTTAGCCACAATTTAACCATTTTTAGTCAACTCCATTCTCTATTTATAGCCACCCCGTAATTAAAACACCATCATTCTGAAAATGTTTATTTCATGTACCTCGAACATATTATATGTACGTAATCGATTAAACAATATAAACAATTAAATATAATTGTCCATTTGCGGAACAGAAAATATGCCTCTGGAGTTTATCTTCTTTGGAGAAGGTATTATTTCCAACAAATCGTCACGAGGATACCACAAAACATCTGGCCGCTCAGGCCACTTCCAATTTGGTCCACTCCTTTCCATAGAGAAACAATGTGCCATATTTTGTTTTAGTTTCATTATTTTTGAAGGATAGTATGAGTTTTCGTATTTTAAAATTACGTACGAGTTAACAGCAAGTGATTTTTCAGGCTGGTCTGCATTGCCCAAGTCTGTTAAATTTTCTTTATTTTCTGAGACAAGATTGGGAATGGCAGTGTCTTCTTTTCGGGCCCCTTCCATTAAACTATCTCCACTTCTTAGTTTATCCTCTTTAGATTTTTTTCCTCCTTTATTTTTCTGAATTACTTTGTTTGCTTTGTTCTGCTCACGTTTGACTTTCCTTTCATTTTTTTCTTCTTCTTTTCGTTTCTTCTCCTGCTCTTTTGCCTGTGCTATTTCTATCCACTTATCGGATGTCAGAACTGATGGTAAATGTTCTCTTTTTCTCTTGTTCTTAGAAACGTTTGGATCTGGCCACACCAGAATGTCGTTTAGAATTACATTAACTGATCGATTTTCTGGGCTTTTTATCAAAATATTTTGCACAACATTAATTTTGTTTGTTTGTGAACATTCTTTCTCAATTTGAATTTCAGGTTCCACTTCACTTTCCAGTATTTCTTTATTAATAATTTCATCTACTTCTTCCTTTTCTATGTTTCCCGTCTCAATTTGCTTAATTTCATTGTATATTTCGCATTTATTACTCTTTATTTCCTCAAAATTATTGATCTCGTCCTCTTTTATATGTTTCCTTTGTTCATGACAATTTTCCAAAACTTCCATATTTTCTTGTAAACTTTCCTGTTGTACCTCGGATGTGTCATCCCTATATTCTTCAAAACTGGGAAAATCATTGTCAAAATTAGTGAGTAATTTAAATTCAGGAAATGGAAATTCTAATATATCTTCATTTACAATAACAGATTCAGTAACATTTAGGTTCAAATTAACTGAAGAGACAATTTCATTTGTAGTCTTAGCTAAGCTATTCTGAATGCCACGCCAAAATTTGTATAGTTCAAGAAATGAAACATCCCCTGACCATTGTACTTTTCTCATGAAAGTTTCTTTAAACTGTCGTAACACTCCAATATTTATTTTTGATTCAATAAACTGTAGGTGGTGTGTAATTTCGTCCCTATTGGCATCTTCTGCATTTGAAAATTCTACTGATTGTGCATACCGGGATACACATTTACTATAATTTACGGCTTCCGGGTTAAATGGGTATAGACCAGAAGTTCTAAAACCAGCGATAATTGTATTTTTGAAATTGTTTTCGGTAAGTATTTCGTTAAGAGCCGAGGGTACATCTTTCTTTTGCAAACTTTGTCCACTGTGCTCAAAAATCCATTTTCTATGAATTTTTTTTCCAGGCCTGCTTGAGTGGGAAAAAGAAGGCAACATCTAAGGGTTGCATGATATGAGTGGTGTTTGGATACAAGCTCACCAGGATAATTTCTCTTTCTCGGCAAAATTTACTTAAGTTTAAGGAAAGATGAGAGGCGTGTCCATCTAAAAATACCACAATAGGAAACGTAGTGTTTCTCTGTTGAAGATAAGGAAAAAATACATTGGAAAAATATTCGAAGAATGTTTCGCTTTGCATCCATCCACTATCGGATTTTCCAATACCCCATCCAGGTGGGGCAGCATTTGTTACCGCAGCAGGCAAACGATCGTATTTAAATATAGTTAAAGAAGAAGCTATATCTCCCTCCGCGTTGACCGTAATTAGTGTTGTTACATTTTCTTTTTCAGATGTAGATGTTATATCATAGGTTGGTTTACCTCTTTCTGCCAAAATAAGTGATCCCTTTGGTGACAAAAACATAGCCGTTTCGTCCATATTCCAGACTCTCGCAGGGAAATTCAATATATCGATATCATCTCCAAGCAAAGTTGTGGTTTCGGAGAACCATTCGCGAATTTTTTCTTCCGTTGCAGAAGCTCGGGCTTTATTAATGTACTCAGCATGTTTTTGTCGGACAATTGCATTCCGCTTTAGAAATAATTCCAACCACTTTTTTCCAGGAGTTTTATTTACAAAACCCGTCTCCATATTTGCTTCTTCTACTAGTCTTTTAACTGAGTAAAGTAGGCACTCTCTATTCACTGGAAATCCCCGCGCCGCCATACCGACTATCCATTCCACCAATTTTCCTTTAACCCTTGCATGTAAGGGCGTCCTTCCAGCTAGTTTATCCCGCAAAGTGGTGCGTGGAATTTGAAAAGTTTTGCTTGCCCTTAATACCGACATACCATCATGAATCGCTGCTAATGCATTATGTAATGATTCTGCGGAGTATTGGTAAATTTTCCCTTATTCCTCATTCGCTCCATTATATTCTATAAAAAAAATACCCACTTTACATAGGAGGTATCATAATTTTCTATAACATGGCGAAATCTATATTTAGTTGTTCTAGTTTTAGCCATCTTTGAACTAAAACTGGTGAAAGCGCATATTTAATTATCTAGTTTTAGCCACCCTAGAGTTTTAAGTATATATGTAAAATAACCTCAAAAATTTGCGCAAATAAGCTATTTTAAGGCATATACTTAAAAACATAAACACAATCAATGCAACTAATACAACGTGAGCAGAAGAAATAACACAGGAACTTACCACGATAGCTTAACAAATTTTATAAGAAAAGCCGAGATTCTGGACCAACACAATTACATGCATGCACACTTAATCATATGACATGCGCACTCAACTAACTGACAGTTACAAACGAGGTTACCTTAAAATTGAAGGAATTAGGCGGGAATAATGCCCATTTGCTAATATGCGCGCGAAAGTTAATATTTGAACTTAAATTTTAAGGTGGCTATATCTAGCGCAGTGGCTAAAACAGGGGGCCCTACCCTAAGTTTAGCAAAAATCACCACTACGGATTAAGTTCCGTTTTTATTTTCAGAATATTGACACGTCCATGATCAAGAATCTGCACGACTAACCTGAAAACTACATATGCATTTTAATACTGGCTAATTTTAATTAACAAATATTTTGAATCGTTACAAAAAACATATACCAAGTACATGTGGACAAGAACATCATGGGAAAAGCCTTAGCCTACAACATGGTTAAGCGAAAATGGAGGTTCGCTGCAGGATACAAAAAAACAGCAAATAATGACACCTGAAACACCTCCCTACTACAGAACGAAGAAGTCACAAAAATAAATACAATAAAGAAGTATCAAGGATATACACCTGCTAGATTCACAGACAGAAGAAACCGAAGACTCAGAAGAAGACAAAACAAGGAAACGATGATAGACGGAATTTAAAACTCCTACACTTCGCATTCTATATTTCGTCGTGTGGTTCTCGCCGCTGGCGACAAGCATGTCCCACATCCAGTCCAAGACCGCAATCCAAAGTATGTGCTAATGTAATTCGGTGCTAATTGTCTTATCCCAGTATCCAATGGTTGGAGCCCAGTGGCCCTGTCAAGGTTCTGTGCGTTTTTTTAGGGGAATGATAAGATACACTTCTTTGTATTTAAAACAAGATTTACAAACAGTACAAAATGTATATCTGCCTGTTTCCTATATAATTTGGATGTTTATAATATACAGATATTTAATTTAATTAACTTAATCCAGCATAACTTTAGACACGGCGAGTGAAATGAATTATTTTCTTTCTGTCATGTAACCGGAGACAACACCGCAGCCTGAGGTTGTATCGTATCTGTATCACTAATTTAAATACATTCGACAATGTAAACAAACAATATTGACTTGTATACGGTACACGTTGTAGAAGTAGGTCACAGTGCTCTATTCTGAATGGAATATTTGTTTTAATTTTACCACATAAAATTTTACGACAAGAAACCGTAATATTTTTGTGTTTTTAAACATGTCACAAACGGTAAACTTGGAAACAATGATATGACAAACAGTTAACGAGGTTTTGATAAGCAATCTCTCATTAAATAATAACAATAATAACCTGTGTGTAATTACAGAAGTATGCAAAAGAAAAAATTGATGGATTTAGCTGTTACTTTGTGGTAGTCGATCATAATGATTTATTAACACTTATTTTGTTTCTACCACTGTATTTTACTGTAATTTAACGCTACTGTAGTTTCGATACTTCAACGTATCATCTTCAAAGCGACTCAAGTAAATGAATGAACACAAGAGAAAACCTAAACTATTTATAATTTACATTATTTACCTAGTTTTATTACTATGGTGTAGGGGATTTAAAATTATCAACTAAAATGAACAGAAAGTAATAAAGGGATTAAAGGATTATGAAGTAAATAAATTAAATAGGGGTGTGTTATATAGGTCCTTAATGACCTAGTGTTATTTAGTTATTTGTCTTAAAATGTACCGTTTGCATGCTGGGTTGACATATTTTCTATAAGACTACATACAAAATTTTTTAACTTTATGAGTTTCCTAATGACTGGATTTTTTACAGAGAATTGTGTCATATAAAAATCTATTAATAAAACTTTATTTCAGATTTTTTTCATTATTTTCGTCTAACGCCTCTACCTCCTTAATAGACAATCATACTTTTCTTATTTTGTGGTGTAGCATTTGAAAAAGCTACATTAATAATTTCAGTTTGAATACTGTAAATTAACCCTGATTAATTCATTTGTTTGAGTATGCAACCCACGATCTAGAATTAGATAGTATATAGTTGCCTATCTTGATGAAAAATTATGGGTAGTAAACATATTTTCTTTAAGCATAATTTTGAGTTAGAGGTGTTAGTCATGTATTCTTGTGGTTGAGATATTACATAATTGTGTAATTCAGTCTTTTAAATGCAAAGTCCCTTGTTGGCGCATTTTTATTGGCTAGAGAAAGAGTTCTTTAGATGCTCAAGTTGGCAACACTGAGAACTGTAGAAGGAGATTTCCGTCTGGTGTTTTTTTTTTCGAGAGCGACGAGATAGCTGAATGGCGGCGGTCCCGGTTTTGTATTGAAGAATTTGGGTTTTACATCGCTTACACTGAAAAAGGATTTGATTTGATGTACCCAGTGTTTCTTCACCGTCCTGCCAGAAGCATTTTGTAAATTCCAGGAAGGAATTCTGTTGCTTGTCGTAATCTGATCGCCACGTGTCTCGTGAGGTTATGTAATACTCTCTACATGAGGTGAGCTCTTATTTTACTTAGTTTGGTATTTTATTTAGTTCTTATTTATTGTAAGTATTACAGAGTGTTTGGAGGGGCATATATGTTTGGAGAGGCTTACAATTGGGATAAGCATATGTTTGGTGCTCTCATTTTGGTTATGTAAGGGGGCCCAGTATTGTTAGAGTAATAGGAGGAAGTCTATTACTCAGATGTTTGGTTTATGTGGATCCTGCTCACGTTAAGAGAAGTTTTGGTTAGAGGGTTGTTCGCAGCAGTCTCCAAGACATTTCGGCAGAATTTTGGGAGCGATACGGAGTCGTAGTCGCAAGTAACGTCGAGAACATCTTAAGAAGTAATGACAGGTCACGCTGCAGTCATCAGAGAAAACGCCATGGCTCCGACCAGGTTTTATTGTTTCATTTTAGTTTCATTCAGTGATTTTTTGTAGAAATATTAGAATAAATTACACAACGATTTTGCAACTATATGCCTAGCATGATGAAATATCTTAATATTTTTTACTGTAAGTAACGCATGGTACCACGTGATACTAATTTACCTTCTACTATGTCACATATGAAGTATTTTTAGTAGAACATAATTATTTTAGATCATTCTTTAACATTCTAGTGCACACAGCGAGCATAGCGAAAATTGGCTCATAGAATCTTGTTAGTTACATAATATTTTAGTGATGAGCGGTAATTTTAATCTATTGTAAACCTTTAACTCGCTGTTGCAAATCTAAAACTCATGTTGGTATCATTAAAGCCGTAGTTGCATTTCTATAAAAAGAGGTCAAATCACTGAAATAATTTTAGAAGGGGTCATTTACATATTTTGCATTTCTTTTGCATATACAGATTATGTTTAGGGGATAATTGTGAAACTACTTGTTTTTATTGTTGTATATCTCACGCGTGTTGTAATAAATGTCTAATGTCTACATGTTCTTATTATTTGCACTGGTACTCCTGATATTTGCTTAAATTTTGAGATTTTATAGAGTAAAGTAAGAGTTTTGATATTACAGATATATTTTGAGAATTCCATCGCATGGTTGCTAGTGACTTAATTTTGTTCCTGGCTGGCAAAATTATTTAAATCACATTACGTAACATACAGCCGGTGGCGCCCTTTTGAGTGTCCACACAATCCTAACCCACGGTCCTACGCTCAAAAATCGGCTGCCGTTCGCACCGGAATAACATGTTTTAATATTTAGGTATCAAAACATGTTACAGTATTAAATTGAGTGCAAGATGATGTCGATGGTATATCAATATTTTAATTTTCCACACCCTACCGCTTCTCACTACCTCCTTAGAGAGGTTAAAACTGCATTTTTCTGTATCAATCGGCATTTAATGGTAAACACATTTATTGTACCAGCCAGTTTTGGACACAACGATTTCTTCCATCGCGTCAGTTTCCTTCTACCACAACCTTTCATCCCCTAAAAGGGACAGAAACGAGATTTTCCTTCATATATCGGCAGTTAATAGACAATCATTTGTTTCTTATTTTGTATTAAATTATGAGTACAAGACGATGTCTATATAAAAGCTACAATAGCTTTGTTCCAAATTAAAAAACACATGTAAACAAATCCTATTTAAACCCCTGCGACCATGCTATGCTTGCGTTGTGCCGAAAGAGAAGGAATTATTTACATTTTCATAATTAGTGGTGTAAAAAGTTCAATACAAATAATCCCACCAAAGTGCCGCACTTCTACCGACGGGAACACAAGTCGGGTATTACAGTTTTTTATTATTTCTAATATTCGGAACTATAACATCCATTGACCCTGAAAAACAGTGATTCTCAAATCTTTCCTACCATAACATTAAAAATGTAAAGCCAGGTCAGTTTTTTTCAAAGTGCCCCTAGAGAAAACGGTCATATAGGTTTTCTGTTTGTCTAGTCGGTCCCTATTACCAGTTTTTTTTTAATGGCATGAAACTAATTACACCCTGTATACAAGAAGGAACGAGAGTCCAATAAGAAAAGACCATATTTGTTGAACAAAACCGAAGCGTCTGCAACAGTGAATAATCACGCCGTTTGCAGATTACTCCCTCGATTACTTTCTCTATACTGAATGGTGAATGCTAGTCACTACCTAATTCAATGCATACAAAACACAATAGTCGTTTCTGCGCTCTGAAAGTGAGAGTGGTAGAGGTAAGTGGCCTTGGCTCGCAGATGCAATCAAGTAACGAAATACGTTTCTAAACTAAATATACACACACTCTCAGATTAGAACGAACTTTACGTAGATAGTGTCATATAACGATTTTACTTTGGCGTTAGAAAATAGAAAGCCCTTACAGTGTGATTATAACAAGGGACACGACGAAATTCGAGGTGTTTTTCGTATTTACATTGATAAAAGGCAGATATAAATTTCAATTTTTTAAAAGTTGTATGCATTAGAACTAGTGCCGGGCCCGTATTCTACAACCACAGATAACTCTCTTGAAAAATCTTTGAAGAAATTCCAATTTTTCGTTATCTTTTAGAATTAATTACACCAATGAATAAAAAAATTTGCAAAACTATTTACTGATATTTTAAGTATTTTTAGAGACACTCAAATGTTTGGACTTCATATATGCTCTCCCCCTGTAAATAGCATGTGAAATATATTGAATTTCCATAAATAAATAAAAATGTATTCCTCAACGCAATCATACTACAAGTCTATCCTACATAGGCATAGGCAATACATCGATCGAACATTTCTACAGATGAATTATACAAAAAGCTGCAATAAAAGGTTTTGTATTCACTCTGCTTAAAATTCTGGATTTACAGCCAAAGTGGAGAAAATATATTCAGTCGAGTGAGTCAAAAGAAAACAGTCTGGACGAGGATCAATAAATCTATAACTGCACATCAGTGCTGAAAAGCAGAGACTCAAAAAGTGCTCTCAATATTTATCGCTTTTATTTCATAACCTAAACACTAATTCACTCTCAGAATTCGCGCCTTTGAAGGAAATTTTATTGATGACCGAGAAATTAACTAAGTTAGGAAAGAGACTGGAGAAGACAAATTGGAGAACTTGGGAAAAAATATATTATATTACATGAATTCGCGTAAACAAGATTTATTTTTCAGGGTTGGTTATGCTTTAAAAGAAATCCCCACACGTGGAATGCGTAGAAATGTTGTGTTCAAATTTTCACAAAATACACGGTAAAAACAAATTTGTTAGTTTCAGTAAAATTATTTTGTTAATATTTTTTGGTTCATTAAAAATATTACTAATATGTTCTAAGCCACGACCATATTAAGCGCAATTTAATAATGTATTTGTTAATTCTTTAAGGTGGCCATTCCCTAAAAAGAGATTTCCGATAGGGAAATATTTATTATTTTTAGCCATAACTTTTTTTTCTTAGTATGTATATTTAAAAAAACTATAAGAGTACCTAAGTAGAACCATAACAAGACTAGTACTATGAATTTTCACTCAATAATTTTAGTGGATTGCAAAATAGCTAGATGTAAATTTAAAAATTATGTTAATCTTAATATTTCCTAGTTTTAAATCTAGCTATTTTGCAAATCACTGAAATTATTAAGTGAAAATTCATAGTAATAGTCTTGTTATGGTTCTACTTAGGTATTCTTATAGTTTTTTTTAAATATACGTACTAAGAAAAAAAAGCTATGGCCAAAAATAATAAATATTTTCCTATCGGATGTCTCTTTCTAGGGAATGGCCACCTTAGGTTTGATACATAACACAGCCACACAAAAAAAAAGTTCAGACCCAGAAACTAGACCTACCAATCTTTATGTATTTCGCCCTCCTGACTTCGATGCTTCATTTTATCGTTGGGTTTTCTAATCTTAGATTTTATCTTCGAAATGCCGTTTTTATATTTTCACGTGCTGAATCCCAATTTGATGTTGAAAAAGCTCTGTGATACGAGTTATAACGGGTATTCATCAAAAGTTCGTAAAATCAGCAATTATTTCATCAAAAACGTTCACCGCAGGGTTGTAAAATTAAATTTCGTAAAGTAAATTTTTAGATAAAAAGCTATCATAGCGATGTCTCGAAATTTTTCTCGCCCATTTACTGTACCGTCAATCTCCCATTGTTCTACGTTTAGACAAGGCGAAAACCTCGCGTTCGTATAAAAAAAATATCCCAAGCCTTTTTTTTGTATATTCACGTTCGGAACATGTCCCTGAATAAGTATCAAGATTTTACCGGACGAAAATCTGGTCCCAATTTTTTTAAACTTCTTTTTTTTTTTTAATTGCACACATCGTTTTTTTGACCCGAATTATTAATTTTTAGTTTTTTTGGGTCATTTTAAACAAAAAAGGTCTCTTGTCATTTTTTCGTGAAGTCGGCCGTTTCCGACAAATTAAAGAATGAATTTTTTGAGTTCACCAAAATTCTCATATAATATTTGAACACCCATTAATAAAATCCTGAGAAGTAAGTGCAGATTTTTTTATTCCAAAGCTTCAATTTTACTCGTTAAATAGGCGTTTTCAGCCGGGCGCGTTCCGCTTTATTTGTATATTAGTCGGAAACGGTCAACTTTACGAAAAACTGACAAGAGACCTTTTTTGTTTAAAATGACCAATAAAACCAAAGAATAAAATATTTAAACTAATTTTTTTTTTTTAATTACAAAAAACGCTTATCTTCACCCAAATGAATTTTTGCTTTGTTTTAAAGGTCATTTTAAACAAAAGAAAGTCTTGAACCATATTCTTTATAGGATTTTGCAAACAGCGGAAAAAACTATCCATGAGAACTAAAAGAAAAACTATATGTAAAAATATTAATGGAATCTTTGCATTCCTTCGATAACCTGACTTCTGGTTATGCTAGCAAGTTAAAATCCTAAAATAAATTTGTCCAATTTCTTATTTGACATTCCCATTATAACACTAGCATCCAACATAGTCCCCTACGGCTACGCAGATTAAACTAGTGACCCCCTACGGTATGAAGATTCAGTTAAAAATGAGAACAAAGGCCTGAAATGAATGTATTTACCTACCTCGTTTTATTTTTTTTTTTTCATTCTAATGGATTACATTTTCATGAAATCTCTCATTCAGATTCTTGGAAATACTTAGCCTTTGAAACGTTTCTCGCCCTTATTCTGAGCTCATCAGAAAGGTACAAAGCCACTCATAACGATGTTTCATGCAAAACCAAGGCAATATCCATGAATAAGTATGAAATATTTATATTTGGCACTGACTGATAAAAAACAACAAATCTTCACCTATCTATTAGCTAACTAGTATTGGAGCCTATATACTCTATGTATGTTTAAAAGTAGGTAGGTAAATAAATTCATTTCAGGCATTTGTTCTCATTTTTAACTGAATCTTCATACCCTAGGGGGTAATGCAGGTACTAGTTTAATCTAAATAGCCGTAGGGGACTATGTTGGATGCTACCCAACTAGCACCAAAGTGACAGTAACTGAGATAGGAACTTCGTATGAGTAACCATTACGTAATTGCGACTAAATTTACGACTTTGGTGTAAAAATAACTTCATTTGACAAGTCTACAGTCCCTGCCTCGTAATTTCTACCACTAATGATTACTTTATAGTTATGCAACTTCTACGTAGCTTTCGTGGTACATGGGAACGTGGTAGTTACCAGTGGGACGACTTTTCAGGTTTTCAGAACTTGAAGGTGGTAAACTATAGTAGTAGCGACTAACTCGCATCACTGAAATGCGACTTCAAAGTTGCAATCACCTTCAAGTAGCTTTAATAGTTGCCGCGACGTTCTGGGAACCTTCATTATTTCTTTAAAGTAGTGGAACTTGTAAGTAATATTCATAGGTGTTAATGACGTTACTGCTACCTACAGAACTGTGTACGGCTACTACAAAGTGCACATCACCTCTGAAATTTACCGTGAAGTAAATTTCACCAGTTCCCAATGTTGACCATAGATAAAGTTAATGCAACAAAACCTAACCTTTATAATATGCTTGCCTAACCTAGACTAGAATTATATGCTGCTATATTCATGCTATGCAACATTTTATGTTCAAAATAAGGCAACAAAATTTAATATTTCAGCACAGTTTTATTACACCTACTTTTTCTTCTATGTTATCTATCACTGTAATAGTATATTATACCAACAAGGTTTATGTTTATTAAGTCGTTGATATATGGCTGCATACAAGTAAATTGCGACAGCTGGTAGGTTTTTCAATGTGAAGTTAGGTAAATGATAAACAGCAAAAGCTAGGAACGCGTTCAGTCTAGATCTTAACGTACGGCTAACACGTACGTTCCGAATCAATAGCGGGAGAAATGTAACCATGAAGTAGCAGCGGCAACTTTGAAGAGGTAATTTGTGCTAGTCACAACTTTGCTACGACTTTAAAGTAATGCTACAGTTCCATTCGCAGATTTGTGGTAAATATAACTTTAGAGTTACGTATTTGCAGTTTTCGTCACTATCGCCAAGTAGCAATTACTTTCAAGTAGCATTTCTTGGTCAAAACGACCTTAAGTCATATTTTCTGAAATACGCCATGTTGATGGCCAAAATTATCGACGCCATTATTATAACACATGGACCATAATTTCATAATTGACTAATAAATTTAATTTATCACAATGTCTTCACCAAATACAACAAATCAATACATAAAAAGTAGTGTTAAGTTCCGAAGAACAATAAAAAATAGGTTTGGGCATCTAGTGTGTCATATTCTCGCATGACATTATATATTTTAAAAACAACATTTTCATTAAAAAATGCATATTTTAAAGGCACGTGGTTAGATTCGGACGTTTTATCAGTATGTTTTTCAGTAAAATTGCATTCGTTTTAATTATGACCCTTAGACCACTGAAAAATAGCACAAGTTTTGTTGTCTAATATTACCTTCTGAAATTCTATTAAGTTTCTGAGTTAGGGAAATGAACAAGAACAAGAATCATATGTAAGAATGAAACATAAATATAATAAGATCGGTTGCAAGACAAAGAAGGGGCAACATCGATTTGAAAGAGTAGGGAGTGGTAAAGTTTTCTGAAAGTTGCGGCGTCTACGCCGCCACGTCGCAGCTCCGGAGCAACAACGTCATCGGAACGTAGCCAGACAAGTTCCAGGAACGTGGCTGGAACGTTATCGTCACCAAAAATTATTCCCCATTTTGGTCATAAACACGTATTAGGAACGTTCCTATTACGTGCCTGTGACTAGTACCAAAACACTTTAAAGTGCCTACAATAGTCATTGCTACGTTCCCACTACTAATTGTGCTAGTTGGGTAGTGTTATAATGAGAATGTCAAATAAGAAATTGGACAAATTCATTTCAGGATTTTAACTGGCTAGCATAACCAGAAGTCAGGTTATCGAAAGAATGTAAAGATTTCATTAATAATTGGGAAGAAAACCATATCAGTTTTTGATTTTCACTTTATTTTTTGTCAACATGACAATTGTCTCGCCTCACAGTGGCTTCTTCAGATGTTGAGTACTGGTATACTAATTTTACAATGTACAAACTATATGGTTTTATACAATTTCGATCTAATCCTAATCTTTAAAGATTAGGATTAGATCCACTGTGTGGCGAAACAATTGTCATGTTGACAAGAAATAAAGTAAAAATCAAAAACTTTTAATTTTCATAGAGAGTTTTTTCCACTGTTTGCAAAATCCTATAAAAAATATGTTTCATTACTATAAGCAAACAAATATAAAATATTTGGCTTGAACAAAAAGAAAGTCTTGTAATTTTTTCGTAAAGTTGACGGTTTCCGACTTATAAACAATTGAACGAGCACGCGCCCGGCTACAAACGTCTATTTTACAATTAAGCTTAAGCTTTGGAATGAAAAAATCTGCACTTACTCTTCAGGGTTTTATTAATGGGTGTTCAAAGATTGTATAAGAAAGAATTTTGGTGAACTTAAAAAATTCATTTTTTAATATTGTATTTCAACCTTGAAAATGAGCGTTTGTGTTGTTTCAAACATTAAATTATTTATAAGTCGGAAACGGCCGACTTAACGAAAAAATGACAAGAGACCTTTATTGTTTAAAATGACCCACAAAACCTATAAAAAACCAGTTCAAGTCAAGAAAAGCGATTTTTGCCTTTTGTTTAAAAAAAATTGTTTAAACAAATTTGGACCAGATTTTCGTCCGGCAAAATCTTGATCCTTATTCAGGGGCATGTCCCGAATGTGAATATGAAAAAAAACGCTTGGGACACTTCTTTCATACGAACGCGAGGTTCTCGCCTTGTCTAATTTGTTTGTTATGATATGCTCTCTTATCTTCAAATGATCTACGATAAGAAAATAAATCCACGTACTGAATATACTTTTATACAATTTAACAAAACGATTGTTAAAAAGTATTGATTAATTTAAAAGGGAAAAAACGAATACAAATTAAATATTTAAGACAATGATTTTAAATACAAAAGGACGTTATTTTAATCATCAAAATAACATGAAGCTCTCAAAAAAATATGCCAGTTGCATTTCGATCCCACTCAGATGACTTGACAGAATAATAATTGTAGTTGAAAAACATAATTTATTGTAAAAGGGAATCAACTTAATAAGATCATTTAACAAAGTAATTTATTATTTATTTACCAAAGTGTATTACTGGTTGTGGGGTTTATGTTATAATTTCAGCTGTGACAACACGTATCCGGCCGACTACAAAGGGTTGTTTCCATTGAAAAAAGTATATAATCGGTAAATTCATTGTGTTCCAAATTAGATATCATACCAATTTTCCCAAGTTTCTCTTTTTCGTCTCTAATAGTAATAGGTTTATATCTAAAACTTAAATATAGATTATTCCTTTATACGAATTTGATGAGGTGGTAATTTATTTTAGTATGTGGTAATAAACCTCGGAAATAAAGCCCGATATTACAGAAAAGTTCATTCATAAAGTGAATATACTTACTTATTGTTCAAAATGTATTGGTAGGTACTGAATGTTCATTGACGGATGTCGCTTCGGATCATGACTGCAGATTTTTAAATTGACAAGTCTATAGCCTAAGCACAACAGCCAGAAGTACAACTCGTTAAGAAAATAAGCTCAACCAAGTTACGCTACGACTTCCGCAAGCTGTAGAAATTAATTTCCAAAAAAGTACCTTTTTATTAAATAAATGTTGTCTAAATGTTATTTGTGGCATTATCTTAATTTTTCTTCCCCACTTCCCACCACATGTATTTTTTTCTTTTTAAGCGGTGCTCGGGGAATCAACAAAATATCACAATTAACCAGTATGTTACTAGTAAATAACCTCTACGCCTGTGACTTTTACGTCAAAGGATCAGTTAGAGGTTGCTTTTTATAAATAAATAACACAAATAAGTATAAAAAAACTTGAAATTAAATATTTCGCCGACGTTTCGGAAATCTAATGTTACCTTTTCAAGGCTTTTTTGAAAAATCTTTTTTGCTGTTTTTGATTATAAATACACAGCTCTAAGAATGTTATATTCAATCTCCATAGATACGTACTATTTACATAGAACTGTTGATATAGTTAACAGTTTTTTTAATTTTTTATACAATGTTAAGTTCGTGAAGTTCTTCTTTTAACATTGGCTACCAGGTTGTACAGACATCTACAGAACAATTCGACACGCATCTATCCTCATTCAGTAATATTATCGCTGACTGTTTAACTATTCTTTTTTTGTTACCTGTCTCTTTTGTTAAAATTTTTGCCGAGTCCCAGTTTATTCTATGTCCGTTCTCCCAAGCGTGTTCGCAGATCTTGGACCTCCGAATTTCATTTTTTCCGATATAATTTTGGTGTTCGCCCAATCTTACACTAAACGGTCTGGATGACTCACCCACGTAATAATGTTAGACTCACACGGAATACTATAAATGGAGTTTTTGAATTTTGCTCGTGGTTCGTGGTTCTTCGGTTTCGTCTTTGTCAGAATAGATCTTAAAGTACTGTTTGTTTGAAATACCGTCCTAATATCAAATCTACCACCGATACGGCGCAACTTTTAGAATAATCCGCATACACAAGGAATTAACGCTGTGTAACGTTTTTCAGGTTCCAATGATGAAATACTAAACAATGAGACGCGGTTTATAAAAGAAGTTGTTATAAATAACCAATACCCTCAGGATTCTGTCGATAAAACCTTCATAAATATTGAAAATAACAATCAGGTACCTGACCTATTCCCTCTGGTAGGCATTTTTTTTCTAAAGCTCCTTTTTGTCCGGACTATTGCAGCATATGCGACTTTTACACCAACTATTGCTCTTATATTATAGAGGGTGTTTAGCGGATCGTCGCCGAACGAAGAGGGTAAATAGGTGTGATCATGTGGAACAAACTTAGCCCTTGTTTTTGAAAATTGCGCAAAATTCAGCTTATCAGCAGTTATAACTCATTTTAATATAGTTCTTACAGAAAAAAAATCATGTTTGCCTCTATTTTTAATGTACCATTGATACATTGAAATAGATAAATAGCGACGATAAAGAGAAAAATTATTAAATAACAAGATTACGACAATGGGGGTTAAAAAGTAATAAAAGCGATCAAGATGCTCAAATGCTTTTAAAATGTTCTTTAATTTATACCTCTTGTATAAAAACTAGAGAACTCTGAAATAAAAAAGAATATGTGAACGAAACCACAATGTAAATAAAAAACACAAAGAAAACTGAAGGGAAAGTAAGTCGACAATCGTCAAGAAATTTGAAAAGTTAAACCCTCTAATAAAAAAGCGACACCTTGTTTGCTTTTATATTAAAGAAAATAAAAGATATTCGCTTTTACTTTTATATTGGAACACATCGCGTCATAACAATACATGTAGTCTTCAACAAAAGTCGACAACCTCTACGAACAATTATGCTGATTATTAAGAATTCTAAACCGCAACTCTACAATAAAAATGTTATAATTCTAAACATGCCTTGCAAAAATTACTTAAAAGAACCGCATCTAAACTTTTACGAGCAAAGGATACGTGGAAATTATGAGAAACGTGATTACAGGATACACTGCTTTGATAAAAGCTTCGGCACGAAAAAAAAATGATAATAATAAAGCGGATAATTAGGACACGATTTGCGTTTATAAATTGCCCATTTCAGAAAAATCATGACTCATTTGTGCTTCTCATGCAATTCTAATTGAATGACTTTAAACGTTTTAAAAAAATGCGGGAATTAACAAATGAAAAGTTTCCTCGAGTCGAGAATTTGGTGGATGCGCCAGATTTTGTCAGAGTTACATTAAAATCGGTAATTAGACACTTTTCAAGCAGCTGATACTGAATCTGCTAAAAATGAGAAATGGCGAATCCAATTTTAATAAGCATAAAATAAGAATAAAGTGATTAACAAAAAAATTTATTTCATTGAAAAAAAAAACCTGGGGTGCTTATTATTATATATTTTGATACTAATTTTACTTTTACAAATAGCTACCAATGAAATATTTATACCAGTTTATATCAAGCACCCCACGCTTTTTTTGCAATGAAATTAATTTTTTTTAATCGCTTTATTCTTATTTTAAACTTATTAAAAATCTTTTAATTGTATTGAGTGAGTGGACTTTCTATCGCTGTTAAACAAAACCTTAATAATTAAAAATTATTTTTTATTTCTTAGTTCGGTTTGCTGCTAAAGCGAGTTTTTTTAGTTTTTTAAACTATTATTTATTTTTTAATTTTTTAATGTCAAAACGAACTTAAATGTCTATTACATTTAAGTTCGTTTTAAGACGGGATTTTTTGGTATACATATGTGACAACATACCTAAAATAATTTCATTCATGACGCCGCTATTTTGAATTTTAAAGTTTTGATGACAGATTTGTTTTCTACTTGTCAAGCCCTTTCCTTTGATCCCCATATCAAGGGGGTTGTAAAGAAAATGATAATCTGCCACCTTGGGGCGGCGGCCATTTTGAACATATCATAAAATTGAGTATAGTAATTTGTATTGTCATCGGAGATACACACAATTGCCAAGTTTCGTGATGATACAACAATTAGAAGTGGGTCAAAATTACGTTGAAAAATTCCGTTATCTTGATAAATACAAGTGAAGCTGTGTTAAAAATGATTCGGTAAGAAGACACTACCAAAAATTCAACGCTACCTCCTCGACTATATAGCACAATATTTCGGAACCATATAATCGTTTATTTCTTCCCCACTGCCTACCATTTAGACCTACTACAGAGGATTCCTACTTAGGGCAAGGCGTTCAAATGGGTGAGGCCCGAATTGCTTTGCAGATTAGATAATCAATAACGATAAAAAATGCATTGACCAAACATTTTCGTTAAAACAGAAATTACTGACTACACAAAAGGAGATGGACACACAGCAGAGAATTGACTTTAGCACGACCATCATTCAACGCAAGTCTCTTTGAAGTGAACCTACCGATGACGGATGGCATGCGTTGTACTCGACAAAAATATTTGTGTGGGTTAGTTCGGCGAACTTTCTACATCTGCATAAATTTCGACACACGTACGCCCACACAAAGTGTCAAATAAAAAGCATAACATAAGCAATTGAAATGCAATAAAAATATTATGAGATGGAAAACAATTTCAGACAAAATTGTTGGGCATTAATCTTGTAAAAAAGCCACAAGAGCATATTCTTCTATATTATCTGTATCTTTTATACTCTTGGTTTAAGTTTGGGAGTACAGGTTAAGTTGCCTAATCTAAAAATCTTCCTCACTCTCATTTTCAAGTAATAAACCACTTGTATTTGATTACTATTATTTCTCATGTATAATAAGATTAGATATAATAAAAATAATACAAAAGTATACCGCAAACGTAAGTAAAACTAAAACAGAATAGGTTAACTATTTAAGCTGATAAAAAGATCTCATGTGATAAGTACATAAATTGATGACATGAACGACAAGATTCGTGATTTCAAGTTTAAATTTCAAAATTGATCACTAAGGGCCGATTTATCAATGCGAGGTTAAAGCTATCCTATAGTTAAAGCATCCCCATCGGTTAAATAAAGGCCTTTATTATTATTATTATTATAGACATAGGCATGGGCTTTTATCCTCGCATTGTTAAATGGGCCCTAAGAAGGCAAGTATTATATATCCGGCCGATTTATAGTCAATGCAGACTTGTTCCATATTAAAAATAATAATTATGTACCTACTAGATCCTTTATGTGTGGCAATAAACAACAACGCTTAAGATAATAAAATTTTATGTACCTCTAAAGGTTAATTGACTTTAGCACTTAACGTAACTTTTATTTCATAATAAACAATATACAGTAATAATCATAATCATAACAAACTATCGTAATACCTACTTGTATTTACTAGGTTTTTACCTACTATATACATATTTATGCGAGAACCATTTTCACGTGAATACACTATTATTCTGATGTAATATTTGAATTCTTGAAATTACTGAATATTAGTGTATAATTGTTGAAGTCTATAGTATACTCTTCACAGTTTTTTGAAAATAAGTACATATTTTAGGTCAAAATTCTTCTTTCTTTAAGACAAATATTTGTATAAGAAAAGTCACATTTTTAAACTTGCCGTTAAAACAAAAACAAACAAAGAGAGACAAATATTACGCCGGCTCCACACATGCGTCCACATATATTCGGGTACTTTTACGAATATTTGTGTAGACATATTCATTTATGAATATTTGGCAAACACACCCTTCACACATAACATCGTTGTTTGTATACGGCAAAATTTCAACACAATGAATATTCGGAAATAGATTAACATAATTTTTAAATTTAAATCTAGCTATTTTGCAAACCACTGAAATTATTGAGTAAAAATTCATAGTAATAGTCTTGTTATCGTTCCACTTAGGTACTTTTTTAAATATACATACTAAGAAAAAAAAGTTATGGCCAAAGATTATAAATATTTCCCTATTGGATGTCTCTTTCTTGGGAATGGCCACCTTAAGGGCATGCCCAGATTATTTTTCAATAATCTTTGTAAAGTCGTCTTCATAATTCTAAGGCATGTAAAAAATGCGGTAAGTACAAAGCGGGCAGGCGGCATCTTTACCTATTCAGTGATACCGCCGCGCGGACTCGTTCGACGGGAATTTTTTATGAGACTTAGAAATATGAAGGCAACTTTACAAACCTATTAATTTCTTGTTTATATGTAGGGCAACCTAGGAAAATATGATTGATGTCGCCTGGACACATTCGCAAAGGCAAAGGTCATTTTCTTTAACACCAACCTTGCATAGATGCGAAGGGAATCTTGATGATTGAACTCTAGGCGGGTAATTTTCGTACAAGTATTTCTTTTTACCTCTCCGTTATCACACCATCGCTTCGATATAATAGGTATGTGGGTTTGTTTAAAAAATAATTTGTCGGATGTTCAGCATATAAATTCTACAAGCCAGTTTATATGAGACTTAATACTGATTAATAATTACTTACATCAAGGTAGAAGAGATTATAAGTTTTTTATTAAAGGGAATAATGTTCTGTGATTCATTAGCAATGAATACACATGTGGGTACATAAAATCATGCATAAAATACAAAGTAAGGCCATTCATAAAACAGATGATTTATATGTAGGATGTCCGATAAGTCGTAACTCGCCAAACTCATGCATATTACCATAGGAAAGAACAAGCGCCTTTAAATCCGGAGATTTTGCTGTTCATTCTTGAACATCTCTCCTTCCTATTCATTTACCAGGATTTTTTCTGTCTATTTAATGACCATCAGGTTTATCGCATTCTCTAAGCAACCTAAATGCAAGTCTGACTTTGTTCAGTAAAAATAGGGAAATTGTTTTTTTTTTATTGAAAAAATTATTAATTTTAGTTGACATAAACTAATTAATATATTCAACTTAGTTAATTGTCTATATATTTTGTAAATGTTATTATTGTAACATCTTTTGTTCTCGAAGATTTTACACATCTCTGTACTTATATGACAAATAAACAAACAAAACAGTTTCATTTCTATTTTCAGATAAACTATTCTTATAGGAAACCATATTTTGCCTGATATAGTCTGGAAGTTTTTGATATGTGATTGATTGAACAGTATTTCTTCTCTCTGATACACATTTGAATTTCTTATTCCGTTCCCATTTTTTATTTATTTATACATTGAGTAATATCCAACGTCAGGAACCCGGAAGCAGCAGTTATATTGTTTTCTTTACTATTCGTGTTTTTGTTCTCCATTTTTTATTTTGCTTGTCACAAGATATTTCGATTTAACTCACTTCCATGGAGTCAAGAAATTGTATACCACGATTCTTGTTCTTGCTTTCCAGTAATTTATTGTATTTGAGTAAAAAATCATATTATTCAGCATGTTATGCGACGTACTGAATTGAATAGAAAATTGTTTTTTATCGATCATACATTTTTTTAATTTAAATATTCAGGAACTTAAACATAGAAGTTTCTTTTACCCGTAAAGTAATACAAAGCGGAGCTGAAAAATTGTTGATGATGATTACGAATGTACGAAATATTCTGAGCGGCTGAGAATATTAGGCAACAGCATTTGTACCGAAGTTGGGAATAATCATTTACGTGGGCCGTTCATAAGAAGTTTTTCAACGTGCAGGTGGATTACAAACTTGTTGATCAAGCCCGTTCTACCTAAAATATTCTCATTCCCTCAGCTATACAGGGTGTGCCAAAAGTCGATACCAACTTTCTTATCTTAAATGAAAACCTAAATTTTTTTTACATGGTTCGATTGGCCTTCTAATTCTGATTTTGGACAACCAAAGTTATGTTAACTTATCTGTTACAGGTTTTGATATATGTCAATTTTTTTGAAAAAAATTGCCGCTGTAGTAGTTTATGAATAAATTTGTTATCACAAACCGTTCAAAATTATGAAACCAAATTGATGAAGCAGTTAACTGGAAGTCCAGGCTGCCACCTGATGTCCCATCGGTGGTCCCATCTTATACAATGTGGGCGCAGGCGATTTTCAAATGTCGCAATGAAAAATCGTCAAAAAGTCGATTTTTTCAACTGGCACTCATTGTTTTTTCTTTGACATCAATCGAAAGAAAATTTTAGGGTGAGTAACTTACGCATTTCCTATGCCTAGCTTCACCCCCATTCGAGTTATTCAATAAAAATCAAGAAATACCTTAGGTATACTTAAAAATATGTATGACAGACCGACCGACAAACGGATTTTCTTTCGCTCATATTTATAAATTGGACGTTTTATAACATTCTAAACAAAAACATTTTTTTTTTACGATTACTCCACCTACGTGGGTGTGGAAGTAAAAATAGCCTCCCAGAAGTTCTCAAACTATTTTGTTGACATTTTTTTATTTTCTCTTCTCCAAAACTATGCGCTTTAGACCTCATGTTAGATAAAAAGAATTTGTTTTGAAAACTAAAGTACTATGTAAGTTTGCAGTTTTGTAGGATCGTTGACCGTTTGAGACATCACCTAACATGGAAAAAGAATGATAGGCAGGTGATGGTTATAATATCAAACAATTATAATAATGCATAATATACTTAGAAAACTGGAAATATAAAACACAAAACCCTTGATTGATTTATTCAGTACCTTCCTCTAGGTTTGGGCGTCACAGAAATATCACAAAACTCAAGACGCCCTAGTTTTCTCTATCGTCCTTTACGTCTCTGAGAATGGAGCGTTAGGGAAATAATCAGACGGCTTATTGATGCTTTCGAGACGTGTGGTATGAATTCTCTGGACAGTTCATCGTATAATAGTTTTATTCTCCAGGAAATACATCCCCCCTCAGACTTCTCTGCATCCTGTCCTCCCGATTTCCTTTTTTTTGGCCGCAACCAACCGGAGGGAGGCCAATATAGAACAGATGACAGTTTAGGAAAGATCGGATGGCAAGAAAGGCAGAGGACACCCTTCAAAATGATGGGTTAATATTATCAAGAAGCTGATCGAGTATATAGAGCTTTGTAAAGCGACCAATAGGAACCGGAATAGTGGAAGTGATGCTACAGCAAACGGAGGCCAACTAGATGAATGCACATGGATCACGAAATTCTCCAAGTTTCAACACTTGCAACTATATATATATAACTAATTTGAGTCTATTACTGTTTCTAATTATCAACATAACCTCGTAAGTTACATGTTTGACGTCATTCATATCAACAAAATTCAGATTTTCCCCAGCCTACCCTAATTCAATTAAAAACTGAATGGATTATAAGTTTAAAACGAGTGCACGAAACCGTAAATAGATCTCTCAGTAAAATTAGGAAGGTATTTCATTAATGATTCTATTTCGGAATGGTTAAATATGACGTAGTTGCGGATGTCAGTTCATGGAATACTGCCTGTGGGATCTGAAGGTGCTCAAAAACCAAACTCATCCTTGTAGTTATCGCATTGCCGTAGCGAGAATAAAAAAAAATTAAAAACGCTTAAATCGCATTGCGTAAATGCAAAACAGAAATGTTATGTTTGTTCACGACAGCAAAACACACTATAATGCAGAAATTACCTTTACTAAGCAATTGTAAACAAAAGTTAAAAAGTGATAAAAAAGTTGAATTATGATGATTGCATGAAATTAATTGCTTGAAAGTATAGTAAACGTATATCATTTGGTTTTATGATGGTTGTAAAATAAATATATATTTAACTGTCACTAGTAGAAATATGTTTAATAAATTAATATGTTTATGATTTAAACCGCTCAAAAAAAATAGAGTAATAGCAATAGCTAAGGTGCTATAAGGAAGTGAATCTTCGTTGTTATATACCTGTTGAATAGAAGAAATATTTCAATGTCAATGTCCGCCTTGCAAAAAAAAAACCTGATTACTTATTTTGTACTAGTAGTGTTGTTTCGCATAATTTATATAGCATATAAATGAAGATTTCAGATAATGAAAAAACGTGTACAACTTTTAGATAGCTTGAGATTCTACGACGACAGTAGAACGGATTATTTTATTTATTGTCATGAGGCGAGCAGTATTTTATACTTTTTAATAATGCCAAACTTTGAAAACTAACAAATGTTTTACTTGCGTTTGGTCACATAATAGAAATTTTTGTCCTATAGGTAGGGCTGGAGATACCATTATATTTTTGAAATCAATAGTGATGCAATAGTACTCTAGAGTGCATAGGTTATCGCATATAGAACATATTCATTCTTCTGTGACATATTAATGACATCTAATCGAAACTTGCAAAATGATTTTGCAATGACAGGCAACAGCTGGTGCCCGTCATAAAAGTGTACGTTTGCCTGTTGTGATATTTTGACAATTTTAACATTTTATTGTTTAAGAAAAACATTGGTGATTGAAAGGGTGGTATTGGCGACAGGTTACTGAGGTTAGTAGACAGAAAGATATATTTTATTGTTAAGAAAATGTCTTTGTGCCACATATGGCACAGCATCCTCTTGAATTTTTATAACCAAAAAATGTTATTCTTGCTCTATGGGTATTATTAATTCAAATAGATTTTATGGAGAATATAAACCAACCAATAATTTTGGATAACTGGTTTGTCATTGCACCATTTCTGACGTATCTTCTAAAATAAAGCTATCTACCTTTAGAAACGCGAACTGAACTTAATAGGTCGAGATGCTATGATCGAGTGGTAGATGATATTCCAATGTCGGTCACAACCTGGCATGACAACAATGTCGTTACTATGTTGGCAGTACTCAGTACCATGACCACAATCGGTTTACATTTATACCAAATATATGAAGTGGATCTTCTGGACTCCATACTGGAATGTAAAGATTCGAAATATGTTTTAAAGATGATATACGCTGATATTGTTCCACAAAATTGAACTTATGTATATAAAAGTCTTTGGACTTGTTGGAAATGATTGGACTATGAGAACAGTTTGGCTTTAGTAGACTTCAAATTGGCCATAGCTGAATTCCTTTGTAAAGGGAATAAACATCTGGCTAAAACAAGAGTATCAGTTGAAAGTGAACTGCAAGTTAAAAAACATCGAGGCAATAACTTCCCACAGATAGTATTGACCATTGAGGACATTGGCAAAGTTGAAAAAACAGGTATGCTGGGTGTATGGGGAAAATTTTCACAAAAATGTAAGAAATATGAAGCAATTCTTTATCTAAACAGAGATAGATACCGTTTTATGCATTTTACAATGAATGGTTTACACGATATGTCTTAGTTTCATGTTGGGCCATATATGGCACAGACCCTACTTTTCGGTATATATTGAATTTGAAATATAATTTTTAAAACATTTTTCCTCTTATCCAAACAGCAGAGCTGGGTAAGCCCTGGTGAAAAAGTAATTAGCAATTACAATTCCTTTTTTTTTCGTGTAATTGTAATTGTATTTAAGTACTTTTTTTTATTAAAGTAATTTGGAATTGTAATTGCAGGAAAATTTTTATAGGAATTGTAATTTGTAATTATATTATTTGAACTATCTAATTACAAATTACTTCTATAAGTACAATTACTTTTTTCAATTACAATTACTTTTTCCAATTACAATTACTTTAAGAACATGCATATGTGGTTTAACACACAATCACAGACTTGCAGTTTTGTCTCTGGAAATCGCATCATCCTATTTGTTTCTATTCCATTTGAAGAAAGCGTTGTGCCGCGTGAACATTAAGAAGTGATTTAGTGAAGCAACTTCGGAATTAGCATAAAATAAGTACATTTTATTACAATTATTATTAATTTAGAAAATATGTTGTATATAGCATCAAGATTAATAAAAATATATATTATGTGTTACTGCTCTTATTTTGAGCTAAGAAAACTTCTGGTTCGGTTAGTCAGCCTTTCGGTCATACTTTTTTGATTCGTAATTTTTTTAATAATAATTATTGCTGTCCCAACATCTCATATTAGAGAAACCATTGTGCTCGTGGGAAAGAAAGTAAATGGTAATGTTTGTTTTTTACGTTTTAAGTCATTTTAGGTAAAAGAACAAAATGAATTTCGAACAAAAAATGTTTTGTCATTTTGTCTGCTTGAGTGCTTGTCTGTCTGCTGAGTGCCTAGGGAATTTTGTTACTACAATAACTTGAAATTGACTTTTATCAGAATTAAAACGGAAAAATAAACAACAAAAATGTTTTAATGTTTTTTCACGAATATAATAATACTTTACCATTTTATAACATAAAATGAAGGAAAATCAAAAGCAACTGTTTTCGAGATATTGGTGTATCACTTCCTAAAACATGAAACTTATATATATTCCTAAATAAAAAGCATTTTTCCTTTAAAATACGTTTATTTAGTAAACTATTTATATTTAATTTATTTTAATATTACAAAATTTCTTTTAATTTTACCTACCTACTACTTTGTGAAATAATCAAGCAACTAATATACCAGACGACAGAGTACATTTTATAGTGAAACCCACGAAAAGTTGCAAACTGAATAATTTTTTTTAATGAGTTCCTGGAAATATATTATAGAATAATATCCTGAAAAGTTTACATTTCGCTCGGATGCAGAACATAAAAAAAGGATTTTTTTATTCAGTCATTTTTTCAAAATTTGGAAATTAAGTCAGGGTAGGAAAAAATAAAAAATACAGGTGGATAGACTACGTATTTCTGAACAAAAGATGTCTTAATAACATGTATCGCTAAAGCCTACCATGGCTTCCTGAAAAAAAAAATAGTGAAGTAATTTTTTCACTCTGCGCTGCCAATCGCATGGTTAAATGTCTAAATGCATACTATGAAACCCATAAACATTCTTAGCAGTGCTAACGAGTAAAATAAAGCTTTTCTCTCTTTCTGATTACACATTTTTAACATTTTTCTTATTGAATAGGAGGATAAATAGTGAGTATGGAGGGAAAATATAATTATGAACGTATACACACACACACCACACATAGCCTCTGAATCGCTTGCATGAAGTTTTACGTGCCTTTACTATATTGTATTTATTACAGCTGGTACACCTATCCACATTTCAGATATATATACTATGGATTCCTTTTACATTTGTTAATGTATTCGAAAAGTTCCAGAATTTATATTCAAAACAATCAAAGATGTTTTCATAGTTATGAGGATAAGATTGTGAAAATCTACACATTCTAATAACGAGTCCAATAAATATTAAAACGCAATATTATGCAACACTTTTAATTAAAATTTTTAACTTACCTTTTTGTCTGTTTAGTCACTATAATTTACCTTATCATAAAAGTAATTAGAAAAGTAATTAGAAAAGTAATTGCTAAGTTCATTTTTCATGTAATTGTAATTAAATGAATATAAATCCTTTTTTAAAGACATGTACTTTGTAATTGTAATTAGTTCCTTTTTAAAAAAAGTAATTTGTAATTGTAATCATTTTTAAATTACAAGTAATTACCCAGCTCTGCCAAACAGTATGCGCTACCCATCGTATATTTTCTAAGTAAAATTCAAAATCATGCAGTAAAGGGTTATGGGGAAGTCTCTTACGATTTCTTTTTCAGATAATGAAATATTACAATATTTTCAGAGTGATGTCACTGATTAACTTTATTAGAATACAAGTGTGATGAGAAGCAGATGAACAGTAAAATTAGGATTAAGAAAGAAAGAGTTGATTGAATGGCCTTGATCATCATGACCCACTATGGATCGATTGTGATGTTCCTTTTCTAGTTTTCTTAAAGCTCCTTATCCAGCTTTGTTCTTTATATCATTCATATTCCACAGTCTTGAAAAGGACCCCTCAGTGTAGCTGTCAGCCATTGGTTGTTCCTCGCCACCTAGTTGGAATATCAGTTTAGCTAGGACCTCACACAAGCATAGCACATAGACTGAGGTTTGCCCTTTCTCTTGGTTAGTATATGTACGTTGTATCATCTGTCAGACCCATTAGACTCATATGTCTATTGAGCCGACAGTGTCCGGTTAAAACGTCCACCATTATCCTAATGGCCTTTCCATTTGGCTTACTAGATCTTCCATAAAGGCCGATCGTTCTTTGATGAACTTTTTGGCCTGTCTCAGTTGCGCGAAACTCTCCCACCATTCCGGCGTTTTGTTCCGTATCCATTCGTTAATGGATGATCGTGTGCAACGCTTAGTCACATCGCAAAGAGGCACGAGCTTTATTGGGGATCCTTAGACTTGCCTTCTCTGTGCGGTTAATCAGTATTTTCATTTCCATTGTACTCGTACCCACTCCGCGGTCACTTCATTTTGAGTTCCTTGATCCATAAAGGCAGGTCTCGAGTCAATCTGCATGGAACCGATGGCCGTTTGGCTGCTAGAAAAGATGACAATCGACTGGTTATCAGTTCCTTGCTTTATAATTTTCATTGCATCCACTGCATTGCGACTACTTCGGCTTTAAATACAGTGGCGCATTTTCCTAGAGTTAACGGATTTTTGTTTCTAACCTTATCCTGTATATTCCAGTTCCAAATCCCTGTTTTGTCTTGGAGATGTCTGTATACTTTTTATTAGAATCATATTTTGCGATTATAGGTTCAGTGTGTGATCCTAGAATAGGATCTACCTCCAATTCTGAGCATAACTTTGGCTCGCGACCAAGGAGTCCCGAATTCGAATCCTGGCCAGGGCATTGATATTTAGTGGCGTTTTTAATGCATTACCGAGGCAGTAGCAGAGGGCTAGACCCCTGTTGAGTGGCACAACACATCTAGTCGCTTCATTCAGCTGCGGTAGATGTCAATATCGCAGGAAGTGGTTGTTGTGTTGATGTCAGTGTGTACGTGTCCTCTCCTGATTGAGTGGTTTAGCAATAGCTAAACTCCGTCAGCGCGTTAATATAAATTAGACCATTAACTTTTGATGCTCTATTCCATGCTGCTATCTAACAATTATGTTCCCAGTCTTTTTCAGGTTTCTTGTGTATGTTTAATGATGGTCTCTACTTCGCTACACATCTGGAATATCTCTAAATTGCAAACAATTTTATTTTAATATTCATATTACTAAAACATTGATTGGTGAAACAAAACACAAGGAAACGATCAGAAAATTATGTAAATATTGTTGATGGCTTTTTCAGGAATTAATAAATTTAATTACAATGAATACCACGAAATTACCTAGTAGCTTTGTTTTTCGCATAGCAAAATATGTTTATATTGCTTTTTTATCACTCGAACCGATCTGACAAAACACTTTACTTAATTATCTTATAAGTAGCATGAAGACGACAACAAGCATGGCAAATATCGATACGAAAATACAAAGGAAGTAGGACATCGAACTTGGCAAGAAGGATTCGAGAAAATTACTGACTTATGCTCAAAAAACTATTTATAGACTAAGCAACAAGCAGGCAAATGTTATTAATTTATAGTGAAATTCAGCCTCTAGCCAAAGTAATATTTATTCCATAGACAAAAGATTAAAACTTATTCAAGGTAAATGCACAGAAATAAATTAATAATATTTTACTAAATTCGATAGAAATTAACTATTTTTCGAATTGTATAAGGTCAGTGCTTGAGGGGAATTTGGCATCACTATTAGTTTTTTATTTATCTCTACATTAATTTAATGAATGAAAACCTGTCTCCCTATATAGACATAAATATATCTACGGTCAACGCGCATGTACTTGTCTTTGTTTACAGGCTTCTTGAAAGTTTCTTATAACACAGGACTCCACAGGTAGTATATTTGAGACAAGGGACTCACATCTAGTATCCTAGTATACTACGACTAATTTCCTTTTCTGTGTGTGTCACTCAGACTACCTACATCAAAACTGACCATCATCAGGTGTGTATTATGAATATTGTTTTTCTTTCAAATGTTTACAATTTTTTATATACGAATCAGCTGCGTTGTTGTTATATACCCTTGTAACAACAATTTCATAAAGAATTCAAACATGGAACCATATATCAGGGTACTATCAAAAATCAAAAGTTTATTTCACTTTCGTTAGATTGGAAGTAAAATAATTGTTCATCCAGGAAGTGCAAAATGGGACCACTTGTAACCAAAGTGAATATCTCAATATTATTTTACCAACCCTAAATCAATTAAGTGAAACTGGTGAGGACGTTGAAAAATATTATATGGAAATCTGAGGCCTTGGCTTCTAGTATATACACCAAATCTCAAGTTTCTGTACCAGCTTGCTTTACTCATTTCCTCCTATTTACCTCTCTTACCACCACCCACCCCTTCAACGGAATTATCTTAAAATATAATCTAATTACAGATGTCGTTATAATACATACATGTACCAAGTCTCAATTCTATTTTATGAACCCATTTAATAATGAGAGTGGCGACGGCGGTGGTAGAAATTTAAAAATATTATAAAAAAATTTGGGGAACAAACCCCAAATTTCTGTACTCTTACCAGCTTGGCTTTACTTATTTTCCCATAGTCACCCCTATGTAACCCCCAACCCTTCAACGGAATCATCTCAAAATATAATCTAATTCTAGGTGTCGTTATAATATATACGTGTACTAAATTTCAAGTAAATATCTCAATTATATTTTATCAACCCCTTTATTACCGGAGTGGTGGGGGAGTTGAAAAATGTTATACAAAATCTAAGGCCTTGGCTTCTATTATACAGGGTGTAATTAGTTGCATGTCATTAAAAAAAACTCGTGGTATGGAACGACAAGACAAACAAAAAACCTTATATAACATGGGGTCTAAAGCTCATAGTTTTGGAGAAAAAAATAAACAAAAATTTCCAAAATACTTAATAACATAGTTTGAGAACTGCTGGCATATTGTGACAGGCTTTATTGCCTCGCGTTTTGTCGCACATGAAAAGCATGGCGACAAAGCAGTTAAAAGCGACCGACAGAGGACACCGCCATGTTTTTTGCTTCTTTGTGGCCAAATTATCTTATTATGCGTGCTATACTCTCCCTTGTAATATTCTCAAGTAATAATTTCAGTTTGTGTCCTTACTTGGTAAAGAACGTACACACGACGCGACCTACCCGTTCCTTGATTTTGTCTGTTGCTTTTGTTCTTTTTGAATTTTGTGCCACTTATGTTAAAATTTATTTTATTGACTTATCGTCATATAGGTTTTTTGTTTGTCTAGTCGGTCCCTATTGCCAGATTTTTTTAATGACATGAAACTAATTACAACCTGTATACACTAAATTCCAAATTTCTGTACTCTTACCAGCTTGCTTTACTTACAGACAGAATTTTTTCTGGCTCAAATTTAAAATCTCGACGTTTCATAACATCTAGACCTATTTCAACAAGAAAGAATTATTATTACTATACTTCCACTCCACTACATGAATGTGGAAGTAAAAATTTCATTACCATATTTAAAGTTGTTATTCCTAAAAACGACCAAGAAAATGAAAGGAGAATAATCGCGTTGTTACCGGGTACAGACAGATATTCACATGTTCTGTCTAAACATATGTGCGATTTAAATATCTAATTAAAATGGTTACAAGGCGCTACGACGCGGCATTGCTGCAGGACATGCAATAATATAATATATTTATACATCTATTCTCTTCAGTTTTGTTAGTTATAATTCATTTTGAATTTGTGCCAACTGGGCACAATCTAAGATATTGTTGACAGAATTGTTTTCTTTCTCCATTTCCTGTTTTCGTATGTGTCTGCAGACAATTAAGCCTACGAAAATAGTACTATCAACGTTAACGATAAATAGTGAAATACCCAGCACGTTTACAATAACTGTAAGGGATGGATTTGCCACCAAAACGGCGTAGAAATGTCCAATTCTACTAATTATTTCAGTAAATTTAGAGGTGAAAATATATATGCACATGCCAATAGCAAATTATCATGACACGGGTTAGTCGTAAGGCATCTATTTTGTGCTGAATGTTTTTGAGAGTGCAAAAATGCATTGACAAAATTTGAGTTACTGTTCGAAGATTAGCAGCGTCTAGAATTGCTCTAGACATTCGATGCTTTATCTTAGAAGAATCGTCGCAATAGTAACCAGACATCTTGCTATGAAGTTGTGGACTTAAAATCCATCAGAAATTCTATGACATGAAAAATTCCATTCTTATAAGGTGGATTTAGTCTACAATATTAATAAGGAGGATTCTTATAGATCCTAATTTGACAAGAGTCAGAATGATCATAGAACGGCCCGCTAGGTCTCCCGATCGAATACCTATCGATTTTTTTAGAAACATCTCAACCTAGGATGCACTGGACAAGACAAGAAAAATTGGGGATCTGAAAGTTCAGATAAGAGTGGGAGTAAATACTCTACACAGCCCTGGATAACTACTTATCCTGCCTAATTATACGGCACTTTTCCCATACTATCATTTCCTCATATTTAAAATATTTTTAAATTAGGAATTTGCATATGCTAGGAATTCAGACGCCACTGGAATGAGTAATAAATCTATTTGATTATCAACTTGTCTTTATCTGTAAATGATAGACTATGATAAGTGTATTTCACATACAAATTGTTATATTTTTGATAAATCTAACCATATTAAGGCGCCTCAGTGCAATTTATTTTTTATTTCACAAATTTTCCAGGATCTTGCGATAAAATCTCTTTGAAGGTTGTAAAAAGGTAGGGCTTTAATACCGAAGTGCATGGGCAAAAAGCTGCTTAAAGATCTAACATGACAGTCTGGACCAAGAAACTGATGATGACAAAGATTAATCACATACCGTCCTTGTACGCCCATTGTGCGTAGAGGTATACATATTTCAATAGGATTTATTTGAAATTATACAATAGGCGTATTGTTTACATCTATCTTTGGGCCGTATTTGTGACTACAATCTTGACGGTATATAATTAATTTTCTAAACACCGCAATATGATAATAAGTATAAACAATAATTTTAATTTTCTTAGAAATAAAAACATATTAAAAAGAAAAACTAAGAGCTAAAGACGAAATAGAAATAATGCATCAAATTGAGGTAGGAGATTGCTTTTCTTTACATACAGCCAAGAATTTAGAAATTCCCTGTACGAGGGAAATAGAAATAAATGTGTGAAATAATTATAATTGCCTATCATTCTATTTGTACGGAACCCCATCGACAAAATTGGCTTGGCGCTTGGTGGAGATGTTGTTGGTATCTGTAGCTCACCCCAACCGCAGATCACGTGACCTCGTTCTCTTCAAGAGAGTGGCAAAAAACCAAAGGCCGCTTAAATGTTGCCAAAAATTGTGAAAAAATTCGGGCACATTTTTTGGGCAAAAATAAGCATCTTTTGCCTCTTGGTGTTTTCTGCCAAAGTGCTTCCTTCTCCCGGAAGAAATAAAAGAAATAATTCATAGACCTTTTTAATAAAGTTTAGGACGAAGGAAGCGTTTTAGAGAAAAACTCCAAGAACCATATGTTGCTTGTTTATTAACCAAAAAATAATTTCGGTCAAGAATTCCACAAGAATTTAAATTTTTCTTCAGAACAATCCCGAAAGATTCAGGCACATTCTTTAAGACTCTCTTTTTAGAAAAATAAACAACTTTTACCCCCTGGACTTTAAAACGCTCATTCTCCAAAAAAAAAAATAATAATGAGTGGAATTCCAATTTTTTTGTTATTTTCTTCTGGAAGAAGAAAAGATGCTTGCTTTTGCCCAAAAAATGTGTCTGAATTCTTTCAGATTTCTTTAGCAACATTATAAGCGGCCCTTTGTTTGTTACCTCCCTCTCGAAGAGAGCGAGGTCACGTGACCTGCCGTTGGTGAGAAATGATAGGTACAGATGCCTACATCTCCACCAAGCGGCGGTAACTACAGTGCCAAGCCTCTTTTGTCGATGGGCTCCCGTACTTTATCGCTCCTCCAAGAAATCCAGATCCAATCACGTTAAAGATGCAATCCCCTCCATTAAGTCAAATAATGTGAAGTTGAAGGCATATTTTAATTACCTAGCTGTGTGTATAATTGTTTGTACCGATTTATTTTTAGATCTGTATTTAAATCAATTAAGGAGACAAAAAAATTTTGACTAGAGGTGTTTGAAAATCTCATGGTATGCGCAGATACATAATTTTGGCGATCTTCTCAATTACACAACTTTGTAAAAACATCAGATTTATTATTTACACTTTATTCCGAGCTATCGTTGTGTATAGATCTCCATTTCAACGGCCCTTTGAGATTTAGATTTTGAAACTAGCGAATTTTGCGTCAGGTTATTTATGTAATCCCAACAATATAAGTAAATCATTCTATTAAATTTATGTGGTAGCTGGTCGATGTTTTTAAAATGTACGTATGTGGAATAAACTCCGCCTTTTGCGCATCTCGCGGCTCATGAGGTTTTGAAAGTACTCTACCACTCAACCCAGTCTGAATTGTCTATCTACTAAGGCACTAAATGCACGACTGACTGAGGTTGATGGATAACTTGTATTTATACATGAGTTGTTCTTTAACTTTGGACCCTTGTGTTATCCTGTGATTTCACAGTAGTAATCGGTAAACATTTTACTCTAAAATTATAAGAAAATATAGTTTATATATGTATCATGACTATTTACCCCGCTTCTAACGATCATCCTGTATGGCATATATGATCTCAACAGAGTATTCTCTACCACGCTATTTTGCATATGTTCCAAATTTGAATTTAAGTCCAACAGAAGTTATCATGTTTAATGGATAGGTTATACTCATTCGACAATGCTCGACGGCAAATTTCATTTGTTTCGTAAGATTTCGTTCAATAACATTTTGAAGATAATTTGGCATATTTCTTAATCTATATAAAATTGTTTCGAACTTGAGAGGGTTTCTATTTAAGATTCCATAGTCGCTCCCAACGCAACTCCCAGGGGGCGGCGGTAGTGAGTCGACTTTGGTATCATTGGATAGCTTCTTTTTAGAAAAGTGAACACGTGTTTTTTACTTTCCGGTTCTAAGTGCATTTCTCGAGAATTGTAAAAACCTGCGATTACAGCGCCATCTTTCGCGAATCAAAAAGTTTCAGACCCCCTAAAGGTGGTAAACCTGACTTCTGGATATGCTAACAAGTAAAAATTCTTATTTGCCATTCTCATTATAACACTAGCATCTAACATAGTCCCCTACGACTAGGCAGATTAAACTAGTATCTACATGATCCCCTACGATATGTAAATTCAGTTAAAAATGAGAACAACGGCCTGAAATTAATTTATTTACCTACCTTGCCTTTAAATATTTTTTCATTCTAATGAATTACATTTTCATAAAATCTCATTCAGTTTCTTGGAAATGCTTAGTCTTTGAACGTTTTTCGTCCTTATTCTGGACTCATCAGAAAAGCCCAAAGCCACTCATAACGATGTTCCATAGAATTTTTACTTGTTAGCATAACCAGAAGTCAGATTATCGAAAGAATACAAAGATTTCATTAATATTTTTACATATAGTTTTTCTTGTAGTTCTCATAGATAGTTTTTCTTTCCGCTCTTTGCAAAATCCTATAAAGAATATGTTTCATTACTATAAGCAAACAAATAATAAATAATTCACTTTTAAACATGCATAGAGTCTATAGGCTCCAATACTAGTTAGCTAATAGATAGGTGAAGATCTGTTGTTTTTTATCAGTCAATGTCAAATCTAAATATTTCATACTTATTCGTGGATGTTGCCTTGGATTTGCATGAAACATCGTTATGAGTGGCTTTGGGCTTTTCTGATGAGTCCAGAATAAGGACGAAAAACGTTTCAAAGAAAGAAACTGAATGAGATTTTATGAAAATATAATTCATTAGAAACAAAAAATTTTTAAAGACAAGGTAGGTAAATAAATTAATTTCAGGCCTTTGTTCTCATTTTTAACTGAATTTACATATCGTAGGGGATCATGTAGATACTAGTTTAATCTGCCTAGTCGTAGGGGATTATGTTGCATGCTAGTGTTATAATGAGAATGGCAAATAAGAATTTTTACTTGTTAGCATAACCAGAAGTCAGGTTATCGAAAAAATGCAAATATCATTAACATTTTTACATATAGTTTTTCTTTTATTTCTCATAGATAGTTCTTCTTTAAGCTGTTTGCAAAATCCTATAAAGAATATGTTTCATTACTATAAGCTAACAAATAATAAATAATTCACTTTTAAATTGGTATATGTATGATTTATAACGACATCTGAAACTAGATTATATTTAGATATGATTCCGTTGGGGGTTAAATATGGAAAATAAATAAAGCAACCTGATAAGAGTACAGAAACTTGAGATTTGGTGTATATATAAGAAGACAAGGCTTCAGATTTTCTTATAATATTTTTCAACCCCCGACCACCCCCACTCCACTATTAAAGGGATTGATAAAATAAAATGGAGATTTTCACTTGAAATTTGCTACACATATGTATTGTAATGATATCTGATGTAATTAGGGGAAAATAATTTTTGGCGTATATACTAGAAGTTATCACCTGAAACTTTTTTATGACATCTGCTTGGAATATTAAATTAATCGGTGTATTCGAAACGCATGCGCCCATAAAACCTGGTCTTGATTAAATCAAATAGGTAGAATAAAGAGGTGATATGAAAAGAATCAAGTTATTTTTACCAGAAATATTTTTCTGACTTATAGCCGACACCAAACTATGTCAAACATTATACCGCTCAGGGACTGTAAGTATACCAAATAGCGGTTTATTTGTAAGCGTGAAACCAATTTCGTATAAACAATGGGGAATTTCCTTTTTTATTATATTTAGAAGTATGCAAGGATATAAAAATAAACTATTTTCATGCCATTCACTAGAATTTTTGACAATGATTTTCAATTTATTTATAGTTTTGCTGACTTCATAAAATAGATTTAATTTCACTGGTATGTATTTTTGTTTGTTAGTATAGCCGCAAATATCTCCAGAACGTTTAGACTAATCGAGATGAAATTTTTTGTCGGTTATAATTTATCATGGTGTAACAATTTTATCCATTTGGGTTTTCTGGATAACAGGAAACTCTAAAGCCCGGTTTACAGACGCGAGTTACTCGAATGACACACTCACATAAAAAATATCGTTGGTAAAACCGAAACCGCACATCCCAAAAATTATTTTATCTACAATTACCGAAATAGAAGTACATTTTGAGTGTATTCATAGATATAACAAGATATTTCAAAAAAGCCGTGACTCCCCAACTAGCACCAAAGTGACAGTAACTGAGATAGGGACTTCGTATGAGTAACCATTACGTAATTGCGACTAAATTTACGACTTTGGTGTAAAAATAACTTCATTTGACAAGTCTACAGTCCCTGCCTCGTAGTTTCTACCACTAATGATTACTTTATAGTTATGCAACTTCTACGTAGCTTTCGTGGTACATGGGTAGTTACCAGTGGGACGACTTTCGGGTTTTCAGAACTTGAAGGTGGTAAACTATAGTAGCAGCGACTAACTCGCATCACTGAAATGTGACTTCAAAGTTGCAATCACCTTCAAGTAGCTTTAATAGTTGCGACGTTCTGGGAACCTTCACTATTTCTTTAAAGCAGTGGAACTTGTAAGTAATATTCATAGGTGTTAATGAAGTTACTGCTATCTACAGAACTGTGTACGGCTACTACAAAGTGCACATCACCTCTGAAATTTACCATGAAGTAAATTTCCCCATCTAGTTCCCAATGTTGACCATAGATAAAGTTAATGCAACAAACCTAACCTATAATAATATGTTTGCCTAACCTAGACTAGAATTATATGCTGCTATATTATGCTATGCAACATTTTATGTTCAAAATAAGGCAACAAAATTTAATATTTCAGCACAGTTTTATTACACCTCTACCTTTTCTTCTATGTTATCTATCACTGTAATAGTATATTATTCCAACAAGGTTTATGTTTATTAAGTCGTTGATATATGGCTGCATACAAGTAAATTGCGACAGCTGATAGGTTTTTCAATGTGAAGTTAGGTAAATGATAAACAGCAAAAGCTAGGAACGCGTTCAGTCTAGACCTCAACGTACGGCTAACACGTACGTTCCGAATCAATAGCGGGAGAAATGTAACCATGAAGTAGCAGCGGCAACTTTGAAGAGGTAATTTGTGGTAGTCACAACTTTGCTACGACTTTAAAGTAATGCTACAGTTCCATTGGTAGATTTGTGGTAAATATAACTTTAAAGTTACGTATTTGCAGTTTTCGTCACTATCGCCAAGTAGCAATTACTTTCAAGTAACATTTCTTGGTCAAAACGACCTTAAAGTCATATTTTCTGAAATACGCCTTGTTGATGGCCAAAATTATCGACCCCATTATTAAAACACATGAACCATAATTTCACAATTGACTAATAAATTTAATTTATCGCAATTTCTTCACCAAATACAACAAATCAATACATAAAAAGTAGTGTTAAGTTCCGAAGAACAATAAAAAATAGGTTTCGGCATCTAGTGTGTCATATTTTCGCATGACATTACATATTTTAAAAACAACATTTTCATTAAAAAATGCATATTTTAAAGGCGCGTGGTTAGATTCGGACTTTTTATCAATATGTTTGTCAGTAAAATTGCATTCGTTTTAATTGTGACCCTTAGACCACTGAAAAATAGCATAAGTTTTGTTGTCTAATATTACCTTCTGATATTCTATTAAATTTCTGAGTTAGGGAAATGAACAACAAGAATCATATGTAAGAATGAAACATAAATATAATAAGATCGGTTGCGAGACAAAGAAGGGGCAACATCGACTTGAAAGAGTAGGGAGTGGTAAAGTTTTCTGAAAGTTGCGACGTGTACGCCGCCACGTCGCCGCTCCGGAGCAACAACGTCATTGGAACGTAGCCAGACAAGTTCCAGGGACGTGTCTGGAACGTTATCGTCACCAAAAAATATTCCCCATTTTGGTCACAAACACGTATTAGGAACGTTCCTATTACGTGCGTGTGACTAGTACCAAAACACTTTAAAGTGCCTACAATAGTCATTGCTACGTTCCCACGACTAATTGTGCTAGTTGGGTCATTATTCCAGAAACCTTTCCCAGTATTTAAAAAAAGTACAAGTCGATATCTCAAAAATTGAGCCGTAAATTGAATTGTCATTTCTGCCACACTGTGCGTTGTGTGGAGGTTGAGAGCGATCTGTTGCTTCTCAAATCATATGTGTCTTGAGGTGAATAGGAAATTATCATATCAGAATTTCATCTAACCCAAATGACTGGGTTGTTCAAATGTTGGGACCTCGACTTCCCATGAAGTAAGAACGATCAACAGGTCATTCACAAGTCACTGGATATTATGGCATGAAAAGGCATGAGATAGTCGACCTTTCAGTCAGGCGAGGAACTTGCAGGATCAGAATCAGTACTTGGCATATTTGAAGCACCGTTAAAATAACTAACTTAGCCCCGACCTAAGGTAAAAATACTTCTGTGCTGGCAGGAACCACCATGATTAGTTTGTTCGAAGTAGTTTAATATATTTATTGAAATCAGACAATAAAAAAGTATTAGAGCTAAGCAGGTCACACCTAAGAATTTGTCCATATACTGTGCCCTGAGGACTAACCTATTATTTCTACATACACTTTTGAGTAGTGGAAATCGCTGAGTGCCGTCTATTCTTAGGGGAGTATGAACCTGTGCTACTGCAGAAAAAGGCCTGTTCTCAAATTGACGTATACAAAAGCTGTTGTCAAAGGACATGCACAGTTTCTCACACAACAACGTTATCGACAGAATGAGAAAGGCTAAACATTGAGTAAACTATAATTAGATGCGACCCACGTATATTAACCTAACCTAACCTATTATATTGACGAGTATCATCGCAAAGACAATTAGTGTGAAGATATTTCTTGTTTAAAAGTGAATTATTTATTATTTGTTTGCTTATAGTAATGAAACATATTCCTTATAGGATTTTGCAAACAGCGGAAGAAAAATATCTAAGAGAACTAAAAGAAAAAGTATATGTAAAAATATTAATGAAATCTTTTCATTCTTTCGATAACCTAACTTCTGGTTATGCTAGCAAATCAAAATTCTAAAATAAATTTCTCCACTTTCTTATTTGACATTCTCATTATAACACTAGCATCCAACATAGTCCCTACGGCTAAGCAGATTAAACTAGTATCTACATGACCCCCTACGGTATTAAGATTCAATTAAAAATGAGAACAAAGGTCTAAAATGAATTTATTTATTTACCTACCTTGTCTTAAATATTTTTTCATTCTAATGGATTACATTTTCATAAAGTCTCTCATTCAGTTTCTTGGAAATCCTTAGCCTTTGAAACATTTTTCGCCTTTATTCTGAGCTCATCAAAAAGGCACAAAGCCACTCATTACGATGTTTCATGCAAAACCAAGGCAATATCCGCTGTTGGCAAAATCCTATAAAGAATATGTTTTATTTCGTGTTGTCTTGTATAATCTTTTTATACAACATATCCCTCAATATTTACTGTCTAGTCCCATGACTCGTTTATTTATCTTTATACGGTTATTGTATAAAGTACTGTTTTAGTCGCGCAATGTTAAAATTTTACGGCATCTTAAATTATTATTGCATATGAATAATGCCAGGATTGTTGTTGTTGTCTAGTTTACGGTATATTTAGTTCTGCATATGCAATAAAATATTAACAGCGTTATTAGTTCATAGTGTAGGAGTCGAGTTGTATTTTAATACTTTCCGCATTATTTATGCGTCAATTTCTTATTGGGATTTTCTCTGGATTGCAGCCAACCTACGGTTGTTTGCTTGCTTCTAGTCATGAATTATTGAGAGTGGGTCTTACGGGAGACATTATTAAACTTGAGATATAATATTATGACACTGCTGTCCGGTTCTAGTGTTTATGATTAGAGAACGGGGCAAACAATCATCTTTGATGTGGTACACAATGTGGCCATCATACATGAAATCAGTTTGAGTTAATTGGGAATGAGAGCAATAAAACCTTCAGATCAGAACTGGCTACAGTGCGTGCTACTATATCTTTTCATATCTAGAAATTATAAGAAGAAATTGTTAGATTTAATAAATCTAATTCTAATAATGGATCCCACAGAAACCTTACGGAAATTTGCTCTCCGTCAAATAGTCTAAAATTGAGATGTTAAGTTTATGAGATCCTGATCAATGGTCCTCATGGGCCCAACTCTAGACAATGACTAGATTTTGACCTAGAAACAAAATAAGGTTCACTGATTTACGATTTTTATGTATAATATCTTATATTTTCTAAAGCATGTTTGGTTTGCTTCTGAGCGTACCAAACACATGTAATGACATTTGTGTAAAGTCTGATCATGTCTGTAACGTGTCTGCCTGGTCATGTTTGGAATGTACTTGAACGTAAATAAAACAAAATGTCTAGATGGTATCTAAAGCTTATCTGAGATGTACCTTGAACAGTTCTGAGCAAGCCTAAACATGTCTTAACATGCCTCTGTCACGTTTGCGCGAGTCCGTAATGTATGTGTAATGCGCCCTAATCAACATAATAGAAAAGTATACACGATCATCCCTTTGCCACATATGGGTGCTTGATTGATGTGAGTCTTACTTGCCACCCATAATTAATGTTTGTGGCTATCGAATACCTACATCATTTAAACCATCGCTGTTTAGTACTAAAGCTCAACATCTAATATTTGGTATAGAAGTGAAGTAGGTGCATATCTAATATTTTGTTGGAGCCGAGCAAAATCAAGACACCTAAAATACTGGCAATATGAGAACATCTACCTGAGGTCCCTCGCTCCTGATATGCAAGTGTAGTAATACCAATTTTTTGGATTGTCTTCATCGTAATCGTTTTCTCGCTCTGTATTATAAGCACCCAATTGTTCATGAATAGTTGCATTTCTAAAACGTGAATGTAGTCTAAATCGTACAAAACCCAGAACCACTGTATGTGCATCTACCCTCTTTAAATTATTTTGAATATATGGTGGTGCTAAATGTAATTATTATACACCAACAGTTAGGTATTTCAAGTATTAAAGAGTTCAGGAAAGCTTGGAACTTGATTATGCTGAAGACGAATCTATCCAGCTCATCTTCGACGTAATAAATTTTCTGTCACCACCTGAACAATATTTACCTCCTCAGATTTTAGTAATATGGTTCCATCCGTACAGGACCATGAAATCGATTAATTAATGCACCAGCTATACGGTAAAAGTCCAATATGACCATTTAGAGTTATGTTGGTTAAGGGGCGTCTCCATTATGGTCGGCTTTGCCGATCGGCATTGCCCCACTAGTATATTCGGTTTGGATTCTCTTGAAGTTTCCGACCGGCATAAGCCGAATTGTACGTACCCACTTGCCAACAAATGCCGGGCGGCCATGCCGATCGGCAAAGCCGACGATAATGGAGACGCGCCTTAAGGGTGCATTACAGACACGCGCAAACGTGACAGAGACGTGTTAACTCATGTTTAGGCTTGCTCAGACCTGTTCAAGACGTATTTTAGATAAGCCTTAGATACCTTCTAGACATTTTATTTAATTTGCGTTCAAAAGCGTTCCAAATATGATCAGACACGTTACAGACACGCTCGGGCTTTACACGGATATGTCATGGCATGTTCTTGTCATACTGAGAGGCATACCAAACTTGCGTTAGAAAATATAAGATATCATATAAATTATAACATATTCATATGTAATTAAAGAATATTTATAAGTTATATGAAAATCGTGAATCCATAAACCTTATCTTTGAGAACTTTTGATCAGGACCTCATTCATAAACTATAACACATGTCAATTTCAAGTTGAAAATGGAAATCGAATTGTTCAAGGGTTTTTTTATATACCTAATCGATATTTTAAAAGTAAAAAGTATTGAAACATGACCTTGCTTCACTACTTTTTATTCATGCTGTATATCCATGGACCAAATTTTATGAAAATCTGCAAAAGTTATGCAATGTAGCCCCATTGCGGTGATGAAATTTTGAAACTTTGTCTCAACATTTATCTTTACATCATTCTAGGAGAGGCCATTGAAACATTTTTCGTCCTAGTTATAGGCTCTTCAGACGGACATGAGGCTAAATAATTTTTAAAATAGAATAGCAGATTCACTTCAAGATGAGTTCTTTTTATATAAGTATAGAAATTTGAGATAGGGGAGTTCGACTTCGAATGGCGCGGAGTCGAAGGCGGGCGCGTTTTTGTAGCTCCTACAAAATTTCGAATAAACTCGGTTAAAATTGTGAGAAATCATACAAAATTGTGTTGAATTAAAGAATGGACAATTCGACATTAATTGATATAAATTGGCATGAGTCTGGTTATTTCATATAGTTGATATTTGATCAAGATATATTGGTTGAATAAAGCATCGCCCAAAAGCGTTTATACACAACTTCAAAATGGGATACAAACATCCGGCAATATAATATAAACTATGCACTATAAACTCTTCAGTGAATAACAAGCTGGTTTCTAAGAATCAACATGAAACAACGAATGCAACTAGTATGGGAGGAGTCCTATAGAACAGAGAGTGAAGCTGCCACACGGACGAAAAAGATCTATTAGTAGTATTAGCTTATTAATCCTTATTAATGATTAAACTCAACTGAATTTCTTAAAATTAAAAATGTATTAAACGTAAGGCAGGTCCCACAATAGGAAAGTTTCAACTTACAACTCTCACGTGGTCCATATATTAAACTTATTTACAAATACAAAACTATTTCTCAGGTCAAAATAATTCTTTCCTAGATCTCTTTTTTATTTTACTTTACCTTAGCAGATCAGTATACAAAGTGTCTCAAATGTTCTCTCAGGGCTCTTCCTTGCACTTCCATAGTAAATAGCTCTTTACCTGTGGAACGGTAAACAAATAAAAGCTTCTTACAGCAACCTAATGTATGTCTTGGCAAGCAAACGGCATGGGCATACTAATGCAGGACTTTGAAACGAAAACACTAATTTCTAGGAAATGTGACACCATATCTGAACGCGGGCAGGAGGATGTACACACTGCTAGATTCAGAAACGGAAGGCTCAGAAGAAGAATAAACAAGATGATGATAGTTGGAAAAAGAATCACTTCCCAACCTATAATCCTACCCCATGCGTCATGTGTAGATGTTTTCTAAATAAATTTGTATTTCTGATATTAGCAAAATGTAGAATGTTAAAATAATGTAGACTGGAAATTAGTATCTTCCTAAACAAATCTCATTTTTAGATTTTTCATAGATCACATTATCTGATGTTTGAGAAATTCTATACAAGATATATTTTATTATAAACTAATACGTATATGATAAGTATACGCTAACAAAAAACAATTCACTTGAAGGATTATACTTTCATGTGAATATTCACTGCTTTCTAAAACCCGCTATTTCATAATATTATCATATACATACTATTCCATGTTAATTGGGTGAAATTAATTATATACGGGTGATCATATCTGCATGATGTATCTATTTATATCTGAATAAAACGGTTACACTATGTGTGTGCCTCCTCCAATTCATTTATGTAAATATGCCGTAACCTATTAATAAAATGTCAATATTACATAATTTACGTCGTCCATAAATCAGCATTAGTCTATAGAGTACGCTTTACTATGAGAACGAGGCAAATTAAATTGCATGCTGCTGCATTGATTGCAGAAAGTGCACAGTCATGAATAGAATGTGCAATGTGCATGTTTACACTTAGGCATTTCTATGCGTTCTTATATAACTTTGTCAGTATAGTGATGCCATTTATGATTGACGCATTTGTCGCGTGCCAAGATTATTGCTGTTTAATTCTGTTATTTCGATTGGCCGTTTGCGTGCAACAAATCAGTGTTGCATCAGAAAATTAACGCACAATGTTCAAGCATGACATTAATGTTGATTTTTCTTATGTCTAGAGGCTGAAATTCACATTATCATAACGTCAAAACTTGAGTTGGCTCTATACGCTGAAAAGCGATTGCACAAACCTGAGTTAATTTCCTAAAGGATGAAACTTTTATATTAGTATTCATCGAGACTTTAATCATTCGCCACGATTCCGTTTGCCTTACGAAAAGCGGATTCGATGGTAGGGTAAACCACACTTCCGGTATTAATTTTAATATTATTACTGACCCCAGGGAGTTAAAGCTTGAAACTTAAATATATGATCGCAAACTCATACAACGCACAGTGGGACGAAATTCCGTGAAGCTGGCCAAAATTCTGAAACTCTCAGAATAAGTAGATAATGTGTTCACTATTTACAGAAAAATACTGAATAAAATTTTAACTTCAAAACGGGGGTTGTAAAGAGGGTGAACTTATAAGAACTTGACTAAAAGTTTTGAAACTAACAGAATATATATATAAGATGAAATTTTTTGATAAAAAATAAAAAATGCTAAAAAAATTCAAGTTTAAAATAAGTGAGGGGTATTCTTAAGAAACATAGTCGAAACATACAAACTTTACAATAGGGGATGCAACACAGGGTGGAATTATAAAAACTCGAAATATTAAAATCTGGAATTTATTTACAGTGTATATTAGCATATACTGAAAACAAAATAATCAGCCATCACTCACTTTCTACCACTTATAGTCAGTGTCGTCATTGGAATCGGACATGAACATAAAGTTGGCACCCAGAGTTAGCACCCCAGATTCACACTAGATCGGAAACGGCAACGTAACGAGTGGCCGCGCCACCGCTGGTCGGGATTATCTTGTTTCAAGGAGTAGAAGAGGACTGCCGGGGGTGGAAAGCGGCAGCTCGTTGCCGGATCGAATTTTTCGATGTAAAAAAAAATTCCGGCTCTGAAATGCACATGCAAAGAGCTGCCGCGATTCGGGTCGTGGCATTCATCATGATTCAGTGTAAACTAACCGCCCTCCAATTTTCAGAGCGGCAGCTCAATGCCAAGTCGAGTTTTCCGGGGGAAAGGGTTTTCCCACCGTGGAAGGGAAGGGCCACGAGCTGCCGCGGTTTTCTCTCTGTGGGTGCTTTTCTTTTACCAATGGGAACCCTATTACCCACTTTCAGTGCGGCAGCTCAATGCCAAGTCGAGTTTTTCGCGGGAAAAGGAGTTTTCCGACCGTGGAAGGGAAGGGCCAAGAGCTGCCGCGAAAGTGAGTCAAAGGGTACCTGTTGTTGAAAGCATCCACAGAGAGAAAATTGCGACAGCTCGTGGCTCTTCCCTTCCACGGCCGGAAAACTGTTTTATATTTTAGCTGTAAGAACATACTTAGCACTTATTTATATGACGATTTAGTTGCAAAGACTAAATAATCACTTTGGCGATTGCAACAAAACAAAATAATCTTTGCAGAGCAGTAATGTAACAGCAATAAAATAAAATTGTAGTGTTATTTTAAATTTATAGAGCAACTTTGTTAATTGGGAGGAAATATCAAAGAGAAAAATTAAGAGAATGCTAAAAGTAACATTTAGATAATATTTACAACTCTATTCTGTCAATGACAAAACAACCTGGAGACTTGATAAAGTTTTACGGGGAGCAGTAGTTGAATCACTTACTCGACACCACTGCCTAAAGTAGAATAATTTACGACATGGGCTTATTAAAGTCTCGCACAACAAAATATTTATATATTTTTATTTGATAACATTTAATAGGCGCCTGATAAAAAAATAATAAAAACGTGATAACATTTTTATTATAATATTGACTTATCTTGAGGGACATATTGTGTACGTACGTCATGGTGTACTAAATGTTTTCATATAAAGATAACTTAATGGAGGCCCAATTAAAACGCAATAAAAATCGGCAGAGAAATCATATTTTTAAGTTTTATAGCTATAATATTTACGACTCGGATCTCCGCCACTTGAATATGAGATAACAAAAATATCATCTAATAATACCGAGCCATGGAGCTGTTAAAACCAACAAATAAATATGATTGCAAAATCATGTTGGTTATAATTCTAGTATAAATACTTGTTTACGAAATTTAAGAAAAAACTTAAATTTATATGTTATGTAAAATATTGTTACAATTACGCTATTAGCGACAAAGAGGCTACAGGGTTTGCCATAGCTAATTGACTCCAACAAAAACACAATTCCCTGTCTACAGACACCATTTTGGTCTTTCGAGCTGGATTGCATATTTTTACCTCAGTGTATATGAATTAATTTTTCTGCTGCATATATGTATTCCCTTTAAAAACACGTCCGAAGGGTTTACGAATGCGTAATATGCGCAAAAATAAATTGGCCGCAGCTAATATAACGCAAAATGGTGAGCTACCAGTATCTAACAATGATAACTCACGCGTAGAGGGTTTTGCAAATTTCTTCAATACCCCCATATAGTCAGATCAAAGATTAGAGAATTAACAAGATAGGACAGCCGGCGGAAAACCTTTTATGTTTTAGCAATGGCGCCATTGACCTCAACATTTAAATTGGAGTTCTCGCGCAGTTGCCACAATGTGACAATCAGACGGAGAAGGTAACATTAGAAAGAGAAGCCAATAGTGAAAAACGGACAACACTGTCCTGATAGAACGACCGAACTCAGCTGACTGTCAGTACCCAAGGTTACTAAAAAACAGGATGCTTTGTAATATGTCACATGAAGTATTTCTATGTTTATATGTAAGGTATCTATTTGGTCAGGATAGAATTGTACACTGAAAGAATAATTTTGAAACTTATATTTCTATAAAATGAGGAAAAAACAGCCACACGCAGCTGTCATCGAGGTCTATACGTGACGTACCATTTGTCGATTCTAATGAGCTAACCTATATTTTAGTAAGCTTGGCCAAATTCATTTAATGCGTACCCGACAAATCCCGAAACCGTTTCCGCTGGATGTCGTGTCCCTTTAAATTGGACAACTGTCTTCATCTACTTCGTTTTCTCCATCTGACTGTCCTATCTTGTTCTCTAATCATTGGTCAGATGTTGATGACGCATTACTGAATATAAATATAAACTGTGCTCCAAATATTATCTCTCCCACAAATGGTGACATTTTAAAATGTATAAAAAGACTGAAGTGAAACATGACTATGGATCCTGATAAAATTCCAGCTTTCTTAATTCGTGATGGTGCGCTCCTATTAAGGCAGGTTTATTCGTACATGGATTTAGTGGCACCAGTAGATGCTGGCCTACCAGTAAAAATATACTGCACGTATAAACAGTACTCGCAAAAACTGGCGAGCAAGTCTTGACCTTGCATGCATTGATGCAAAAAAAAATCCAACTTTGCAGCACGCCAGTGTCAATTTGTATGCCACTAAAAAATAAAATTGCACCTGTAAACCTTTACTTGCACTGTGTGTGATTAAATAGAACAAATGAGCAATAAGAAGTCAACAGCTAGCAAAGAAAGTGGACTTCAGATAAAATTATAAAATTTCTTAAAGTGCATGAAGAAGAGGCGTGTTTGTGGGATGTTCTGATAGGAAGCTTGATATTGTACATTTTCGAACACGGTACAAGTATTGTAAAGACTCAAAAGAGTCTCGAGGTGCTAAATATCTCAAAGTTACATGTAATTTTAGTTTTGCAGATAATGCATTTCTCATTGAAATATTCATTTTTTCAATGTATGGTGTTACACGTTCCAGAAGAATGACAAAATGCAGCATCCGTGAATGGTTTCTGTAAAATTCAGGACTTACTGTTGAAAGTTCTGTTAACAGTTTCTCTGATGCACCTAAGTCGACTCTACTTGCAATCCATACGACCTCTTCGCTTATTACTTAAATTTCTTTTCAACATCGATAATCATCTATTGAACAATCCTTCGTAGAACCATGCCGCACCCGGTACGAATTATTGTTTTCTTTACTTTATTACTTGACATTTTGCTTCAACAATCATCTGCACTCTAAACTCAAAGAATGAGACTGGCGGGATATAATTTAAAATTGTGTGCAAACCTATACTGGTGCGGAAGTTAAATTGGCGTGGCAACTGGCGCCACTAAATCCATGCACGTATAAACCCGCCATTTAGTTCAATCTTTAGCTACAGGTCAACCATCCTAGAATGGCCAACGAGATTAGGATGCACAGTAGTTGAAACCACCCCACCTTTACGGAGCTCACTTGTTTATGTTCCTTCCTCGTGTAAACATCGGTACAGTCTTGAGAAAAGTGCTTGTAGTGTATAACTTATATTTAACACATAGGTACCTATTAGAAGTATCTACTTATAAACATTAATGTTACGTGTACAAAGAACTGTTGTTCAATCGAAAACATCAATCGGCCTATGACATACCCGGATTGTTGGTGAATAAGAGAGCACCTTTTACTTAAACTTCTTCCCCCGACTGTACTACGTTCATATAATAATAATAATAATAATAATAATATATAATATAATAACAATATATAGTTAAGAAACTTGTCTCTATTCAACAGCGACGATATTTCTTCTCCCTCTGCGCGGCTGTTGGCCATCCTACAATGGTTTACTTGTATAATGTTTAAACTAGTTACATCTTCAAACAAGCTAACCATTAAGGCGGGTTTATACGTGCATGGATTTATACTGCGAAAAATTCGGAGTGGCATGCTTTGTAGTTTTCGAGTAAAAAAATTTAAGCCTAGAACAGCCGTGTACCAAGTATTGATATATTTAGCTTATTGCATCGGCCTTACGGGTTTTTGGGAAATGGTACTACCAGTGTTATAAACAGCACTTTATTCCAGATATACTGCGAAAAATTCAGAGTGGCATGCTTTGTAGTTTTCGAATAAAAAAATAGAACCCAAAAGCAGCCGCGTACCAAGTATTGATATCCTTGGCTTATTGCACCGGCTTTATGAATTTTTGCGAAATGGTACTATCAGTGTTATAAATAGCACTTTACATTAGATATACTGCGAAAAATTCAAAGTGGCATGAGGTGTAGTTTTCAAGTAAAAAAATTCGCAGATTTCGCAATTCTTGCAACCATCGGGACATTGGAAACGATAACACCATACATAAAACATAAACTTTTTCCGGACTCGGCTTCGCCTCGCCTGGAAACAGTCACGATCCACTCTCGATTGCGACACCGCTGTATTTCGACCTTAAATGAAAACTGGTAACTTGACCCCCTGTGATATATGCAACCCATATTACATTCGCATATATCAGCCGTTGCATATGCGACAGTCTCACTCGACCGCGACACCGCTGTCTTTTGACCTTGAACGAAAACTGGTAACTCGACGAACATAAACATTTCCAATATTAATATATAACCCGAGAGCAGCCGCGTTACTATAAAAATAAAAAGAGCAATATGATTGCATTACTTAATTCTCTGGAGGCGTTTAAAATTTTTAAATGTGATTTTTACCCACTAACTCGGTTTTTTTAAATGGGAATTTAATCGTTCACCAACATTTTTAAATACCTCATTCTCATACGAATCTAATGATACCAAAATTTTGAAAATCCGCTCTGAAATATTTGAGATTTCAGCCAAAATACAATGCAACCAAGCTTTTAGAAACATGCGGCTAATAGATAATAGATTAGTGGGCTTTGGAAACTTAAATGGCACATTTCTGTGTAAATCTGGTAACCTAATAACATTGGAAAAATCATAGGAGCCATTGAATGTAATAAAACAATATCAGATGTCAGACAGACTCGTGTAGTTATAGGCAATCTTGAGCTATCAAACATTTAATAATTGTGAGCGCAAAGAACGTTACAATTAAGTTTAGCATAGGTATGTGGAGGTAAAAACAATTACATCCACAAGGACATTTGCAATAGAATGCGACATCAGTTCGGTTTTCAGAGTTTTATTTAAATGAACATAAATATCGGGCCTATAAATAAATAAAAATCAATTCCGTTTGAACAATTAAACTTAAACTAGGTAACAGTAGGTATCTTTAAAATAATTAATATAATTAAACCATAAATTGACATTTATAGATATTGTTCAAAATGTCCACCATTTTTTTCTATACACAATTCGGCTCTGCGTACAGTTGCTTGAATGGCTCTGCGCAATTCAGCCGGCGTTATTTCATTAAGAGCCCGTACAACTTTATTTTGCAGCTCTTCACGGGTATTTGAAGAAGTTTTATAAACTTTATTTTCGAGAGTGCCCCATACATAATAGTCGAGGGGTGTTAAGTCAGGTGACCTAGGAGGCCACCTGATATGACCTTGATTTGCGATAAGGCGTTCACCATGCAAGTTGTTTAAATATTCCATCACTCTTCTGGAATTATGTGGGGGAACACCATCTTGTTGGAAAAACAGATTTTGTAAATAGGCAAGAGGAAGTAAGTCAAGAAATTCTGTTGTCTGGTTTTATAAAAAGAATAAATATCGTTCGCCAGTAAGTGTCCCATCAAAAAATATGGATCCAATTATTCAATCTCCAAGTATTCCAAGCCAACAGTTAAACCCAAATCTTTCCTGAATATTTCCCCGCCTTACCAACCTCGGATTTTCTTGAGCCCAGTACCTAGTATTATTTCTGTTAAACATACCTTGGTTCGTAAATCTACTTTCATCTGAATATAAAATATGAAAAGGAAAACCTGGGTTTTGTTGTACTGCATTTAAGAACCAGTTGCAATATACTAGCCTCCTGTCGTTATCATCTCCATAAAGATGTTGGTGTATTTGGTATTTATAAGACCGAAACTTATGTTTCTCTAAAATTCTGCAAACCGAAGACTGACTAATGTCGCATTCCATTGACAATTCCCTTGTTGATGTTGTTGGGTGTACCATCACAAATCCTAATACATCAATTTCTTTGTCCTCACTTACAATAAATGTTTGATGGTCATCTTGTTGATTGGGTTCGTTTCTTAATTCTTGTTCCACTCTGGCAAACAAGTGTCTGCTTAGATGACGTCTGTTGGGATATCGTTGCTGATACAGTTCTGCAGCTGCAGTTGAATTTTTGA